>CAWUFW010010441.1:0-695216 GCA_963921515.1 Calotriton arnoldi | reverse complement strand
TACACTACACAAACACCACTGCACTACCCTAAACCCTAAAACACTACCCCCAGCATGACCCCCTACACTACCCAAACACCACTGCACTACCCTAAACCCTAAAACACTACCCCCAGCACGTACCCCCTACACTACCCAAACACCACTGCACTACCCTAAACCCTAAAACACTACCCCCAGCACGTACCCCCTACACTACCCAAACACCACTGCACTACCCTAAACCCTAAAACACTACCCCCAGCACGTACCCCCTACACTACCCAAACACCACTGCACTGCCCTAAACCCTAAAACACTACCCCCAGCACGACCTCCTACACTACCCAAACACCACTGCACTACACTAAACCCTAAAACACTACCCCCAGCACGACCCCCTACATTACCCGAACACCACTGCACTACCCTAAACCCTAAAACACTACCCCCAGCACGACCCCCTACACTACCCGAACACCACTGCACTACCCCAAACCCAAATCTACCCCCAGCACGACCCCCTACACTACCCAAACACCACTGCACTACCCTAAATCCTAAAACACTACCCCCAGCACGACCCCCTACACTACCCGAACACCACTGCACTACCCTAAACCCTAAAACACTACCCACAGCACGACCCCCTACACTACCAAAACACCACTGCACTACCTTAAACCCTAAAACACTACCCTCAGCACGACCCCCTACACTACCAAAACACCACTGCACTACCCTAAACCCTAAAACACTACCCCCAGCACGACCCCCTACACTAGATAAACACCACTGCACTGCCCTAAACCCTAAAACACTACCCCCAGCATGACCCCCTACACTACCCAAACACCACTGCACTACCCTAAACCCTAAAACACTACCCCCAGCATGACCCGCTTCACTACACAAACACCAATGCACTACCCTAAACCCTAAAACACTACCCCCAGCACGACCCCCTACACTACCCAAACACCACTGCACTACCCTAAACCCTAAAACACTACCCCCAGCACGACCCCCTACACTACCCAAAGACCACTGCACTACCCTAAACCCTAAAACACTACCCCCCACACGACCCCCTACACTACCCAAACACCACTGCACTACCCTAAACCCTAAAACACTACCCCAGTACGACCCCCTACACTACCCAAACACCACTGCACTACCATAAACCCTAAAACACTACCCCCAGCACGACCCCCTACACTACCCAAAGACCACTGCACTACCCTAAACCCTAAAACACTACCCCCACATGACCCCCTACACTACCCAAAGACCACTGCACTACCCTAAACCCTAAAACACGACCCCCTACACTACACAAACACCATTGCACTACCCTAAACCCTAAAACACTACCCCCAGCACGACCCCTTACACTACACAAACATGACTGCACTACCCTAAACCCTAAAACACTACCCCCTACACTACACAAACACCACTGCACTACCATAAACCCTAAAACACTACCCCCAGCACGACTCCCTACACTACCCAAACACCACTGCACTACCCTAAACCCTAAAGCAGTACCCCTCACACTACCCAAACACCACTGCACTACCCTAAACCCTAAAACACTACTCCCAGCAGTACCCCCTACACTACCCAAACACCACTGCACTGCCCTAAACCCTAAAACACTACCCCCAGCACGACCCCCTACACTACCCAAACACCACTGCACTGCCCTAAACCCTAAAACACTACCCCCAGCACGACCCCCTACACTACCCAAACACCACTGCACTGCCCTAAACCCTAAAACACTACCCCCAGCACGACCCCCTACACTACACAAACACCACTGCACTGCCCTAAACCCTAAAACTCCACCCCCTGCACGACCCCCTACACTGCCCGAACACCACTGCACTGCCCTAAACCCTAAAACACCACCCCCAGCACGACCCCCTACACTGCCCAAACACCACTGCAGTGCCCTAAACCCTAAAACACCACCCCCTGCACGACCCCCTACACTGCCCGAACACCACTGCACTGCCTTAAACCCTAAAACTCCACCCCCTGCACGACCCCCTACACTGCCCAAACAGCACTGCAATGCCCTAAACCCTAAAACACCACCTCCTGCACGACTCCCTACACTGCCCGAACACCACTGCACTGCCCTAAACCCTAAAACACCACCCCCTGCACGACCCCCTACACTGCCCGAACAGCACTGCACTGCCCTGAACCCTAAAACACCACCCCCAGCACGACCCCCTACACTGCCCGAACACCACTGCACTGCCCTGAACCCTAAAACACCACCCCCAGCATGACCCCCTATACTGCCCGAACACCACTGCACTGCCCTGAACCCTAAAACACCACCCCCAGCACGACCCCCTACACTGCCTGAACACCACTGCACTGCCCTGAACCCTAAAACCCCAACCCCAGCACGACCCCCTACACTGCCCGTACACCACTGCACTGCCCTGAACCCTAAAACACCACCCCCAGCACGACCCCCTACACTGCCCATACACCACTGCACTGCCCTGAACCCTAAAACACCACCCCCAGCACGACCCCCTACACTGCCCGAACACCACTGCACTGCCCTGAACCCTAAAACACCACCCCCTGCACGACCCCCTACACTGCCCGAACACCACTGCAGTGCCCTGAACCCTAAACCACCACCCCCCTGCACGAGCCCCTACACTGCCCGAACACTACTGCACTGCCCTGAACCCTAAAACACCACCCCCCTGCACGACCCCCTACACTGCCCGAACACCACTGCACTGCCCTGAACCCTAAAACACCACCCCCTGCACGACCCCCTACACTGCTTGAACACCACTGCCCTGCCCTAAACCCTAAAATACCACTCCCTGCACAACCCCCTACACTGCCCGAACACAGCCCTAAACCCTAAAACACCACCCCCTGCACGACCCCCTACACTGCCCGAAAACCACTGCACTGCCCTAAAACCTAAAACACAACCCCCTGCACGACCCCCTACACTGCCTGAACACCACTGCCCTGCCCTGCCCTGAACCCTGAAACACCACCCCCTGCACAACCCCCTACACTGCCCGTACACCACTTCACTGCCCTGAACTCTAAAACACCACCCCCTGCACGACCCCCTACACTGCCCGAACACCACTGCACTGCCCTGAACCCTAAAACACCACCCCCTGCATGACCCCCTACACTGCCCGAACACCACTGCACTGCCCTGAACCCTAAAACACCACCCCCTGCACGACCCCCTACACTGCCCGAACACCACTGCACTGCCCTGAACTCTAAAACACCACCCCCTGCACGACCCCCTACACTGCCCGAACACCACTGCACTGCCCTGAACCCTAAAACACCACCCCCTGCACGACCCCCTACACTGCCCGAACACCACTGCACTGCCCTGAACCCTAAAACACCACCCCCTGCACGACCCCCTACACTGCCCGAACACCACTGCACTGCCCTGAACCCTAAAACACCACCCCCTGCACGACCCCCTACACTGCCCGAACACCACTGCACTGCCCTAAACCCTAAAACACCACCCCCTGCACGACCCCCTACACTGCCCGAACACCACTGCACTGCCCTAAACCCTAAAACACCACCCCCAGCACGACCCCCTACACTGCCCGAACACCACTGCACTGCCCTAAACCCTAAAACACCACCCCCAGCACGACCCCTACACTGCCCGAACACCACTGCACTGCCCTAAACCCTAAAACACCACCCCCAGCACGACCCCCTACACTACCCGAACACCACTGCACTGCCCTGAACCCTAAAACACCACCCCCCTGCACGACCCCCTACACTGCCCGAACACCACTGCCCTGCCCTAAACCCTAAAACACCACCCCCAGCACGACCCCCTACACTGCCCAAACACCACTGCACTGCCCTAAACCCTAAAACACCACCCCCAGCACGACCCCCTACACTGCCCGAACACCACTGCACTGCCCTAAACCCTAAAACACTACCCCCAGCACGACCCCCTACACTGCCCGAACACCACTGCACTGCCCTAAACCCTAAAACACCACCCCCTGCACGACCCCCTACACTGCCCGAACACCACTACACTGCCCTAAACCCTAAAACACCACCCCCTGCACGACCCCCTACACTACCCAAACACCACTGCACTACCCTAAACCCTAAAACACTACCCCCAGCACGACCCCCTACACTACCCGAACACCACTGCACTACCCTAAACCCTAAAACACCACCCCCAGCACGACCCCCTACACTGCCCGAACACCACTGCACTGCCCTAAACCCTAAAACACCACCCCCTGCACGACCCCCTACACTGCCCGAACACCACTGCACTGCCCTAAACCCTAAAACACCACCCCCAGCACGACCCCCTACACTGCCCGAACACCACTGCACTGCCCTAAACCCTAAAACACTACCCCCTGCATGACCCCCTACACTGCCCGAACACCACTGCACTGCCCTAAACCCTAAAACACCACCCCCTGCACGACCCCCTACACTGCCCAAACACCACTGCACTGCCCTAAACCCTAAAACACCACCCCCAGCACGACCCCCTACACTACCCAAACACCACTGCACTGCCCTAAACCCTAAAACACCACCCCCTGCACGACCCCCTACACTACCCGAACACCACTGCACTGCCCTAAACCCTAAAACACCACCCCCAGCACGACCCCCTACACTACCCGAACACCACTGCACTGCCCTAAACCCTAAAACACTACCCCCTGCACGACCCCCTACACTACCCGAACACCACTGCACTACCCTAAACCCTAAAACACTACCCCAGCACGACCCCCTACACTACCCAAACACCACTGCACTGCCCTAAACCCTGAAACACCACCCCCTGCACGACCCCCTACACTGCCCAAACACCACTGCACTACCCTAAACCCTAAAACACTACCCCCAGCACGACCCCCTACACTACCCAAACACCACTGCACTGAACCCTAAAACACCTAACCCCAGCACGACCCCCTACACTACCCAAACACCACTGCACTACCCTAAACCCTAAAACACTACCCCAGCACGACCCCCTACACTGCCCAAACACCACTGCACTGCCCTAAACCCTAAAACACTACCCCCCAGCACGACCCCCTACACTACCCGAACACCACTGCACTGCCCTAAACCCTAAAACACTACCCCCAGCACGACCCCCTACACTACCCGAACACCACTGCACTGCCCTAAACCCTAAAACACCACCCCTGCATGACCCCTCACACTACCCAAACACCACTGCACTGCCCTAAACCCTAAAACACCACCCCCAGCACGACCCCCTACACTACCCAAACACCACTGCACTGCCCTAAACCCTAAAACACTACCCCCAGCACGACCCCCTACACTGCCCAAACACCACTGCACTGCCCTAAACCCTAAAACACCACCCCCAGCACGACCCCCTACACTGCCCAAACACCACTGCACTGCCCTAAACCCTAAAACACCACCCCCTGCACGACCCCCTACACTGCCCGAACACCACTGCACTGCCCTAAACCCTAAAACACCACCCCCAGCACGACCCCCTACACTGCCCAAACACCACTGCAGTGCCCTAAACCCTAAACACCATCCCCTGCACGACCCCCTACACTGCCCGAACACCACTGCACTGCCTTAAACCCTAAAACTCCACCCCCTGCACGACCCCCTACACTGCCCGAACAGCACTGCAATGCCCTAAACCCTAAAACACCACCTCCTGCACGACTCCCTACACTGCCCGAACACCACTGCACTGCCCTAAACCCTAAAACACCACCCCCTGCACGACCCCCTACACTGCCCGAACAGCACTGCACTGCCCTGAACCCTAAAACACCACCCCCAGCACGACCCCCTACACTGCCCGAACACCACTGCACTGCCCTGAACCCTAAAACACCACCCCCAGCACGACCCCCTATACTGCCCGAACACCACTGCACTGCCCTGAACCCTAAAACCCCAACCCCAGCACGACCCCCTACACTGCCCGTACACCACTGCACTGCCCTGAACCCTAAAACACCACCCCCAGCACGACCCCCTACACTGCCCATACACCACTGCACTGCCCTGAACCCTAAAACACCACCCCCAGCACGACCCCCTACACTGCCCGAACACCACTGCACTGCCCTGAACCCTAAAACACCACCCCCTGCACGACCCCCTACACTGCCCGAACACCACTGCACTGCCCTGAACCCTAAAACACCACCCCCTGCACGACCCCCTACACTGCCCGAACACCACTGCACTGCCCTGAACCCTAAAACACCACCCCCAGCACGACCCCCTACACTGCCTGAACACCACTGCACTGCCCTAAACCCTAAAATACCACTCCCTGCACAACCCCCTACACTGCCCGAACACCACTGCACTGCCCTAAACCCTAAAACACCACCCCCTGCACGACCCCCTACACTGCCCGAACACCACTGCACTGCCCTAAACCCTAAAACACCACCCCCTGCACGACCCCCTACACTGCCCGAACACCACTGCACTGCCCTGAACCCTAAAACACCACCCCCTGCACGACCCCCTACACTGCCCGAACACCACTGCACTGCCCTGAACCCTAAAACACCACCCCCTGCACGACCCCCTACACTGCCCGAACACCACTGCACTGCCCTGAACCCTAAAACACCACCCCCTGCACGACCCCCTACACTGCCCGAACACCACTGCACTGCCCTAAACCCTAAAACACCACCCCCTGCACGACCCCCTACACTGCCCGAACACCACTGCACTGCCCTGAACCCTAAAACACCACCCCCTGCACGACCCCCTACACTGCCCGAACACCACTGCACTGCCCTGAACCCTAAAACACCACCCCCTGCACGACCCCCTACACTGCCCGAACACCACTGCACTGCCCTGAACCCTAAAACACCACCCCCTGCACGACCCCCTACACTGCCCGAACACCACTGCACTGCCCTGAACCCTAAAACACCACCCCCTGCACGACCCCCTACACTGCCCGAACACCACTGCACTGCCCTAAACCCTAAAACACCACCCCTGCACGACCCCCTACACTGCCCGAACACCACTGCACTGCCCTAAACCCTAAAACACCACCCCCTGCACGACCCCCTACACTGCCCGAACACCACTGCACTGCCCTAAACCCTAAAACACCACCCCCATGCACGACCCCCTACACTGCCCGAACACCACTGCACTGCCCTAAACCCTAAAACACCACCCCCAGCACGACCCCCTACACTGCCCGAACACCACTGCACTGCCCTAAACCCTAAAACACCACCCCCTGCACGACCCCCTACACTGCCCGAACACCACTGCACTGAACCCTAAAACACCACCCCCAGCACGACCCCCTACACTACCCGAACACCACTGCACTGCCCTAAACCCTAAAACACCACCCCCAGCACGACCCCCTACACTGCCCGAACACCACTGCACTGCCCTAAACCCTAAAACACCACCCCCTGCACGACCCCCTACACTGCCCGAACACCACTGCACTGCCCTAAACCCTAAAACACCACCCCCTGCACGACCCCCTACACTGCCCGAACACCACTGCACTGCCCTAAACCCTAAAACACCACCCCCTGCACGACCCCCTACACTGCCCGAACACCACTGCACTGCCCTAAACCCTAAAACACCACCCCCTGCACGACCCCCTACACTGCCCGAACACCACTGCACTGCCCTAAACCCTAAAACACCACCCCCAGCACGACCCCCTACACTGCCCGAACACCACTGCACTGCCCTAAACCCTAAAACACCACCCCCTGCACGACCCCCTACACTGCCCAAACACCACTGCACTGCCCTAAACCCTAAAACACCACCCCCAGCACGACCCCCTACACTGCCCGAACACCACTGCACTGCCCTAAACCCTAAAACACCACCCCCTGCATGACCCCCTACACTGCCCGAACACCACTGCACTGCCCTAAACCCTAAAACACCACCCCCTGCACGACCCCCTACACTGCCCGAACACCACTGCACTGCCCTAAACCCTAAAACACCACCCCCTGCACGACCCCCTACACTGCCCGAACACCACTGCACTGCCCTAAACCCTAAAACACCACCCCCTGCACGACCCCCTACACTGCCCGAACACCACTGCACTGCCCTGAACCCTAAAACACCACCCCCTGCACGACCCCCTACACTGCCCGAACACCACTGCACTGCCCTGAACCCTAAAACACCACCCCCTGCACGACCCCCTACACTGCCCGAACACCACTGCACTGCCCTAAACCCTAAAACACCACCCCCTGCACGACCCCCTACACTGCCCGAACACCACTGCACTGCCCTGAACCCTAAAACACCACCCCCTGCACGACCCCCTACACTGCCCGAACACCACTGCACTGCCCTAAACCCTAAAACACCACCCCCAGCACGACCCCCTACACTGCCCGAACACCACTGCACTGCCCTAAACCCTAAAACACCACCCCCTGCACGACCCCCTACACTGCCCGAACACCACTGCACTGCCCTAAACCCTAAAACACCACCCCCTGCACGACCCCCTACACTGCCCGAACACCACTGCACTGCCCTAAACCCTAAAACACCACCCCCTGCACGACCCCCTACACTGCCCGAACACCACTGCACTGCCCTAAACCCTAAAACACCACCCCCTGCACGACCCCCTACACTGCCCGAACACCACTGCACTGCCCTGAACCCTAAAACACCACCCCCTGCACGACCCCCTACACTGCCCGAACACCACTGCACTGCCCTAAACCCTAAAACACCACCCCCTGCACGACCCCCTACACTGCCCAAACACCACTGCACTGCCCTAAACCCTAAAACACCACCCCCTGCACGACCCCCTACACTGCCCGAACACCACTGCACTGCCCTAAACCCTAAAACACCACCCCCTGCACGACCCCCTACACTGCCCGAACACCACTGCACTGCCCTAAACCCTAAAACACCACCCCCTGCACGACCCCCTACACTGCCCGAACACCACTGCACTGCCCTAAACCCTAAAACACCACCCCCTGCACGACCCCCTACACTGCCCGAACACCACTGCACTGCCCTAAACCCTAAAACACCACCCCCTGCACGACCCCCTACACTGCCCGAACACCACTGCACTGCCCTGAACCCTAAAACACCACCCCCTGCACGACCCCCTACACTGCCCGAACACCACTGCACTGCCCTGAACCCTAAAACACCACCCCCTGCACGACTGCCTATACTGCCTGTACACCACTGCACTGCCCTGAACCCTAAAACACCACCCCCAGCACGACCCCCTACACTGCCCGAACACCACTGCACTGCCCTGAACCCTAAAACACCACCCCCAGCACGACCCCCTACACTGCCCGAACACCACTGCACTGCCCTGAACCCTAAAACACCACCCCCAGCACGACCCCCTACACTGCCCGAACACCACTGCACTGCCCTGAACCCTAAAACACCACCCCCAGCACGACCCCCTACACTGCCCGAACACCACTGCACTGCCCTGAACCCTAAAACACCACCCCCAGCACGACCCCCTACACTGCCCGAACACCACTGCACTGCCCTGAACCCTAAAACACCACCCCCTGCACGAGCCCCTACACTGCCCGAACACCACTGCACTGCCCTGAACCCTAAAACACCACCACCTGCACAACCCCCTACACTGCCCGAACACCACTGCACTGCCCTGAACCCTAAAACACCACCCCCTGCACGACCCCCTACACTGCCCGAACACCACTGCACTGCCCTAAACCCTAAAACACCACCCCCTGCACGACCCCCTACACTGCCCGAACACCACTGCACTGCCCTAAACCCTAAAACACCACCCCCTGCACGACCCCCTACACTGCCCGAACACCACTGCACTGCCCTAAACCCTAAAACACAACCCCCTGCACGACCCCCTACACTGCCCGAACACCACTGCACTGCCCTGAACCCTGAAACACCACCCCCTGCACGACCCCCTACACTGCCCGTACACCACTGCACTGCCCTGAACCCTAAAACACCACCCCCTGCACGACCCCCTACACTGCCCGAACACCACTGCACTGCCCTGAACCCTAAAACACCACCCGCTGCATGACCCCCTACACTGCCCGAACACCACTGCACTGCCCTAAACCCTAAAACACCACCCCCTGCATGACCCCCTACACTGCCCGAACACCACTGCACTGCCCTGAACCCTAAAACACCACCCCCTGCACGACCCCCTACACTGCCCGAACACCACTGCACTGCCCTAAACCCTAAAACACCACCCCCTGCACGACCCCCTACACTGCCCGAACACCACTGCACTGCCCTGAACCCTAAAACACCACCCCCTGCATGACCCCCTACACTGCCCGAACACCACTGCACTGCCCTGAACCCTAAAACACCACCCCCTGCACGACCCCCTACACTGCCCGAACACCACTGCACTGCCCTGAACCCTAAAACACCACCCCCTGCACGACCCCCTACACTGCCCGAACACCACTGCACTGCCCTAAACCCTAAAACACCACCCCCTGCACGACCCCCTACACTGCCCGAACACCACTGCACTGCCCTAAACCCTAAAACACCACCCCCTGCACGACCCCCTACACTGCCCGAACACCACTGCACTGCCCTAAACCCTAAAACACCACCCCCTGCACGACCCCCTACACTGCCCGAACACCACTGCACTGCCCTAAACCCTAAAACACCACCCCCTGCACGACCCCCTACACTGCCCGAACACCACTGCACTGCCCTAAACCCTAAAACACTACCCCCAGCACGACCCCCTACACTACCCGAACACCACTGCACTGCCCTAAACCCTAAAACACTACCCCCAGCACGACCCCCTACACTGCCCGAACACCACTGCACTGCCCTAAACCCTAAAACACCACCCCCTGCACGACCCCCTACACTGCCCGAACACCACTGCACTGCCCTAAACCCTAAAACACCACCCCCTGCACGACCCCCTACACTGCCCGAACACCACTGCACTGCCCTAAACCCTAAAACACCACCCCCAGCACGACCCCCTACACTGCCCGAACACCACTGCACTGCCCTAAACCCTAAAACACCACCCCAGCATGACCCCCTATACTGCCCGAACACCACTGCACTGCCCTAAACCCTAAAACACCACCCCCAGCACGACCCCCTACACTGCCCGAACACCACTGCACTGCCCTAAACCCTAAAACACCACCCCCTGCACGACCCCCTACACTGCCCGAACACCACTGTACTGCCCTAAACCCTAAAACACCACCCCCAGCACGACCCCCTACACTGCCCGAACACCACTGCACTGCCCTAAACCCTAAAACACCACCTCCTGCACGACCCCCTACACTGCCCGAACACCACTGCACTGCCCTAAACCCTAAAACACCACCCCCTGCACGACCCCCTACACTGCCCGAACACCACTGCACTGCCCTAAACCCTAAAACACCACCTCCTGCACGACCCCCTACACTGCCCGAACACCACTGCACTGCCCTAAACCCTAAAACACCACCCCCTGCACGACCCCCTACACTGCCCGAACACCACTGCACTGCCCTGAACCCTAAAACACCACCCCCAGCACGACCCCCTACACTGCCCGAACACCACTGCACTGCCCTGAACCCTAAAACACCACCCCCAGCACGACCCCCTACACTGCCCGAACACCACTGCACTGCCCTGAACCCTAAAACCCCAACCCCAGCACGACCCCCTACACTGCCCGTACACCACTGCACTGCCCTGAACCCTAAAACACCACCCCCAGCACGACCCCCTACACTGCCCATACACCACTGCACTGCCCTGAACCCTAAAACACCACCCCCAGCACGACCCCCTACACTGCCCGAACACCACTGCACTGCCCTGAACCCTAAAACACCACCCCCTGCACGACCCCCTACACTGCCCGAACACCACTGCAGTGCCCTGAACCCTAAACCACCACCCCCCTGCACGAGCCCCTATACTGCCCGAACACCACTGCACTGCCCTGAACCCTAAAACACCACCCCCTGCACGACCCCCTACACTGCCCGAACACCACTGCACTGCCCTGAACCCTAAAACACCACCCCCTGCACGACCCCCTACACTGCCTGAACACCACTGCACTGCCCTAAACCCTAAAACACCACCCCCTGCACGACCCCCTACACTGCCCGAACACCACTGCACTGCCCTAAACCCTAAAACACCACCCCCTGCACGACCCCCTACACTGCCCGAACACCACTGCACTGCCCTAAACCCTAAAACACCACCCCCTGCACGACCCCCTACACTGCCCGAACACCACTGCACTGCCCTGAACCCTAAAACACCACCCCCTGCACGACCCCCTACACTGCCCGAACACCACTGCACTGCCCTGAACCCTAAAACACCACCCCCTGCACGACCCCCTACACTGCCCGAACACCACTGCACTGCCCTGAACCCTAAAACACCACCCCCTGCACGACCCCCTACACTGCCCGAACACCACTGCACTGCCCTAAACCCTAAAACACCACCCCCTGCACGACCCCCTACACTGCCCGAACACCACTGCACTGCCCTAAACCCTAAAACACCACCCCCTGCACGACCCCCTACACTGCCCGAACACCACTGCACTGCCCTAAACCCTAAAACACCACCCCCTGCACGACCCCCTACACTGCCCGAACACCACTGCACTGCCCTGAACCCTAAAACACCACCCCCTGCACGACCCCCTACACTGCCCGAACACCACTGCACTGCCCTAAACCCTAAAACACCACCCCCTGCACGACCCCCTACACTGCCCGAACACCACTGCACTGCCCTAAACCCTAAAACACCACCCCCTGCACGACCCCCTACACTGCCCGAACACCACTGCACTGCCCTAAACCCTAAAACACCACCCCCTGCACGACCCCCTACACTGCCCGAACACCACTGCACTGCCCTAAACCCTAAAACACCACCCCCTGCACGACCCCCTACACTGCCCGAACACCACTGCACTGCCCTAAACCCTAAAACACCACCCCCAGCACGACCCCCTACACTGCCCGAACACCACTGCACTGCCCTAAACCCTAAAACACCACCCCCAGCACGACCCCCTACACTGCCCGAACACCACTGCACTGCCCTAAACCCTAAAACACCACCCCCAGCACGACCCCCTACACTGCCCGAACACCACTGCACTGCCCTAAACCCTAAAACACCACCCCCTGCACGACCCCCTACACTGCCCGAACACCACTGCACTGCCCTAAACCCTAAAACACCACCCCCTGCACGACCCCCTACACTGCCCGAACACCACTGCACTGCCCTAAACCCTAAAACACCACCCCCTGCACGACCCCCTACACTGCCCGAACACCACTGCACTGCCCTAAACCCTAAAACACCACCCCCTGCACGACCCCCTACACTGCCCGAACACCACTGCACTGCCCTAAACCCTAAAACACCACCCCCTGCACGACCCCCTACACTGCCCGAACACCACTGCACTGCCCTAAACCCTAAAACACCACCCCCAGCACGACCCCCTACACTGCCCGAACACCACTGCACTGCCCTAAACCCTAAAACACCACCCCCTGCACGACCCCCTACACTGCCCGAACACCACTGCACTGCCCTAAACCCTAAAACACCACCCCCTGCACGACCCCCTACACTGCCCGAACACCACTGCACTGCCCTAAACCCTAAAACACCACCCCCTGCACGACCCCCTACACTGCCCGAACACCACTGCACTGCCCTAAACCCTAAAACACCACCCCCTGCACGACCCCCTACACTGCCCGAACACCACTGCACTGCCCTGAACCCTAAAACACCACCCCCTGCACGACCCCCTACACTGCCCGAACACCACTGCACTGCCCTGAACCCTAAAACACCACCCCCTGCATGACCCCCTACACTGCCCGAACACCACTGCACTGCCCTGAACCCTAAAACACCACCCCCTGCACGACCCCCTACACTGCCCGAACACCACTGCACTGCCCTGAACCCTAAAACACCACCCCCTGCACGACCCCCTACACTGCCCGAACACCACTGCACTGCCCTGAACCCTAAAACACCACCCCCTGCACGACCCCCTACACTGCCCGAACACCACTGCACTGCCCTGAACCCTAAAACACCACCCCCTGCACGACCCCCTACACTGCCCGAACACCACTGCACTGCCCTGAACCCTAAAACACCACCCCCTGCACGACCCCCTACACTGCCCGAACACCACTGCACTGCCCTAAACCCTAAAACACCACCCCCTGCACGACCCCCTACACTGCCCGAACACCACTGCACTGCCCTAAACCCTAAAACACCACCCCCTGCACGACCCCCTACACTGCCCGAACACCACTGCACTGCCCTAAACCCTAAAACACCACCCCCTGCACGACCCCCTACACTGCCCGAACACCACTGCACTGCCCTGAACCCTAAAACACCACCCCCTGCACGACCCCCTACACTGCCCGAACACCACTGCACTGCCCTGAACCCTAAAACACCACCCCCTGCACGACCCCCTACACTGCCCGAACACCACTGCACTGCCCTGAACCCTAAAACACCACCCCCTGCACGACCCCCTACACTGCCCGAACACCACTGCACTGCCCTGAACCCTAAAACACCACCCCCTGCACGACCCCCTACACTGCCCGAACACCACTGCACTGCCCTGAACCCTAAAACACCACCCCCTGCACGACCCCCTACACTGCCCGAACACCACTGCACTGCCCTGAACCCTAAAACACCACCCCCTGCACGACCCCCTACACTGCCCGAACACCACTGCACTGCCCTGAACCCTAAAACACCACCCCCTGCACGACCCCCTACACTGCCCGAACACCACTGCACTGCCCTAAACCCTGAAACACCACCCCCTGCACGACCCCCTACACTGCCCGAACACCACTGCACTGCCCTAAACCCTAAAACACCACCCCCTGCACGACCCCCTACACTACCCAAAGACCACTGCACTACCCTAAACCCTAAAACACGACCCCCAGCACGACCCCTACACTACCCAAAGACCACTGCACTACCCTAAACCCTAAAACACGACCCCCTGCACGACCCACTACACTACCCAAACACCACTGCACTACCTTAAACCCTAAAAATCTACCCCCAGCATGACCCCCTACACTACACAAACACCACTGCACTACCCTAAACGCTAAAACACTTCCCCCTACACTACACAAACACCACTGCACTACCCTAAACCCTAAAACACTACCCCCAGCATGACCCCTACACTACCCAAACACCACTGCACTACCCTAAACTCTAAAACACTACCCCCAGCAGTACCCCCTACACTACCCAAACACCACTGCACTACCCTAAACCCTAAAACACTACCCCCAGCAGTACCCCCTACACTACCCAAACACCACTGCACTACCCTAAACCCTAAACACTACCCCCAGCAGTACCCCCTACACTACCCAAACACCACTGCACTGCCCTAAACCCTAAAACACTACCCCCAGCACGACCTCCTACACTACCCAAACACCACTGCACTACACTAAACCCTAAAACACTACCCCCAGCACGACCCCCTACATTACCCGAACACCACTGCACTACCCTAAACCCTAAAACACTACCCCCAGCACGACCCCCTACACTACCCGAACACCACTGCACTACCCCAAACCCAAATCTACCCCCAGCACGACCCCCTACACTACCCAAACACCACTGCACTACCCTAAATCCTAAAACACTACCCCCAGCACGACCCCCTACACTACCCGAACACCACTGCACTACCCTAAACCCTAAAACACTACCCACAGCACGACCCCCTACACTACCAAAACACCACTGCACTACCTTAAACCCTAAAACACTACCCTCAGCACGACCCCCTACACTACCAAAACACCACTGCACTACCCTAAACCCTAAAACACTACCCCCAGCACGACCCCCTACACTAGATAAACACCACTGCACTGCCCTAAACCCTAAAACACTACCCCCAGCATGACCCCCTACACTACCCAAACACCACTGCACTACCCTAAACCCTAAAACACTACCCCCAGCACGACCCCCTACACTACCCAAACACCACTGCACTACCCTAAACCCTAAAACACTACCCCCAGCACGACCCCCTACACTACCCAAAGACCACTGCACTACCCTAAACCCTAAAACACTACCCCCCACACGACCCCCTACACTACCCAAACACCACTGCACTACCCTAAACCCTAAAACACTACCCCAGTACGACCCCCTACACTACCCAAACACCACTGCACTACCATAAACCCTAAAACACTACCCCCAGCACGACCCCCTACACTACCCAAAGACCACTGCACTACCCTAAACCCTAAAACACTACCCCCACACGACCCCCTACACTACCCAAAGACCACTGCACTACCCTAAACCCTAAAACACGACCCCCTACACTACACAAACACCACTGCACTACCCTAAACCCTAAAACACTACCCCCAGCACGACCCCCTACACTACACAAACATGACTGCACTACCCTAAACCCTAAAACACTACCCCCTACACTACACAAACACCACTGCACTACCCTAAACCCTAAAACACTACCCCCAGCACGACTCCCTACACTACCCAAACACCACTGCACTACCCTAAACCCTAAAGCAGTACCCCTCACACTACCCAAACACCACTGCACTACCCTAAACCCTAAAACACTACTCCCAGCAGTACCCCCTACACTACCCAAACACCACTGCACTGCCCTAAACCCTAAAACACTACCCCCAGCACGACCCCCTACACTACCCAAACACCACTGCACTGCCCTAAACCCTAAAACACTACCCCCAGCACGACCCCCTACACTACCCAAACACCACTGCACTGCCCTAAACCCTAAAACACTACCCCCAGCACGACCCCCTACACTACACAAACACCACTGCACTGCCCTAAACCCTAAAACTCCACCCCCTGCACGACCCCCTACACTGCCCGAACACCACTGCACTGCCCTAAACCCTAAAACACCACCCCCTGCACGACCCCCTACACTGCCCGAACACCACTGCACTGCCTTAAACCCTAAAACTCCACCCCCTGCACGACCCCCTACACTGCCCGAACACCACTGCACTGCACTGCCCTAAACCCTAAAACACCACCCCCTGCACGACCCCCTACACTGCCCGAACACCACTGCACTGCCCTGAACCCTAAAACACCACCCCCAGCACGACCCCCTACACTGCCCGAACACCACTGCACTGCCCTGAACCCTAAAACACCACCCCCAGCACGACCCCCTACACTGCCCGAACACCACTGCACTGCCCTGAACCCTAAAACACCACCCCCAGCACGACCCCCTACACTGCCCGAACACCACTGCACTGCCCTGAACCCTAAAACACCACCCCCAGCACGACCCCCTACACTGCCCGAACACCACTGCACTGCCCTGAACCCTAAAACACCACCCCCAGCACGACCCCCTACACTGCCCGATACACCACTGCACTGCCCTAAACCCTAAAACACCACCCCCAGCACGACCCCCTACACTGCCCGAACACCACTGCACTGCCCTGAACCCTAAAACACCACCCCCTGCACGACCCCCTACACTGCCCGAACACCACTGCACTGCCTTGAACCCAACAACACCACCCCCTGCACGACCCCCTACACTGCCCGAACACCACTGCACTGCCCTAAACCCTAAAACACCACCCCCTGCATGACCCCCTACACTGCCCGAACACCACTGCACTGCCCTGAACCCTAAAACACCACCCCCAGCACGACCCCCTACACTGCCCGAACACCACTGCACTGCCCTGAACCCTAAAACACCACCCCCAGCATGACCCCCTACACTGCCCGAACACCACTGCACTGCCCTGAACCCTAAAACACCACCCCCAGCACGACCCCCTACACTGCCCGAACACCACTGCACTGCCCTGAACCCTAAAACACCACCCCCAGCACGACCCCCTACACTGCCCGAACACCACTGCACTGCCCTGAACCCTAAAACACCACCCCCAGCACGACCCCCTACACTGCCCGATACACCACTGCACTGCCCTGAACCCTAAAACACCACCCCCAGCACAACACCCTACACTGCCCAAACACCACTGCACTGCCCTGAACCCTAAAACACCACCCCCTGCACGACCCCCTACACTGCCCGAACACCACTGCACTGCCCTGAACCCTAAAACACCACCCCCTGCACGACCCCCTACACTGCCCGAACACCACTGCACTGCCCTGAACCCTAAAACACCACCCCCTGCACGACCCCCTACACTGCCCGAACACCACTGCACTGCCCTAAACCCTAAAACACCACCCCCTGCACGACCCCCTACACTGCCCGAACACCACTGCACTGCCCTAAACCCTAAAACACCACCCCCTGCACGACCCCCTACACTGCCCGAACACCACTGCACTGCCCTGAACCCTAAAACACCACCCCCTGCATGACCCCCTACACTGCCCGAACACCACTGCACGGCCCTGAACCCTAAAACACCACCCCCTGCACGACCCCCTACACTGCCCGAACACCACTGCACTGCCCTGAACCCTAAAACACCACCCCCTGCACGACCCCCTACACTGCCCGAACACCACTGCACTGCCCTGAACCCTAAAACACCACCCCCTGCATGACCCCCTACACTGCCCGAACACCACTGCACTGCCCTAAACCCTAAAACACCACCCCTGCACGACCCCCTACACTGCCCGAACACCACTGCACTGCCCTGAACCCTAAAACACCACCCCCTGCACGACCCCCTACACTGCCCGAACACCACTGCACTGCCCTGAACCCTAAAACACCACCCCCTGCACGACCCCCTACACTGCCCGAACACCACTGCACTGCCCTGAACCCTAAAACACCACCCCCAGCACGACCCCCTACACTGCCCGAACACCACTGCACTGCCCTGAACCCTAAAACACCACCCCCAGCACGACCCCCTACACTGCCCGAACACCACTGCACTGCCCTGAACCCTAAAACACCACCCCCTGCACGACCCCCTACACTGCCCGAACACCACTGCACTGCCCTAAACCCTAAAACACCACCCCCTGCACGACCCCCTACACTGCCCGAACACCACTGCACTGCCCTAAACCCTAAAACACCACCCCCTGCACGACCCCCTACACTGCCCGAACACCACTGCACTGCCCTAAACCCTAAAACACCACCCCCTGCACGACCCCCTACACTGCCCGAACACCACTGCACTGCCCTAAACCCTAAAACACCACCCCCTGCACGACCCCCTACACTGCCCGAACACCACTGCACTGCCCTAAACCCTAAAACACCACCCCCAGCACGACCCCCTACACTGCCCGAACACCACTGCACTGCCCTAAACCCTAAAACACTACCCCCAGCACGACCCCCTACACTGCCCGAACACCACTGCACTGCCCTAAACCCTAAAACACCACCCCCAGCACGACCCCCTACACTGCCCAAACACCACTGCACTGCCCTAAACCCTAAAACACCACCCCCTGCACGACCCCCTACACTGCCCGAACACCACTGCACTGCCCTAAACCCTAAAACACCACCCCCTGCACGACCCCCTACACTGCCCGAACACCACTGCACTGCCCTAAACCCTAAAACACCACCCCCTGCACGACCCCCTACACTGCCCGAACACCACTGCACTGCCCTAAACCCTAAAACACCACCCCCTGCACGACCCCCTACACTGCCCGAACACCACTGCACTGCCCTAAACCCTAAAACACTACCCCCTGCACGACCCCCTACACTGCCCGAACACCACTGCACTGCCCTAAACCCTAAAACACCACCCCCAGCACGACCCCCTACACTGCCCGAACACCACTGCACTGCCCTAAACCCTAAAACACCACCCCCTGCACGACCCCCTACACTGCCCGAACACCACTGCACTGCCCTAAACCCTAAAACACCACCCCCTGCACGACCCCCTACACTGCCCGAACACCACTGCACTGCCCTAAACCCTAAAACACCACCCCCTGCACGACCCCCTACACTGCCCGAACACCACTGCACTGCCCTAAACCCTAAAACACCACCCCCTGCACGACCCCCTACACTGCCCGAACACCACTGCACTGCCCTAAACCCTAAAACACCACCCCCTGCACGACCCCCTACACTGCCCAAACACCACTGCACTGCCCTAAACCCTAAAACACCACCCCCTGCACGACCCCCTACACTACCCGAACACCACTGCACTGCCCTAAACCCTAAAACACCACCCCCAGCACGACCCCCTACACTGCCCGAACACCACTGCACTGCCCTAAACCCTAAAACACCACCCCCAGCAAGACCCCCTACACTACCCGAACACCACTGCACTGCCCTAAACCCTAAAACACCACCCCCAGCACGACCCCCTACACTGCCCGAACACCACTGCACTGCCCTAAACCCTAAAACACCACCCCCTGCACGACCCCCTACACTACCCAAACACCACTGCACTACCCTAAACCCTAAAACACGACCCCCAGCACGACCCCTACACTACCCAAAGACCACTGCACCACCCTAAACCCTAAAACACGACCCCAAGCACGACCCCTACACTACCCAAAGACCACTGCACTACACTAAACCCTAAAACATGACCCCCTACACTACACAAACACCACTGCACTACCCTAAACCCTAAAAATCTACCCCCAGCACGACCCCCTACACTACACAAACACCACTGCACTACCCTAAACGCTAAAACACTTCCCCCTACACTACACAAACACCACTGCACTACCCTAAAACCTAAAACTACCCCCAGCATGACCCCTACACTACCCAAACACCACTGCACTACCCTAAACTCTAAAACACTACCCCCAGCAGTACCCCCTACACTACCCAAACACCACTGCACTACCCTAAACCCTAAAACACTACCCCCAGCAGTACCCCCTACACTACCCAAACACCACTGCACTACCCTAAACCCTAAAACACTACCCCCAGCAGTACCCCCTACACTACCCAAACACCACTGCACTGCCCTAAACCCTAAAACACTACCCCCAGCACGACCTCCTACACTGCCCAAACACCACTGCACTACACTAAACCCTAAAACACTACCCCCAGCACGACCCCCTACATTACCCGAACACCACTGCACTACCCTAAACCCTAAAACACTACCCCCAGCACGACCCCCTACACTACCCGAACACCACTGCACTACCCCAAACCCAAATCTACCCCCAGCACGACCCCCTACACTACCCAAACACCACTGCACTACCCTAAATCCTAAAACACTACCCCCAGCACGACCCCCTACACTACCCGAACACCACTGCACTACCCTAAACCCTAAAACACTACCCACAGCACGACCCCCTACACTACCTAAACACCACTGCACTAACCTAAACCCTAAAACACTACCCCCAGCACAACCCCCTACACTACACAAACACCACTGCACTGCCCTAAACCCTAAAACACTACCCCTAGCACGACCCCCTACACTACCCAAACACCACTGCACTGCCCTAAACCCTAAAACACTACCCCCAGCATGACCCCCTACACTACCCAAACACCACTGCACTGCCCTAAACCCTAAAACACTACCCCCAGCACGACCCCCTACACTACCCAAACACCACTGCACTACCCTAAACCCTAAAACACTACCCCCAGCACGACCCCCTACACTACCCAAACACCACTGCACTACCCTAAACCCTAAAACACTACCCCCAGCACGACCCCCTACACTACCCAAAGACCACTGCACTACCCTAAACCCTAAAACACTACCCCCGCACGACCCCCTACACTACCCAAACACCACTGCACTACCCTAAACCCTAAAACACTACCCCCAGCACGACCCCCTACACTACCCAAACACCACTGCACTACCCTAAACCCTAAAACACTACCCCCAGCACGACTCCCTACACTACCCAAACACCACTGCACTACCCTAAACCCTAAAACACTACCCCCAGCACGACCCCCTACACTACCCAAACACCACTGCACTACCCTAAACCCTAAAACACTACCCCCAGCACGACCCCCTACACTACCCAAACACCACTGCACTACCCTAAACCCTAAAACACTACCCCCAGCACGACCCCCTACACTACCCAAAGACCACTGCACTACCCTAAACCCTAAAACACTACCCCCACACGACCCCCTACACTACCCAAACACCACTGCACTACCCTAAACCCTAAAACACTACCCCCAGTACGACCCCCTACACTACCCAAACACCACTGCACTACCCTAAACCCTAAAACACTACCCCCAGCACGACCCCCTACACTACCCAAACACCACTGCACTACCCTAAACCCTAAAACACTACCCCCAGCACGACCCCCTACACTACCCAAACACCACTGCACTACCCTAAACCCTAAAACACCCCCGCAGACCCCCTACACTACACAAACACCACTGCACTGCCCTAAACCCTAAAACACTACCCCCAGCACGACCCCCTACACTACACAAACATCACTGCACTACCCTAAACCCTAAAACACTACCCCCAGCACGACTCCCTACACTACCCAAACACCACTGCACTACCCTAAACCCTAAAACGCCCCCAGCACGCCCCCTACACTACCCAAACACCACTGCACTGCCCTAAACCCTAAAACACCACCCCCAGCACGACCCCCTACACTACCCAAACACCACTGCACTGCCCTAAACCCTAAAACACTACCCCCAGCACGACCCCCTACACTACCCAAACACCACTGCACTGCCCTAAACCCTAAAACACTACCCCCAGCACGACCCCCTACACTACCCAAACACCACTGCACTACCCTAAACCCTAAAACACTACCCCCAGCACGACCCCCTACACTACCCAAACACCACTGCACTACCCTAAACCCTAGAAAAGTAACCACCACCCCATGCCCAATCCCCCTTACTCTCACTCCTTGTGGTTCCTCTCTCCTCGTGGTTCCTGCTTCATGTCGTCTCTGAGGGGGCGGTGCACGTCAGTTGTGAGGAAACGGAACAGCCTCTGCTTCCTTACAACGACGTGATCGTCTACATTTTTTTAGAACTCATGGTCATTTACCATACATACCTTTACAACAAAATTCGTTGTAAAAGCATGCGTGGTAAATGACCATGCGTTCTAAAACAATGCGTAGTAATGACTTCGCGATGTACAACGCATGCGTGGTAATGCATGCGTTGTAATGGTATCGCAAAGTAAAAAAGTCTGTTTCCGATCGAAGCTGGCCCCTGTTCTTCAGTGAGTCGTTTATTTGATAAATTAGGAGGAAGGAATGTGTTTTTTTTACCGAAAGTGCATTCCTGGCTGTTGTATTGTGAAAGTGTCTGCGTGGCCTGGTTTCACTTCCGGTGAGAGAGTGGAAGAGTCTGTTTGGATCTAAAGGGGTTCTGCTGTTGGACGGGGCCGGCACGACGCGTCATCAGACAACACAGCTAATGGAAAGCATTGTCCCCGAAGTGTGGAGCAGTGCCATGAGAGGTCAACGAGTGTGCGTCCCACCGCAGTATGACCGTACCGCATGACCCATGTGCCGCCTCCAGTGTACGGAAGGCAGAAGTGGCATCCATCGCAGGTCTTCTTGAAGACCGTTGTAGCACTAATTCTACATTTTGGAACTAGGGGATTTTAACCTTGTTGTTCCTGCCAGATACAAAGAGAAGATCCTGTGTTATTCAGTGCCCTCGTTACCTTTTTTTGTGGGTAGTGGTGCTTGTCACTTCGCTGCCCCGCCGGTGCACACGACTGGGCTCCCACCTCGTGTGCCATCTGCA
The DNA here is from genome assembly GCA_963921515.1 of Calotriton arnoldi. Taxonomy (NCBI): domain Eukaryota; kingdom Metazoa; phylum Chordata; class Amphibia; order Caudata; family Salamandridae; genus Calotriton; species Calotriton arnoldi. The sequence continues at coordinate 671,236 of CAWUFW010010441.1, read as the reverse complement.
GGGCCTCTGCCCTCGGATCACTGGTTTCGGTTTCTGGAGTGGCAACATAAACAGTTGCTCCCAAAGGACTAGCCTGAACACTTAGGTGAATATCCCCTGCGACAGCATTCCGTGGAAATTCTTTCCTAGCTCTCCCACGTCGATGACAATGTCATAATAGCACGTCTCCGCTCGGGACACCGTATGACGTCATAGGAGCCATAAGAGGACCTCGTCGGAGTGCTGACGTCAGTTCCACCCATTTTTCTCGTGCCACCGAGGTAAACAGGTGGACCGACACATTTTCACATGTATACATAGTATACTAAATATATATATATATATATACAAATGCATAACCAATAAAGGCATAAAGAAATAGCAACAGATCAAGCATTTCTCACTATTAAAACATAAGCATAATTAAGACATATTAAAAACATTCATGCGAAACAGTAAAAGCATCTTTTTGGTAGAAACAGGTAGACAACGGGGAGGCGGGTGGGACAGTGAGGAATCCACAGGCAGATACTGTATCCACCAGAAAAGCGTTACCGAAGGTAAGTAACTTGCTCTTCTGATGGATACTTCTGCCTGTGGATTCCTCACCTTTGAATAGAATCCTCAAGCCGTACCTCACCCGGAGGAGGGTGTCCACCTGACTAGACCAAAAATCTTGCAAAACAGATCGAGCAAAATGGCCATCCCTCCTAAACTCCGAATCCAATAATAATCGAATAATTTTTAGTCGAAATTATATTGAAAATAATACTTTAAAAATACTTTTATTAATAAATTTAGACAAACACTTAAAGGAAAACTTTTATTTATAATTAATTTAAAGATATTTCATACTTTACAACATTACCAAGTCGCTACCCCATCGCGACTTTTTCAAAATGGCTACCGGAATGCGCAGCCATCGTGTAGGGTGCGCGAAGGGTGCGCGACTTCTGTATAATATAAAAAATAAAAAAAGAATGAATATAGATTTCCTAACTAAAAATTATTCACAATTTTTTAAAATATATATATATGTATATATATATATATATATATAGAAAATAAAAAAAACATAGGATTGAGGTACATTAGACTTACAAATTTTCATTTAAAAAACCATAGAAATTCACTGAAAAAACCATAGGTTTCAGGCACGTTATAGTTAGAAATTAGCATTTTAAAAACCATAGAAATTAACTGAAAACACCATAGGTTTCAGGAACGTTATAGTTAGTTGGACATTTCACTCGTACAAAACCATAGAAATTCCAGCGTTATAGATAGTTCAGCTAACTATAACTTGCGCCCCCGCAATGCACTGCTGATGACGTCACATATTACATCATTCATGACATGGTCAGTGACATCACTGATGATATCACTGATGACATCTCAAATGACATCACTGATGACATCATCCACGTGAAAATCTGATGCACCTCCTCACACCTGAATATAACCTTTGATACACCCACTCTAAAATACAGACTACCATTTTCGAAAAAATAGACACATCAATACCAGTTACTAAATACGCACTGACTGATTCCTAGTTCTACACACACATCCACTCATACACCCATACAGTCACTCATACATACAGTCACTCATCAATACAACACTATCATATGCACTCATACACCTATACAGACACTCACCCACTGCCACTTATCCAGTTACTCACACACTTAGTCAGTCATGCAAAGAATCAATCATACTTTCATTTACTCACCTATACAGTTATACAGACACCACCTCACTTATTCATACAGATACTAACACATAATTACTCTCTTATAGAATCACTGATACAAATACACACTCACCCATGCAGCCACTCTCACAATTACTGACTCTCACATATAGTTATTTATATACACCATCACTCACATATACTGCCTTTTACATATGTAGTTACTTGCACATGTACCACTGAGACATCCATTCACTCACCAACACACCCATACACACACTCACCCACCCATACAGCTGTTTCCACATGCACTCTTGAACCCATACACCCAGTGAATCAACCACTCACACATCTATGCACAGATGTCACACACCTCCCACCCACCCACACACACACTCAGGCAGCCATACAAATACTCAGGCAAGCAATCAATAACCCATTTAGACACTCATGCAGCTACTCACCAACCCATGCAGCAGCTTACACAACAACAGACAGACTGATACAGACTTTCACACAGTTTAGTCACTAACCCATGCATTCAGTAAGACACAATTAATCACTCACTTATACAGTCAGTCACGTACCTACTAAATCCTCCATACAGACACTTATACACCCACTCATTCCTCAATACAGCTTGTCATATATATAAAACAAATTTAAACTTTACAGAAACACACAGTCACTGGATGATGTCATCAGTGATGTCATCAGTGATGTCATTTGACATGTCATCAGTGATGTCACTGACCATGTCATGAATGATGTAATATGTGACGTCAGCAGCAGTGCATTGTGGGTGCGAGTTATAGTTAGCTGAACTAACTATAACGCCGGAATTTCTATGGTTTTGTACGAGTGAAATGTCCAACTAACTATAACGTTCCTGAAACCTATGTTTTTTTCAGTTAATATATATATATATATATTACCTACTGGCGGTCGCCAGTAGGTAGTTATAGTTAGAACCTAGTTTCCATAGGAAAAGCATTTTTTGATTTGCTAATAACTTTGGCGTCATTTGACAAATCTTCGCGAAATTCTCCCCAAAAAAAGTCTATCCAGGTCAGCTCCTCTCCCAAAAGTTTTGGGGTGATTCGTCAAGCAGGGGCTGAGAAAAAAGGAGGGTCCCAAAACGCGTTTTCCCCAGGTTAATTTCCATAGGAAATTTTGAGACGGGCTACAGCCCGAACTGCTGAACGGAATTACCCGAAATTTGGCAAAAAGGTAGAGCTTGGTTCAGAAAGCGACCTTTTTTTTAAATGGTGTAAATCCGTTCAGTAGTTGCTGAGAAATTAAAAAAATAAGAGTCAAAAAATCAATTTCCCACAGGAAACTTTGGGCAAGGCTACAGCCGAAACTACTGAACAGAATTACCCCAAATTTGGCAAAAAGGTAGTGCTTGGATCAGAAAGTGACCTTTTTTTTAAATGGTGTAAATCCGTTCAGTAGTTGCTGAGAAATTCAAAAAATAAAAGTTTCGATATCTATGGCCGCGGTGGAGTCACAACCCCTCCCGACCACGAGCTTTATTCTAATTGGCTGTCAACACTCCAAACCAGGAGGTGTTGGCAGCCATCTTGTGACTCGGTAGAACCGAGTCACAAGAAAACAGAAAAACAAAGGTGAAAAAAAAGAAAAGGGGGCAGGGTAGAAACACCCTGACCCCCTAGGACTGCTCAGGGGGTCCCTCAAGGACCCCCAGGGCCAAAAAAAGCTTCTTTAAAAAAAAACAAAATCAGCTGAATTCGCACTGGGGTCGCGAATCCGGCCGAGAAAATAAAAAAAAAACAAAGCGCGGGCTCCCGCGCTTCGTTGTATTTAAGCCCCTGGGTGGGCCAGGTCCCAGGGGCACTGAAAAAAATGTGTGGGGGCCCAATCCCCCACACTGCTCCCGGGGACTGCCACCTCCCCGGGCAAGATTTATGAGTTGCGGGGGGGGGCACACAGCCCCGGGGACCGCCACCTCCCCGGGGCTCATTTTAATATTTAAAAATAAAAAAAAGCATGGGGGGGCCCAAATCCCCCCCATGCTGCCCTGGCGACCGCCATCTCCCCGGGGCAAGATTTATGAGTTGTGGGGGGGCACGGAGCCCCCCCCGCAGCCCCGGGGACTGCCACCTCCCCGGGGCTCAGTTTAAAAAAAAGGTGCGGGGAGGGCACGAGCCTCCCCACATGCCCCGGGGACCACCACCTCCCTGGGGCACTGTATATTTAAATTTGGGGGTCCGTTACAGACCCCCAAGCCCGCGCGGCCCCCCTGGTGGAGCTCTTTATGGCCCTGGGGACTGCCACCCCCCAGGGCTGGCTCCTGCAGTGTCCCGGGGTGCCCACCTTCGGGACACTGCTGTTTGCTATGGCAGGGCGGGAGCCATGCGGCTCCCACCCTGTCATAGCAAACACTGGTTTGGATTTTGTAAGCGAGAGCAGGTTTCCTGCTCTCGCTTACAAAATCCAAACCAGATTGCTTTTCCACAAGGGGAGCTGCATGGCAGCAGCTCCCCGTGTGGAAAAGCAATGCCGGCTCCCGCAGGAGGAGGGGAGCCGGCGGGACCATGTGGGAATTAGGGGCCCCCCACGGTCACCAACGGAAAGGCCAGGCCCCAGGGGATGGGGTCCCGGGGCCATGAGTGGTCTAGGAGGGGGGCCACGTGGCCCCCCTCCCTCAATTAGAAGAAATAAATAAATTAAAAAAGAGGCACAGCCCTGGGAGATGGGGTCCCCGGGGCTAATAGAGGCCTCAGGAGGGGGGCCACGCAGCCCCCCTCCTACATTTAAAAAAAATATATTCCCTGAAAAAACCATAGGTTTCAGGCACGTTATAGTTAGAAATTAGCATTTAAAAAAACCTTAGAAATTCACTGAAAAAACCATAGGTTTCAGGGACGTTATAGTTAGTTGGACATTTCACTCGTACAAAACCAGAGAAATTCTGCCGTTATAGTTAGTTCAGCTAACTATAACTCGCGCCCGCAATGCACTGCTGATGACGTCACATATTACATCATTCATGACATGGTCAGTGACATCACTGATGACATCACTGATGACATCTCAAATGACATCACTGATGACATCATCCACGTGAAAATCTGATGCACCTCCTCACACCCTAATATAACCTTTGATACACCCACTCTAAAATACAACCATTTTCGAAACCATAGACACACCAATACCAGTTACTATATACGCACTCACTGATTCCTAGGTCTGCACACACATCCACTCATTCACCCATACAGTCACTCATACATGCAGTCACTCATCAATACAACATAACATCACCATACACAGTGATTTGAATGTAGCATCATCATTGAACAGCAAGGGGAAAAAAATCAAATTGATTATAGTAAAAAAAAAAAAATCAGCATAGTACATCATTATCAATATGTGCAGCTATGCGTTTTCCTATCTACACTTTGTTAATCACTTCTTTTATCTACATTAACTCTATTATTTATCACAAATACATTTTAAAAATATACAATCTAATTTACTTCTGGTACAATATTGACAACAAATATATAACTATTTCCTTTTAAAGACAATTTCCAAATTGTAATATCAATTAGGCCAAATAATAATCAAAACACTAATTATAAACACTAATAGATTGCAGTGCTTTCTAATTTCTGTTGACATCTATAGGCCAATAGGCCAAATGATGCACTCAAAACTTTGGCTGGAGGAATATTATATAAGAATTTGGTAATTGATCAGGCAAACTAGGTTTGAATTCCAAGTGGGCACCATTGCAATGTGTGCATCCTTTGTTACAATTTAAATAAAGAATTTGGTGTCCAGATGTTGTAGTAGGTCCATCATGGAAAATAATAGCCACTGTTATATAAGTTCTTCCTGAAATAAATATTTGACTTCGTTTAAAATCTGTTATTTTTGTTTCCAATTTTCTTCCATTTGCTCTGCAACGTTGTAACATTAAAATGACATATTTGCAAAATCTTTCTATTTGTAATGTAGGCAACATCTCTGATCTACGATGTGAACATGTCGTATCCTGATTTTCTGTTTTAATCAATTTGTTAAAAGGTACTGATTTGCAGTCTGGTATTGTTAAGTATAGGAATCTTTCTGATTGTATTTGTGTGGTAGAACTAAATGAACACTCTTCAAAGTTATGGTCCCATTTGTAACTTAGTCCAAATAAGTTATCAATGTTTATTCCTTCGTGTTCTAATACTCCAAGCACGGGCATTAGAAATTGTTGTGCATCTTGTTGTACGTTTAGAGTAAGGGGTCGATTCCGATTCGGGCAGGAAATCTCTCTGACCGATCCGGACCCGGAGAGATTTCCGACCGAATCGGACCCTAGCAGTCCGACCGAACGATTACGATGCGCACGCATGCTATCGGACTCGATTCGGTCGGACTCCCATTGAAGTCAATGGGAGCCGGGCGTACAACGCGTACGCGGGCTCCCATTGACTCAATGGGTGCGAGGCGAACAAGAGCGCCCCCTACAGCGGGTTCGCGTCGATGCGGTTCGCTCCGCACATGCACAGGTAGGGGGGACCCATGGGTCCCCCCTGTGTGCGACTCGCGTGGCTACGCGTACTGGGGGTCCGACACGGACCCCCAAAGTACGGCTCCGACAGCTGTTTCGAGCCGGACGGTGCGGGTCGGTCGGACTGCTCAAGGCGCGCATCGTACTTGCCCGGCCGGGGAACGTCTCCAAAGCGCGGTGCGAGTCGAGTCCGTGCGAGTCGGTCGGTGCGGTCCGGACCCGTGAACGAGTCGGTCGGCGATTTCGCGTGCGCTCGCATCGTACTCGCTCGGCCGGACGCGCGTCCGAATCGGTCGGGTAAAAGGGCTCCGAATCGGATCCGGTTAAGCCGAATCCGATTCGGTGCGCTACTGGCCGAGATCGGAATTGGCCCCTAAATGTCAATGGACCAGTACATATATCTAAAAGATGTTGAATGCCAGAAGCAGTATGTATTTTACTTCTGTCACTTACCAACTGTTGAAATAAATGATGTAGTGCAGAACAGAATCTTTTTCACCATTTTCCATGATTTCATGATGAAAATGTGGTAAATGAAACACAACATTCAGAATCACATTAGCATAACAGTTGATACCTGAACTATTTTCCAACTGGTATCCTACAATCTCATCATCAGTTTCCACTTTTTCTTTATTTACACCTTCAACTTTGTCTTGAACTGATTTCTTATTTTCAACCTCAAATGAATGTTTGATGTATTTCCATTTTGGACACCGTAATACATTTCTCATACATTGTATATTCACCTAAATGAGGAGCATAAACTCTTCTTAAACGATTGTACTCTCTTATATAATTTGCATCAGCACTAATCTTTTTCTCATCAAAATCTATCAAATACAAACCAGATAATGTTTTTACTTGAGACAATGTAACGTGTGCCATTCCCTCTTTGAACACTGTACTTCCAATATTTACAAAAGCTCTGTCTATACTTAAACTTTGAGATTTATCAATAGTTACTGCATATGCTAGAGACAGACAAAACTGTTGTCTACGAACATACAAGTCTTTTACAGGTAAAAACATAAAACACAATGCCCAATCTGTCTTACCTGATCAATCTGGTCAAATTTTATAATCAAAAATTCTATTCCATCTCTATTTTGAAAATTAACAAAATCAACAACTTTTCCTATTGCTCCATTTACTAATCCTTCTTCTACTTTCAAATTACGCCGCAAAATTACTCAACATTTTTTACATACACGTAAACTCTTTTCTAATCCACAGTTTTAGATACAGACTTTTCCAAAGAATCCAATTTAGCCTGTAGTTTCTCAGTAAGAAGAATTATTAATCCCTGATGTTTGATTTTGTCAATAGCTTTAATTTCCTGAATTTGTTGTTTTTCAAGTTTGAGAAGTTGTTCATTGAATGTAGAACACTCTTGCAGTGTAGGCATTAGGCAAACTATAGATTTGTTTTCTACAAACATATTGTATATTACTTCTGCTGCTGTTTTTTCAGATGTAAACAAGTGCTTTAGTAGCCGACTTTCAAAAGCTTGTTTACCATGTTCCGTCAATATACCAACTCTTATGTCTTTAAGATTATTTCCATAATCTTCATCACTTGCCTGTCGCATATTCTTAGCAAGTTCTTTATATTCGAAGTTTAACCAAATATTGACATTCCCAATACTTCCCAAAGATTTCCTTGTGTCATGATGGGGAAGCATTTTAAAAACAGGTTGTCCTTTAACAGGAGTAAGTTGTAGTAGGTCTCCAAATACAAATAAATGTTTTCCTCCTAAAAGAACATCGTAATCTGTTTTTAAAATCTGTTGCATTCTCAAGTGCACAAAGGCAAGATTTAAGTTTGACACCTTGCTCACCTCATCAATTATTAAAAGTTTCAGTTTTTTCAGTACTGTTGAGAATTCATAACAAGCTACTCCAGATAGCTTCTGATATTCTAGTTTATTATCATGTTGAACAGGAAGCATAAATAGACGATGTAAGAAATACCTTTAATGTAGTGTGCTGCTAATTCAGTTGGAGCTGTTACGACACAAGATAAATGTGATTCTGTAGTCTTGTGTAGATAACTGGTCAAAACTTTAATTAAGGAACTTTTTCTTGTTCCAGCTTGACCACTAAAGTACACTAGAATAGGTTTAAATGATGAACATTGGCATTCTTTTTTTTCATGGAGCAAACCATGTTGTACCTGTTGTTTGACTTGTAGATATATTTCTTTTTGTTCAATATTTAGTTGTTCATCTAACTTTTCAAACTGAATAATATCATGCTGTGCTTGCTGCATTGCAGTTTCTACCTCATTCATGGCTCTTGGTGCTTCATTTTCAATAATTGGTTGTTAAAGTGGATCTTGAGTCAGTTGACCAGAACTTTGACTGCTTTGTGAACTTTTTCTAGCTATTTCAGCTGCAATAGTACCTTCCTGTTCAATTTCATCATTTAACATTTGTAGGTAAGTTGGAAAAAGTGTGCACTGAATGCTGTCTTTAGTTGCATTAAAATAATCTTCATAGCAGTTAAAATCTCCAAGTAAATCTGTTTCATTACAACAAGGCTTGAACCGCTGCAGAAATGCTAAATAGAAAAATTCTCTCTTATCTGCAGTTTCACAACTCAGTTTTCAGAGGCTAAATTAGGTAAGTACTAACAGCTTTCTTTGTGGTAGTGTAGGCAAGCAGTTAGGCTTATCCAGAGAGTGTGTTAAGCATTTAATGTATTCACTCAATCAAGGACTGATACACACACTCAGAGACAGAATACAGACCAATTAGGTAAGTATAAAAAGGCATACTTATGTTTTATTTTAGAACCAAGCAGGACTTGGCACAGGTAAGTAAAATATACTTTCAAATGCAAGACTGTTCAAGGAAATGTAGTTGTGCTTCAAATTTCAATTGTTACAGGTTTATAGATGCTTTGGAAACAGTTTAAATTACACAGTAATTACCTTTCATTACTCTTAGATTACTTTTGGATTACTTTGAGTACTGGGGTGGTATGCCTAGATACCACACCTTCAGATCATTAAATACAAGGTAAGTATGACTTTTTATGCTTTGCAATAGAATTCTCTTTTCTATATACAACACAGCCCAAAATCTCTTAACAAGGGTTCCTATGGAGAAAAAGTGTTAGCGGTTTCACAGGTAAGTACACAACTTTCGAGGGTGAGCTTTTGTGGTTAGGATCAAGTTCCCCAAGGTCTAGATGGGCACTTGAGTTGCACCACCAGCTGCACTGGGGTGGCCGGGTGCAGAGTGCAGCGGCCCAATGTTAGCCAATGTGGCTAAGGGAGCCTTCGGTTAGGGACTGTTGACGAACAGGCCACTCGGTTGTGGGAGCTAAGCTCCTGGGGATAAGGTCAGCATTGCAAGGGGCAACAACCAGCACAGGAGCTGCACCACCAGTGGCACTTGGACGGCTGGGTGCAGGGTGCAAAACGGACGTCGGGACCCTTTGTTTTCCATTGGAGACCTTCTGTTTTGCAAAAATGCTGCAGGTTCGGACAGGGAGGCGTCCTGAAGGCGACCACCAGCTGGAGAGGTAAATTAGGATCTGAGGGGATGCCTGGACTCAGTCGGTTGGGCTACCTAAGGTACAGGGGGCCTCGGGTGCAGCGTTGTCTTCTGGCGTCAGGTTTTCTTACCAGCCCCAGTCGTGGTCGGGTGGACCCTTCAGGTTGAGGCTGCAGGCGTCGTCTTGAGGCAGGATGGGGATCACCAGATACCAGGTGAGGATCGCTGGGGAGACCTCCTCGTGGTGTTGGGCCACTCGAACTCGGGCCGTGGGCATCGGGTGCAGAGTAGTGCAGAGCCTCAGAGTCACCGGAATCCGGATTCTGGAGGTGAGTCTTTGTTTGAAGAAATCCGGTGCTCACTGGAGACAGAGTCTGTAGGAAGGTCGGCAGGGCAGGTCCTCTGGGCTCTGGGGGTTACTGGCTGCTGGACTCGCCGGGGTTCTGTCTGTAGGCAGGGCGTAGGCGAGACAGGCCGGTAGGGCTGGGGCCAGGGCAGTTGGTGTCCTCTTCTTCGGTCCTTCTTTCTTCCTCGAATCTGCCTTTTGGTTCAGGGATAAATTTAGAGGGCATTTTAGGGGTCTCGAGGTGGTAGCCAATGGGCTACTGACCTTAGGGTGACTAAACCCTTGGTGTGCTCACCCCACATGGGGGAGTGGGCACAATCCCTAATCTTGATTGGAGAGTGGGCTTCACCTTGCCTCCCCATCTGAAGGGTAGGGTTGGGATAGGTGGGCACACCTTCTGGGCTGTTCTAATTTCTTGCCTGTCTTCCCACTGAAAAGGGAGTGAGACAGGAAGGGGGGGCTGCTCCTGATAGCAGGAGAGGCTCGGGGTTGCGTTGCAAAGGCAGCAAGGCCTTTGAAGCTCTTCTGCCACAGATGGCTCTTCCTGACCTGGGAGAGGTGTCAAAACCTCCGCCCAGGTAAGGCTTGGTTTCTGGGCCCAGGGAGCAAATGTTCCCACCCCAGGGGTCCAGAAAGATGTCTTGTGGTGGAAGGCTGGTGTCTACCATTCAGGGAACCCACCAGAGGCTGGTTGTTTTTCAGGCGGAATCTCTAAGATGCCCTCTGAGTGCATTGTATAATAAATCCCACACTGGCATCACTGCAGGTTTATTATGCTGAGACATTTGCTACCAAACTTGCCAGAATTCAGTAAAGCCGTTATGGTTCTGTGGAGTTCGTAATGACAAACTCCCAGACCATATAGTCTTTATGGCTTTACTGTACTTACAATGTCTAAGAATAGACTTAGACACTGTATTGGTAAAGTGCTCATACAACTGTACCCTCACCAGTGTGCCATGTGGACTCTTCACTTTTCCCTGCACCAAAACACACAGCCTGCAATGGCAGTGTGTGTGTGTCAAGGTACAGGACCTCTATGTGCTGCAGCCCTTAGAGGCCTTCCCTGGTCACAGTGCCCTTGGTACCCATGGTATCTTTTACAAGGGACTTACCTGTGGCCAGAGAGATGCCAATTGTGGGTACAAATGTACAGGTTTGGGAAAGAACATAGGTCCTGGGAACCTGATTGGCAGGGACCCAGGGCACATCAAGTCAAAGTGCATCAGAAATCTTTCAAAAAGTGTGGGGGGTGACTGCAACAGAAACTCACTTTCCTACACACTCCATGCCACTCCAGTTAATGGCACTCAACTTTTCGCCACTTACGAATTTCATTTCTCGAGCTGCATCGCCAAATGCGATGCAGCGCGAGAAACTAAATTCGTTTTATTTATGTATATGTTTATTTACCTGTAATCCGCCGTAATCCGTAGTTTACTACCCCCCGCCCCACGTCAGCGACCGGCGGCACTCCCACCACTGACCGCTACTGGCAGGCACCCTTGCACTATGGTGCAAGGGTGCCTGCGTTGGCGGTAGGCAGCTTAATTAGGGGCCAGCGCTAGGTAAAACGCAGGGATGTGCCATATCTTTGTAAATATGGCTCATCCCTGTGTTTTCGGATTGGCGGAGCGTGGCATTAGCATTTTGTGTTTAACGCCATGCTCCACCACTACATTGTAAATATGTCCGTAACTTTTATCAATGCTGAACAGCAGCGACTCTGGTGTACAACATTGCTAAAACATATTGGCAAAGACAATAGCTCTTGCATAGGCGAGATCTATTGGCTTTGCCAGTGCTTGTTTTTGTTGAGCTGGGGGAGGTAGCACGTTTTTTGTAGGGCTGAAGCTTTTAGCCTCATTATCACATCTTAAGGCCGACATCCCCGAAACATCATGAGATGGAGGTTGATAAAGTTTAAATATTTTTTCCTGTGGTAACAATTTAGCTCAGGTCCAGGGGAGGGGGTTTTGGACACGTTTACCTGCAACACACAATTACAGAAAAGAGGTTCCTATAAAAACTGGTGTAGGGTCAGTACTGAATTTGAGCCGGTGGTTGCAGGTGGGGACCACCGCAACTCGTATTTGAAGATTGGGACATTCTTTTCATCATCAGACTTTGACCCCGAACAAGAGAGAGAACAGCAGAAAAGGGGGAAAGAAGCAGAAAGAGAAAGACGGGAAAAGAGTGAGAAAGGCAGAAAAAAAGCCCGCAAGAGGGAGGTAAAAAGGCAGGGATTGAATGGTGGTGGATGAAAGAGGCATGAAGTGGAATTAAGGCAAGAAAAAATTGATATGCAGTGAGCTTGTGAAAAAAAAATATCTTTGGTCCCCGGCACTCATTCTTTCATAAATTGTACACTGACCAAGTTTACATGTGGTTTGACAGCAGAGGTGACACTCTCAGCAAATTTTGAGACAAATAATGGCACTTATTGAAGTCTCCTTTGTGGTAGGAAGGGATGTAAGTCTTTATGAGCAACTACGTGAAAGTGGCAGCAACAGAATTTAAACAAGATCACACAAAAAACGCAGCGTAGCCTGAGAAGCGCCACGCTGACCGCTCCTACATCCTGTCTAGAGCAGAGAGCTGCCCAATGCGACTCCTCTCTTACATTTGAGATCTTTGCACATCACAGAGCTGCCTTCGTCTTACAGGGAAGGTGGCCAAAAGTGGTAGAACAGCGCCACCTCCTGGGTTCTAGTGAGGCAGCACCTGTGTCAGTCGTGCACTGGTGAAGAGTCAGAAAATAGCAGTCAAAATTTAAGGGATGCGTCAGAACGAGGCGTGGGAGGTCTATGGCATGTCCTTTTCTGTGGAATTCAGTAACTGCACCGTCACTGGCAGAAAAGAGTGCTGTAAATATTCAGGTCCTATTGTGTGGTCCAGTGACCTGTGATTAAATCGAGTCGAATTTTCAAAATAGAAAGTTTCTATAGCAGTGCATTGAGACGTGCTAATGAAAAAAATGTATGCAGTGGCGGCTGGTAGCGGACGGTGGCGGGGGCCGGTTGGTTAGAAAAAATACCCCAAAAAGACTTACCTGTGGGTTGCCAGCCGTCGCCTCTCCTCCGTCCACACTGTATCCTGCATCCCAGAAGCACCCAGGTTCCCAGACTCCTCTAGCCAATCACAAAGCTGTCTTACAGCAGCGTTGTGATTGGTCTGAGCGCCATGGTTCGGCGCTCAGAGAGGGGCTGGGAGCCTGTGCATATTCTCCACCCAGGCTGTACGGATCCGCCATGTGCACTTACGGTGCAGCCACCACTCTTTCCCCTGCTGGCATCACGTGAGCCCAGCCCTGCCCCAGCCCTACTATGGAGCTTGCAGGCAAACTAAAAATAAAATGATAATAATGTTCTATTATCATTTTATTTTTACTTTGCTCTGCTCTTTGAACAGTGGGGCGACGCTCCTCCGCCCAGCGGATTATCCGACCCTGATTTATGCCATTGTGATTAGTTTGCTTATGCCAAACATGGGAGGGCAGTAAGAAGAATTTTATGAAGGGGCTACTTTGTGTGTGGCTGTGCTCCTTGTGAAAGAACAGAATGCTGTCACTCACAGTGAAGCTATCCTAAGGCTGAAGTGGGCAGTCCATCTATTTTTCTGCTAAATTTTTCATGCAGTAGTTACTTAAAAAATGTAAATCTAGCACATAGGTAATGCTGTTGGTTGCATGGCTGTTGGCTGTACCTGTTAGAGTGGATTCCTATGAAGCGCCTTTTTTACAAATTAAGCAAACACAAGGAGATGATGGACGGAGCGCAGAAACTTTTCAGACACTCACCACCAGTCACAGATCTGGGTTGAATCCATCATCGTTCTTTAGCTCACTTCACCATCCCAGTTCAGACACAGCTATATACAAATCAGTCTTGACCCTGTGCCTCATGGGAACAGTCCAGCCCGAACTGCCAAGCCATGTCTTCCATGGACTGGAAACAAGCATCCTGGACCGGTTTCGGGCTAACAGCCCTCATCAGCCAGGCTAGCTTGAATCCAGTGGCAAAGTGAGCAAGGGACCCACGTCTGGGCATAACCTGCCAACTTAGGGCAAACAAAGCAAACACAGCAGCTTATTTCTCATATAATTAGATTTGTAAAAACCACTGGGCAAATACAAACACTGCAGGTTGTATTTTTTTTCTTCGCTTTGATACTCCTGTGCATGGGTTCCACAGTTTGAATGGGAGGCAACACTGGAATGGGGCAAGCTTTCCACTTATCTGACATGTAAAGAATCTAGAGGTTTTTTTCGCCAGCTATTATTCAGTGCACTTTTGCAATGAAAGACCACTAGGTCAGTGGGAAATCTGCACAAGACTTGAGATGCTGATTAGGGTGAAAACTCAGTTTGTGCCTGAAATGTTGTGACCACAAACTCAGCACTAAGGGGGTCATTATGATTGCCGGCGGACGTCGAGGTGGTGAGTGGGACTGGCCACCTGTATGACAGCTGTACTGCATGTGAAATTACGATGCGACTGCCACCGTGGCAGTTGCATCGTGCATGTTTACCATTGCGGCGGGTTCTGCTGGCTGCAGCACCCACTGCAATAGTAAACATGCATGTAGTGCTTTTCCCTGCACCACGTGGCAGGCACCACGTGGTGCCTGCCACTCAGTGCAGGGAAATGCAGAGGGGTACCCCCAGTGCAAAGCCACCTCCCCCCAACACAAGGGGGCCCGCAACGGGCCCCCAAAACCAATCCCCGCCAGCCTTTCAATGGCGGTTTACCTGCCACGGAAAGGCTGGCTGTGGACAGCATCCTAATCTGGCGGACGGTGCCTGCTAGGCACCTCCACCATTTTACTGATGCTGACCGCTCCCCCAGGCAATCATAACGATTGCATGTGGCGGATCTGTGGCGGGCGGTCTTTGCGCCCGCCACGGGCACGGTCCAGATTCCCCCTGCCATCGTAATGTGGTGGGGGGAAAATTGCCTTCCAATGGCGGAAGGCCCGGCACCGCACTGCTGGCAGTGGCGGGCCTTCCGCCATCATAATGACCCTCTAAGTTCTAAGTAGTGCTTCTGGTATCAAACCTGGCCAAAAAACGGAAATTTAGGTGGGCCATTTGGCACATATCAACTGACAGTATTTATGTTTTTTTTTCCTATGGGCTCTAGAAAGAAAAATGTGCACACTCGCTTAGATTAGACCCTGATAAATGGAATGAAAAATACACAGATCCTGCAGTATATGAATTATGATATACAGATCTGCAACAAGGAGGCTGGAGGCTGGGTTATAAGAAAATAAATTATTCAGGAAAAAAATTATATGTATATATATATTCACTGAAAAAACCATAGCTTTCAGGCACGTTATAGTTAGAAATTAGCATTTAAAAAACCTTAGAAATTCACTGAAAAAACCATAGGTTTTAGGGAAAGTTATAGTTAGTTGGACATTTCACTCGTACAAAACCATAGAAATTCCCCCGTTATAGTTAGTACAGCTAACTATAACTCGCTCCCCTGCAATGCACTGCTGATGACGTCACATATTACATCACTCATGACATGGTCAGTGACATCACTGATGACATCTCAAATGACATCACTGATGACATCTCAAATGACATCACTGATGACATCATCCATGTGATAATTAGATGCATCTTCTCAAACCCTAATATAACCTTTGATACACCCACTCTAAATTACAGACTGCCATTCTCAAAACCATAGACACTCCATCACCAATAACTACATACCCACTCACTGATTCTTAGGTTTACACACACATCCACTCACTCACCCGTACAGTCACTCATACTTATGGTCACTCAGTACAGGACTATCATATGCACTCATACACCTATATAGACACTTACACACCGCCACTCATCCATAGAGGTACTCACACACCTAGTCAGTCATGCAAACAATTAATCACACTGCCATTTACTCACCTATACAGTTATACACACACCAGCTCAATTACTCATACAAATACTAGCACATTCTTACGCTCTTATACAATCACTGATACAAGCACACACTCATCCATACAGCCACTCTCACAATCACACACTCTCACTTATAGTCATTTATATACTCCAACACACATATATACTGCCTTTCACATATGTAGTTACTCACACATGTACCACTGAGATATACATTCACTCACCAACACACCTATACACACACTCACCCACCCATACAGTCCATCACAGATGCACTCTTGAAACCATGCACCCAGTGAATCACCCACTCACACATCTATGCACACAGTCACACACACCCCACCCACACAAACACTCAGGCACCCATACAAATACTCAGACAACCAATCAATAACCCATATAGACACTCATGTAGCTATTCGCAAACCCATGCAGCCGCTTACACACCAACAGACAGACGGATACAGACATTGACACAGTTTAGTCACTAACCCATGCATTCAGTAAGATACGTTTAACCACTCACTTATAGAGTCATTCACACACCTACTAAATCATCCATTCAGACACTTATACACCCACTCATTCTTCAATACGCCTTTCCCTATATATATTAAACATATTTAAACTTTACAGAAACACACAGTCACAGGATGATGTCATCAGTGATGTCATTTGAGATGTCATCAGTGATGTCATCAGTGATGTCACTGACCATGTCATAAGTGATGTAATATGTGACGTCATCAGCAGTGCATTGCGGGGGCGCGAGTTATAGTTAGCTGTACTAACTATAACGGGGGAATTTCTATAGTTTTGTACGAGTGAAATGTCCAACTAACTATAACTTTCCCTAAAACCTATGTTTTTTTCAGTGAATTTCTAAGGTTTTTTAAATGCTAATTTCTAACTATAACGTGCCTGAAACCTATGGTTTTTTCAGTGAATATATATATACACACACACATATATCTATATATATATATATCCAAACCAATCCCACTGCAAGAATGGGTCCGACACATGCTCGGAGGCTGAAGTTGAAAACTTATTGCAATTCAGGCTCTGGTCACAAGTCCTGCTAAATAGGTGAAACGCTGGGCAGACGCGTTTCAGCCTGACGGCTTTCCTCAGTGCCCGCTTCACTTAAAATGATGTTACACCTGGGGGCTCGTTTTTAAATCTCAGTAGGTGTTCACTCATTGGAGTAAAGTTTTAGCCCATCCTCCTTGACTTCCAGCTCTGTCAATCCTGCATTGGTTCATGCCGGATTTTCCATGTTTCCCGTTGTGAGTGCTGATACAGTGATCTGCGAGTTCATACACCATGTGGTGTCCCAACCTTTGCTGGCTACGGAAAACACTTTTCCTCCGGCAATCCAGGCAGGGAGCAAAGATGACACATCCAACTCGAGCCACCTTCACGCAGCATGCAGCTGCTTCCTTTCTCCCCATGCGGCCCCGAACTACAGTGAGTATCTTTGACCATCCGGGGGGGCGACACGCTGTGTTTCCAACACCAAATCACACTGTACAAGCAAGGCGCGTAGCTCCAGACCGAAAGGGCGTGCCGGTAAACGGTGCTTGTAACCGGTCAAACATCCAAACCAATCCCACTGCAAGAATGGGTCCGACACATGCTCGGAGGCTGAAGTTGAAAACGTATTGCAATTCAGGCTCTGTTCACAAGTCCTGCTAAATAGGTGAAATGCTGGGCAGACACGTTTCAGCCTGATGGCTTTCCTCAGTGCCCGCTTCACTTAAAATGATATTACACCTGGGGGCTCGTTTTTAAATCTCAGTAGGTGTTCACTCATTTGAGTAAAGTTTTAGCCCATCCTCCTCGACTTCCAGCTCCGTCAATTCTGCATTGGATCATGCCGGATTTTTCATGTTTCCCGTTGTGAGTGCTGATACAGTGATCTGCGAGTTCATACACCATGTGGTGTCCCAACCTTTGCCGGCAACGGAAAACACCTTTCCTCCGGCAATCCAGGCAGGGAGCAAAGATGACACATCCAACTCGAGCCACCTTCACGCAGCATGCAGCTGCTTCCTTTCTCCCCATGCGGCCTCGAACTACAGTGAGTATCTTTGACCATCCGGGGGGCGACGCGCTGTGATTCCAACACCAAACCACACTGTACAAGCAAGGCGCCTAGCTCCAGACCGAAAGGGCGTGCCGGTAAACGGTGCTTGTAACCGGTCAAACTTCCAAACCAATCCCACTGCAAGAATGGGTCCGACACATGCTCCATAAAATATATATTTATAGATATATATAATATGTATGTATGTGTGTATATATATATATATATATATATATGATATGTATGTGTGTGTGTGTATATATATATACATATATATATATATATATATTACCTACTGGCGGTCGCCAGTAGGTAGTTATAATTAGGACCTCATTTCTATTCAAAAAGCGTTGTTTTCTTTTGCCAATATCTTTGGCGCTGTTTGACGAATCTTTGCGAAATTTTCAAAACTAATGGTTCGCTCAGGTTAGCTCCTGTCTTGAAAGTCTCAGGGTGATTCGTTGAGCGGGGGCCGAGAAAAAAGGGGGGTCCCAAAATGCATTTTCTCCATGTTAATTTCCATAGGAAACTTTAGACAACGCTACAGCCCGAACTGCTGAACGGAATTACACCAAATTTGGCAAAAATGTAGGTCTTGGTTCAGAAAGCGTTCTTTTTTTTAAATGGTGTAAATCCGTTCAGTAGTTCCTGAGAAATTCAAAAAATCTGCACTGGCCCCCGTAGCCCGAAGGGATTGCACGGGCCCCCGCAGCCTGAAGGGACCGCCACCTCCCTGGGGCTCTATTATTTATGGGCGGGGGCTTTGCTGGCCCCCCCCAAGCTCCGGGGACTGCCACCTCCCCGGGGCTATTACAAATATTACCTGTGGGAGGGGCTCGAGCCCCCCCACACTGCCCCGGGGACCACCACCTCCCCGGGGCACTAATTATTTAAATGTGGGGGTCCGTTGTGGACCCCTGGCCCAGGGGATCACCACCTCCCCAGGGCTATGTTCACATTGGGAGGGGGGCTACGCGGTCCCCCTCCTGGAGCCCAGATGGTCCTGGGGACCACCACCCCCCAGGGCCGGTTCCAGCAACGTCATAGGGTGCCCACCCACGGGACATTGCACCTTTCATTGCAAACTCTGCTTTCCTTCGTGGAAGCGAGAGCAGGAAACCTGCTCTAACTTCCACGAAGCAAAGCAGATTGCTTTTGGACAAGGGGAGCTGCATGTTAGCAGCTCCCCTTGTCCAAAAGCAATGCCGGCTTCTGCAGGAGGCGGGGAGCAGGCTGGGGCAGTGGGGCTCCCCCACAGTCCCCAACGTTGAGGCCAGGCCCAGGGGGATGGGGTCCCCGGGGCCAATAGTGGCCCAGGGAAGGGGGGGCCACGCAGCCCCCATCCCGTATTAATAAAAAAAAAACAGAGGCAAAGCCCTGGGGGATGGGGTCCCGGGGACCATAATTGGCCTCAGGAGGGGGGCCACGCGGCCCCCTTGCGTATACTTAATTTTTTGGGTAAAGAAAAACAAGGCCAGGCCCCGTGGGTCCCAGGGGCCAGAAGTGGCCCAGGGAAGGGGGGCCACGCGGCCCCCCTCCCGTATAAATAATAATGATTAAAAAAAAACTAGGCCATGCCCCGGGGGATGGGGTTCCTGGGCCGAAATCGGCCATGGGAGGGCGGCTGCCCGTTTTTGCTTTTTAAATTTTTTTTTTTTAAAAAGGCTCATGCCTGGGGGATGGGGTCCCCAGGGCCCAGAAATTACTAAGAGAAGGGGGGCCACATAGCCCCCCTTCTAAAAAAATAAATAAAAGAGAAACTGGCATCTCGCCAGACGTCCCGCCACCTCCCTGCACCATTCTGCAAACGCGCCTCCTGGCGCTTTCTGGGTTGGGGGATTAAGTCCCCCAGAATCTTAAGGGTCCTTAGGGGCCAACTAGCTCACCAGGTACCTCCAGTAAGACCCACACAGTGGAATTGCTGAGAGGTGGTCCGAGGCCATGCCCCTTTTTACACCACTCTGCAAACGCGACTCTTGGCGCACTGCTGGTGGGGCGATGAGGTCCTCTTGTGTCCTGAGGACCTCAGGACTGAAGTGGACTTCATCCCCCGAGCAGCAGTGTGCCAGGAGGCACGTTTGCAGAGTGGTATAAAAAGGGGGCGTGGCCTCGGACCACTCTCAGCAATCCAGCTGTATGGGGCTTACTGGAGGTACCTGGTGGGCTAGTTGGCCCCCAGGGACCCTCAGGAGGCAAAGGGACTTCATTCCCCAACCAAGAGCGTGCCAGGAGACGCATTTGCAGAGTGGTGGACAAAGGGGGCGTGGCCTGTGTCCACCTGTCAGCAATTCCACTATCTGGGGCATACTGGAGGTATCAGGTAGGCTAGTTTGCCCCTAAGGACCCCCAGCAGCGAAGTGGACTTTAATCCCCATCCAAAAGCGTGCCAGGGAGCGCGTTTGCAGAGTGGTGGAGAAAAGGGGCATGGCCTGCTATGAGAACTTAGCAATCCTGCTGTGTGGGACTTACTGGAGGTAATAGGAGGGGTAGTTGGCCCCCAAGGATGTCCGTGGGGGCCAAGTACCCCTCCTGTGACCTCCACTAAGTCCCACACAGTGGGATTGCTAAGAGGTCACGCTCCTATAAGTCCTACGTCCTACGCAGCGGAAGTCATGAGCGCTGGTCGAGGCCCAGTCCCCTTTCTCCACCTCTCTGCAAATGCGACTACTAGTTAAAGAAGCATTTGCAATGTAATAGGTTTCACATTTGCAAGAGTTAGAGCTATAGGCGTTGTCAATGTAAAAGTGCTTTACTAATGTTTCTTGGAGTGTAGTGGATGTAGGTTGTGTGTAGTGAAATTATGTGGTATGATGTGGAGTGAAATTATATGGATAGACTTTGACTTTGATGTGGATTGAAGGTATGTGGTATTTAGTGTACAGGAATTTTGTAGAGTGGGATTATGTGTTATGGAGAGTAATTATGTGGTATGGTAGTCTGTGTTGTGGAGTGGTAACCTCAGGTTTAGTCTTCCTCGTTTCAATAGAAGCTAAACTATAAACTCAATGAGACTGAAAAAGAAGGAACCACTGAGGAGCACTTCTGGACCTAGTCAGAGGTATGATCAGGGCCACTGGAATTATGCGACTGTTTGGCTGCACCGACTTTCGCTCAATTATACATTTTCCGCATTTGCCGCATAATCTATCATCTGCTGCATAATCTGCAGAATTGAACAAAAAAAACCTTGTCTCTAGCTCAAACTGCTCAAACGCTGCAACACTCTTGTTTCTTTCTGCGCCTCTCTTGCCTCTTTCTGCATTTCTGTTGCTTCTTTCTGCACCTTTCTTTTTTTTCTGCACTTCATTTGCCTCTTTCTGCTCATCTCTTCCACTTTCTGCACCTCTCTTGCCTCTTTCTGCACCTCTGTTGCCTCTTTCTGCACCTCACTTGCTTCTTCCTGTACCCCTCTTGCCTCTTTCTGGACCCTTCCCTCTTTCTGCGCCTCTCTTTCCTCTTTCTCTGCTTCTCTTGCCTCTTTCTGCACCTCTGTTGCTTCTTTCTGCACTTCTCTTGCTTCTTTCTGCACCTCTGTTGCTTCTTTCTGCACCCTTCTTGCCTCTTTCTGCACCCCTCTTCCCTCTTTCTGTACCTCTCTTGCCTCAGTCTGCCCACCTGTTCCCTCTTTCTGCACCCCTTTTGCCTGTTTCTGCAACTCTCGTGCCTCTTTCTGCAGTTCTCTTGCCTCATTCTGCACTGCACCTCACTTTCCTCTTTCTGCAACTCTTTTGCCTCTTTCTGCAGTTCTCTTGCCTCCTTCTGCACCTCTCTTGCCTCTTTCTACACTTCTCTTGCCTGTTTCTGCACCTCTCTTGCCTCTTTCTGCAACTCTCACTCTCTTGCCTCTTTCTGCACCTCTCTTGCTTCTTTCTGCACCTCACTTGCTTCTTTCTGCACCCCATTGCCTCTTTCTGCACCCCTCTTCCCTCTTTCTGCAACTCTCTTGCCTCTTTCTGTACCTCTGTTGCTTCTTTCTGCACTTGTCTTGCCTCTTTCTGCACACTTTGTGCCTCTTTCAGCACCTCTGTTGCTTTTCTGTAGTTCTCTTCCTTCTTTCTGCACCCCTCCTGCCTCTTTCTGTACCCCTCTTGCCTCTTTGTACGCCTCTCCTACCCGTTTCTGTACCCCTCTTGCCTCTTTTTGCACCTCTGTTGGTTCTTTCTGCACCTTTTTAGCAAATTTCTGCATCCCTCTTGTCAATTTCTGCACCCTTCTTCCCTCTTTGTCCACCTCTCTTGCTTCTTTCTTCACTTCTCTTGCTTCTTTCTGCACTTCTCTTGCCTCTTTCTGCAACCCTCTTCCTTCTTTCTGCACCTCTCTTGCCTCTTTCTACACCTCTGTTGCTTTTTTCTGCACTTCTCTTGCCACTTTCTGCATTTTTCTTGCTTCTTTCTGCACCTTTCTTCCTCTTTCTGCACCTCTTTTGCTTCTTTCTGCACTGCTCTTGCTTCTTTCTGCACTCCTTGTTGCCTCTTTCTGCACCCTTCTTCCCTCTTTCTGCACCTCTCTTGCCTCTTTCTGCACCCCTGTTCCCTTTTTCTGCACCTCTCTTGCCTCTTTCTGCAACTCTCTTGCCTCTTTCTGCAGTTCTCTTATCTCCTTCTGCACCTCTGTTGCTTCTTTCTGCACTTCTCTTGCCTCTTTCTGCACCCCTCTTGCCTCCCTATGCACCTCTCCTACCCGTTTCTGTACCCCTATTGCCTCTTTTTGCACCTCTGTTGGTTCTTTCTGCACCTTTTTAGCAAATTTCTGCATCCCGCTTGTCAATTTCTGCACCCTTCTTCCCTCTTTGTCCACCTCTCTTGCTTCTTTCTGCACTTCTCTTGCCTCTTTCTGCAACCCTCTTCCTTCTTTCTGCACCTCTCTTGCCTCTTTCTACACCTCTGTTGCTTTTTTCTGCACTTCTCTTGCCACTTTCTGCATTTTCCTTGCTTCTTTCTGCACCTTTCTTCCTCTTTCTGCACCTCTGTTGCTTCTTCCTGCACTGCTCTTGCTTTTTTCTGCACCTCTCTTGCAAATTTCTGCACCCCTCTTGCCTCTTTCTGCATCCCTCTTCCCTCTTTCTGCACCTCTCTTGCCTCTGTCTACACCCCTGTTCCTTCTTTCTGCACCTCTTTTGCCTGTTTCTGCAACTCTCTTTCTTCTTTCTGAACTTCTCTCACCTCTTTGTGTACTCAAATGGGAATTGCAAGCAGTCAAGTTTAAAGGTCTGCGTGCTCTCGTGACTGAGGTATATGTCTACTTGTATATGTATTCTTACATGTGTTATGCATCTGAAGATGGTAGCTTAAAAAGCGGGTGACTTCTCCTATAGGTGGTCAAATCTTCTCAGTTCTGCTCTGTCGTTCGGTTGCACAGGCAGACATGTCTTATGTATATATGTCTTATAGAGCCCCTCAAATATACTATTGAATACCCATGTGACCTGTATTGAGAGCAGAAAGAAATTATACACCTTTTTTCACACAAATTTACATAGTATGCTGTTTGAAACACAGGTTTTCAAGCGTTTGTATGTTTATTTTCATTTAACATGTCACTAGGTAAAAGCATAGACACGCATGCATACCTTCACAAACTTGGTCAAACTTACAAAAGTGATATGCTTAGGATTGCTGTTTTATATTTGGCAGGCCTAACATTCTGAGGAGTCGATTAATAGTGAACCTTCAAGAGAAAAGTGAGGTTTAAGACATCTTCGGAGAAGGATTAGTGATAAGGGTAGTTTGTATGAGTCTGTTGTAAGGTGCAGTCAAAGTAGGCCTCTTTCTGCACCTCTGTTGGCTCTTTCTGCACATCTCTTGCTTCTTTCTGCAACTTTCTTCCTCTTTCTGGACTTCTGTTGCCTCTTTCTGCATTTTTCATGCTTCTTTCTGCACCTTTCTTCCTCTTTCTGTACCTCTCTTGCCTCTTTCTGCACTTCTCTTGCTTCTTTCTATGCCTTTCTTCCTCTTTCTTCACATGCCCTACCTATGTAGCCATAGTTAGAAATTAGCATTTAGAAAACCTTAGAAATTCACTGTAAAAAAAACAGAGGTTTCAGGGACGTTATAGTTAGGGATTAGCATTTAAAAAACCTTAAAAATTCACTGATAAAAACACAGTTTTCAGGGACGTTATAGTTAGGGATTAGCATTTAAAAACCTTATAAATTCACTGAAAAAACCACAGGTTTCAGGGACGTTATAGTTAGTTGGACATTTCACTCGTATAAAACCAGAGAAATTCGGCCGTTTTAGTTAGTAGAGCTAACTATAGCTCGCGCCCCCGCAATGCACTGCTGATGACGTCACATATTACATCACTCATGACATGGTCAGTGACATCACTGATGACATCACTAATGACATCTCAAATGACATCACTGATGACATCATCCACGTGATCATCTGATGTACCTCCTCACACCCTAATATAACCTTTGATACAGCCACTCTAAAATACAGACTACCAATATCGAAACGATAGACAGACCAATAGCAGTTAGTACATACCCGCTCAGTGATTCATACGTCTACACACACATCCACTTACTAACCCATACAGTCACTCATACACGCAGTCATTCATCAATACAGCCACTGATATATCCACTCATACACCCATTTAGACACTCACACACTGCCACTCACCCAAAGAGTTGCTCAAACACCTAGTCAGTTACCCAAAGAATTAATTACACTGCCATTTACTCACCTATACAGTTATATACACACACCATCTGTCGTGATGTCAGTAGCACAAAACCAAATGAAGCCACTAACCTCGGAGGTCTGCCAGCGGGGACGAAGGCGCGTAGAGGAGCCCCCTTCCTCCCCTGGGCGCAACCCCACACAGTATACAAACACTACTGTGCAAGGAAGCACTCCAGGGAAAAGGGAAGGGGATAAAACAATAAACACTGCTGTCTAGATGGGGTCTTCCTAGACCTACGTCAGTTCTAGAGGTCGGCACAGCTTCAGAAGAGATCCCTCGCGTGAGAACTGTACATAGAAGAACAACAAGAAAACGTGTGTTAGGCAGAAGAACGGGAAGGATCATTCATATCCCATACACACTGTTGCACAAGAACTAACCACTCACACGACAGCACAGCAGTAATTTCTGGGTATTGGAACAAGGACCTTGATCCCTGCAAAGGAGTACACACACTGTTCTTTGTGTGTGAAAAGAGACCACTGTTAATGCAGCCTCGTGTTGTGTGATCCAACGCTGTTATCTTCACAGCACGTCCACGATTGTGTTTAGTGACCCAGAGGTGCTGCGGGGAATACAGCGTAATTCACCAACAAGTCTCAGCCCAAGGACGCTGTATCACGTCACAGTTAGAGAGCTTTCCAAAAATAATATAATAGCCCAAATCCGGGAGGAAATATAACAAAGAAAGTCACGTGTACGGGAGGAGCGCTCCGGTGCTACACTCCCGAAAAGCACACCTAAATACCTGGGGAAATCCGGTGACCAACGCAGCTCGAGTCCCGGGCTGCTGAATAGTGGACGTCGGGGAACTGGCGGAACCAAAATGCAAAAATAGGATGGGAAACAGTAACGGCTCCTTCCCAGTTACCGTTTTCAGCCGTCCAAACCAGGAATCGGAATCGTTTGAACTCCAGCGGTGAATACCATCTGCTTTGCAGGTAATACTGGAAAACCGGAAAGTTTGTCAAGCCCAGACCCTAGGAAGGGGAGGGGCTTTATAGCTGCGGTTCGGACGGCAGTGCCGGATCCGATTTCCTGTGTGGTGTCCCAAGGGCTTCTGGGACCTGTAGTTTCTTGTGCGCCGCGCGCCCCCTGGTGGCGCCCTATTCTCCACAGACACCACCTTGCTCACACATACAAAGGTGGATGGAGGAGTAGTCGACTTGTAACCCCCATACCCCTGTTCCTGGTCAGTGATCGCGACACCACATCACTTATTCATACAGATAGTACCATATACGTACTCTCTTCAACAATTACTGACATAAGCACACACTTATTTGTGCAGCCACTGTCACAATCACTCACTGTCACATATACTCACTTATATACTCCAACACTCACATATACTGCCTTTCACATATGTAGTTACTTACACATATACCACTGAGACATCCATTCACTCACCAACACAACTATACGTATACTCACTCACCCATACAGTCCCTAACACACGCACTCATAAACCCATACACCCAGCGAATCACCCACTCACACATCCGTGCAGGGAGTCACACAACACACACACTCAGGCACCCATACAGGTACTCAGACAACCAATCATTAACCCATATAGACACTGATGTAGCTACTCACCAACCCATGCAGCCATTTACAAACCAACTGACAGACTGATACAGACATTCACACAGATTAATCATTCACCCATGCATTCACTAAGACACGTTTAATCACTCACTTATACAGTCAGTCATGCACCCACTAAATCATCCATTCAGACACTCATACACCCACTCATTCTTCAATACACCTTGGCATATATATATATATAACATTCTTGAACTTTTTAGAAACACTCAGTCACTGGGTGATGTCATCAGTGATGTCATTTGAGATGTCATCAGTGATGTCATCAGTGTTGTCACTGACCATGTCATGAGTGATGTAATATGTGACGTTATCAGCCGTGCATTGCGGGAACGTGAGTTATAGTTAGCTCTACTAACTATAACGACCAAATTTCTCTGGTTTTATACGAGTGAAATGTCCAACTAACTATAACGTCCCTGAAACATGTGGTTTTTCAGTGAATATATATATATATATATATATATATATATATATATGTCCTGTAGAAGGCAAGCACCAAAACACATCCACTGTCCCTATGCGTGAAGCACTTGTGAATTAATGATAACATTTAAAGAATTCCAACCCTGCGGTGCAGTTTCTGATTCCTGTCGACACCGAAGAGTTTGAGTAATGCAGTTGTGAAAACGTATATATGTTATGTATAAATATATATATATATATAAATATATATATATATATATATATATTCACTGAAAAAACCATAGGTTTCAGAAACGTTATAGTTAGTTGGACATTTCACTCGTACAAAACCAGTGAAATTCGGCCGTTATAGTTAGTCGAGCTAACTATAACTCGCGCCCCCGCAATGCACTGCTGATGACATCACATATTACATCACTCATGACATGGTCAGTGACATCACTCACGACATAACTGATGATATCTCAAATGACATCACTGATGACATCATCCTTGTGATAGAGTGGCAGAGCTCCTCTCACCCTAATATAACCTTTGATACACACACTCTAAATTTCAAACTAACATTTTCAAAACAATAGACACACCAATACCAGTTACAACATACCCGTTCACTAATTCCTAGATCTACACACACATCCACTCATTCAGCAACAGTCCTATATAGTCACTCATACATGCACTCACTCATCATATGTACTCATACACCTATACATACACTCACACACCACCACTCATCCATAGAGTTACTCACACACAAAGTCACACATGCAAAGAAAGTATTCAACATCCATTTACTTGCGTATACAATTATACATACACCACCCCAGTTACTTCTACAGAAACTAACACATACTTACTCTCTCAAACAATGACTTATACAAACACACACTCATTTATACAGGTACTCTTCCAATCTTTCGCTCTCACATATACTCACTTACATACACTAATACTCACATATACTAGTTTAAAACATATGTAGTTACTCATAAAGACACTACTGAGACATTCATTCACTCACCAACACACCCATACACACACTGATCCACCCATACAGTCCTGCACACATGCTGTCTTCAACACATACACACAGTGACTCACTCATTCACGCATCTATGCACTAAGTCATACCCCCACCGAACCACACAGACACTCAGACACTCATACTGATACTCAAAAAACCGACTGATAACCCATAGTGACACTCATGTAGCTACTTAGCAACCCATGCAGCCACTTATACACAAAGTGAGAGACTGATACAGATATTTACAATTTACAGATTATTCACTAAGCCATACATTCACTAAGATATGCTTAATCAGTCAGTTATACAATCAGTTTCACACAAACAAAATCATCCATTTAGACACTTATATATTCACATATTCTTCAATCGACCTTGACATATACATATATAAAACATATTTAATTTTCACAGAAACACACATTCACTGGATGATGTCAACAGTGATGTCATCAGTGATGTCATTTGAGATGTCATCAGTGATGTCGTGAGTGATGTCACTGACCATGTCATGAGTGATGGGGCGCGAGTTATAGTTAGCTCAACTAACTATAACTCGCTGAATTTCACTGGTTTTGTACGAGTAAAATGTCCAACTAACTATAACGTTTCAAAAACCTATGGTTTTTTCAGTGAATTTCTAAGGTTTTTTAAATGCTAATTTCTAACTAAAACGTTTCTGAAACCAATGGTTTTTTCAGTGAATTTCAAAGGTTTTTTAAATGCTAATTTCTAACTATAAAGTCTCTGAAACCTATGGTTTTTCTAGTGAATTTCAAAGGTTTTTTAAATGTTAATTTCAGATTTAAATTTTTATGAAACCTATATATTTTTTTTTTGTAATATTTTGGAACTCTAATATTCTTTAATAATTTTTACTTTTATTTTTTATGCTGTGGCAAACAGTCTATAGATGCTATTGTTGCTGCCGCAAGACACCACTTATGTTAATTTTTTTTGCATTCTTTCTTGCAATGAGAGTTTAATTGCAAAGTTCAACAGTTTGTTTTGTTGTTTTTCCTTTTTCTAAAAAAACACCGGAAAAAAATTCAAAATAGTTAAAAAATACCAAAAAATTAAAAAAAGAAGAAAAAGAAGAAAAAAACCGGTTCTGTTCAGAACCACCTAATATGTTAAAAAAAGAGCAATAACTGTATAGTAATGTGTGAATCATTGCATGAGCACATATGTAGAGCTTGAGTGATTGAAAGAGTGCATTGTTAGTGCGTAAGTTATTGCATGAGTGCATCACTAGTGTCTGTGTGATTGGACGAGTGTATTGGTAGTGCATGGGTTATTGAATGAGTTCATAGGTAGTGCTTGAGTGATTGAAAGACTGCATAGATAGTGCCAGTGTGATTGCATGAATGCATCAGTACTACATAGGAGCTTGTATGAGTGCAGAGGTAATGCCTGCATGATTGCACGAATGCTTGGGCAATGCCTGCATTATTCTATGAGAGCTTGCATAATGCCTGGGTGATTACATTAATATATGGGTAGTGCTTGGTTGATTGTACGACTGCATGAGTAACGCGTGGGTGATTGCATCACTGCATGAAAAATGCCTAGGTGATTGCATTAGTATATAACTAGTTCTTGTGGTATTGCAAGAATATCTCAGTAGTGTTTGTGTGATTGAATGAGTGCATCAGTAGTGATTAGGTGATTGCATGAGTGCATCAGTAGTGTTTGGGTTATTGCATGAGTGCATCAGTGGTATGTAGATGCTTCCATAGGTGCATGTATGATTAGATGACTGCATGGGTAAGGCCTGCATTATTCCTTGAGTTGTTACATTAGTGGATGAACAGTGTCTCTGTGATTAGTGCATAGTGGCATAGTGATTACAAGTGCTTGGATAGTGACTGGATAGTTAGAGTGCTGGTAGTTGACAGCAGGGTGAGTTTATAAGTGCTTGTGTTTTGGATGATTGCAGGAGTGGACAGAGTTGTTTTTTTTTCCCGTAAAATTTGGAGTCGCGACCCTAGCGTGGCGCTCATCGCGGCCCCCTGGTGTGAACGCGAGGGGTGCGCGGCTCCCAGCGTGGCCCCCTCGTGTTCGCCCCGGGGACCCCATCCCCCGGGGCATGTTTATCCTTTATTTATTTATTTTTGAGGGGAGGGGGGGCTGCGTGGCCCCCCTCCTGGGCCACTTGTAACCCCGGGGACCCCATCCCCCGGAGCCTGGCCACTTCGTTGGGGACCGTGGTGGGAGCCCCAATGCCCACAGGGTCCCACCGGTTCCCCGCATCCTGCGGGAGCCGGCATTGCTTTTCCACATGGGGAACTGCTGACATGCAGCTCCCCGTGTGGAAAAGCAATCTGCTTTGGATTTTGGAAGAGAGAGCAGGTTTCCCTGCTCTCTCTTCCAAAATCCAAACCAGAGTTTTCTACGGTAGGGCGGGAGACGTACTCCCGCCCTACCATAGCAAACAGCAGTGTCCCGGTGGTGGGCACCCCGGGACACTGCAAGAGCCAGCCCTGGGGGGTGGCAGTCCCCAGGGCCATTGAAGGGTCCAGGAGGGGTGCTGTACGGCCCCCCTCCCAACTTTTGCAAAGCCCCGGGGAGGTGGTGGTCCCCGGGGGTCCATAATGGACCCCCTGCATTTACACAGTTAGTGCCCTGGGGAGGTGCTGGTCCCCGGGGCATGTGGGGGGGCTCGAGCCCCCCCACACAGGTAATTTTTTTTTTTAAAAGAGAGCCCCGGGGAGGTGGCGGGCCCCCGCTAAACATTTTTTAAATACCCCCAGGACCTGGCCCACCCGGGGGCTTAAAATTAACGAAGCGCGGAAGCCCTCCCTTAGTTTTTTTTTATTTTTCGTCCGGATTCGTCGTACCCAGCGCGTATTTGGATGTTTTTTTTTTTTTTTTTAAATCTTTTTTTGGGCCAAGGGGGTCCTTGTGGGACCCCATGAGCAGGCCTAGGGGGTCAGGGTGTTTCTACCCTGCCCCCTTTTCTTCTTTCTCACCTTTGTTTCCCTGTTTTCTTGTGACTCGGTTCTACCGAGTCACAAGATGGCTGCCAACACTTCCTGGTTTGGAGTGTTGACAGCCAATTAGAATAAAGCTCGTGGTCGGGAGGGTCCGCGGATCCACCGCACCTCTAGATATTGAAACTTTTATTTTTTGATTTTCTCAGCAACTACTGAACGAATTTACACCATTTAAAAAAAAGGTCTCTTTCTGAACCAAGGGCTACCTTTTTGCCAAATTTGGTGTAATTCCGTTCAGCAGTTCGAGCTGTAGCCGTGTCTAAAGTTTCCTATGGGAAATTGATTTTCCGACCTCTTTTTTTAAATTTCTCAGGAACTACTGAATGGATTTACACCATTTAACAAAAAGGGCTCTTTCTGAGCCAAGGGCTACCTTTTTGCCAACTTTGGTGTAATTCCGTTCAGCAGTTCGAGCTGTAGCCGTGTCTAAAGTTTCCTATGGAAAATAACATGGAGAAAACACGTTTTGGGACCCCCTTTTTTCTCGGCCCCCGCTTGGCGAATCACCCCGAAACTTTCAAGACAGGAGCTGACTGGAGCGCCCCAGTAGTTTTGAAAATCTTGCGAAGATTCGTCATCCGGCGCCAAAGTTATTGGGAAAAGAAAAAACGCTTTTCCTATGGAAACTAGGTCGTAACTATAACTATCTTCTGGCGACTGCCAGTAGATAATATATATATCTGTACATATATATGTGTGTTTGTGTGTGTGTATATAAGTATATATATATTCACTGAAAAAACCACAGGTTTCAGGGACGTTATAGCTAGTTGGACATTTCACTCGTACAAAACCAGAGAAATTCGTCCGTTATAGTTAGTTGAGCTAACTATAACTCGCTCCCCCGCAATGCACTGCTGATGACGTCACATATTACATCACTCATGACATGGTCAGTGACATCACTGATGATATCACTGATGACATCACTGATGACATCACTGATGACATAATCCAGTAACTGTGTGTTTCTGTAAAGTTCAAATATGTTTTATATATATATATATATATGCCAAGGTGTATTGAAGAATGAGTGGGTGTATGAGTGTCTGTATGGATGATTTAGTAGGTGCGTGACTGACTGTATAAGTGAGTGATTAAACAAGTCTTACTGAATGCATGGATTAGTGACTAAACTGTGTGAATGTCTGTATCAGTCTGTCAGTTGGTGTGTAAGCGGCTGCATGGGTTAGTGAGTAGCTACATGACTGTCTATATGGGTTATTGATTGGTTGTCTGTGTATCTGTATGGGTGCCTGAGTATCTGGGTGGGTGGGTTGGGGGGGTGTGACTCTGTGCATAGATGTGTGAGTGGGTGATTCACTGGGTGTATGAGTTCAACAGTGCATCTGTGAAGGGCTGAATGGGTAGGTGAGTGTGTGTATAGGTGTGTTGATGAGTGAAAGGATGTCTCAGTGGTACATGTGTGAGTAACTACATATGTGAAAGGCAGTATATGTGACTGTTGGACTATATAAATGACTATATGAGAGAGTGAGTGATTGTGAGAGTGGCTGTATGGATCAGTATGTGCTTGTGCCAGTGATTGTATAAGAGAGTAAGTATGTGTTAGTATCTGTATGAATAAGTGAGATGGTGTGTGTATAACTGTGTAGGTGAATAAATTGGAGTGTGATTGAATGTTTGCATGACTAACTATGTGTGAGTAACTCTATGGGTGAGTGGCGGTGTGTGAGTATCTGTATAGGTGTATGAGTACATATGATAGTGCTGTATTGATGAGTGACTGCATGTATGAGTGACTGTATGGCTGAATGAGTGGATGTGTGTGTAGTCCTAGGATTCAGTGAGTGGGTTTGTAGTAACTGGTATTGGTGTGTCTGTGGTTTCGAGAGTGGCGGTCTGTATTTTAGAGTAGATGTATCAAAGATTATATTAGGGTGTGAGGCGGTGCATCAGATTATCACGTGGATGATGTCATCAGTGATGTCATTTGAGATGTCATCAGTGATGTCACTGACCATGTCATGAGTGATGTAATATGTGACGTCATCAGCAGTGCATTGCGGGGGCGCGAGTTATAGTTAGCTCAACTAACTATAACGGACAAATTTCTCTGGTTTTGTACAAGTGAAATGTCCAACTAACTAGAACGTCCCTGAAACCTGTGTTTTTTTCAGTGAATTTCTAAGGTTTTTTAAATGCTAATTTCTGACTAGAACGTCCCTGAAACCTATAGTTTTTTCAGTGAATTTCAAAGGTTTGTTAAATGCTAATTTCCAACTATAACGTCCCTGAAACCTATGGTTTTTTTCAGTGAATTTCGAAGGTTTTTTTAAATGCTAATTCCTAACTATAATGTCCAAAAACGCTTTTTCTAAATTTTTTAACTTTTTAAAAAATAATGTGATGTTTTATCCTTTCTAAAATATGCTTTTCTATTGTTTTTTTTTAAAGTGAGATTCGTGTACCGATCGTGTACCGGTCACGGTGGGTGCGCGAATCCAAAAATGTTACCGCCATATTGGTTAAGTCTTATACCATACGCGTACGGTATGCAAAGGGTGCATGGTTCTCATTTCTCTTTTTTAATAATTTTAAGTACATGATATATACTATAAATTTATAAAATCAATCGTATATGCTTTATTGTATGAGTTATAAAAGTAATATTTACATAAATAATATGGATGTTAAACGTCTTATAATGAAGTTACGGGAGCCGCGACGGTCCCGCGCAACGTCACGTACGTATTTCCGGGGTCGCGTCAGGTACGCGAATCCACCGCAAGGTATTTAGTTTTAAAAGTATATGTATATAACTTTATCATATATATTAGACCAAGAGATTAATATACACAATTGCAAATATTGTATATTTGTATCTGGAATAAAGATATATTATTGTTAAAAATATTTTTCGGGAGTCGCGTCTGGTGCGTGCCCGTTGCGAGTCCGGTGCGCGAATCCCATGCGACTTCAAAAGAAAGAATTTCATTGGTTAAGAAGCTTTTTATTTTAGAACTTGCAGGACCCCATCCCAAATTTTTCATTTTTCCAAGAACATCTACAGAGAGCTCTTGTGTTTTCTGCTCTTGTTTTTTGCATTTTTTGGGTGTTTTTTTTACATCACTAAAAAATGGCTTCTTCAAATCCACCTCAACAGCTTCCTGGAGAAGAAGGCGAAGATTTGGAAGAACCAGTGAAGCAGAAATATGAGCGTGTCGTATGGGCTTTTTTTTCAATACCAGCAGGTGAAAAGAAGGTCAACGCACACAAGGTGACGTGCACTATCTGCGAAAAGGTCCTCTCACGTGGATCTGAAAAAAAATACTCGTGTGGCACATCATCTGTGCTTAAACACCTGCAGACAATGCAGCCACGTCGTCTTGCACGAGAACATCTTCGTCGTGAGCTTCAAAAACAGACTTCACAAGATGATCAAGTTGCAGGGCTTAGCACCTCGTCAGGTTCTTCAACAACAACGCAAAGAACCCATATCGTACCTGAGTTTGCTGGACTGGAGCAGCATTAAATGCTAATAAGTTATTTGCTACGTAGAGCAATCGGTGCATGCTATCGTGGTTGCTGCAAAAAACCACCATTGTTAATTTTTTTGTTTTTTATTTTTGCAATGACTTCTTAATTTCAAAATGTTTCAAACGTTTTCTCTGTTCATTCTGTTGATTTTTTCTTTTTTTTTTTTTAAACACCAAAAAAATACAAAAAAGAGTTCAAAAAACACAAAAAAAATGTAAAAGAAAAAAAGAAGAAAAAAAATGGTTCTTGATAGAACCGCCTATTTGTTTAAAAATAGACAAACTTCTATGTGTTGTATGATTTGCAGCAAGTGTAAT
The DNA here is from genome assembly GCA_963921515.1 of Calotriton arnoldi. Classification (NCBI taxonomy): domain Eukaryota; kingdom Metazoa; phylum Chordata; class Amphibia; order Caudata; family Salamandridae; genus Calotriton; species Calotriton arnoldi. The sequence goes on along the minus strand of CAWUFW010010441.1, from coordinate 636,587 downwards.
ATATGAAGAAGTGCATGGGTAGTGCATGTGTGATTGCATGAGTGCATGGGTAGTGCCTGGGTGATTGGAGGAGTGCATGTGTACTGCCCGAGTGACTGCATGAGTGCAGGGAAAGTGCCTGATTGCATGGATGAGTGCATGGATAGTGCCTGAGTGATTGCATCAGTGCATGGGTAGTGCCTGGGTGATTGGAAGAGTGCATGGGGAGTGCCTGGATGATTGGATAGTGCATGGGTAGTACCTGAGTAATTGTATGAGTGCATGGGTAGTGTCTGGGTGATTGGAGGAGTGCATAGGTAGTGCTTGGGTGATTGCAAGAGTGCAATGGTAGTGCCTGAGTGCATGGATGAGTGCATGGATAGTGCCTGGGTGATTGCATGAGTGCATGGGTAGTGCCTGGGTGATTGGAGGAGTGCATGTGCACTGCCCAAATGATTGAATGAGCAAATAAAATAGAGGCCCGTTCACGTGTTATTAAGAATCAATCAACCTTCCTCTTTTATTCGCAATTGGACCTTAAACAGGGTTTCCAAACTTATTTGTCAGCCGTGACAAGAGCTTCACATCAATTTGTGCTGACACGCTTAAGATTGGGTATTGTACATCATCTTGTTAATTTTCCAATTATGAACCAGTGCTCTGTTCATGTATGCCCATGTGATGGAGTTTCAAGACAAAGCTGTTGCCATATGTTATTATTCTGCATATTTTATTCTCATCTTAGGAGATTTTATTTAAAACCCTTTTTTTTACACTACAATATAAGATCCACTACAGATGCCTTGAACTTGCTCTTCAGATTGGATGACCCACGATTGTGCTTTTATTTAGCTACATTCCTTCTGAAATCTATTAGTATTAGGAAATCTATGATCATTGACATCTGATTGTGTGTTTTAAGGGTATCATGTAATTATATGTAATTATATGCATTTGCACTTTTGAATTAGGACAATATATGATCCAGTAAATGTTTGGACCCTCATGTGAATTATGCACTTGCACTTTGTATCTGTATTAATATGTTTACGCACCTTGATGTATTCGCACTTTTCATCCCACTGTTTTATACCTTTTTGATTTAACTGTAGATTGAGCTTTTTTTATGTCTGTACTGCTTATATGGTTGATTTATTTAACCGAATAAAAGCTCTAAAATCGAATCGAATCGATTGATTGAATGAGTGCAGGGAAAGTGGATGAGTGCATGGGTAGTGCCTGAATGCATGGATAAGTGCATGGGTAGTGCCTGAGTGATTGTATGAGTGCAAGGAAAGTGCCTGAGTGTATGAATGAGTGCATGGGTAGTGCCTTGGTGATTGGATAGTGCATGGGTAGTGCCTGAGTAATTGCCTGAGTGCATGGGTAGTACCTGGGTGATTGCATGAGTGCATGGGTAGTGCCTGGGTGATTGGAGGAGTGCATGTGTACTGCCCAAGTGATTGCATGAGTGCAGGGAAAGTGCCTGAGTGCATGGATGAGTGCATGGGTAGGGACTGAATGCATGGATAAGTGCATGGGTAGTGCCTGAGTGATTGTATGAGTGCATGGAAAGTGCCTGAGTGCATGGATGAGTGCATGGATAGTGCCTGAGTGATTGCATGAGTGCATGGGTAGTGCCTGGGTGATTGGAAGAGTGCATGGGTAGTGCCTGGGTGATTGGATAGTGCATGGGTAGAGCCTGAGTAATTCCATGAGTGCATGGGTAGTGTCTGTGTGATTGGAGGAGTGCATGGGTAGTACTTGGGTGATTGCAAGAGTGCAATGGTGGTAAATGAGTGCATGGGTACTGCCTGGGTGATTAGAGGAGTGCATGGGTAGTGCCTGGGTGATTGTATGAGTGGATGGGTAGTGCCTGGGTGATTGGAGTAGTGCATGTGTACTGCCCAATTGATTGCATGAGTGCAGGGGTACTGCCTGAGTACATGGATGAGTGCATGGGTAGTGCCTGAGTGATTGCATGAGTGCATGGGTGATTGGAAGAGTGCATGGGTAGGCCCTGGGTGATTAGAGGAGTGCATGGTTAGTACGTTGGTGATTGCATGAGTGCAGGGGTAGTGCCTGCATGATTGCATGAGTAGTGCTTGGGTGATTGCATGAGTACAGCAGTAGTGCTTGTGTGTTTGAAGGAGTGTATGATTAGTGCCTGGGTGATTGTATGAGTGCATGGGTAGTCCCTCGATGATTGGAGAAGTGCATGTGTACTGCCTGAGTGATTGCATGAGTGTAGGAGTAGTGTCTGAGTGTATGGATGAAAAGGGGGTACTGCCTGAGTGAGTGCATGGGTATTGCAGCTGATACATGTGATGGGTGTGTCTGAGTGATTGCATGACTCCATGGGTAGTGCCTGGGTAATTGTATGAGTACAAGGGTAGTGTCTGGGTAATTGGAGGAGAGATTGGATACTGATTGGCTGATTGCATGAGTGCAGAGGGAGAGCTTGTGTGCATGGATAACTACATGAATAGTGCCTGAATGCATAGATGAGTGCATGAGTAGTGCCTATGTGAATGGATGAGTGCAACAGTAGCGCCTGGGTGATTGTATGAGTGCAAGGGTGAATGCTGGGTAATTGGAGGAGAGGATGGATAGTGACTGGCTGATTGCATGAGTGCATAAGTACTGCCTGGGTGATTTTATATATGCATGGGTAAATGGAATGAGTACAGGAGTAGTGACTGAGTGCATGGATGAGTGCCTGAGTGATTACATGAGTGCAGGGGTAGTGCCTGGGTGATTGGAGGACCGCATAGGTACTCCCTGAGTGATTGAAGGAGTGCATGGGTAATGCCTGGGTGACTGCATGAGTGCACAGGTAATGTCTGGGTGATTGGAGGAGTGCATGGTTAGTGCCTGGGTGCATGGGGGAGTGCATGGGTAGTGCATGGGTGATTGCATGAGGGCAAGGGTAGTGCCTGGATGATTGGTGGACTGCATGGGTAGTGCTTGAGGGATTGCATGAGTGCAGAGGTAGTGGCTGAGTGCATGTATGAGTGCATGGGTAGTGCCTGAGTGATTGCATCAGTGCATGGGTACTGCCTGGGTAATTGGAGGAGTGCATGGGTAGTGCCTGGGTGATTGGAGGAGTGTATAGGTACTGCCTGGGTGATTGCATGAGTGCACAGGTAGCGCCTGGGTGATTCGAGGAGTGCATAGGTAGTGCCTGGGTGATTGCAAGAGTACAGGGGTAGTGCCTGGGTTATTGAAGGAGTGCATGGGTAGTGATTGCGTGAGTGCAGGGGTAGTGCCTGGCTGATTGAAGGACTGCATACATAGTGCCTAAGTGCATGGATGAGTACATGGGTAGTGCCTGGGTGATTGGGGACTTACAGCTGAGACATGTGATGGGTTGCTGCTTTATATTTGACTAGGCCCAACATCCTGAGTAGTCGCAGAATACTGAAATTGCAGCACAAAAGTGAGGTTTATGACATGGTGTACACTTTTGTACTACAGCTTCACCATTCTGTAACTACTCAGGGTGTTGGGGCTACCCAAATATAAAGCATAAAACCTTCACATAAGTCTGTTATAAATCTCACCATATTCCTGAAAGCATGTATGCATGTGTCTGTACCTTTTAGTAGTACTACCATATATAATACAAACATACAAATAGAGATATATATCTCTTTTATATGTCTATCATCTTCAGATGCATAACACATATGAGAATACATATGCAAGTGGAGACATACATCAATCACAGGACCATGCAGACCTTAAAACTTGACAGACTACACTTAACATTTCAAACAGACACCTAGATTTATGTGGCATACTTCAAGTGAAGTTTTACACAGACTCTTATAAAGCACCATAATCACTAATTCCTCACCCAACATATCTTAAACATCACTTTTCTGCTCCTGCTGCTTCACCATTCCACTACTACTCAGATGTAGAGCCTAGCAAAATACAAAGCAGCAACCCTTCACATATCTCTGTTGTAAGTCTCCCCATATTTCTAAAAGCATGGATGCATGTGTCTGCACCTTTCCCTAGTGCCATCATTTATAAAAGAAACATACAAATAAATGTATACCTGTATTTTATACATCTAGCATCTTCAGATGCATAACACATATGAAAATACATCTGCAAGTACAGACATACCTGTCACAAGACCATGCACACCTTAAAACTTAAGAAGTTGCACTTCTCATTTCAAGTAGAGACCTACAATCATGTGATGTATTTCAAGCATACCTTTCCACAGACAAATATAAAGCAGAAACCCATCACATGTCTATGCTGTAAGTCTCACCATCATCCTGAAAGCATGCATGCATATGTGTGTGAATGCCGCATAAATGTAGGTGTCTATGTAGATATGTCTCTACTTATTCATATAATCTGATATATGTTATCCATCTGAAGATGCTACATGTGTAAAACACAAGTATACATCTATTTGTATGCCCCTTTTATATATGGTGCACTAGCAAAAGGTACAGACACATGCATGCATGGTTTCAGGAAGATGGTGAGACTTACAGCAGAGACATGTGAAGGGTTGCTGCTTTGTTTTTGTCTATGCTCAATACCTGAGTAGTAGAATGGTAAAGCAGCATCACCAGAAAAGTAATGTTTAAGATATTTTGGGTGAAGAATTAGTGATTATTGTACTTTGTAAGAGTCTTTGGAAAAGGTCACTTGAAGTGCGCTGAATAAATCTAGGTCTCTCTTTGAAATATGAAGTGCAGTCTCTCAAGTTTTAAGGTCGTCATGCTCTTCTGATTGAGGTATGTATGTACTTGCACATGTATTGTGATATGTCTTATTTATCCGAAGATGCTAGACATATAAAACACAGATATACATCTATTTGTATGTTTCTTTGATATATGATGCTACTAACAAAAGGTACAGACATATGCATGCATGCTTTCAGGAAGATGGTGAGACTTACAGCAGAGACATGTGAAGGGTTACTGCTTTATATTTGGCTAGGCCCAGCACCCTATGTAGTCGTAGAATGGTGAAGCTGCAGCACAAAAGTGCGGTTTAAGGCATGTTAGGAGATGGAATAATTATGCTACTTTGTATGAGTCTGTGGAAAGCTACACTTCAAATAAACAGCATAATTTTCATTATCTGCTTCAGATGTGAAGTACAGTCTGTCAAGTTTTAAGGTCTGCATGGTGTTGTGACTAAGGTATGTCTCTACTTGCACATGTATTCTGATACGTATTATGCATCTGAAGATGCTAGACATATAAAACACAAGTATACATCTATTTGGATATTTCTTTTATATATGATGCTGCTAGCAAAAGGTACAAACATATGCATGCATGCTTTCAGGAATATGGTGAGACTTACAGCTGAGACGTGATACATTGCTGCTTTATATTTGGCTAGGCCCAACACCATAAGTAGTCACAGAATGGTGAACCTCCAGCACAAAAGTGAGGTTTAACACGTTAAGAAATGGATTAGTGATTAGGCTAGTTTTTATGAGTGTGTGGAAAGGTACACTTAAAGTACGCCGCATAAATGTAGTTGTCTGTTTGAAATATCAAGTGCAGTCTCTCAAGTTTTAAGGTCTCCATGGTGTTCCGACTGAAGTATATCTCTGTTTACACATGTATTCTGATATGTGTTATCCATCTGAAGATGCTAGATGTGTAAAACACAGGTATACATCCATTTCTATGCTTCTTTTATATATGGTGTCACTAGCAAAAGGTACAGATACATACATGCATGCTTTTAGAAATATGGGGAGACTTACAGCAGAGACAATTGAAGGGTTGCTGCTTTGCTCTTAGCTATGCCCAATACCTGAGTAGTAGTAGAATAGTGAAGCAGCAGCAGTAGAAAAGTGATGTTTAAGATAAGGTGGGTGAGAAACTAGTGATTATGGTACTTTGTAAGATTCTGTGGAAAAGTTCACTTGGAGTATGCCACATAAATCTAGGTGTGTGTTTGAAATGTGAAGTGCAGTCTGTCAAGTTTTAACGCCTTTATAGTCTTGTGACTGAGGCATGTCTCTACTTGCACATGCATTTTGATACGTGTCATGCATGTGAAGTTGATAGACATATAAAACACAGGTATACATTTATTTGTATATTACTTTTATATATGAAGTTGTTAGCAAAAGGTACAGACATATGTATACATGGTTACAGGAATAGGGTGAGACCTACAGATGAGACATGTGATGTGTGTGCCTGAGTGATTGCATGACTCCATGGGTAGTGCCTGGGTGATTGTATGAGTGCAACGGTAGTGGCAGCGTAATTGGAGGAGAGGATGGATAGTGACTGGCTAATTGCATGAGTGCAGAGGTAGAGCTTGAGTGCATGGATAAGTGCATGAATAGTGCCTGAATGCATAGATGAGTGCATGAGTAGTGCCTAGGTGAATGGATGAGTGCAACAGTAGTGCCTGGGTGATTGTATGAGATCAAGTGTAGTGCCTTGGTAATTGCAGGAGAGGATGGATAGTGACTGGCTGATTGCATGAATGCATTAGTACTGCCTGGGTGATTTTATGAGTGCATGGGTAAATGGAATGAGTGCGGGAGTAGTGACTGAGTGCATGGATGAGTGCATGGATAGTGCCTGAATGATTGCATGAGTGCAGGAGTAGTGCCTGGGTGATTGGAGGAGCGCATGGGTACTGCCTGAGTGATTGAAAGAGTGCATATGTAATGCCTGTGTGATTGCATGAGTGCAGGGGTAATATCTGGGTGATTGGAGTAGTGCATAGGTAGTGCCTGGGTGCATGGAGGAGTGCATGGGTAGTGCCTGGGTGATTGCATGAGTGCATGAGTAGTGTCTGGGTGATTGCATGAGTGCACAGGTAGTGCTTGGATGATTGGAGAACTACATGGGTAGTCTTGGGTGACTGCATGAGTGCAGGGGTAGTGCCTGAATGCATGTATGAGTGCATGGGTAGTACCTGAGTGATTGCAATAGTGCATGGGTAGTGCCTGGGTGATTGGAGGAGTGCATGTGTAGTGCCTGGTTTATTGCATAAGTGCATAGGTAGTGCCTGGGTGATTGCATGAGTGAAGGGGTAGTGCCTGGGTGATTGGAGGAGTGCATAGGTAGTGCCTGGGTGATTTTATAACTGCATGGGTAGTGGCTGGGTGATTGGAGGAGTGCATGGATAGTGCCTGGGTGATTGGAGGAGTGCAAGGGTAGTGCCTGGGTTATTGCATGAGTGCCTAGGTAGTGCCTGGGTGACTCCATGAGTGCAGGGGTAGTGCCTGCGTGATTGGAGGAGTGCATAGGTTGTGCCTGGGTGACTTTATAACTGCATGGGTAGTGGCTGGGTGATTGGAGGAGTGCATGGCAAGTGCCTGGGTGATTGCATGAGTGCAGGGGTAGTGTCTGGGTTATTGAAGGAGTGCATGCATAGTGCATGAGTGATTGCATGAGTGCAAAGGTAGTGCCTGGCTGATTGAAGAAGTGCATACATAGTGCCTCAGTGCATGGATGAGTACATGGGTAGTGCCTGGGTGATTTGAGACTTACAGCTGAGACATGTGAAGAGTTGCTGCTTTATATTTGACTAGGCCCAACATCCTGAGTAGTCGCAGAATAGTGAAATTGCAGCACAAAAGTAAGAATTATGACATGGTGTACACTTTTGTACTACAGCTTCATCATTCTGTAGCTACTCAGGGTGTTGGGGCTAACCAAATATAAATCATAAAACCTTCACATAAGTCTGTTATAAATCTCACTATATTCCTGAAAGCATGTATGCATCTGTCTGTACCTTTTAGTAGTACTACCATATATAATACAAACATACAAATAGAGATATATCTCTCTTTTATATGTCTATCATCTTCAGATGCATAACACATATGAGAATACATATGCAAGTAGAGACATACACCAATCACAAGACCATGCAGACCTTAAAACTTGATGGACTGCACTTCACATTTCAAACAGACACCTACATTTATGCTTCATACTTTAAATGTACCTTTTCACACACTAATACAAACTAGCCTAATCACTAATCCGTTTCCTAACATGTCTTAAAACTCACTTTTGTGCTGCAGCTTCACCATTCTGCAACTACTTAGGGTGTTGGGCCTAGCCAAATATAAAGCAGCAGTCTATTATATAACTCAGCTGTAAGTCTCACCATATTCCTGAAAGCATGCATGCATATGTCTCTACCTTTTGAAATCATCATCAAGTATAAAAGAAATATACAGATAGATGTATACCTGTATTTTATACGTCTAGCATCTTCAGATGCATAGCACATATGAGAATACATGTGCAAGTACAGACATACATCAATCACAAGACCATGCAGACCTTAAACCTAAAACTTGACAGACTGCACTTTACATTTGAAAGAGACACCTACATTTCTGCGGTGTATTTCAAGTGTACATTTCCCCAGATTCATAGAAAGTACCTAATCACTAAACCCTCTGCCAACATGTCTTAAAACTCACTTTTGTGCTGCAGCTTCACCATTCTACGAATGCTCAGAATGTTGGGCCTAGCCAAATATAAAGCAGCAACCTATCACATGTCTCTGCCATAAGTCTCACCATATTCCTAAAAGCATGCATGCTTGTATCTGTACCTATTGCCAAAAGCATAATACATATCAGAATACATGTGCAAGTAGAGACGTACCTACCTCACAAGACCATAAAGGCCTTAAACCTTGACAGACTACACTTAACATTTCAAACACACACCTAGATTTATGTGGCATACTTCAAATGAAGTTTTACACAGACTCTTATAAAGTACCATAATCACTAATTCCTCACCCAACATATCTTAAACATCACTTTTCTACTGCTGCTGCTTCACTATTCTACTACTAATCAGGTATTGAGCATAGCTAAGAGCAAAGCAACAACTCTTCACATATCTCTGTTGTAAGTCTCACCATATTCCTGAAAGCATGCATGTATATGTCTGTACCTTTTGCTAGCAGCACCATATATAAAAGAAGTATACAGATAGATGTATACCTGTGTTTTATACATCTATCATCTTCAGACGAATAACCATAATACATGTGCAAGTAGAGACATACCTCAGTCACAACACCATCCACATCTTAAAACTTCACAGACTATACTTCAAATTTCAAACAGACACTGAAAATTATGCGGTATATTTGAAGTGTAGCTTTCCACAGACTCATACAAATTAGCCTAATAACTAATCTCTCTGCAAACATGTCTTAAACCTCAGTTTTGTGCTGCAGCTTTACCATTCTACAACTACTTCGAGTGTTACACATAGCCAAATGTAAAGCAGCAACCTTTCACATGTCTCAGCTGTAAGTCTCACCATATTCCTGAAAGCATGCATGCAAATGTCTGTGCCTTTTGCTCGCAGCATCATATATAAAAGAAATATACAAATAGATGCATACATGTGTTTTATACATCTAGCATCTTCAGATACACAACACATATCAGAATATATCTCCTAGTAGAGACTTTCTTCAATCACAACACTATGCACACCTGAAAAATTCACAGAACACACTTCCCATTTCAAATAAACTCCAACAATTATGTGGTATATTTCTACTGTACCTCTCTAGCGACTTATAAAAAGTAGCCTCATCACTAATACCTTATGTCAACATGTTTTAAACCACACTTTTGTGCTGCAACTTCACCATTCTACTACTACTCAGTCTTGAGCCTAACAATATACAAAGAAACAACACCTCTTTGTTATACATCATGCATCTTCAAATGAATAAGACATATGAGAATACATATACAAGTAATGACATACTTCAGTTCACAAAATCCATGCACACCTTAAAACTTGACAGAGTGCACTTCCAATTTGAAAGCGACACCTAAAATTATGCGGTATACTTCAATTGTACATTTCCACACACTAATACAAACTACCATAATCGCTAATCCATCTTCCAATATACACATATTACTATACACAATCTATTTCAAACAACATTTAAGTACAATAAAACAAACTACAATACACATCTGTACATTTAATAATATATTTCAAACATCACAGTTCTTGAATAATTTTTAAAGTTTGCAAATAAAGCTAATACAAAATACACCTCAGAAATGTATAACTCACCTTCCAAATAGTTTTGTAGAATATGAAATATCAGAAACTCATAAAAGATTTTCTTATGCACACAATCAATGTAATGCACCACTCTCAACAAGGTAAAACCAGTAATGGCAAACTTTCCCTCTCTTTCTCCACACAAATAAATGTAAGTAACGAATCACATTGCTTCCTACATTATTTCAATTTGTAAAACACATTTCTATTGGTTAGACATATTACCCTTACCAACTGACTTCTAAAACTGCCCAAACTGATTCTGGGATTTTCTGGAGTCGCGACTCCACCGTGTACCATCGTGATGGAGCCGCGAATCCATACGGGAGTTCAAAAACCTATTACTAATAATACTAGCATTATTTTTCAAGAACACACCACTTCTAAACATAGTACTGATTTGGGAAATCTTACTTTAATAACATATCACTTACATATAAAAAACAATCCCATGCTTTAAAACCACAATTAAAATGCAACCCTTCCCCCATTCTGCTTAATCCCAGTTTCCATAGTAACAGTTTCTGCAACACTCAACTGAACAGGCAGGTCACAAGTTCACCATATTTTCAAGTTCAGCACACAGGGTTACAAATGCCATCAGCAGGTGTGGTTGACTTTTGCAAAATATTCCCTTATCCTATCTACTGTACCTTTCAAACATTTTTTAATAACCAATAAGAAACATGCTTTTAAAGAAGGTAACATGCACCCTACTTTTGAGTGTACAATGTTCATAAACATCCAATCAATTATCTGCTTTTTAAAAAACAGAATCTTGTCCACCATTTTAGATACCTCTCATTCTACCAACTGACTACCTCAGCTACAGACATCTTTTCATTACTTCCAGACATCCCTTCAAGATGCTTACAGTATGGATTGTTGGGCACAGCTATGTTTTCTGGAACAAAAGGTATGCTGAATGCAGAGGTATTGACAAAGGCCTAGCTTTGCATAATGTGGATATTAAATGGATTGCACAGAGAGGATTAAAGTGGCACCAATTGATGCCTTTGGTTAAAACCTTTTTGCATGTCCAACCCCCTGACCTCATGATTGTGCACTGTGGTGGCAATGACCTAGGCACATTGACTGGGGTAGGTCTGGAAATGCTAATGAAGGACACCTTTGCACAATTGATGTTGCTTTTGCCTCAAACTGTCTTTGTATACTCTAATATATGCCAAAGACAGAAATGGAAGTGGTCAAATCAATTCTGTCCACAGATTGAGAAAGCTAGTAAGAATGTCAGAGCTGTTTCTGCTTACATCAGAGACCATAGGATGGGCTCCATCTATAACAACAATCTACGTTTTGATATGGATGACATCTACAGAAGTGATGGAGTACACAACCTAAAGCTGTGCATCTGCACTTACATGTAGCTACAGAAAACAAGGGCTCTTTTTAGAGCCACCCTATAACACAATAGTGAATCTATTTTTTTTTACACATACATACTCTTATTTATTTGTTTGTGGATTTGCGCACCTGTCGCGAATCTGCAAAAGCATGAATTCAATGTACTACAACACAGTACACTTTCCAGGTTTAACTTTTAATTTTATGTATTTTTACTAACTATAAAATGTAATCATATTATTAACTTCAATCACACTACCTCTATAAAGCAAGTTCACAAATGCAACACTACTTTCTAAATTATATACAATTAAATTATTTATTTGAGGTGGAACCGCGAATCCACTGCGACGTTACACGGGGGGCGCGCTAAGAGCCCTGATGGGGTCGCGACTCCAAAATTGAAACAAAAAAAACCACCCCTCTTCCATTATTCGGTATCTGCCCCGTGGAGCCCATCCCCCGGGGCATTGCCTCGTTTATTTATTTATTTTTGGGGAGGGGGCCAAGTTGCCCCCTTCCCTGGGCCACTTTTGGCCTGGGGCCTGGCCAGCCTTTATTTATTTATTTTTATTTTGGAGGGGGTCCGCGTGGCCCCCCTCCTGAGGCCAATTATGGCCCCGCAGACCCCATCCCCCGGGGCCTGGCCTTACGATGGGGACCGCGGGGGGAGCCCCAATGCCCCCACGATCCCAGCCAGCTCTCTCGCCTCCTGCAGGAGCCAGAATTGCTTTTGGACAAGGGGAGCTGCTGACATGCAGCTCCCCTTGTCCAACAGCAATTCTGCTTTGCTTCGTGGATCTCTTAGAAATGATTTGATTCACAGTCACCAGGCAAAAGAAGTCCCAAAGCCAATGTTGAAACCACTCAATGGCTTCTTCCCTTGCGGTAAATGCAAGGCTTGTTGCAAGAGCAAAAGAGTCCTTTCCTTTGGTATTCCGGGACTGGACAAACCAAGAAGTATCAATAAATTTTTTACTTGCACAACACCCTATACGGTTTACTGCTTAAGTTGCCCGTGTGGCTTAAAAAATATCGGCAGCACGATACATCCTTCAAAGGTCCGCATATTAGAACATATGAGGGCCATAACGAATGGGGACGTGGCATACCCTGTTGCCAAACATTTTAATAAAGAACATCATCAGAATAGGGATCTTCTAACGTTTTTCTGCTTTGATCATGTTTCAGTAAACCCGAGAGGGGGAGGCAGAATTTTATGTTTGCGATGACTTGAATCTCGCTATATTATGGATTTACAGACAAAGACCCCTAAAGGTATGAATAGCAGTGAAGAGCTAGCAGTACATTTGGGAGATTAGGCCAAAGTACAGTAGATGGACATGGATGATGAGTATTATATTCTAGATGTATTGATATATCTACCTAATTTTACATTTGCCGTCCTCAATTGCTTCCATTCATTCTCTACCTTTCTTTTCTCCTTTCATTTCCTCCATTCTCTTCTATCCCTTTCAAATTAATTTAAATGAGCTTGATCATTGTTTTTATGAACCTGCTCGAAGAATTTCGCTTCATTTATACCACCACGTTTAAAATGGATCATATTAATACCAGGGACAACACATTGGTTGAAAATTTATATGCATTATGTTGGTATCTATGTGTATTGGCCCATCCAGGGCATGAGCAGTTCACCATGTACTATCTAGGGAGTTTAATATGGAAAGATAATATAATCTTCGAATATAAGTAACAATCGTAATTAAGGTTTCTTAAGGGTAGCCATTTATATATTGGTACTTCGCATGGTGATCATAGTAATTGTATATACTTTTTAAGGGTTACCAGCTCTGCTTTAAAAGCCCATAACAGGCGACGCATACGAAATGAACATATATAGCTTTATTTTTCACATGGCCCATACAGGGTGTGATATGTTTGAAAATTGGATAACGAATGAATTGATCATGAGAATGAATATGGAAATAACCATGTATTGATGTATATTGCCGTTTTGGGAAGTACAAAGAAATCGCACCATATTAAGATGGCGGAACCAATCATGATTGTAACTTTGGTCCCTTTTCAGTGTTGCTAAATGAAAGTATGGTTTAAAAAAATGGTGGTTTTGGCGCGCCCGACTAACATTGAGGAAGGCGTTAGCCGAAACGCGTCTGTTTGTGCACGAGTCTGACTAATAAAGTAACGGAACTCACCCCAGAGAGTGCTTTTCAATTATTGGGTACGGTTACTCTTTGAAAACTTTGGAGCTTGCGTACAATATGCGGGTGCACCCCCGCACATACAGCGCCCGTCTTCGAGTACACCAACCAGGTGACAAGGAGCTGAAGAAAAAAAAAATATATATATATAGGCAAACCTACACGGAGGCTGTTGATGGCTGTAAGCGGTATCCGTCCATACCATGGAAAGAGAGTTCTCTTGCTGCTGCTGGCCGAGTGCGACTCAACTGATGGGCACATCTTGGAGCTGTATATATATATATATATGTATATGTGTGTGTGTTTGTGTGTGTGTGGGAAGAAACCAAAGGTTACATGGGGCATTATAGTTAAGAAATGGAATAAAAAAAACCTTAGAAAGCGACTGAAAAAAACAAAGGTTATAGGGATGGTATAGTTAGGCTGACATTTCACTCATACAAACCCAGAGAAAGTCAGCAGTTATAGCTACCTGAGCTAATTATAACCCACCCCCGCAATGCGCTGCTTATCACCTTACATATTGCATCACTCATGACATGGTCAGTGACATCACTGATGACATCTAAAAATATATCACTGATGACATCATCCACAGAACCACTCGCACACCCATTCATACCCCCATACAAGCTCTTGTATACCCAGTCACACACCCACACAACCACCCACATACCCATACCAGTACTCACACACCTACTCACTCCTTAGAGCCACTCACACACACACTCACTCACTCATTCAGCCACTCACACAACCATTCACTCCCCATACAGAAACTCATACAACCAGTCAATCACCCATACAGCCAGTCACATAGCCACACTCTGACCCATACAGCTACTCACACACCCACTTATTTACCTACAGTCACTCACATACCCACTTACTCACACTTGAAGTCTCTCAACACAGCCACTCACTCAGCCATACAAGCACTCACACACTCACTCACACAACCACTTACATATCCATTCACATATCCATACAAGCACACACATATCCGCTCACTCACCTTTACAGCCATTCACACAGACACTCACTTTCGAATACAGCTACTCACACAACAACTCACTTAAACAAACACCCACTCAAACAGCCACTCACTCACCCATATAGCCACTTACACCGTCACTCACTCATACAGCCATTTATACACCCACTCACTCACCCACACAGTCACTACACAACCACTTACCTACCCATATAGCCACTCACACTGCCACTCACTCACCCATACAGCCACCAACACACCCACTTACTCACCAATACAGCCACTCACACAGCAACTCACTCACCCACACAGCTACTCACACACCCACTTATATATCCATACAGTCACTCACACACCCATACACACAAAAATACACACAGTCACATAGCCACTCACATAATATATGTTAGAAATAGTATCACTTGGTAGTAGTGCACCTAATATACCAATTTATATTTTGTAGAAGATTAGTATATATGTTTAACAATCATAAACTCAGAAAATACTTACACTCACTAGATGATGTCATCCGTGATGTCATCAGTGATGTAATTTGAGGAGTTAACAGTTATAATCCCTATTTTTAAAAAAGAGGATAAGGATATACCAAGAAATTATCGACCAATATCGCTATTGGATAGTACTGCAAACTAAATGGGGAGCTTGATACTGAACAGACTAGAGTCTTGGATCCAAGAAAGAAACATCTTATCACGCACTCAGTATGGCTTCAGGAAGGGAAAAGGGACGATCGACCAGTGCCTTAACCTTGATTTGTTAATTTATAAATATACTGTGGCTAAGGGAGGCTGTCTATATATGGCCTTTATGGACCGGTCTGCCGCTTTTGATTGTGTGGCCCATGTGAAATTATGGTCCATAATGGAAGGCATTGTTTTAGAGAAACCAATAATAAATTTCATCCGCGAGATGTATTCTGGTGCCACTGCTTGTGTTCGTTATGGGAGAGAGGGTGAGATTACTAGATCTTTTGGCATTTCTCATGGCATAAGGCAGGGGTGTGTACTGGCGCCCTTCCTGTTCTCACTCTACACTAATGGTGTGGAAGTTGCCCTGACCGAGTCGCCTTTGATGTACCTATTATAAATTCCACTCCAGTTCCCTTACTTCTCTATGCAGACGATGCAGTGTTGTTGGCCCAGACTGGCAGCGCTCTTTAGACTCTGATAGAGGCGTACACCAGATTTATGAAATGCCTTGAACTTCGAGTTAACAAGGCCAAGTCTTTTATACTTGAAAGTTGGAGAGGGTGTATTCCTTCTGTTACTTGGCGATATCATTTGACTCTAAAAATACATGGTCAAATATGGTGTCTAACAGAGGAACATCAATGGAAAAAAGCATAGGGGCTCTATTTAAATTTATAAAATAGCTTGGGTCCAAGCCTATAGATCTATGAAGCAAAAACATTATCTGTTGCCACTTAATGGGCTGCTGAATGGGCACTGCTCACATAACCGCTTTATAACAAGTAGAGGATCGCTTTTGGAAGCACCTGGTAGGCGCGCCCAAAACCTGTTCCTCCTACAACTGCCATCTGGAACTTTTTATATCGGACCAGAATCGCTCTGCCCCTCCCCTTTTGTGGCATTCAGTGTGGAGGAGGGATCAGTTGAAGCCATTTTTAGAGATTTTCTAAAGCTTGATGGCATATCTAAAGTAAAGTGACTTCAATTTGTTAAGAAAAGCCTCTACAGCATCGGTCAGGTCAAATTATTTGATGATCCACTCTCATGTAAGTCCATCTCAAGGTCGGAACTAAAAGCACTACTGTAAGAAAAGCTGAGGAGAGATAGATGGGAGTACAGTCATATTTAGCCTAGTGTTAAAATATACTTGTTAACACCTAGAATCGATTATATGGCTTTTTCGTACTTAACATTTGTAACGCATCCCAAGCACAGATTTTTACTAACAAGATTTCAGTTGAATTATATCCCCCTTATGCTGGGTTACCCATCTAATACATATTCCTTGGATGCCCTTACGCCATGCCCCTGTGATTCTCATTCCCCTCAATGTGATCTTCACCTCCTATTTTTCTGTAGTTTGTATAAGGAAGAAGGGAGGTCTCACATCATTCCGCTAATGCGCACTTTTAAATTTCAACAATGCCGCCCAGCCCTATACTTTTTATAGTCCCTAGCCGATCCTTTTATTTGCTATTGTCTGGCTTCCTTTTTCAGCATGCTTTAGTAAAGAGAAAACAAAACCAGTGATGTATGTCAGCATGAGCAAAATTATAGTTCCTCTTATATGTCAAAATGCCATATTTAAATGTGCATTTTCTTTTATATGATACTGTAAACTGATCCTTTTTTAACTTTGAATACCTTTTTATGTAGCTGCATGATCAAATTTTTATTCTTTGTAAATTGTATACTTTTTATGCTGTTTTACTATTGGCAAAATAAAGTGATCATGACTGACTGAGTCTCTGAGTGGGTCTGTCAGTGGGTGCATGAGTCTCTGAGTGGAGTCTGTGTGCATGAGTCTCTGAGTGGGTCTGTGAGTGGGTGTCTGAGTCTCTGAGTGGAGTCTGTGAATGTGTGCATGAGTCTCTGAGTGGGTCTGTGAGTGGGTGTCTGAGTCTCTAAATAGGTCTGTGAGTTGGTGCATCATTATCTGAGTGGGTCTTTGAGTGGGTGTGTCAGTGTCTGAGTGCATCTCTTCTCTGATTGGATGTGTGATTGTATAAGTAAAACTGTTGGCAAGTGTGTGTATATACATATATATATATATACACGTTAGGGCCGCACTCACGGTCGCGGCGTCGTTGCGCATATCGCGCGTGATAAAAAGATTTTTTGAACACATAACTTGTGTCACTAACAACCCCATTTCTCAAACATGGGGTCAGAGTACCGCCACCCTGACCCCTTGTGCCATCTGGCAAAGAAATCTTCAGCCCCGGGACTGTTCCCCGATCCATAAAATGGCAGCCACAACTTTCTGTTCAGGTTTCCTGTGGGCGCACACATTCACCATTATCTGCAATGTCGCCACGAAATATCCTTGAACACAGATATCACTTTCTTTTTCAACTTACATTTCTCAAAAACTATTGAACGGATTTGCTTGAAATAACAAAAAGCACAATCTGCTTAACAACATCTACCTTTCTGCCAAATTTGGTGTAATTCCATCCAGCGGTTCATGCTGTAGGTTTGACTGCGTGTCCTACGGGAATTAACATGGGAAAACACACTTTTTTTAGGCCCTTTTTTCTCAGCCCTCGCTTGATGGATCACCCCGATACTTGCCATGCACAACAAGACTTACTATGACACTTTTTTGGGAATAATTTGTGAAGTTTGTCAACCTGTACCAAAGATATAGGCAAGTCAAAAAAGTTTTTCCTATGGAATCTAGGTCCTAACTAAAACTGCCTACCGCCAGTAGGTAATATGTATATGTGTATGCATGATGTGTGTGTATGTATGTATGTATGTATGTATATGTGTACGTATGTATATGTGTGTGTGTGTATATATATACAACCCGTCATGTTGCTAAAGCGTCAAAAGTGGCTCGTAACGAGATGGATATGTAATAACAGTCGTGGTTGGTACCCACAACACGTTTTTTATATCTCCTAAGAATGGTTAAACTACTTAATCCATTAGACTATATGCTCATCAACCTCCTACTAAGAACTTGCTGGTCATTTGCTATATTGTCATAGTATCAAAAGATTAGAAATAATGTGCACATGTAACGACAATTGTTGTTTGTATTTATAAAACGAAGTTCACATTTATTAATAACTGTTGGACTATATGTCCCACAATGCCTCATTCTGGGCCATGTGGGCAGGCATGTATAAATTGAAAGTAAAAATGGACTTAACTAACCATGATCAAGACCAAGAAGGTCGAAACGCGTTGGTGATGGTGGCAAGGAAATAAAATTGCTGAAACAAAATCCCTGGAGTGCGACGTATTTTTGTTGATGGTAAATATATATACAAATATATATATATATATATATATATATATATATATATATATTCACTGAAAAAACCATAGGTTTTAGGGACAGTTATAGTTAGTTGGACATTTCACTCGTACAAAACCCGTGAAATTCCCCGTTATAGTTAGTTCAGCTAACTATAACTCGCGCCCCACAATGCACTGCTGATGACGTCACATATTACATCACTTATGACATGGTCAGTGACATCACTGATGACATCACTGATGACATCTCAAATGACATCACTGATGACATCACTGATGACATCATCCAGTGACTGTGTGTTTCTGTAAAGTTTAAATATGTTTAATATATATGCCAAGGTGTATTGAATAATGAGTGGGTGTATAAGTGTCTGGATGGATGATATAGTAGGTGCATGACTGACTATTAGTGAGTGATTAAACGTATCTTACTAAATGCATGGGTTAGTTACTAAACTGTGTGAATGTCTTTATCCGTCTGTCTGTTGGTGTGTAAGTGGCTGCATGGGTTTGTAAATAGCTACATGAGTGTCTATATGAGTTATTGATTGGTTGTCTGAGTATCTGTATGGGTGCCTGAGTGTTTGTGTGGATGGTGTGTGTGTGACTGCACATAGATGTATCAGTGGGTGATTCACTGGGTGCATGGTTTCAAGAGTGCATCTGTGATGGACTGTATGGGTGGGTGAGTGTGTGTATGGGTGTGTTAGTGAGTGAATGTATATCTCAGTGGTACATGTGTGAGTAACTACATATGTGAAAGGCAGTATATATGTGTGTTGTAGTATATAAATGGGTATAAGTGAGAGTGTGTGATTGTGAGAGTGGCTGTATGGATGAGTGTGTACTTGTATTAGTGATTGTATAAGAGCGTAAGAATGTGCTAGTATTTGTATGAGTAAGTGAGCTGGTGTGCGTATAACTGTATAGGTGAGTAAATGGCAGTGTGATTAATTATTTCCATGACTGACTAGGTGTGTGAGTACCTCTATGGATGAGTGGCGGTGTGTGAGTGTCTATGTAGGTGTATTAGTGCATATGATAGTCCTGTACTGAGTGACCGTAAGTATGAGTGACTGTACAGGTGAGTGAGTGGATGTGTGTGTAGACCTAAGAATCAGTGAGTGGGTATGTAGTTATTGGTGTTGGAGTGTCTATGGTTTTGAGAATGGCAGACTGTAATTTAGAGTGGGTGTATCAAAGGTTATATTAGGATGTGAGAGGATGCATGAAATTATCACATGGATGATGTCATCAGTGATGTCATTTGAGATGTCATCAGTGATGTCATCAGTGATGTCACTGACCATGTCATGAGTGATGTAATATGTGACGTCATCAGCAGTGCATTGCGGGCGCAAGTTATAGTTAGCTGAACTAACTATAGCGGGGGAATTTCACGGGTTTTGTACGAGTGAAATGTCCAACTAACTATAACTGTCCCTAAAACCTATGGTTTTTCAGTGAATTTCAAAGGTTTTTAAATGCTAATTTCTAACTATAACGTGTCTGAAACCTATGGTTTTTCAGTGAATTTCAAAGGTTTTTTAAATGCTAATTTCTAACTATAACGTACCTGAAACCTATGGTTTTTTCAGTGAATTTCAAAGGTTTTTAAATGCTAATTTCTAACTATAACGCCCTAAAACCTATGGTTTTTTCAGTGAATTTCAAAGGTTTTGTAAATGTCAATTTTTAAATGTATTAATTGTTATATTTATTTTTTTGATACTGATTTACTACATTTTTTAAAACTATTTATTTTTAGATATTTTATTTATTAAATTACATTGTAATTACATTATACATTACATTACAAAATATACTTTCTCATAATGAATTACTTTAGTTTAAATAGTTTGCAAATAGGCAATAGAGTTTTAAGTACAGTAGTTACAGTTGTTGCAATGGGCAACACAATTTCAAACACAATGCAACATTGAGCTCAATGTGATTTTCTAGTTAAATGCAATTAGTTACTTTATGGATTACTTTTCTAACCACAGGACTGGATCCTAGATTCAGTCCTGGGACATCTCCTGTAAACAGTTGAGTAAAAGCGTTTTGGTTACAGTAGTGATTTTTAAGGAATATTATTGTATTTTAAAAGTTGACACTTAGAAACTTTTTCACATAGAATCACCAATGTTATCCTATGGGAGGAAATTCACTTAGCAGGTAAGTAGTGTTATCGTTACTTTTTCTTACTCAGTGTTGGATCCTGGATCCAGCACTGGTGCATCTCCTGTAAACAGTTGAAAGAATGCATTTAAGTCATACAGGCGATTTTTAAGGAATATTTGTAATTTGTGAAAATCGACACTGAAACTTTTCTGCTGAAAACCAGACAATGGATTCCTATGGAAGGAAATATAAGTTACTGGTAAGTACGGTTAGAATTACTTTTCAGGATCAGTACTGGGCTGAAAGATGCAGCACTGAGGTCTCTCCTGATAACAGGTGAGTAAATCGGAATTCGTAGTTCGGCTGATTTTAGAGGAATATTATAAAGTTCCTAAACTCCACACTTAGAAGAATTTCCAAGTGAAACCAGTCAATGTTAGCCTATGGAAGGAAATTCAAGTTACTGGTGGTAAGTACGGTTAAAATTACTTTTCAGGATCAGTACTGGGCTGAAAGATGCAGCACTGAGGTCTCTCCTGATAACAGGTGAGTAAATCGGAATTCGTAGTTCGGCTGATTTTAGAGGAATATTATAAAGTTCCAAAACTCCACACTTAGAAGAATTTCCAAGTGAAACAAGTCAATTATATCCTATGGAAGGAAATTCAAGTTACTGGTAAGTATGGTTAAAATTACTTTTCAGGATCAGTACTGGGATGAAAGATGCAGCACTGGGTTCTCTCCTGATAACAGTTGAGTAAATCGGAATTCGTAGTTCGGTTGATTTTAGAGGAATATTATAAAGTTCCAAAACTCCACACTTAGAAGAATTTCCAAGTGAAACCAGTCAATGTTAGCCTATGGAAGGAAATTCAAGTTGCTGGTAAGTACGGTTAAAATTACTTTTCAGGGTCAGTACTGGGCTGAAAGATGCAGCACTGAGGTCTCTCCTGATAACAGGTGAGTAAATTGGAATTCGTATTTCGGCCGATTTTAGAGGAATATATGTATGTTTCAAAAATCGACACTTAGAAACTTTTTCAGCAAAAAGCAGGCAATGATATCCTATGGAAGGAAATTAAAGTTACTGGTAAGTACGGTTAAAATTACTTTTCAGGATCAGTACTGGGCTGAAAGATGCAGCACTGAGGTCTCTCCTGATAACAGGTGAGTAAATCGGAATTCGTATTTCGGCTGATTTTAGAGGAATATTTGCACAATGGTGAAGGGAGGGGCGGGGCCTGAGGTGACATCTGTGCAAACGCGCCCCGTGGCGCGTTTTAAGTTGGGGGATTAAGTTCCCTTGAATCATGAGGGTCCCTGGGGGCCAACTAGCCCACCAGGAACCTCCAGTATGCGCCAGGGGCTGCGTTGCAGAGACGTGTACAGAGGCCACGCCCCTTTTTACACCTCTCTGCAACGCAGCTCTGTGGCGCTTTTAGAAGTACATGGAGGGCTAGTTGGCCCCCAGGGACCCTCAGGATTGAAGGGATTTAATTCCCCATCTTAAAACGCGCCACGGGGCCTGTTTGCACACATGTCACCTGAAGCCCCGCCCCTCCCTTCACCACTGTGCAAACGCGCCCCGTGGCGCGTTTTAAGTTGAGGGATTAAGTCCCCTTGAATCCTGAGGGTCCCTGGAGTCCAACTAGCCCACCATGTACTTCTAAAGCGCCACAGAGCTGCGTTGCAGAGAGGTGTAAAAGGGCGTGGCCTCTGTACACCTCTCTGCAACGCAGCCTAGCGCATACTGGAAGGTTCCTGGTGGGCTAGTTGGCCCCAGGACCCCAGTATTCAAGGGGAATTACTCCCCTTCTTAAAACGCGCCAGGAGCAGCGTTTGCAGAGTACTGCAGGGAGGGGCGGGGCCTCCAGCACGATGCCGGTCGTTTTTTTTTCTTTCTGTTTTTAATGGGAGGGGGCTGCGTGGCCCCCTTCCCTTGCCCACTTTGGCCCGGGGACCCCATCCCCGGGGCCTGAGCATTTTATTTATTTTTAAATTAAAAAAAAACGGGAAGGGGCCGCGTGGCCCCCTTCCCTGGGCCTGTATTGGCCCGGGGACCCCATCCCCGGGGCATGGCCTCGATTTTTTTATTTTTTATTTGGAGGGGGCTGCGTGGCCCCCTCCTCAGGCTCATTTAAGGCCCCGGGGACCCCATCCCCGGGGCCGGCCTTACACTTTTTTAAATTTTTTTTTTTTTTTTATTTGGGGAGGGGGGCTGCGTGGCCCCCTCCTGGCACTTATGGCCCGGGGACCCCATCCCCGGGGCCTGGCCTCTCGTTGGGGACTGTGGGGGTCCCCAAACCCCCACAGTCCCGCCGGCTCCCGTGTCCTACGGGAGCTGGCATTGCTTTCCACATGGGGAGCAGCTAACATGCTGCTCCCCATGTGAAAAGCAATCAGCTTTGGATATTGGAAGCGAGAATCTCTTCCAATATCCAAAGCAAGTTTACAATGACAGGACGGGGCCGCGAGGCTCCGTCCTGTCATTGCAAGCAGCAGTGTCCCGGGGGTAGGCACCCGGGACACTGCAGAAGCCGACCCTGGGGGTGGCGGTCCCCAGGGCCATCAAGGGCTCCAGGAGGGGGTCGCGCGGCCCCCTCCCAGCTATTTCACAGCCCGGGGAGGTGGTGGTCCCCGGGGCTTTGGAGGTCGTAACGGACCCCTATTTTCAAATGTTTAGTGCCCCGGGGAGGTGGCGGTCCCGGGGCGTGTGGGGGCTGGAGCCCCCACACAGGATCAAATTAACCAATAAAGAAGCCCCGGGGGGTGGCGGTCCCCGGGGCTGCGGGAGGCCAAGAGCCCTCTCGCACCCTTTCTTTCTAAAGCCCCGGGGGTGGCGGTCCCCGGGGCTTGGGGGGCCTAGAGGCCCCCTACATAAGTTAAAACCCCCCACCATGCCCCCGGGACTTGGGCCACCCGGGGGCAAATTACCATCGAGCGCCGGAGACCGCGCTTCGATTTTGCCGGCAGGATCCGCGCTCCCTGAGCGCATCCTGCCGATTTTTAAAAAATAAAAATGCTTTTTCTACCCAGGGGGTCCTTGTGGGACCCCCTGAGCAGACCTAGGGGTCAGGGTGTTTCTACCCTGCCCCCTTTGTGCGTTTTGCACACTTTTTTACTGCTTTCTTGTTCCTCGGTTCTACCGAGGAACAAGATGGCTGCCAACACTTCCTGGTTTGGAGTGTTGACAGCCAATTAACAGACAGCTTCGTGATCGGGAGGGTGCGCGAATCCGACGCGGCCATAGATATATATGTGATTTTCCTTTTGATTTTCTCAGGAACTACTGAGCGGTTTACACCATTTAACAAAAAGGGTTCTTTCTGAACCAAGAACTACCTCTTTGCCAAATTTGGTGTAATTCCGTTCGGCAGTTCGAGCTGTAGCCGTGTCTAAAGTTTCCTATGGGAAAATGAATGGGGAAAACACGTTTTGGGACCCCCCTTTTTCTCGGCCCCAGCTTGACAGAATCACCCGAGACTTTCAGGGTAGGAGCGGAGCGGAGCGAGGCCATAAAGTTTGAAAATTTTGCGAAGATTCGTCAACCGGCAAGAGAGTTATTTCAAATAGAATGTCGCGGATTTCCTATGGAAAATAGGTCCTGACTATAACTATCTACTGGCGACCGCCAGTAGATAATATATATATATATATATATATATATATATATATATATATATATATATATCTTACCATCAACAAAAATGGCGGACTGAATGTGCGATTAAAATAAACGAATTTGCACGTAAGCTGGGTCTACGCTCGTTTTTATCTCCAGGAGGAGATTGGAAACTAACGAGGATTCTCGAGATATATATATATATATTATCTACTGGCGGTCGCCAGTAGATAGTTATAGTTAGGACCTATTTTCCATAGGAAATCCACAACATTCTATTTGAAATAACTTTGGCGCCGGTTGACGAATCTTGCGAAATTTTCAAAACTCGTGGGCGCTCCGGTCTGCTCCTATCCTGAAAGTTTCGGGGTGATTCGGCATGCGGGGGCCGAGAAAAAGGGGGTCCCAAAACATGTTTTCCCCATGCAATTTTCCATAGGAAACTTTAGACACGGCTACAGCCCGAACTGCTGAACGGAATTACACCAAATTTGGCAAAGAGGTAGTTCTTGGTTCAGAAAGAACCCTTTTGTTAAATGGTGTAAATCCGTTCAGTAGTTGCTGAGAAAATCAAAAGTAAAAACACATATATATCTATGGCCACGGAGGGTCCACGCACCCTGAGCGCACCTTCCCGATCACGAGCTGTATGCTAATTGGCTGTCAACACTCCAAACCAGGAAGTGTTGGCAGCCATCTTGTTCCTCGGTAGAACTGAGGCACAGAAACAAGTGCGCAAAACGCAAAAAGGGGGCAGGGTAGAAACACCCTGACCCCCTAGGCCTGCTCAGGGGGTCCCACAAAGACCCCCAGGGCCAAAAAAAGCATTTTTTTTTTTTTAAATCGGCGGGATGCGCGGATCCCACCGTGAAAAAAAAAAACGAAGCGCGGACTCCCGCGCTTCGTTGTTATTTGGCCCCCGGGTGGGCCAAGTCCCGGGGGTTTATTAATAATGTTGGGGGGGCCTTGCCCCGGGGACCGCCACCCCCCGGGGCTTTAAATTTTAAATCGTGCGGGAGGGCACTCGGCCCTCCCGCAGCCCCAGGGACCGCCACCCCCAGGGCTTCTTTTTTTACAAATTAAATTACCTGTGTGGGGGGCTCCAGCCCCACACACCCCGAGACTGCCACCTCCCGGGGCACTAAGAATTTTAAAGTGGGGGTCCGTTTCGGACCCCGAGCCCCGAGGACCACCACCTCCCCGGTGCTTTGCACATGTTGGGAGGGGCGGCGCGGAGCCCCCTCCTGGAGCCTGTGATGGCCCTGGGGACCACCACCCCCAGGGCCGGCTCCTGCAGTGTCCCGGGGGCCTACCCCGGGACACTGCTGTTTGCTATGACAGGGCGGGAGCCTCGCGGCTCCCGTCCTGTCATAGCAAACTTGCTTTGAATTTTGGAAGAGAGCAGGAAACCTGCTCTCTCTTCCAAAATTCAAAGCAAATTGGTTTTCCACACGGGGAGCTGTATCTAAGCAGTTCCCCGTGTGGAGCACATGCCGGCTCCCGCAGGACGCGGGAGCCGGGGGATCGTGGGGGATTGGGGACCCCCACGGTCCCCAACGGAGAGGGCCAGCCCCGGGGATGGGGTCCCCGGGGCTACAAGTGGCCCGGGAGGGGGGCCACGTGGCCCCCTTCCCCAAAATTTAAATACATTTTTTTTTTTTTAAAACAAAGGCCGGCCCCGGGGGATGGGGTCCCCGGGGCCATAAGTGGCCTGAGGAGGGGGGCAACGCAGCCCCCTCCAAAACATTTAAAAAAAAAAAAAGGCCATGCCACGGGGGATGGGGTCCCCGGGGCCGATTAAGGCCTCAGGAGGGGGGCCATGCGGCCCCCTTCCAAATTTGCAGGCCCTGGGGGATGGGGTCCCCAGAGCCAATAAATTAGAAAAAGAAGGGGGGCCACACAGTCCCCCTTCTTTTAAAAAAAATAAAATAAAAGATCGGCATCGCGCCGGAGGCCACGTCCCCTCCTTGCAGCACTCTGCAAACGCACCCCCTGGCGCGTTTGCAGATGGGGAACGAATTCCCCTTGAATACTGGGGGTCCCTGGGGGCCAACTAGCCCACCAGGAACCTCCAGTATGCGCAAGGGGGCTGCGTTGCAGAGAGGTGTTCTGAGGCCACGCCCCTTTTTACACCTCTCTGCAACGCAGCTCTGTGGCGCTTAATGGAGGTAGCTGGTGGGCTAGTTGCACCCCAGGGACCCTCTGGATTCAAGGAGTTAATCCCCCAACTTAAAATGCGCCACGGGCGCGTTTGCACAGTGGTGAAGGGAGGGGCGGGGCCTGAGGTGACATGTGTGCAAACACGCCCTGTGGCGCGTTTTAAGTTGGGGATTACTCCCTTGAATCCTGAGGGTCCCTGGGGTGCAACTAGCCCACCAGCTACCTCCATTAAGCGCCACAGAGCTGCGTTGCAGAGAGGTGTAAAAAGGGGCGTGGCCTCTGACCACCTCTCTACAACGCAGGCCTGTGGCGCTTACTGGAAGTACCGGGTGGGCTAGTTGGGCCCCAGGGACCCTCAGGATTCAAGGTGACCTAATACCCCAACTTAAATCGCGCCACAGGGCGCGTTTGCACAGTGGTGAAGGGAGGGGGCGGGGCCTCAGGTGACATGTGTGCAAACACGCCCTGTGGCGCATTTTAAGTTGGGGAATGAATTCCCCTTGAATCCTGAGGGATCCTGGGGGCCAACTACCTCACCAGGTACCTCCAGTGCGCGCCACAGGGCTGCGTTGCAGAGAGGTGGTCCAGGCCACGCCCTTTTTACACCTCTGTGCAACGCAGCTCTGTGGTGCTTACTGGAGGTACCTGGTGGGCTAGTTGGACACCAGGGACCCTTAGGATTCAAGGGGACTTTATCCCCCAACTTAAAACGGCCAGAGGGCGTGTTTGCACACATGTAACCTCAGGCCCCCCTCCCTACACCAGTGTGCAAACGCGCCCCATGGCGCGTTTTAAGAGGTAGTTTTAATCCCCCTGCCCTATTATGTACTAGGGAGTTACAGAGGAGGTCATGGTAATCACAGGGGTACCCCAATGCATAGTGTTCCCTAGTGTATGTAGGTGTTTTAACTGTATTCTAAGTGTCTTTTACCATAGCACTGGCTCTAGGCCTGGTTAGTCAGAGTCAGTTACCACCAGTACACGTCTGGAAAAGGTGTGGGCACAGGATGATTTTGCAACAAGGCCTCTTTCTGCTCCTCTGTTGGGTCTTTCTGCACATGTCTTGCTTCTTCCTGGATTTTTCTTCGTCTTTGTGGACTTCTGTTTCTTTCGACATTTCTTTTGCTTCTTTCTGTGCGTTTTTTCTTCTTTCTTCACATGTCCTACTTCTGTAGGCATAGTTACAAACTAGCATTTGAAAAACCTTTGAAATTCACTGAAAAAACCATAGGTTTCAGGCACGTTATAGTTAGAAATTAGCATTTAAAAAACCTTTGAAATTCACTGAAAAAACCATAGGTTTCAGGCACGTTATAGTTAGAAATTAGCATTTAAAAAACCATAGAAATTCACTGAAAAAACCATATGTTTTAGGGAAAGTTATAGTTAGTTGGACATTGCACTCGTACAAAACCCGTGAAATTCCCCCGTTATAGTTAGTTCAGCTAACTATAACTCGCGCCCCCACAATGCACTGCTGATGACGTAACATATTACATCATTCATGACATGGTCAGTGACATCACTGATGACATCTCAAATGACATCACTGATGACATCACTGATGACATCATACAGTCACTGGGTGTTTCTGTAAAGTTTAAATATGTTTTATATATATGCCAAGGTGTATTGAAGAATGAGTGGGTGTATAAGTGTCTGGATGGATGATCTAGTAGGTGTGTGACTGACTGTATAAGTGAGTGATTAAATGTGTCTTACTGAATGCATGGGTTGGTGAGTAGCTACATGAGTGTGTATATCGGTTATTGATTGGTTGCTTGAGAATTTGTATGGGAGACTGAGAGTGTGTGTGGGTGGGTGTGAGGTGTGTGACTCTGTGCATAGATGTGTGAGTGGTTGATTCACTGGGTGTATGGGTTCAAGAGTGCATGTGAAAACAGCTGTATGGGCGGGTGAGTGTGTGTATGGGTGTGTTGGTGAGTGAATGGATGTCTCAGTGGTACATGTCCAAGTAACTACATAGGGAAAAGGCTGTATGTGAGAGTTGGAGTATAAATGACTATACGTGAGAGTCAGTGATAGTGAGAGTGGCTGTATGGATGAGTGTGTACTTGTATCAGTGATTATATAAGAGAGTAAGTATGCGTTAGTATCTGTATAGGTGAGTAAATGGGAGTGTGATTGATTATTTGCATGACTGACTAGGTGTGTGAGTAACTCCATGGATGAGTGGCGGTGTGTGAGTGTCTGTATAGGTGTATGAGTGCATATGATAGTGTTGTATTGATGAGTGACTGCATGTATGAGTGATTGTATGGGTGAATGAGTGGATGTGTGTGTAGACCTAGGAATCAGTGAGTGCGCATGTAGTAACTGGTATTGGTGTGTCGATGGTTTCGAAAATGGTAGTCTGTATTTTACAGTGGGTGTATCAAAGGTTATATTAGAGTGTGAGGAGGTGCATCAGATTTTCACGTGGATGATGTCATCAGTGATGTCATTTGAGATGTCATCAGTGATGTCACTGACCATGTCATGAATGATGTAATATGTGACGTCATCAGCAGTGCATTGCGGGCGCGAGTTATAGTTAGCTGAACTAACTATAACGGGGAAATTTCACGGGTTTTGTACGAGTGCAATGTCCAACTAACTATAACTTTCCCTAAAACCTATGGTTTTTTCAGTGAATTTCTAAGGTTTTTAAATGCTAATTTCTAACTATAACGTGCCTGAAACCTATGGTTTTTTCAGTGACTATATATATATATATATATATATATATATATATATATAAAACGCAAAAGAGCTCCTTCTGGACTACATGGGACCCATGGAGAGTGGCGCGCACGCCGGCGGAGCACACCGGCTATTCCAATCCTTCCGTGAATGCCTCTCATCCGCGCGCTCTCAGTAAAGGAAGACTCTGTATCGATAGATATCCACTGCTGTGTTTATTCACAACGCGTTTCGCTTTCCCTGAAAGCTTGATCACGTGAACAGTGCAACAAAAAACGGCAACATAAATATAGAATCAATGGTGATTGTAATTAAAAAAGGACTAACCAACAATAAGCGGCAGACATGTTGGAATGGTAAAATGATTCAAAATACATAATTCATTATAATGGTGAATACATGACTCGAGTATGGACCACTCTGATCTTATAAAGATACCAAAAAATAAAACACCGTTAAATCTGCATGATCCATAATGAAAAAAATGAAAAGAATCATCAACAAGCCTATGATTCGCGGCAGTAATATCAAAACATATAAATATTGTAAAGCCATGTATGGTCACCTAAATACATCAATAGTTCGTAAAATTGGTTAGTCAGTTATCACAGATGGATATACACTTGAAACCACGAAGTGTTGTACTGGCACAGTGTCCAGACCGCAAATGAACGCTGTATACATTAATGTACATATGTCACCAAATAGCTGTTGCTCATAAATTTCCCAACATCGAAAGCAATTGATTGTACTATTACTAATGAAATACATTCCCGCTGCAATATGTCATCACCTATGTGCAACCATCGCTGATTATGGCCATACAAGATCATTGTTAGATATCAATAAAGTTTTTCAATATAGAAAAACCAATACATTGTCCAACATAAACCTGCTAAAGTGTCCAGCAATAATGTCTATGTCGATCAGTATAGCATGCTATGGTAAAACACACTAAAGTCATGGGCCACCACATAAATCAATGAAAATAACCCTCCAGTGAGGGTACACGTGTCCCAAGAAAAATCTAATATGTGTACCATATATGTCAGCTATGCTCAGCTTGTTATCATCACATATAACATATCATGTATTATGACCTATAAATGTAATAGAGATATGTCAAATAAATAATTGGCCTGCATTTCAAACAACATTATTATCAAAATGTAACACCATCGTTAGCATCAACTCAATAAAACGTTACCGCTGTACATCATTGTGACAATGTGCTCATAAAGAGAAAAAAGAGTAGGTGGCCCGTGCTGGTGAGTACTTGTGAGTGGGCCCCTTCCTTTCCTCCTGTGAACAAAACGAAAGAAAAAGGTGATTAAAAACAGGATACCCTATCCTGTACAAAAGACTTATTCAAACATGTAATTCTACTTTGGACTACTAAAAGAAATCTACTCAGAATACAGATACTCCAATAATCACTCTGTCAGAGAGAAATCATTACTGAATGTAACAAAAGAGAAAGAAACACACTAGATAAGAGAAAATACTGTAAATTACTGGAAACATATTAAGAGACCTCAATGTCAAGAGTACTGCAGCATGAGGGAAAACACGATCTACTTAGTCAGAGGAAAAAGGTGGCCTGTGATGTGGGTGTATCCCACCCCAGAATATTGCTAAGCCACTATTGTTCTTTCAAATGTATGAAAAGTTCTTCCTCTTGATTCAATCCTCCCGGGTTCTTAGTTTGGAAGTCTATGATATATTTAGACTCCCTTTGTCTCAGATGCAAAACCCTATTGCCACCTCTGGGATGTTTGTCTATTTGTTCCAAGATAAGATAGCTCATCTCATTGGTATTAGAAAAATGTTTGTCCTTAAAATGGCGTGCCACTGGGTACTTGGGATCAAAATTGGTGATGGCCCTGCCATGCTCTAAAATGCGCTTTTGGCCATACATGTCGTGCTCCCTATGTACCATAGTTTGCAAGTGCATTCTATGGCATATATCACAAAAGTGGAGCTACACGTGAGAAATTGTGTGAGTTCCTTGTTGACGCCATTGTAGACTACCTGCTTGCGAAATTTGCTCTTATTGCATGCCTTACAATGGCCACATGGGTAAAAACCCTTGAGACCATGTTGCTGTCTTAGTGGATATATAGTGATATCACTATGTACAAGCATATCCCTTACATTCCTGCCCCTCCTGTATGTTATGCTCGGTCTGTCTGGGATAATGCCCCCAATTACGTTGTCACTTTTGAGGATATCCCAATTCTTAGTCACAATCCGCCTGATATTGCTGGCGTCAGAGCTGAATGTCATGATCATTCTAGATTTGTTATCCTCAATGTCATTATTCTCTGGTTTGTCTGAAATGGTCACTGCCCTGTCTACCAAACTTGCTCTGTCACATGCTCTCTTCAACACCCATTTTGGGTAACCCCTCTCTCTGAAGCGCTTGACAATGTTGGTACTTTCAAATTGGTACGCTTCATCTGTATTGCAGTTCCTTTTGGCCCTCAGCAGTTCCCCATAGGGGATACTCCATTTGAGGGTCTCAGGATGACTGCTGAGGGCATGTAGAACGCTATTGCCAGCTGTGGATTTTCTGAACAGAGATGTATGTACTCTCCTCTGTTTGACTTCCAATTTGACATCCAGATATTCAGCCACGGTCCTACTGATGTTACCACTCAAGGTGATGTTCTGATCATTCACATTGAGTTTCCTGATGAACTCACGTGCATCATCTTCCGACCCTCTCCAAATGATGAACAAGTCGTCGATGTAGCGAAGCC
Source organism: Calotriton arnoldi (assembly GCA_963921515.1). NCBI lineage: Eukaryota > Metazoa > Chordata > Amphibia > Caudata > Salamandridae > Calotriton > Calotriton arnoldi. The sequence continues at coordinate 604,621 of CAWUFW010010441.1, read as the reverse complement.
ACATCGACACCCGATCAAAATCCACTTGTAGATCGGGGTGAGTCAATATGCTCTCCTCCCAGCGTCCCATGAACAAATTCGCGAAGCTGGGAGCAAAGCATGAACCCATGGCTGTCCCGGTCACCTGTCGATACAGAGTACCGTTGAACATAAAGATATTGTTGGTCAAACAGAACTCTGTCATATCCAACAACATCCTAGTATGTTCACGGAATCTCACTAATCTGGCATTAAGGTAATACTCACACGCCTCCAACCCCTGTTGATGGTTGATGATGGTGTAAAGACTATGTACATCTAAGGTGATAAATAGTAATTCATCATCCCAATCCAGATCTTTTATCCTATTAAGGAAATCCTTAGTGTCCCTGATGTTGCTGGGCAAATTAGTCACATAGTCCCTCAAGAAATGATCAATGTACTTTGAGATATGCTCAGCTATGCTGCCTCTAGAAGAAACAATCGGACGACCGGGGGGTCTAATGGGATCCTTATGTACCTTCGGGAGAAGGTAAAGTACTGGAAGGACAGGGTAATCTTTTTGAGATAACCATATTCCTCCCAGGTGAGGATACCTTTATCCTTCCACATCATGAGCAAATCCCAGATGGTAGTGATGCTCACATTATACCGGTCAATGTTGACCGGTTCGTAGAAATTCCTGTCATCAAGTTGTCTAACTGCTTCACTGATGTATTGTTCTCGATCAAGGATGACAACATTGCCCCCTTTGTCTGCCGGACGAATGACAATGCTGTCATCCTCCATGAGTGATTTGAGGGCCTGTCTCTGACTATATGTAAGATTAGTGTCATCATTGATTGTATGTCTCCTATTTCTGTGTCTGGAATCATTCAGTGCTTTGCTGACACATTCATGAAAAAGTATCGATATTGTCATGAGGTAAAATGGGCATAAAATTAGACTTGGGTCTAAAATTAGTGACAGTGGAGGAGTCAGTAATGATGTCAAGCTCAGCAAGTAATTGTGTCGGGGTAATGTCCTGTTCTATTGTCGTTTCACTCTGTCCTAACTCTACCATGGTGTTCAAAACGTCAATATCCCCAATGTCCAGATTGCAGTTGGTATTCTCAGTATCCCTGCATGTCACTTTACTACTATCACTGCCTTTGAGTTTATGCCATTTTTTGAGTTTCAGTTTTCTAACATATTTAAAAAGATCAATTCTTACATTTGCATAATTTGAGGAATAAGAGGGACAGAAAGAAAGTCCAAGGCATAAAGTTCTTTTCTCTATGTCACTCATAGATCTTGTTGAAAGATTAATTATAGTTTTATTAATCGTTGCGTCATCCATCAATAGGCTCTTCTTGCACGTGTATTGTTGTTTCCCATGCCACGACCTCTGCCTCTTCTGCCATCGCTGCCGGATTCTTGTTCGCCGGTTCCTGCGTACCCTCTTCCTCTGCCACGTCCTCGTCCCTTCTGTGCTCTTGTCTTTGGTGTTGGTGTTGCTCTCGTGGTTAGTCGACCCCGTCTCAATGTCCGATATTCGTCTAAAAAAGTCACTTGACGGGTCTTGGGTTCTTCTGGTATGGCACTGTTGACCAATATGTCAGACTCACTGTCACTCAATGTGGCAATTTCAACTCTTGATGTATCATTGATGGTCTTATCACCAACACCTTCGATCGGTCCTTGCTGGTAAAGATGGTCGTATTTATGACTGAATGTCAGTATTCTTCCACTGTCATAGTCATTATAATCACGATTCAGTTTTCTCTGTTTGCGTTCCTTTATGTCGTCTTCATGTTTTTGAGACGTTCCTTTATGGTTTTCAATGATTTATTCAATGCTTCACTTTCCATGCTTTTACTGAGGTCATCCATTAATTCTTTGATTTCTCCAAGAATTGCGTCGCGATCCAGCCACGCATATTTGATCAAAATCTCCAGCATTCTCCTGGAACTTAGAGAGGAATTTGCTGACCATTCTTCTAGCATTTTAGGATTCGGTTTTTCATATGTAGGTGTAGTAAAAATCCTTAAACCTCTGGGTACCATATCCTGGTCCACATAGTTCTGTAATGAGGTCGCCTCCCACCACTTAGTAATTTCAGATCTCTTCAATTTCTCATATTTGCGTAATTTCTCCTCATTAGGTTGTATCTGGGTAGTGCTATCCTTTATATTCACAACAGGCCCTGCCTTCCTGGTGAACATAACACGAGCCGCTGATCTGCGTTCCTCGTCTTCTTCCATATTGCACCACAGCAGTTATGTAATCGTAAGCATACAAAGTCAACCAGTCCCCCTACTAATAGTAGGTTCTCTCTGCCTGCCGATTTGTCCAAAATTAGACTGGCAATGTTAATGACACCATTCAGAGGTACGAGTATAGATAATGATTGTTTGTTGGTCCACTAGTGTTCAGACCATGACATAGAAAACGCGCCAGGCACCACAGGGGGACTGGTTGACTTTGTATGCTTACGATTACATAACTGCTGTGGTGCAATATGGAAGAAGACGAGGAACGCAGATCAGCGGCTCGTGTTATGTTCACCAGGAAGGCAGGGCCTGTTGTGAATATAAAGGATAGCACTACCCAGATACAACCTAATGAGGAGAAATTACGCAAATATGAGAAATTGAAGAGATCTGAAATTACTAAGTGGTGGGAGGCGACCTCATTACAGAACTATGTGGACCAGGATATGGTACCCAGAGGTTTAAGGATTTTTACTACATCTACATATGAAAAACCGAATCCTAAAATGCTAGAAGAATGGTCAGCAAATTCCTCTCTAAGTTCCAGGAGAATGCTGGAGATTTTGATCAAATATGCGTGGCTGGATCGCGACGCAATTCTTGGAGAAATCAAAGAATTAATGGATGACCTCAGTAAAAGCATGGAAAGTGAAGCATTGAATAAATCATTGAAAACCATAAAGGAACGTCTCAAAAACATGAAGACGACATAAAGGAACGCAAACAGAGAAAACTGAATCGTGATTATAATGACTATGACAGTGGAAGAATACTGACATTCAGTCATAAATACGACCATCTTTACCAGCAAGGACCGATCGAAGGTGTTGGTGATAAGACCATCAATGATACATCAAGAGTTGAAATTGCCACATTGAGTGACAGTGAGTCTGACATATCGGTCAACAGTGCCATACCAGAAGAACCCAAGACCCGTCAAGTGACTTTTTAGACGAATATCGGACATTGAGACGGGGTCGACTAACCACGAGAGCAACACCAACACCAAAGACAAGAGCACAGAAGGGACGAGGACGTGGCAGAGGAAGAGGGTACGCAGGAACCGGCGAACAAGAATCCGGCAGCGATGGCAGAAGAGGCAGAGGTCGTGGCATGGGAAACAACAATACACGTGCAAGAAGAGCCTATTGATGGATGACGCAACGGTTAATAAAACTATAATTAATCTTTCAACAAGATCTATGAGTGACATAGAGAAAAGAACTTTATGCCTTGGACTTTCTTTCTGTCCCTCTTATTCCTCAAATTATGCAAATGTAAGAATTGATCTTTTTAAATATGTTAGAAAACTGAAACTCAAAAATGGCATAAACTCAAAGGCAGTGATAGTAGTAAAGTGACATGCAGGGATACTGAGAATACCAACTGCAATCTGGACATTGGGGATATTGACGTTTTGAACACCATGGTAGAGTTAGGACAGAGTGAAACGACAATAGAACAGGACATTACCCCGACACAATTACTTGCTGAGCTTGACATCATTACTGACTCCTCCACTGTCACTAATTTTAGACCCAAGTCTAATTTTATGCCCATTTTACCTCATGACAATATCGATACTTTTCATGAATGTGTCAGCAAAGCACTGAATGATTCCAGACACAGAAATAGGAGACATACAATCAATGATGACACTAATCTTACATATAGTCAGAGACAGGCCCTCAAATCACTCATGGAGGATGACAGCATTGTCATTCGTCCGGCAGACAAAGGGGGCAATGTTGTCATCCTTGATCGAGAACAATACATCAGTGAAGCAGTTAGACAACTTGATGACAGGAATTTCTACGAACCGGTCAACATTGACCGGTATAATGTGAGCATCACTACCATCTGGGATTTGCTCATGATGTGGAAGGATAAAGGTATCCTCACCTGGGAGGAATATGGTTATCTCAAAAGATTACCCTGTCCTTCCAGTACTTTACCTTCTCCCGAAGGTACATAAGGATCCCATTAGACCCCCGGTCGTCCGATTGTTTCTTCTAGAGGCAGCATAGCTGAGCATATCTCAAAGTACATTGATCATTTCTTGAGGGACTATGTGACTAATTTGCCCAGCTACATCAGGGACACTAAGGATTTCCTTAATAGGATAAAAGATCTGGATTGGGATGATGAATTACTATTTATCACCTTAGATGTACATAGTCTTTACACCATCATCAACCATCAACAGGAGTTGGAGGCGTGTGAGTATTACCTTAATGCCAGATTAGTGAGATTCCGTGAACATACTAGGATGTTGTTGGATATGACAGAGTTCTGTTTGACCAACAATATCTTTATGTTCAACGGTACTCTGTATCGACAGGTGACCGGGACAGCCATGGGTTCATGCTTTGCTCCCAGCTTCGCGAATTTGTTCATGGGACGCTGGGAGGAGAGCATATTGACTCACCCCGATCTACAAGTGGATTTTGATCGGGTGTCGATGTGGCTTCGCTACATCGACGACTTGTTCATCATTTGGAGAGGGTCGGAAGATGATGCACGTGAGTTCATCAGGAAACTCAATGTGAATGATCAGAACATCACCTTGAGTGGTAACATCAGTAGGACCGTGGCTGAATATCTGGATGTCAAATTGGAAGTCAAACAGAGGAGAGTACATACATCTCTGTTCAGAAAATCCACAGCTGGCAATAGCGTTCTACATGCCCTCAGCAGTCATCCTGAGACCCTCAAATGGAGTATCCCCTATGGGGAACTGCTGAGGGCCAAAAGGAACTGCAATACAGATGAAGCGTACCAATTTGAAAGTACCAACATTGTCAAGCGCTTCAGAGAGAGGGGTTACCCAAAATGGGTGTTGAAGAGAGCATGTGACAGAGCAAGTTTGGTAGACAGGGCAGTGACCATTTCAGACAAACCAGAGAATAATGACATTGAGGATAACAAATCTAGAATGATCATGACATTCAGCTCTGACGCCAGCAATATCAGGCGGATTGTGACTAAGAATTGGGATATCCTCAAAAGTGACAACGTAATTGGGGGCATTATCCCAGACAGACCGAGCATAACATACAGGAGGATATATCCACTAAGACAGCAACATGGTCTCAAGGGTTTTTACCCATGTGGCCATTGTAAGGCATGCAATAAGAGCAAATTTCGCAAGCAGGTAGTCTACAATGGCGTCAACAAGGAACTCACACAATTTCTCACGTGTAGCTCCACTTTTGTGATATATGCCATAGAATGCACTTGCAAACTATGGTACATAGGGAGCACGACATGTATGGCCAAAAAGCGCATTTTAGAGCATGGCAGGGCCATCACCAATTTTGATCCCAAGTACCCAGTGGCACGCCATTTTAAGGACAAACATTTTTCTAATACCAATGAGATGAGCTATCTTATCTTGGAACAAATAGACAAACATCCCAGAGGTGGCAATAGGGTTTTGCATCTGAGACAAAGGGAGTCTAAATATATCATAGACTTCCAAACTAAGAACCCGGGAGGATTGAATCAAGAGGAAGAACTTTTCATACATTTGAAAGAACAATAGTGGCTTAGCAATATTCTGGGGTGGGATACACCCACATCACAGGCCACCTTTTTCCTCTGACTAAGTAGATCGTGTTTTCCCTCATGCTGCAGTACTCTTGACATTGAGGTCTCTTAATATGTTTCCAGTAATTTACAGTATTTTCTCTTATCTAGTGTGTTTCTTTCTCTTTTGTTACATTCAGTAATGATTTCTCTCTGACAGAGTGATTATTGGAGTATCTGTATTCTGAGTAGATTTCTTTTAGTAGTCCAAAGTAGAATTACATGTTTGAATAAGTCTTTTGTACAGGATAGGGTATCCTGTTTTTAATCACCTTTTTCTTTCGTTTTGTTCACAGGAGGAAAGGAAGGGGCCCACTCACAAGTACTCACCAGCACGGGCCACCTACCCTTTTTCTCTTTATGAGCACATTGTCACAATGATGTACAGCGGTAACGTTTTATTGAGTTGATGCTAACGATGGTGTTACATTTTGATAATAATGTTGTTTGAAATGCAGGCCAATTATTTATTTGACATATCTCTATTACATTTACAGGTCATAATACATGATATGTTATATGTGATGATAACAAGCTGAGCATAGCTGACATATATGGTACACATATTAGATTTTTCTTGGGACACGTGTACCCTCACTGGAGGGTTATTTTCATTGATTTATGTGGTGGCCCATGACTTTAGTGTGTTTTACCATAGCATGCTATACTGATCGACATAGACATTATTGCTGGACACTTTAGCAGGTTTATGTTGGACAATGTATTGGTTTTTCTATATTGAAAAACTTTATTGATATCTAACAATGATCTTGTATGGCCATAATCAGCGATGGTTGCACATAGGTGATGACATATTGCAGCGGGGAATGTATTTCATTAGTAATAGTACAATCAATTGCTTTCGATGTTGGGAAATTTATGAGCAACAGCTATTTGGTGACATATGTACATTAATGTATACAGCGTTCATTTGCGGTCTGGACACTGTGCCAGTACAACACTTCGTGGTTTCAAGTGTATATCCATCTGTGATAACTGACTAACCAATTTTACGAACTATTGATGTATTTAGGTGACCATACATGGCTTTACAATATTTATATGTTTTGATATTACTGCCGCGAATCATAGGCTTGTTGATGATTCTTTTCATTTTTTCATTATGGATCATGCAGATTTAACAGTGTTTTATTTTTTGGTATCTTTATAAGATCAGAGTGGTCCATACTCGAGTCATGTATTCACCATTATAATGAATTATGTATTTTGAATCATTTTACCATTCCAACATGTCTGCCGCTTATTGTTGGTTAGTCCTTTTTAATTACAATCACCATTGATTCTATATTTATGTTGCTGTTTTTGTTGCACTGTTCACGTGATCAAGCTTTCAGGAAAGCGAAACGCGTTGTGAATAAACACAGCAGTGGATATCTATCGATACAGAGTCTTCCTTTACTGAGAGCGCGCGGATGAGAGGCATTCACGGAAGGATATATATATATATATATATATTATCTACTGGCGGTCGCCAGTAGATAGTTATAGTTACAACCTATTATCCATAGGAAATCCGCGACATTCTATTTGAAATAACGTTGGCGCCGGTTGATGAATCTTCGTGAAAGTTTCCAACTTGTTGGGGCGTTCCGCTCCGCTCCTACCCTGAAAGTCTCGGGGTGATACGTGAAGCGGGGGCCGAGAAAAAAGGGGGTCCCAAAACGCGTTTTCCCCATTCATTTTTCCATAGGAACCTTTAGTCGCAGCTACAGCCCGAACTGCTGAACGGAATTACACCAAATTTGGCAAAGAGGTAGCCCTTGGTTCAGACTGGTGCCTTTTGCTTAAATGGTGTAAATCCGTTCAGTAGTTCCTGAGAAATTCACAAGTAAAGTCACATATATATCTATGGGCGCGTCGGATCCGCGTACCCTCAGCGCACCCTGCGCGCACCGTCCCGATCACGAGCTGAATGTTAATTGGCTGTCAGCTGGCTGTCAACATTCCGATTCAGGAAATGTTGGCAGCCATTTTGTCCTCGGTAGAACCGAGGGACAGAAACAAGTGCGCAAAGCGCACAAAGGGGGCAGGGTAGAAACACCCTGACCCCTAGGTTTGCTCAGGGGTCCCACAAGGACCCCTGGGCAAAAAATCAAAAATTAAAAAAATCGGCAGGATGCGCTCAGGGTGCGCGAATCCTGCCAAAAAAAAAAAAGAAGCGCGGTCTCCCGCGCTCGATGCTAATTGGCCCCGGGTGGCCCAAGTCCCGGGGGCATGGTGGGGGGATACTTAATGTGTGGGGGCCTCAAAGGGCCCCCAAGCCCGAGGGCCGCCACCCCCGGGGCTTTTTGAAAACTGGTGCGGGAGGGCTCTGAGCCCTCCCGCAGCCCCGGGACCACCACCTCCCGGGGCTTTTTTATTAAAAATAAAACCAGTGTGGGGGCTCCAGCCCCCACATGCCCCGGGACCGCCACCTCCCGGGGCACTAAACATTTTAATATGGGGGTCCGTTACGGACCCCAGAGCCCGGGGACCACCACCTCCCGGGGCTGTGTACTGAATGGGAGGGGGCCGCGCGGCCCCCTCCTGGAGCCCTTGATGGCCCTGGGGACCACCACCCCCAGGGCCGGCTCCTGCAGTGTCCCGGGTGCCTACCCCGGGACACTGTAGTTTGCTATGGCAGGACGGGAGCCTCGCGGCTCCCGTCCTGCCATAGCAACTGCTTTGGATATTGGAAGAGAGCAGGGAAACCTGCTCTCTCTTCCAATATCCAAAGCACATTGCTTTCCACATGGGGAGCTGCATCTTAGCAGCTCCCCATGTGGAAAAGCAATGCCGGCTCCCAAGGGGCGCGGGGAGCCGGCGGGACTGTGGGGGATTGGGGACCCCCACAGTCCCCAACGGAGAGGGCCAGCCCCGGGGATGGGGTCCCCGGGGCAAGTAGTGGCTCGGGAGGGGGCCACGCGGCCCCCTCCCCAAAAAAGAGAAAAAATAAATAAAAATAAATGGAAAGGCCGGCCCCGGGGATGGGGTCCCGGGGCATTAAAATGGCCAGAGGAGGGGGCCACGCTGCCCCCTCAAAATAATAAATATAGAGGCCATGCCCCGGGGATGGGGTCCCCGGGGCCAATACAGGCCAAGGGAAGGGGGCCACGCGGCCCCCTTCCCGTTTTTTTTTTGGTAATTTAAAAAAGGGGTAAGGCCCTGGGGGATGGGGTCCCCAGGGCCCAAAAACAGAAAAAGGAAGGGGGCTACACAGCCCCCTTCAGGGGACAAAAATAAAAAAATTTAAAAAACGATCGGGCCTGCAGGCCCCGCCCCTTCCTTCACCACTCTGCAAACGCGCCCCTGGCGCGTTTGCAGAGGAGAACAATTCCCCTTGAATACTGGGGGTCCCTGAGGAACCTCCAGTATGCGCCAGGGGCTGCCTTGCAGAGAGGTGTACAGAGGCCACGCCCCTTTACACCTCTCTGCAACGCAGCTCTGTGGCGCTTTTGGAGGTATATGGTGGGCTAGTTGGACTCCGGGGACCCTCAGGATTCAAGGGGACTTAATCCCCCAACTTAAAACGCGCCACGGGCGCGTTTGCACAGTGGTGAAGGGAGGGGCGGGGCTTCAGGTGACATGTGTGCAAACAGGCCCCGTGGCGCGTTTTAAGATGGGGAATTAAATCCCCTTCAATCCTGAGGGTCCCTGAGGCCAACTAGCCCAACAGGTACATCCAGAAAGCGCCACAGAGCTGCGTTGCAGAGAGGTGTAAAAGGGTGTGGCCTCTCTACACGTCTCTGCAACGCAGCCTCTGGCGCATATTGGAGGTTACTGGTGGGCTAGTTGGCCCCTAGGGACCCTCAGGATTCAAGGGGACTTAATCCCCCAACTTAAAACGCGCCACGGGGCGCGTTTGCACAGATGTCACCTCAGGCCCCGCCCCTCCCTTCACCATTGTGCAAATATTCTTCTAAAATCATCCGAAATACGAATTCCGATTTACTCACCTGTTATAAGGAGAGACCTCAGTGCTGCATCTTTCAGCCCAGTACTGGTCCTGAAAAGTAATTTTAACCGTACTTACCAGTAACTTGAATTTCCTTCCATAGGATATCATTGCCTTCTTTTGCTGAAAAAGTTTCTAAGTGTTGATTTTTGAAACATACAAATATTCCTCTAAAATCAGCCGAAATACGAATTCCGATTTACTCACCTGTTATAAGGAGAGACCTCAGTGCTGTATCTTTTAGCCCAGTACTGGTCCTGAAAAGTAATTTTAACCGTACTTACCAGTAACTTGAATTTCCTTCCATAGGCTAACATTGACTGGTTTCACTTGGAAATTCTTCTAAGTGTGGAGTTTTGGAACTTTAAAATATTCCTCTAAAATCAGCCGAAATACGAATTCCGATTTACTCACCTGTTATAAGGAGAGACCTCAGTGCTGTATCTTTTAGCCCAGTACTGGTCCTGAAAAGTAATTTTAACCATACTTACCAGTAACTTGAATTTCCTTCCATAGGCTAACATTGACTGGTTTCACTTGGAAATTCTTCTAAGTGTGGAGTTTTGGAACTTTAAAATATTCCTCTAAAATCAGCCGAAATACGAATTCCGATTTACTCACCTGTTATCAGGAGAGACCTCAGTGCTGCATCTTTCAGCCCAGTACTGGTCCTGAAAAGTAATTTTAACCGTACTTACCGGTAACTTGAATTTCCTTCATAGGCTAACATTGACTGGTTTCACTTGGAAATTCTTCTAAGTGTGGAGTTTTGGAACTTTAAAATATTCCTCTAAAATCAGCCGAAATACGAATTCCGATTTACTCACCTGTTATCAGGAGAGACCTCAGTGCTGCATCTTTCAGCCCAGTACTGATCCTCAAAAGTAATTTTAACCGTACTTACCAGTAACTTGAATTTCCTTCCATAGGATATCATTGCCTGCTTTTGCTGAAAAAGTTTCTAAGTGTTGATTTTTGGAACTTTAAAATATTCCTCTAAAATCAGCCGAAATCTGAATTCTGATTTACTCACCTGTTATCAGGAGAGACCTCAGTGCTGCATCTTTCAGCCCAGTACTGATCCTCAAAATTAATTTTAACCGTACTTACCGGTAACTTGAATTTCCTTCATAGGCTAACATTGACTGGTTTCACTTGGAAATTCTTCTAAGTGTGGAGTTTTGGAACTTTATAATATTCCTCTAAGATCAACCAAAGTACGAATTCCAATTTACTCACCTGTTATCAGGAGAGAACCCAGTGCTGCATCTTTTAGCCCAGCACTGACCCTGAAAAGTAATTTTAACCGTACTTACCAGTAACTTATATTTTCTTCCATAGGAATCCATTGTCTGGTTTTCAGCAGAAAAGTTTCAAAGTGTCGATTTTCACAAACTACAAATATTCCTTAAAAATCGCCTGTATGACTTAAACGCATTCTTTCAACTGTTTACAGGAGATGCACCAGTGCTGGATCCAGGATCCAACACTGAGTAAGAAAAAGTAACGATAACAGTTTTTACCTGCTAAGTGAATTTCCTTCCATAGGATAACATTGGTGATTCTATGAGAAAAGTTTCTAAGTGTCAACTTTTAAAATACAATAATATTCCTTAAAAATCACGACTGTAACCAAAACGCTTTTACTCAACTGTTTACAGGAGATGTACCAGGACTGAATCTAGGATCCAGTCCTGTGGTTACAAAAGTAATCCATAAAGTAACTAATTGCATTTAACTAGAAATTCACATTGAGCTGATGTTGCATTGTGTTTGAAAATGTGTTGCCCATTGCAACAACTGTAACTACTGTACTTAAAAGTCTATTGCCTATCTGCAAAGTATTTAAACTAAAGTAATTCATTCTGAGAAAGTATTTTTGTAATGTAATGTATAATGTAATTACAATGTAATTTAAAAATAAAATATGTAAAAAAAAATTGTTTCTAAAAATGTAGTAAATCAGTATGAAAAAAATTAATATAACAATTAATACATTTAAAAATTGTCATTTACAAAACCTTTGAAATTCACTGAAAAAAACGTAGGTTTCAGGCACGTTATAGTTAGAAATTAGCATTTAAAAAACCTTTGAAATTCACTGAAAAAACCATAGGTTTCAGACACGTTATAGTTACAAATTAGCATTTAAAAAACCTTTGAAATTCACTGAAAAAACCATAGGTTTCAGACACGTTATAGTTACAAATTAGCATTTAAAAAACCTTTGAAATTCACTGAAAAAACCATAGGTTTTAGGGACAGTTATAGTTACTTGGATATTGCACTCGTACAAAACCCGTGAAATTCCCCGTTATAGTTAGTTCAGCTAACTATAACTCGCGCCCACAATGCACTGCTGATGACGTCACATATTACATCACTCATGACATGGTCAGTGACATCACTGATGACATCACTGATGACATCTCAAATGACATCACTGATGACATCACTGATGACATCACTGATGACATCATCCAGTGACTGTGTGTTTCTGTAAAGTTTAAATATTTTTAATATATATAGGAAAAACGTATTGAAGAATGAGTGGGTGTGTAAGTGTCTGTATGGATGATTTAGTAGGTGCGTGACTGACTCTATAAGTGAGTGATTTAACGTATCTTACTGAATGCATGGGTTAGTGACTAAACTGGATGAATGTCTGTATCCGTCTGTCTGTTGCTGTGTGAAGTGGCTGCATGTGTTTGTGAATAGCTACATGAGTGTCTATATGAGTTATTGAATGCTTGTCTGAGTATCTGTATGGTTGCCTGAGTGTTTGTGTGGGAGGGGTGTGTGCAACTCTGTGCATAGATGTGTGAGTGGGTGATTCACTGGGTGGATGGTTTCAAGAGTGCATCTGTGATAGACTGTATGGGTGGGTAAGTGTGTGTAAGAGTGTGTTAGTGAGTGAATGTATGTCCCAGTGGTACATGTGTGAGTAACTACATATGTGAAAGGCAGTATATATGTGTGTTGGAGTATATAAATAGCTATAAGCAAGAGTGAGTGATTGTGATAGTGGCTGTATGGATGAGTGTGTGCTTGTATCAGTGATTGTATAAGAGCGTAACAATGTGCTACTATTTGTATGAGTAAGTGAGCTGGTGTGTGTATAACTGTATAGGTGAGTAAATGGCAGTGTGTTTAATTATTTGCATGACTGACTAGGTGTGTGAGTATCTCTATGGATGAGTGGCGTTGTTTGAGTGTCTATATAGAAGTAAGAGTGCATATGATAGTCCTGTACTGAGTGACCGTAAGTATGAGTGACTGTACGGGTGAGTGAGTGGATGTGTGTGTGTAGACCTAAGAATCAGTGAGTGGGTATGTAGTTATTGGTGTTGGAGTGTCTATGGTTTTGCGAATGGCAGTCTGTAATTTAGAGTGGGTGTATCAAAGGTTATATTAGGGTGTGAGGAGGTGCATCAGATTATCACGTGGATGATGTCATCAGTGATGTCATTTGAGATGTCATCAGTGATGTCATCAGTGATGTCACTGACCATGTCATGAGTGATGTAATATGTGACGTCATCAGCAGTGCATTGCGGGCGCGAGTTATAGTTAGCTGAACTAACTATAACGGGGGAATTTCACGGGTTTTGTACGAGTGCAATATCCAAGTAACTATAACTGTCCCTAAAACCTATGGTTTTTTCAGTGAATATATATATATATACATATACATTACCTACTGGCAGTCGCCAGTAGGTAGTTATAGTTAGAACCTAGTTTCCATAGGAAAAGCGTTTTTTGATTTGGCAATATCTTTGGCGCCGTTTGACGAATCTTCTCAAACCTTTCCCCAAAAAAGGTTCACTCAGGTCAGCTCCTGTCTTGAAAGTTTCGGGGTGATTCGTTAAGCGGGGGCTGAGAAAAAAGGGGGGTCCCAAAACGCGTTAACCCCATGTTAATTTCCATAGGAAATTTAGACACGGCTACAGCCCGAACTGCTGAACGGAATTACACCAAATTTGGCAAAAAGGTAGGTCTTGGTCCAAAAAGCGACCTTTTTTTAAAATGGTAGAAAGCCGTTCAGTAGTTGCTGGGAATTTTTTTTTTTAAATATCAATATCTGAGCACCGAGGAGGGATCGCGAACCCTCCCGAGCACAAGCTGACTTCTGATTGGCTGCCAACACTCCAAACCAGACTGTGTTGGCAGCCATCTTTTGACTCGGTAACCGAGTCACATGAATACAGTAGAAAAAAGATAAAAAATAAGAAAAGGGGGCAGGGTAGAAACACCCTGACACCCTCGGCCTGCTCAGGGGATCCCACAAGGACTCCCAGGGCCAAAAAAGCATTAAAAAATAATTGGCCGAATTCGTGCTGGGTGCGCGAATCCAGCTGAAAAAACCCAAAAAAAACGATGAGCGGGAACACATCCGAATATTGATTTTACAGTGCACAGGCGATATGTCGAACATGTAAACAAACTAGAGGCGAGCTCTGTACATTTGCATATGTTTTTATTGGGTGTATTTATGGAATTCTCTTTCCGGCTTCGGCCAGTGAGATACTATTTATAAAAAATTTCGTGCCCCTGATCGCATTATAATAATGAAGGGGACGAGTCCCAGACGTTCCGACACCAATCACGCCTCCCATCTGTTGAGAGAATGCTCCAATAAAACACAAGCCAGGCAGAACCAAAAGGAACTGCGCCGTGGCCGTACCTCTTGAGTTGTGTATTTAAGGAAGAATTACTAAGTCGATATTTCGATTGATAATGCAGGGGTCAATGGTGTGTACAGAGCGGCCTGCTTCTGTCCGATTAAACTAAGGTATCCTACACGGAGTGTTCCTTACCAGCGGCTCTCCCTGGCATTAATTACAACGACATCAAAACTGCAGGGAATACAGCGGCTGCCATCTCAAAAGCCAGGCTGACCCTGTAAGTTGCAATTATTATTGCATTAGCTCTAAATGATGCAAGCTGATACCGCCTTTAATTGCAGTTTGCTTGAATGTACGCTTGAGTGATCCCAGGGGATTGGGAGATAATTTTGGGTTCTGTGTTTGCACCACGTCTCCATTAAAGGAACTGGTTTATAACCAGTGGCGGCTTCCCCATAGGGGCGTGGGGGTGTGGCCCCACTGCTTTCTCGCAGCGCGAGAAGGCAGAAACATGAAATGGTAAAACTACCATTTTATGTTTCTGCTTCTCACACTGCGAGAAAGCAGAAGTGCCTGGTGCCTGGTTGATGGTGTTTGGTTGGTTCGGTCCTGCTCAAGGGCAGGGGGGGAGTGGCTTACCCACTGTTGTGGGTACTGACTGTTTGGTCGGCCCCAGGGCCGACCAACTCAGTCATGCACACTCCCTTTTTCTCTATGTAGGCTGCTGCATGCAGCCTACATAGAGAAAATGACCCGGCTGGGGCGCTCTCTGCTGCGCCTCACCAATCACAACGCTGCCATTGCAGCGTTGTGAGTGGCTTAGGGCCAGCCAGGGAAGGAGGCTGCCTGCTGGCTGCTTCCTGTTCCGGACCCGGCTGCACCACCCCACTGGGCAGGAGCGGAGGCGGCGCCGGCGGTAAGGTAGGTTTTATTTTTTTTATTGTTAACTTATTCCCCACCCGCAAACACCCGCGCCCCCCCCCCCCAGCATGCCGGCCGCGGCTGGGCATTGTTATTTGAATGCAAATTGCTTGTTTCTGCAGCTTTTATAGTAGTTGTGGTGACTTGGGCCCTAGGCCCACATGCTGGAGGAAATGACCATGCTGACACAGGATTAGGATACTGAAACTGGCCCAGGGCACGTGCGCCCGGCCCCTTTTATTGACAGGGTCACCTGACTGGTGACGCCTGTGGTGGGTGGGTGAATAGTGTGGGTTACATCCTCGGTGGAACACTAGAACGTATCCAGCAGGATACTACATCCCTCCCAAACTTTAATAAAAACAAACAACAGTCCAACCTGGAACAAAACAAATAAACAACAATAGCACCAAATGAGTCTCTTCAGGCCGTCAGCCAGGCAGCGCTGGAGCTTCGGACCGCACGGTCAGGATGCCTTCATCTGCCTTGGCGATGTCCTTTAGACCGGCCTGGTCTCACGGTGTTGAAGTCTATGTATAGAGTTTCAGTGCTGGTGCATCTGGAGCTGAGGGTGGAATCCACTCTGGAGGATCTCTCCGGCGCTCAGCCTTCGGTGGATGACAGAACCTGCAGCTGTTGGAGACGATCTCTGTGAGAGAGGCCTTCCTTTTGGAGGTGGCGTGCTCGATGGCCTTCCTTACTCCTGACTGCTGAGCGACGTCCGACTTGCCTCTCTCGCCCGGACTCCTCTCTCACTGGAGCCTCTTGGAGGGCTTTCCTGCTGGCTGCCATGGGACCGTGTGGACCGTGCGGGGCTTCGCGTGAGCCGCGCGAAGGCGTCGCTGAGGAACTGCCAACGGATTCACAGCCAAGTCGCTCATGTAGCCTCCAGTGGTGGTGTCTCCGTCTGGGCGTCCTTGCCATCCGGACTCTTGTTCTGCGCTTTCCTCTGACGGTCTTGTGGGTGACCAGTCATCAACTGTGACCTCCATGCTTCCCGCACCTGACGTGGAGCTGCGGCCGACGCATCTCTCCTACTCGGACTCCCTTCACACGGGAACTCCGTCGAGGCCCTTGTCCCCTGTACTGCCACGTGACCTCGTGGGCTGTGCGGGCCTTTGCGTAGGCCGTGCATAGGGGTCGCTGCAGAACTCCCAACAGGGCCACGGCCAAGTCTTGTGTAGTCCCCAAGGGTGGATCTTCCAATGGCCGGGTGTGTCTCGACTTCGGCAGGCTGTAAGTTGACGGGGGTGCACAGAAGGTTCCTGGGTGATTCGCCTCGTTGAACTCCGGTTGTCGGGAGCGTGTGGATTCACTTGGGTGGTGCGATGCTCCTTGGTGATGATGCACATGGATGGTGATAACAGAATGTTGGTTTTCTTCAGTGGGCAAACAGGCGGCGATCTTCTGTCGGGGTGACCTTAGGGAGTGAGGAGAACTTGAGGGACTTCGTGGCACCGCTCCGTTGTCTTCAGGCAGGTGCACTGCGAGGTGTGGTGCTATCGATACCAAGCAGCCGGTGACAGGTGAGAGGACGGTCGAATTGCGAAGCGTGGGGCCAGGACGCAGATCGCGCTTGCTAGCGGCTTACGGTAGGTCCTCCCGCGGAGCGGTCTCCAGTGACGTCTCTGCACCCCGGTGGCTGGCTCGTGCTGATGAACACCTTCCTCAGTGCTGGTGCGAGTCTTTTGTCCTGTCGCTCTTCTCCGTCCCATCTTGCGCGCCTGTGGTGGTTGTCTGCCCTGTGGCGTCATGCCACTGTTCTTTCCTCCTTTGCGGAGTGGCGTCGTGCCACGCTCTTCTCCTTCTGACCAGGTCCTCACTTGGATGTGGCGTCCTGCCACCTGTCTCATGTTTGCAGCACATGGACATTTTCGCTGGTCGCGTTGTTCTTATGACGGTCTTTCCTTTACTTTTGCAGACCTGTTGCAGGCTTGTCCTGTCAGTAGGCCTTGCATGTTCCTCTTGGGGACCTTTCACGGGCACCATCCTCTCCTCCAGGATTTTGCGGTGCTCCTCTTCTCTTCACTCGAGGGCGTTGTGCTTGCGCCTCGAGGCTGCGCCGTCGTGGCACTTGATCCTGCCTCCCTTCGGGCATGCTTGGCGGAGCTGGTCACTTCGAGTGACGTGATCCATGCTTGCGGTGCGACTGTGGCGTCCGGCCAAGTGTCGCCTGACGTCGTAGCACATGTTGCGGTGGCGGCTTGCCATGTGGAGTGTGTGACTCTCCTCTTGCCTGTTTTGGGTCTCTGGCGACTCCGTCTTGAGGCAGTGTGAGGGAGGACACTTTGTGCGGTCTTCGGCCCCTGCGGGGCTTCGCTGGCATGGTGGAGATGTAGAGGATCTCCCTGCTGCCTTCAGCATTGCTTCTCCTCTTTGGAGAGGTCTCTCTCTCCTGGGCATTTGCTCGTGCTGACAAGCTTCTAGGTGCCTGCGTCGCGCATCTCTGACTTCGCGCTTTTGGACCTTCTTTAGGGCGCCCTCTTCTGGATCTTGGCGTGCCCATTTTCCTGACTTGCGGTGATGTCCGTTCACCACTGGTGCATGTGTAGCAAAATTCTTGCTTGTGGTGGCATCGGACAGCCACTGGGAGTTGCGTGGTCAACACTCGTCTTTCTTGTGTTCACGTATCTCCTCTGGGACTTTTCCTTTTCTGCTCAGGCTAATACTCAGGGAGCCTTTTCTGGGGAAAACAGATCTCTGGCTGCCTGCAGTGGCAGCAGTGCATGCTGGCTCTAGTGCAGTATGTTGTAGCGTTCTTACTCCGTCGAGGACTGGGGCAGGCTTGCTGACGTTAAGTGCTGTGCGGATTCTCACAAGCACCGGAACCTGTTATTCAGTAGGTCATGCTGCTGTATTTCTTCTTCCCTTGCTCGGCGCTGCCGTTCCTTGTGCTCCTCTGTGTGGGGCTTCTGGAGTCTCTCTGCTGAGAACTTACAGTCTCTCTTCTTCATTTGGAGCCTTTCAGTTCAATGCAGGGGCAGGGCAGGGCAGGCCATAATATTCTCTCCTCATTACAGTGCAGGTTAGCTTCTGAAATTCTAGCTTGTAAGGGGCTGCATACACTGTTTATGCCAGGGGACATGGCATTCATTTGCGTTCATTATTCATTCAGCTGTGGGCAGAGTGACTGCTGAGTGGGGCCCTATTCATTGCGAATGCGTCTTTTTGACTGTGGCATTGTCGGATTGAGCCCTTGACTGCCTGCCTTTCTCCTGCTTAGTGTGGCTGCGGGGCTTATGCAGCTAACATATTTGTGTGGCAGAGTTGGGGTGGCACTAGCAGTGCTCTTTCACATTCACCTTTGGCCAAGGCAGCCTTCACAGTGCTGCTTGCGTTTCCTTGCGTGTTGCTCCCGTTTTTTTCTTCTTTTTGACTGGTGCAGTAATGCCCATGGCCAGTAGGTGGCAGTACCGCACCATTCATAGGTCCGGGGAGCTTTCCTGATGCTGCGGGCCTAGCGAGACATCGAGGAATTTGTTGCCTCACAGATAGACATCACTGGGCGGCACCTCGCAGAAGGGCGTCAGGAGCCTCCCGATCGTGGAGCCACAGGTCATTCAGAGCAGGTACAGGCTCTTCTTTTTCATGAAAAGTGCAGAGTGTTTTTGTGTGCGAGTAGCATCACTGTATTGCCAAGGCTGCATACACGAGTCACTGGTGCCATGCACTGGGCTGCAGCTGGGTCAGGTGCGAAGCCTTTCCTAGCTCTTCGTCGGCACGCGGCATGTTTGCGGGCAGGGGTTGATCAGAGCCTGTGCAGCCTCCCTGTGCGTGAACATGCAGGCCTTGATCGGTGGCCTTCTTCTGGCTCACAGTCGCTGAGGTGTCGGTATGGGGAGGAACATTACGTGTCAGTGCTGGAGTAAACAGAGAGGTGCTTTTCAATCTTGGCCAGCGTCTCTCTTTATTTCCACTAGAGACACGACTGGCTGCCTCCTCTCCTCTGTTGCGGCGGTGACGGAGGGCCACTAGGTATCGGTGCAGTGTATACTAGTGGTGCAGCACTACTCACAGCACGGGCCCCCGCAGCTTTCCACGCTGCGGGCCTCGTGCTGTTGGGTTGATGGTGCTTAACACGGTCTTTTCTGCTCTCGGCGGCTGTCGGGATGGCCAATGTGCAGGACGGCTGCAGAGCAGGCAACTTCCTCTGCGGTCTCTGGGGCTGCAGCGCCATGGCCACCCTCTTCATTACCACGCGGGCGCTACTGGAAGCAGACGCAGGGAGCAGGGTCACACAGCGGGTCGTGTCTCCTCTTCGCCGCGACAGAGGCAGAGGTTGCAGGGTGAGTGCCTTTTGCCGGCTTCCTTTTCTTTGCGTGTCTTTTGCAGGGAGGATGTCAGCAGGCGGGGGCGGCCTGCTGGAGCGCTGCTGGGAGGCTGTGGGAGCGCTTGGGCACGCAAATAGTTGTTCCTTTCTGACGCACCTCGTGGTGCTTTTCAAACCCCGTGGGGTGCAGGGTTCTGGCTTTCTCGCTGGGGGCATTGGGACACTCCTTAATTGTGACGGAGTCCTCCTTGATCGACCAGCGGCAGCAGGCTCTTCCGGCCGGAGTTGGGGCCCGGTTAGGGCAGGTGCAGCCTCCGTTCCTGCTTTGCCTTGTTGGCAGTACTAACCGCTTTGTGCTGGATGGCAGTGTGAGTAGTGGTGCATGCCGCACCTTGGAGGCCAGCATTCAATCTTTGTCGGCGTCCGCCGATAGCTCTGCTAGCCGTCTTCTTCCAGGGCAAACGACAGTGGTTGTGCCCTTGCAGGGTTGTCCTCCTCTCTTCCCACGACGTATGGCTATCGATGCCACGGCGTGTGGGGTGGGGTAGGGTAGAAACGGGCTATTCCTGCTCGTTGAGGAACATTTGCGTCTCATTCTGCCGGCACGCGGGGCAGACCCGCCTCGTCGCCATTGTGGTGACTTGGGCCCTAGGCGCACATGCTGGAGGAAATGACCACGCTGACACAGGATTAGGATACTGAAACTGGCCCAGGGCACGTGCGCCCGGCCCCTTTTATTGACAGGGTCACCTGACTGATGACGCCTGTGGTGGGTGGGTGAATAGTGTGGGTTATAGTCCCATTATTGGCAACACACCCCACCCAACCATAACAGAGTATGCATGCATAAATAAATACACAACAACTTTTGTTTGGGAAAATATTGCTGCAGGTTTATTCCATACAAAAGTATGCAAATATGGTGGGTTATCTTACGGGCGATCCAAGGGCAGGCAGCTGTACCACTCTACGCTGCCCTGCCCGCCTGATGAGCCAAGCACTGTGGAGAATCCAATCAGCGCTACCCTTATGGGGGTGATCCCCTTACTGGATCACGAGACACATTGGTCCCTTATTACTCACGCCCCTTTCGGGGCGGAGCGTAGTAAGGCAAGCCCCCGGTTGTTCAGGCCCACAACCGCCTGAAGGACTAACGGGCGCCGACGTAATTGTTCCAGGACCCTCCCATGAGGCTCCTGGGATTTGGCTCTGGCACCCTATTGTGCCCACGCAGAGGTACCCTTCTGTACCCATCTGCTTCCAGATCGCCCTGTAACTCCGCCTGCAACGACAAAAGAAAAACATTACAACGTTCTATGTACTTCGCCTGCCAACCCCACGCCGGGTAAGCGGTAGGGTGGGAGACGGCGTGTGCGAGCGCAAAGAGGACGCCAAGATGGCCAGGGAGGCATAAATACCTCCCCACCTCCTCTGCATGCCGGAAGTGACGCATCTGGAAGGGGCTCCTCCTCGAGCCCCGCATTCTGGAGTGGGGGTGGGGAAGTGCCCAAATGGCACTAAAGGGGCCGCCCGTTTAGGGTGGCCCCCTGCGGGGGCCGCGGGCAGCCGCATAGTCCCATTATTGGCAACACACCCCACCCAACCATAACAGAGTATGCATGCATAAATAAATACACAACAACTTTTGTTTGGGAAAATATTGCTGCAGGTTTATTCCATACAAAAGTATGCAAATATGGTGGGTTATGTTACGGGCGATCCAAGGGCAGGCAGCTGTACCACTCTACGCTGCCCTGCCCGCCTGATGAGCCAAGCACTGTGGAGAATCCAATCAGCGCTACCCTTATGGGGGTGATCCCCTTACTGGATCACGTGACACATTGGTCCCTTATTACTCACGCCCCTTTCGGGGCGGAGCGTAGCAAGGCAAGCCCCCGGTTGTTCAGGCCCACAACCGCCTGAAGGACTAACGGGGCGCCGACGTAATTGTTCCAGGACCCTCCCATGAGGCTCCTGGGATTTGGCTCTGGCACCCCTATTGTGCCCACGCAGAGGTACCCTTCTGTACCCATCTGCTTCCAGATCGCCCTGTAACTCCGCCAAAGCTCTGGAGGCGGCCACCGTCACCTAAAGAGCCCCCCACCAAAACAGTTCCTTTCTCACTGCAACCTGCAAATAACTTTTGGTGTTCGCCCGGCATAGCTCATGCCTGATGAAGCCAAAGCCCCTTGCTCTGCAAACTTGCGCATGGAGCGGTTTATCCTTCTCTGGGAATGTACCAGTGCCTCGCATTACCTGCAAGAATGTGATGGCCTCCCAGGAGGGAGCTCTACTTTTAAACATCGCTATATTACCCTTCAAGCTGATGTGGCTCCCACCTCCTGCAACCTGTAGTTGCAGTCCTTCTAGCATTTCGAGCTCCCTAACACCTGTTGGCAATTAATGGAACAGCAGCACACTTGCTTAGCACACCGCTTCTACAACCAGCCTAATATACTCTGGCTATGCGGACGGGGCATTTCATGCATCACTGAAGCAACCCGTAACCTGCCCCGGGAGCAGCGTGCACCTACTTTGTTGAAGTTGACCAAACATGTGCCCAGACCTATGCGATTAATAACCCTGGCGAACAAGACTGTTCGCATAGCGCACACCATTGCGGTCACAGCAACCATTTGGAGTGACAACTTACGCCACCTACCAGGCTTGCTTAACTAAAGCTCGATCACAGATACACACATACCTGCTAACCAGCTGTGACCCTTAATGCTCAACCCAGCTAAAGACCTAGTACTTTCTTTATCCAGGGAATATTGGCCTCCACAGGATCAAGCCGCACATGAGCCTATGGCCTTCACCTACTGAGCCGAGGCGCAGTGTGTGGTCTGGGATTGTCAGCAATGGTGCTCCAAACACATTTCAAGCCGCTATTGGAGCCACGGCACACCTTCTGGCCTAACCAACTGACGCATGCCAACTGGCTAACTTGCCGCTGCGAGATATTGATCTTAACACCACGCTCTTGCGGTTACTGGTGCACATCCTTTAAAGGTCTTGCCCCCCACTCTATTAAAGCAGTATCCCGCAATGTACCCTTCTGCCCCTGTACGGGCGGGAAAATACCTGTAACATTGCAAATCCCACTGCACTCACATACTCGGGCAGTACGGTGGGGGAGAGGGGTCCTTAGAATAGATTCTGCTACATTGCCTGGCCTCCTAGCCCGCAAACACCCTCGACTGACAGCAGACTATCTGCCGTGTCGCCCGTGCAATGTCCGCACCCTGGCGCAAGACGTCCCGTTCTATACCTCAACTAACAGACTATCTTCAGTGAGGCTGGAGTGAACCGATGTAAGTTGTGCCTCTGACCATCCGAACCTTGGTTTGCTTTGGCAGGGATAAAATTGTTGCATCTGTCACACTCAAAATAGTGTCAACGTGCAGTTCTTTTGCATAATACCTGCCGAGTGTGCCTGGGACAATCCTAGACACCCCCTGTGTGCCAATCCGCTTTGACCCAGGATGCCAAGCACAGACCCGGTACACTTGGTTACCCCGGACGGACTTACTTGCCCTCCACCGAAATCCATGTGTAAGGTAGCTGGTCCCGGATTTAATTCCTAGTAGTCTATGTGTTATGCCATACACCGTTTATGCCTTTTATAAAGCAGTTAATCCGCTCACACACGAGACCCACTGGTAGCAAGACCAGTATAACATGTACATGGAATTTAAATTTTCCTACCAACTGCACTGAGGGCAAGCCACACTCACTGCGACTGGTGTCTGACTAATCGGCCCATGGAGGGTGTAGCAATACTGCCCGGTAGCAAGTGTGCCCACTGTACAGTTGTAATTTAGTAACTCCTGGCGCTGACAAACGCAGGTGCCCAATACCGGGCTGTGTGTATGCGGCCCAGGCACCTAGGCTATAGGCTTGGTGTGGATGGGTTGTTAATGCCTGGCAATAAGTGTAATACCATTGGCAAACCTCTCCTGACCAGTAACTATATCATTCTTAAGCATCTTTACTGTTTTGTGCCACATGGCACTCTACTGGTTGGTGATACGGAACCACCTACCCAGCATAAGCTGACAGTCCCGTGTTGCCGTCACACCACCTGTGGCCCTTGAATCACCCTCCATCCTCCTGTGTCACCCAACCTGGGTTCTAGAGTGCACTTACTTTGCCTGTGCGTACCTCTAAATGAGGCAGGCTCCACACAGCCTTAAGGCCAGAGACACACCTATATGTGTGGTGCCCACATTGGAGACAACTCACCCCTTCTTGGAGTGACAACTACACCGGTGCCTACATAAGTCACCCAACAGACAAGTTGGCCCCGACTACCTTGTGTTCTGGAGCCAGTGGAAGAATTTTCCGCCCTGTTAAATTTTAATATTAGTTGAATCCTGGACGTGCCAAATGTTCTTTTTACCTAGTAGCCTTTTGTGCTTGACACCCTGTTATCCCATATATTGGGATAGCAGCACACTATGTTGGCTGACAGTGTCCCCACCCAGCGTGGCTAATATAGCTAACCGGACGGGGCATTTGAGCTTAACTGCAGCAACATGTCACCTACTCTTGGTGCGGGGGTGCACTTACTTTGTCCCGTTGAGCAGACAATTGCACTGACCCCTTTGCTTGCTAAACCCTGGTGAACACCTTATTGGTGTCAAATCTGGTTTGAAACAATATATGTGTTGTGCCCACTCTTGGCGACACCGCACCCTTTCGTATAGTGACAACTTACGCAGCGCGCCCCGCTTGCTTAACTGCCGTCGGATCACAGATGCCAGTACCTGATAACCATCTCTGCCCCTGGATGCTAAACCCGCAAAAGTGTTGGAATCCCAGATTCCCAGTTTCATGTTAGCTGCAGTACACCTTCAGTGGATCCGCTGGGGGGATACCACAAACCGCATTGGTCATGAGAACCTTAGGAAGAACCCAATTATCGCCTGGGCGTACCTCTAAATGCCCTGCCCTCCCATGGTGATGGCTCTGACACCCCTAATGTGCCGCACAGAGGTACCCCTACTGTACCAGTCTGCTTCCTTGGTGATGAGGCGGCCGAGCGTGGCTTCTCTACCAATTCAGTTGAAATACCCAATACAATATCACAGACGGGTTGCATGCTCAAACTATAATGGGAAGGACCCTTACCTGCCTATGAAGAACCCGACTTTGTTTTAGCCACTTTTTTAGGCACATGCTGCAGCCGATTGGCCCTTCAGATCTCCGATGCTAGCCACTGGAAGATAAAAATTTGTGGCCTTTGCCTATGGAACCTCAAGATTTACTGCTTAAAGCCATAAGGCGCCTTACGGGGTCCTAGAAGATCAGGCACATGGGGGACCCCTGTGCCTCAGCTATGCCCCTATGAACTTTTGCATTCTGGCCAACTTGAAACTCCCCGTTATGGAGCCTCCCACTGAACAGCCCACTGTGGCTCAACAGACAGGTGAAATTGTATCCCAAGCCTTCTACTGTGTTCTTCAACTGGAGAAGATTGGGGCTGATTTAATACCACTGCTGGGGAGAGCTGGTGGAGGGCTGTGGACCTGCTGCCAACATGTCCCATGTTCTGTCAGGGTTTCGTTAGCACCAGTCCCCTAGCCTCTTAGTCCCCCAAAGGATTCAGCAGAATTGACCCCCCAACCTGGGGTGCGATGGCCCGCTAGCCACTAGACCCATAACGGAGTACTATCCGGGACCTAATGCTTTCATCTTTCTCAAGCAAGGGATGGCCACCTGAAGCGCTCAATCGCTCCCTAATGAATTATCTGCACTGGCAAGTTAGCCTGGCTAGATTATTCCTTGCTGTCCTGTCTAGGTCCACCAAACACTTAAAGAAATGCTTGATTTCTTCTTGTGGTGCTGCAGTCCGCATAAGCTATGCTAAGACAGGGTGCACTTGCTCCGTGAACCCCTGCATTCTTGTGTGGCCTTCCTTTATGCCAAGGGATACCTAAGGCAACGTTTCAATTCTGAAGTGCTGGGCTGTGCCAGAACTGGAATGAGTCTTCGCCTACACAAGTCACCCAACAGACAGGTAGGCCCTAACTACCCTGTCTTCTGGTGCTAGATTTGGAGAGCCTAGCCTTCACTTGCTGCCCCCTGGGAAACACACAATGCCCGTGCTCTGGCCGCAGCACAGCGATGCCCTCGTGTAGCATCGAACCCCTGGTCAAGTAAACGTGCCAACTCCAACTACTTAAACCTACACCTTGACCATAGTACATCCACCAAATGTGGACCTGAGAACCCGACTGTTCACTTTTCCACCTATAATGCCTCCACACTGGCTGCACGCCGGATGTCTGATTCCGCGTGGTGCCCTGGGGTGAAATTTACGCATAACTCCTTAGCTAAATGAAAATGCTTCAAAAGCTTGGCTTCCTATGTGATATAGATGCTTTGTAGAATCACCAGTGCTGTAAAGTGAACCGCTCGCGCCTAACAAAGCGAACACCTGGACCCCGGAACCAACTGCTCGAAGCGCACAGCACCAACAGCGCCACCCCGTGTCTATTCGTGGTCAAGAACATCATAACTTAAGAAAACACTATGCCCCAGACTTAAAGACCGACCCACTCCTATCACCTTGTCCCCTCTCCTGAGGCAGGGTGGACAATCAAGACTGGTGTGCACGCATTCTTCCCTTAGTCCTCTTGCACATTTAAAGGAACTCTTGATGCAGTGCAACCATGTGACCTAACGCATTATGGCACCCAAAACGTTCTTGCTTTGATCAAGACATAACATTAGGCTCTATCTATGCATGGCATCGCCTGGTCAGCAGCCAGGCCACCATTGCAGAAAGATGCACGTGCTGCCACCGCCAGACTTCGGAGCCTCGTCCCGTAAACCACATAAGCACAGACTGCACCCTGAATCACCGACCAGTTAAGAAACACTGGTGCCCTGAGTATTGAATCAAGCGTGGGGGCCTACAGATCCCCGTCCCCCCTTGGGCACACAGCCACCTGCGCCCCTGCAAATCTCATCCACATTTGTTTTGCCCACAAATCGGGCCCTTACCCCATACCACCTGGCTCAGGTTTGGCTCCACAATCATTTAGAATGTAGCACAATGGAGCCACGCAAAGGTATTGCAACGCTATACATGAGTGCCTGTTACGTCACCTATTCAGCACAACTATCCTCATGCCCACTGCAAATGAAAGCATGGCTGTCCATGGAACTGCGCAACGCAACTCGCTGCTCCAGGTGCAGCCCACCATATGCATAGTTTAGCGGCCTGTGCAGAATCATGGGCTGAGAAGTCACAGCACCCTCACTGGCTCATGGCCTACTAAGAACCCAGCTTCCCTCTGCGTCTGGTTGCTGCCACTCAGTTCGTAACCTGAACCACCGGCCGGGAGGTATCCGAAAGTAACAAATAACAGAACGAGGAAAAGAGACAGATCCTGAACCTGTGCTCAACTAGCTCCCAAATTTCAGTGACACTAGTAAATCTTCACATGTCTGCTTGTTTAACAGTCACTTTTTACTCAAAAGTGCAAGGTGCTAATGGTTGACTCTTCACAGTTCTATCTAGCACATACTCAAGCTGAAGGTATCGGAGCGCCTTACATGAGCACCCCTTACATTGTACCAGGACTTACGCACAGACAGATTTACCGAATTACGAGGGACAGAGTTGCACTTCCAGTGCAAACACTCTTTGCAGATGCGGGCAGCGGTCTCCTAATCGACTAGTTACCACCCCATCTGCTGCCCCACACACCAAGGGCTGCAAGATTAACAGTACCTGTGACATGCACCAGTGGAAGGGGACAACATTGCAAACAATGTGTGGAACCTCCACCAAACATCCCAGCCGTGGCCTGTGGAGCACCCCCAAGAGGCACGCACAACTTCACATTTGTGAGTGAAACACAATAAATAACCCCCCACACAAAATCAATTCCATAGCTCCTCTCACACCACACACTCACTCTCCCTGTGCCAGAATCCCTCATGGATGGTAGGAACAAGCCGACATTCAGACTTGGCTGGGCACATAGCAGTCGCCGCAGCACAAGGTCAAACAAAACATCGGCATCATCTCAATGCCATGTTATATTTCTTCTAGGGAGCGCAACGAGTCTGCAAGTAACCCGCCTTTCACCGGGGGATGTAAACGAAATGCGGCTGCCCGCGGCGCAATGACCAGAGGCCCAGGGACCTGCACGGCGGCCCAATTGCCACCACACCGTGGAATCCGGTGGGCCTCTGAGCCACACAGTGTGTGTGTGTGTGTGTGAGGGGGGGGGGGGCAGGAGTGATCACGAGCCCGGGACTGAAAATAGGCTGCGCACTCAGAAAAGTTACAACCTTATGATACTTTGACAGCATTTGCAGGAATCGAACCCCTGTCCTGTGAGTGCCTTTGCCACCAGAGGCAAAAGACTTACCATTGAGCTATAGCTCCTTGGTGATTGAAACCCGTCAATACAAGGATGACGTCCCCCGGAATGGTGTCGCTCAACCTTCGTTCCACTGATGACATGATGCCCAATCATACCATGTGAAATGTGACCTGGATCTGGGACAAAGACACGGTCACTGGACCAATCCAAGACAACTCACAACTAGCTTGCCGAAATAATCGACCCTCGATTGCAGCTCTACCAGCAGCATGCAAGACCCACTGTGCTGCCTCCAGAGACCTGCCACAAGTCCTTCCGCTCAGGGCCCAGTCGTTCACCCCCGACAGACCCAACCCACACTCTGCCTCACGGTTCCTCCAGCCCGAGAGCCACGCTGTGTGCTCGCTCACCTTCACACTTCTGGCCCGGGCTCACTGT
This sequence comes from Calotriton arnoldi, assembly GCA_963921515.1. Classification (NCBI taxonomy): domain Eukaryota; kingdom Metazoa; phylum Chordata; class Amphibia; order Caudata; family Salamandridae; genus Calotriton; species Calotriton arnoldi. The sequence continues at coordinate 576,248 of CAWUFW010010441.1, read as the reverse complement.
CATCGATAAATAATGTGTCCTCCTCGCCCACACAAGTGGACACATTCCGATTTAGGTACCGGGAGAAAGGTGATTTGTCCGGAATCACCGACCGGACCAACCTCTAGCACAAATCGGCCGCCCACCGGAACCAGGAACTCGACGGTAGCACCCGCTGCGATCAAGCAGTGAAGTGGGCTATAAGCAGCCGGCCGGGAGGCAGCAACCCTGCTCATGGATCCAGGATAGTTGCAGTATTTATTTCAAGCCATAAAATGCCCATATGGAATTATTTTTCCATTACTCTTTATATATTTCAAGTGACTACAATGTAAGTCTGTAAGGTTGGCCATGGAGAAAGTACAGATGCAGTGCAGGACCACGTCTTTACACCTATGATGCTGCTAGCAGGAGCAGCGTACCGTGGTTGGGGTCTGGGGGTGCTTGACCCCCTCGATGACTCACCTCCCAGACAATGCAGGCTCCCGACCAGCGGAACCCGGGCGAGTCTTGGACAATTTACACACGACAAACGTAATATTTTTGATGGGCACATGCCCATTTGCGACCTGAAAAGCTCTGTGACTCCGTTATTTCTGTTGATGTTTTCAGAGGCATCGATATGCTCCGATGCATATGTATGAGGTGACTTAAAGGAGCGGGAAGTTACAATACGCAGAAACCAGTCCACGACACCACAACCATATCTACAGTACAACGAACAATGAATGCCCTTTTGTCCTACGTGCCTGATACATCGCTCGATCATAGGCGTCCCAATATAAATCTGTTTGCGTATAACGCCTATCATCCCTATGAACACGTGCCATCTTTGTTCCTCAACTTCCTCATGAGTCTCCGCATCTTGGTCGCTTTTGCTTTGGAGGCACTTAAATTACGGCCACGCCCTCCGCCCAGCTCACCTCCATTAAAGGCATACTCAGTATGTCTCCGACTATGGCACAATTAACAAGACATTAGTGAGAAGAGAGACAAACGCAGCCATTTCTCAACCACTTCAGTACAGAGGAAGCACCGAGGTGCCAACGAGAGGTGCCGGACTTTGTAAACGTTTTAAACAGCACAAACATCGCCGCGAACAACGCGGCACAACCCACGCTGCCAAAACACCGCCCCCCTTCACAAAGCACCGGGCACCCAGATCAGCCGCAGGCTGCCAGACTGGTAAGCGTTTGCAGTGGGGACGCGCTTAAAAAGGCCAGGGTGCCACAACACCAGGAGGTCGGAGCCACCACGGCCCCATGGCACACAGAGGTCGTAGGACCGTATCGCGGGCCCTCCCCATGCCGTCCCCCACACGACCCAACACACCTTCCGGCCTCGGGAGAAATATATATTTTTAACGCAGTCAGACTGCACCTACTGCAAGCCTATTTCATAAGTTTCCATTGGAAGGCTGCATCCCAAAACGCAGCTGGTAAACCACAGGTAAACCACTGGTAAATCACAGGGCGTTGCGGACACCGCGACCGGAAACCCAGCTCACCCGACTTCAAGTCGGCAACTCAGGCCGCAATACCAAGCCCCCCCCCGCACAAACACAGGCCGCGCGTCTCAACACTGGCCTCCAATTGCAAACACGCAAACCTGTAAGAAGTGTGCATTGGGCGGGGGCGGGAGAACATCGGGGGAATGGAACCGATGTTCCGCACGGTTATAAAACTTGTGGAATGCATGTGACAGCGCACTACAGCAAGACCAGAGGTGTTGATTGGAATGCCCGGCGCCAACGCTGCGTGCGGCCGAGCATTAATCCTCACCCACCCAGGCCCCGACCCTGACCCCGCCACTACCCCTCCTCGTGGGGCCAGCGCGTGCCATCTGTGGTGGCCGGGCACAATATTAGCTGGCGGGGGGGAAGTCAACACCGGTAGTGCATAAAGCGGGGTGAGACCCGAGGGTAAGGGAGGGGGGGCCCAGGCTCGGTGGGGCTCAGGTCGCACTCACCTCAGTCACGACGAACCCGACGACAGCGCTTCACGACGGCGTGTCCGGCGCAAAGAGGACGCCAAGATGGCCAGGGGAGGCATAAATACCTCCCCACCTCCTCTGCGTGCCGGAAGTGATGCATCTGGAAGGGGGCTCCTCCTCGAGCCCCGCATTCTGAGTGGGGGTGGGGAAGTGCCCAAATGGCACTAAAGGGGCCGCCCGTTTAGGGTGGCCCCCTGCGGGGGCCGCGGGCAGCCGCACATCCTCGGTGGAACACTAGAACGTATCCAGCAGGATACTACAGTAGTATGCCCACAGTTTCACAGAGGGCTCACCATTTAAATATGGCATTTTCATAGTAGTCCTCTTTTACACCACAAAGCGTGGAAACCGGAAGGATCCGTGTAGCAAAGCCGATGACGCGTTGTAGATAGAACGCCAAGCGGCGCGGCATTAGATTACACGCAAAGGAATATCGTCAACCCTGCCGCCCGACGAGAGATGTGAGTGTCATTTCATCATATTTTAGATTCCTACGAAGGTATTGCTCGTTTCCCTCTCACGTATGTGGGTTAGTTAGCAGCTGTGTTAGGCTAATCGTTATCCACCTGACCTCGGGCGCGCATTACATTTACAGCTATACGGTAAACTGAGTGTATATGTCACACTCTAGACCGTTGCGAACATGTTATTTGTTTCCCTCTCGTGTTTGAGGGTAGTCAGCGGCTGGCAGGATATTTGTAATCCTCTGAGCCCTGGCTTTTACAATACTAGTATTTACATGGCAAATTGAGCGCACATGCAATTCTCTTCACGGGGCCTTCCAGCATTGGCTAATATCCCGAGATTTTAGCAATCCCGTGTAGCATAAATAAATAAAACAGCATGGTTATTCTATTGCCACTTTGGTCATGAGGTATTCATCCTATGACAGTAGTGAGGGTGCATTGATATGGGGGCCCTTAATAAGAACAATCTGTGACCCAGACAGGTACAAGTTAAGGCATCGCGCAAGTCTCAACATGTGAGGCTGCACTGTTAGGACCATGTTATGTCCCTTAGTTAGACCTTGCAATTATCCAACATTTTCCATTGCTTTTCAGTAACCACAGCATTGGGCGGCGCTGACAGCAGACTCCGAAGGAACATATTGGGTGGGCCTCGACAGTTATTTTTATTCATGTATTTATTTCATAAATCAAGCAGTGGGCACCGCACCTCCCTCTGGGGCTGTTTACTGTGCACACGGTCATTGAACAACACTGTGGGCGTCAGTCGGGCCCAAATGTCGCAGCCAGATGTAAAGGATGCATGGCAATCACTGCTGGGAAGCAGAGCGCATCCGGATTGCAAGCTGAACTAGGGATCAGTTTCCAGACTTGAAACGACACAATTGCTTCATTACCGCTTTAGTAAACTTTTCAGATTTTATTTTAATACAGCTTGAGAATTTGGCACTTTAACAAACATTTCACCATTTATCATGCACTGTAGAAAAACGCGTTGCTTGAAAGGAATGACTTCAGGTTCAGCTCTTTCTATATTAAATGTTACAACTTGTGCCTGCTTTATTGTAAATGTCAAACAGCCCAGCAGCGTGTGTTTTAATCATTACATAATGTTATTGGCATTTGTATAGAGCAAGATCTGCCACTCCCGTGGAATCCCTGTTAGTGTTTCAATAGCATTTTATGGTAAGAGAATGTGTAGATTGATAACGCACATCTTTTTGATCTACTGCATAAAAATATTGAGTGGGCATGCAGGCCAGCCTCACTCACTGCACTGACTGCATGTATTGATTTAAGCATGCTTGATTTGGCTGTATCCCTCCAAGGCTTTTTAATTGTTTTCATTACTTTTTGCCATTTTTTAAAAACTTTTTACCCCATTTAATAGGACATCATAATTAAAACGAAAAAGCAAGATAAACGGCTAGGCAAGATAAAATATCAGAATCAGCTGTAGTAGTTGATGGTCAAAGGAATTTTAATATAAGCAAGGGGAGAGCTCTGGAAGCACTGCCCCTGCTGGGGTAGACGGCGGTTCAACCTTTGAGGAGAAATGTGCATGACTCAATAGATCACATGCTCCCAGGTATTCTCAACAAGCACCAACCATACTGCACTGGCATTCGATTCAGATTCAGAATGTAAACATTTACCAGACCATGCAGTGCTCTGCTACCTTCTACTTAATACCTTTATCAGACTGAGAATATCCCTCATAGATTGTGGAGGTGGCACAACCTTAAATTAAGTGCTTCCATCAACTACCACGTAACATCGGTGCTGGAGTAGTGCCCTAGTGTGAGAAGTTGGCCTGGTATATGCTGTTCACTAATTAAAGTGGACACCTTGCACCAGGGCAAATCGACTCTTATGGTAGATAGGTTTAAGACAACCTTTTAAAGAAAGCTATCCTAGTGGTAGCTGTGGAGAGCAGCCTTCAGGCTAAGTCTCGGAGGAATGTAAAGCAGCTTGTTTTACCATATAATCTCTTGAATCACCAAATGAAAAGACACCACACAGGTATATATATCAAATATATATGTATTTATTTCTAAATAACTCTCTACTAATCTCTTTATGAGATTAGAAGACAAACATATGCACAAATCAACGTTTCACAATAAGTTAAGCACAAAATATGGCTGGGGCCCTAGGGGCGTACCAGACCATATACTAAGTAAGAGACTTAGAAACAACGACTTGCAAGGAGACAAGGCCTAGGGCCTTCAGAAGTGCTGGGGCCTCACGAAACCACCCAAGGCAGGTAAGTAAAGGACCCACGGGGACGCGTGCAGTGTGGATACACAGGCGCGAATCGCCGTTAACTTCAATGGGGCAAGTCGCGGTTGGAAATAAAGAGTTTTAGGATACTTCGGGAGAACCTACAAGCAAGTCACTTACAGGGTAAGTAGTTCTAGGGCCCACACCCACAGGAGCACCGTAGTGCTGGAGTTACCTCACCCAGGGAAGCCGGGTGCACAGGTGTCCTTTGGTGTCGGGTCGCGGCGTCGTTTTCAATGGCGAACAAAGAAGACTTGCTGCTTGCGGGAGCTGAAGAAGTGTCCGGTGGAATCCAAGCCTGGATTCTGAAGAAGGATGACCTGAAAGCAGAGGGGACAGTGTTCAAAGTCACTTGGCAGTGACCCGGGGCAAGGAAGATGGATGCCCACCGTCGTCGGTCGCTTCAGGTCGGTTGCGGGTGCCTTGACTCTTCAGCCACGTGGTCCAGGAGGCGTCGACGACGACCAGGAGCTGGATTCGGTGTGTCCCTCGACGTCTGCAGCTGACTGCGGTGTCGGCAACTCGATCGGAGCCAACAAGCCTTGGCAGCCGCAAGTCTCGGGGAGATGAAGAAAAGTCGATGGCGCAGACCAGCAAGGTCTGTGGAACTCACCCAGCGAGGGTAAGTCAGGGCAGGCCTGGAGCAACCAGGGGAGCCCTTTGGTTTTGTTAAGAAGTCTTCTGGGGACCCACAAGCCAGCGGGCAAGGGATCGCGAAGACACCTCGGGCGGAATCACTCAACAGGGGCCCACGGTCACTCGGGACGGTGTAGGCCTCTGATCTTCGGAGGGATTCCTGCTGGAGGTCGGGACCACACGTGGTCCAAAGCACAGGTTCGTAGAACGTTGTGAAGGGGTTGCACTCGACAATAGTGCACGGTACCCAGGGGTCGCGGTTCCTCGTTACTCGTGGGGTCCACTTGCCTCAGCTTCGCTGGGGACTCACGATGGCCTGGGAGAGGTCAGGAAATCCACTTCTTGGGCTGCAGGGACTTCGGACTCCGGCGGGAGCGGCGTAGTTTGCGACCGTCGTTGTCGCTTTTGGTGCCTGCCAAGCAGGGGAGTCACTCCTTGACTCCAAGGGAGATTCTTCTGTCTTCCAAAGGTAGTGGAACGTCGAAGGGCCAGGATTCTTCTGTAGAGCGTCGTCCAGGGGTTATCTGCTTTGCAATGGCAAGGTTCCCCTCTTATACTAAAAAGAGGGGATGGACTAGCTCTATGACCCCACCTATGGGAGGGTCAAGGGAGGGGGTGGCTACACCCACTTCCCTTTGTCCAGTTTCGCGCCAGAGCAGGGGCAGGTAGCCCCTGAGCTGGTTTGAACTGGCATATGCACAGAGGAGCCTTCTGCTCCCCCAGTGCAGGACTTCAAAGCACTCTAAGAGTGCACCCACCCAGCCCCAATACACTAAACCCTGTCTGGAAGGTGGTTACACCTCCCTGTGACAGGATGCCTATTGTTGGGCTTCCTCCACTGCGAGTTTCGGTCATCAGCAGGAGGGCAGCCCAGTGTCTGTGACTGGTGGCATCCATTTTGTGATGCCAGGGCTCTTTAGGATTCTACCGCGTTTCCACAGCAGGTACATGTCTTATCCCTCTAGAAGGGTGGAATGCTACTCCCGCCGCCAAGATTGGCGGGGGGTAGTATTCCAAGATGTTTGACACCAAACACGACATGTTTTGATGCAGCCATTCCAAAGTTAGCATTTACCGCGAGGATATAATGCACTTAAATAGTATATGGTTTAACCGCATCCACAAACAGCACCAGAGAATAGACTCTGAGAGCTGCAGAGGGGCCCTGCTCAGGCAGAGGCACCCCCTCACATAGAAGCCAAGCACCCTGCCCTCAGGATTGATAGGGCCTGCCTTAGGGGTGACTGATAGGTTTATATGTGTGTGCAGGAGAGATATAGGAAACCTATATCTCAGTGAGGGGTGCTAGCACCACCTCACCCAGGCTGCAGTAGCAGGCCTGTGGTGTCAGATTTAGACTGCTTCCCAGGGGTGGCATAACACATGCTGCAGCCCCTGGTAGGCCTGTGAAGTACCTATGCCCTTGGCACCTAAGGTACCATATACTAGGGACTCATAAGGCACCACAGTATCCAATCACTAGTGCACCTAGAGTGCACTCCATGTCGTTTAGAGAGAACAGAGAGGCTGGGGCCCTGATTGGCAGGGACCCAGCCAGACTATAGCCAGAAACCAGTGCTAACATCAGAAAAAAGTGGGGGCAACATAAGAGGCAGATCCTACTCTCCTACACAACCCCCCCAAACGTAGGGACACTAAACTAACCTTGACCAGTTGAGTCTTCGTGTTCAAAGTGGAAATACCTTGAGAGTCCATCTGCATTGGCATGTTGGGTCCCAGGCCTATGTTCCACTGTATAGTCCATCCCCTGTAGGGAAATGGACCACCTCAAAAGTTTTGGGTTTTCACCTTTCATCTGCTTTAGCCATAGGAGGGGCTTGTGGTCAGTCTGAACTATGAAGTGAGTGCCAAACAAGTATGGCCTCAGCTTCTTCAGGGCCCAAACCACAGCAAAGGCCTCCTCTCTATAGCTGACCAACGTTTCTCTCTAGGGGTCAGCCTTCTGCTAATAAAAGCTACTGGCTGGTCTTGACCTTCATCATTCAGTTGAGACAGTACAGCTCCCACACCCAGCTCAGAAGCATCTGTTTGGACAATGAACTTTTTGGTGTAGTCTGGACTCTGTAAGATGGGGGCAGTGCACATGGCCTGCTTTAGGTCTTCAAATGCCTTTTGACAGCTAGCTGTCCACTGAACCTTTTTTGGCATTTTCTTAGAGGTAAGATCATTCAAGGGGGTCACTATAGATCCATATCCCTTGACAAACCTCCTATAGTACCCAGTCAGGCCTAAGAAGGCTCTCACCTGTGTCTGGGTGGTTGGAGCAACCCATTCCAGTATGGTTTGGATTTTGCTCTGCAAAGGCTGAACCTGGCCTCCACCTACAAGGTGGCCCAGGTACACAACCTGACTCTGCCCTATCTGGCACTTGGTGGCCTTGATAGTGAGGCCTGCTTTCTGCAGGGCCTCCAAAACATTTCTGAGGTGGACCAGGTGATCCTGCCAGGAGGAACTAAAGACAGCAATATCATCTAGATAAGCTGAGCAATAAGTTTCCATCCCTGCCAGAACTTTATTCACCAACCTCTGAAAAGTGGCAGGTGCATTTTTCAATCCAAAGGGCATCACCACAAAGTGGTAGTGCCCACCAGGGGTCGAAAATGCTGTTTTGGCTTTTGCATCATCAGCTAATCTGATTTGCCAGTAGCCAGCTGTTAGGTCAAATGTGCTTAGATACTTGGCTGAGGCCAAAGTATCAATCAGCTCATCTGCCCTTGGTATGGGATAGGCATCAGTCCTAGTGACTGCATTGAGGCCTCTGTAGTCTACACAAAACCTCATTTCTTTCTTACCACCCTGGGTATGAGGCTTGGGTACCAGGACTACTGGGCTAGCCCAAGGGCTATCTGAAGGCTCAATCACGCCTAACTCCAACATTTTCTGGACTTCAGTCCTGATACAGTCCCTGACATGGTCAGGTTGCCTGTAGATTTTATTCTTGACAGGCAGACTGTCCCCAGTGTCCACCTCATGGGTGCACCAGGTAGTCTGACTAGGGGTCAGGCTAAACATATGTCTAAACTGTTGCAGAACTTGTCTGCACTCAGTTTGCTGATGGTCAGTGAGGCTGCTTGCCAAAGCAACACCATCTACTGACCCATCATCAGGGTTCTGAGAGAGCAGGTCAGGGAGAGGGTCACTCTCCTCCTCCTGGTCCTCATCAGTTGCCATGAGCAAGCCCATGTCAGCCCTGTCAACATATGGCTTTAATCTGTTGACATGAAGCACCCTTAGGGGGCTCCTGGGAGTTCCAAGATTCACCAGATAGGTGACTTCTCCCTTCTGTTCAACTATTGTATGGGGGCCACTCCATTTGTCCTGGAGGGCTGCTGGGGCCACAGGCTCCAACACCCACACTTTCTGTCCTGGCTGGTATACAGTCAGCACAGCCTTTTGGTCATGCCAAGCTTTTTGTAATTCTTGGCTGGCCTCCAGGTTTTTGGTTGCCTTTTTCATGTACTCTGCCATCCGGGAGCGGAGACCAAGTACATAGTCCATCACATCTTGTTTGGGGGCTTGAGAGGTAACTCCCAGCCCTCTTTTACCAAACATAGTGGACCTCTCACAGGATGCCCAAACAGAAGCTCAAATGGGCTGTAGCCAACCCCTTCTGTGGAACCTCTCTGTATGCAAACAAAAGGCAAGGAAGAAGAAGGTCCCATTTCCGCCTAAGCTTCTCTGGGAGTCCCTTAATCATTCCTTTCAAGGTCTTGTTGAAGCGTTCAACTAAACCATTGCATTGTGGGTGATAGGGGTGGTGAACTTATAAGTTACACCACACTCCTTCCACATTGCTTTCAGATATCCTGACATGAAGTTGGTACCTCTGTCAGAAATGACCTCCTTTGGAAAACCCACTCTGGAGAAAACTCCAATGAGGGCTCTTGCCACCACAGGTGCTGTGGTGGTCCTCAGGGGAATTGCCTCTGGGTACCTGGTGGCATGATCCACTACCACCAGGATAAATCTGTGCCCAGATGCAGTCTGAGGGTCAAGGGGACCAACAATGTCAATCCCTACCCTTTCAAAGGGTACCCCCACCACAGGTAGTGGTATCAGGGGGCCTTTGTTGTGCCACCTGCCTTACCACTGGCTTGGCAAGTGACACAGGAGCGACAAAACTCCTTTGTGTCCTCTGACATATGTGGCCAATGAAAATGTGGAACAAGCCTGTCCCAGGTCTTGTTTTGGCCCAAGTGTCCTGCCAAAGGGATATCATGTGCTAAGGTCAAGAGGAACCCCTAAACTTCTGAGGTATTACCAACCTCCTGGTGGCTCCAGGGGCTGGGTCTCTACCCTCAGAATATAGGAGTCCCTCATCCCAATAAACTTTATGGGACCCACTAGCACTCCCAGCAGCCTCAGCAGCAGCCTGCTGTCTGAGGGGTTCAAGAGAGGGGCAGCACTGTTGCTCCTTGCTCAGATCTTCCCTGGAAGGGCCCCTGCCCCCAAGAACTCAACCTGGTCAGGTTCAAGTCCCTCTGGGGCAGTTCCTTCTTCAGGTTCTGCTTCACCTCCCTCTGGAAGTGAATCCTTGATCTGAGACAGAGGGAAGGCACTGCCTTGACCCTACTGCTCCTCCTCTTGGGAAGCATCTGGTCCATTGTTCCAGGATCCAGAGCTGGTTCAGTGTCATGCATTCTTGCTTGTGACCTGGTCACAGCAAATACCTCTGCAGGGATGCCCAACATCTCAGCATGAGTCCATAACTCTACTTCAGACCAGGCTGAAGTCTCTAGATCATTGCCCAACAGACATTCTACAGGGAGGTCTGCACTGACTACAACCTTCTTGAGGCCAGTTACCCCTCCCCAGGAGAAATTCACAACTGCCAGACTATGGTTGGTCTGGACATTGCTTGCATTGGTCACCTGGTACATTTCACCCAGGATGATCTGTCCAGGGTCCACTAGGTCCTCTGCCACCATGGTGACACTAGCACCTGTGTCCCTAAATGCCAAAGCCTGTTTGCCATTTATCAAAGGCTGCTGTTTGTACTTGCCCAGATTACTGGGGCTTACTAGGAAGGACATATCAATGTTTCCCTCACAAATCAGCATTGCCTGAGTGGTCACTCTGACTAGGTCAGAATCCACTTCAGAACCCAGGGTCAACCCTACTACACCCTTATTCTGAGTACCACCTCCACCAGTAGCTGAGCTAGGGGGCACAGTTGCCTTAGGGGCAGGAGTGGTGGTGGTTTGGTCTTTGGACTTGGTACAATCAGAAGTCCAGTGCCCTTTCTGTTTACAGAATTTGCACCAGGGCTTCTTTTGGCCTTTTCCCTTGTTGGACTGTGACTCCCCACCAGATGCAGATTTTTGGGGCCCTTGTGAAGACTTCTGGTCTTTTGACTTATCCCCACCTTTCTCAGGGCCTTTAGGATCTTGCTTCTTAGTGTCACCCCCTTGGTTCTGGGTTTTCTGCCTCACCCTGGTTCTGACCCATTTGTCTGCCTTCTTTCCCAATTCTTGGGGAGAGGTCAGATCAGAGTCCACCAGGTACTGATGCAACAACTGGTTCTGGCAATTATTTAGGATCTGTTCTCTCATCATCAGATTATACAATCCCTTGAAATCAGTAACCCTACTGCCAACCAGCCAACCCTCTAGAGCCTTGGTTGCACAATCAACAAAGTCAGTCCAGTCCTGAGTCTGTGCCTTCTGGGTATCTCTGAACTTCAACCTGTACTGCTCAGTGGTTAAGCCAAACCCATCTATCAGTGCACTCTTCAGGACCTCATAATCATCAGCATCCTCCTCTCTAACAGTGAGGAGCTTGTCTCTTCCTTTATCTGAAAAGGAGAGCCACAAGATTGCTGCCCACTGCTTTTGGGGGACCTGCTGTACTCTACAGGCCCTCTCCATAGCAGTTATCCATTTGTGGATATCATCCCCACTCTGGTAGGGAGGAACAACCTTGCTCAGGTTCCTATGGTCAGGAATATATTCTCTGCCTCTAGGGACACTGTTGCTGCCACCAGGGGGTTCTAAACCCTCCCTTCTGGAAGCTCTCTGGATCTCCAGGGCTTCTCTATCCAGTGCCAACTGCTTGGTTCTGAGGGCCACTTTGGCTTCCTCATACTGGAGCAGTTTGCACCTTCTCTCAGAGGAGGTCTCTCTTAAGTTAAAGTATGAGCTCCTCTCTTGGACAAATTCTCTGCCAGAGTGATAAGAGTGCTCAGATTCCCTGGAAGGGGATCTGTGCCTCTCATCCACTCTGCCAGTTCTCTTAGGGAGAACTCCTCTGTCCTGTTCAGGCTCCTTGAAGCCTGGCCCTTCAACCACAGAGTCTTGGTCATTCGGATTGTCCTCATCTGACCCAGATACTATGATTGACCCACCCACTGATTCAGACCCCTTAGCTCCTAGAGCCAATCTAAGGTCATCTGCTGTCAGCAGATCTATCAGGTGCAGGGTTGAGGGACTCTGTCCTAGCCTCAGGTGTCTGTCAACACACATGGCTCTCAAGTCAGAGAAAGCCATGTCCTTATACTGAGGCTGAGTGGATCCACTGGGTCCACCCCTTAAGGACATTCTAGTGTTGTGCAGTGTTGTACTACCTACACTAGTTTGTGGCCTACTGATCCTAGCTTGAGCTGTGGAAAGGGTGTGCTATCCCTTGGCACACAGCTCTAAGTTCAGTAGAACTTATTGATACTAAGCTTGACTTTATATGTACCTTGAGTACCTATAATGGTTTTCAGTTAGTAATTCAAATAGAGATTTTCTGGTAAAACAATGGCAAGCTGGAATCCCACACGCTGCCCACCAATGTGAGAAGTTGGCCTGGTATATGCTGTTCACTAATTAAAGTGGACACCTTGCACCAGGGCAAATCGACTCTTATGGTAGATAGGTTTAAGACAACCTTTTAAAGAAAGCTATCCTAGTGGTAGCTGTGGAGAGCAGCCTTCAGGCTAAGTCTCGGAGGAATGTAAAGCAGCTTGTTTTACCATATAATCTCTTGAATCACCAAATGAAAAGACACCACACAGGTATATATATCAAATATATATGTATTTATTTCTAAATAACTCTCTACTAATCTCTTTATGAGATTAGAAGACAAACATATGCACAAATCAACGTTTCACAATAAGTTAAGCACAAAATATGGCTGGGGCCCTAGGGGCGTACCAGACCATATACTAAGTAAGAGACTTAGAAACAACGACTTGCAAGGAGACAAGGCCTAGGGCCTTCAGAAGTGCTGGGGCCTCACGAAACCACCCAAGGCAGGTAAGTAAAGGACCCACGGGGGACGCGTGCAGTGTGGATACACAGGCGCGAATCGCCGTTAACTTCAATGGGGCAAGTCGCGGTTGGAAATAAAGAGTTTTAGGATACTTCGGGAGAACCTACAAGCAAGTCACTTACAGGGTAAGTAGTTCTAGGGCCCACACCCACAGGAGCACCGTAGTGCTGGAGTTACCTCACCCAGGGAAGCCGGGTGCACAGGTGTCCTTTGGTGTCGGGTCGCGGCGTCGTTTTCAATGGCGAACAAAGAAGACTTGCTGCTTGCGGGAGCTGAAGAAGTGTCCGGTGGAATCCAAGCCTGGATTCTGAAGAAGGATGACCTGAAAGCAGAGGGGACAGTGTTCAAAGTCACTTGGCAGTGACCCGGGGCAAGGAAGATGGATGCCCACCGTCGTCGGTCGCTTCAGGTCGGTTGCGGGTGCCTTGACTCTTCAGCCACGTGGTCCAGGAGGCGTCGACGACGACCAGGAGCTGGATTCGGTGTGTCCCTCGACGTCTGCAGCTGACTGCGGTGTCGGCAACTCGATCGGAGCCAACAAGCCTTGGCAGCCGCAAGTCTCGGGGAGATGAAGAAAAGTCGATGGCGCAGACCAGCAAGGTCTGTGGAACTCACCCAGCGAGGGTAAGTCAGGGCAGGCCTGGAGCAACCAGGGGAGCCCTTTGGTTTTGTTAAGAAGTCTTCTGGGGACCCACAAGCCAGCGGGCAAGGGATCGCGAAGACACCTCGGGCGGAATCACTCAACAGGGGCCCACGGTCACTCGGGACGGTGTAGGCCTCTGATCTTCGGAGGGATTCCTGCTGGAGGTCGGGACCACACGTGGTCCAAAGCACAGGTTCGTAGAACGTTGTGAAGGGGTTGCACTCGACAATAGTGCACGGTACCCAGGGGTCGCGGTTCCTCGTTACTCGTGGGGTCCACTTGCCTCAGCTTCGCTGGGGACTCACGATGGCCTGGGAGAGGTCAGGAAATCCACTTCTTGGGCTGCAGGGACTTCGGACTCCGGCGGGAGCGGCGTAGTTTGCGACCGTCGTTGTCGCTTTTGGTGCCTGCCAAGCAGGGGAGTCACTCCTTGACTCCAAGGAGATTCTTCTGTCTTCCAAAGGTAGTGGAACATCGAAGGGCCAGGATTCTTCTGTAGAGCGTCGTCCAGGGGTTATCTGCTTTGCAATGGCAAGGTTCCCCCTCTTATACTAAAAGAGGGGATGGACTAGCTCTATGACCCCACCTATGGGAGGGTCAAGGGAGGGGTGGCTACACCCACTTCCCTTTGTCCAGTTTCGCGCCAGAGCAGGGGCAGGTAGCCCCTGAGCTGGTTTGAACTGGCATATGCACAGAGGAGCCTTCTGCTCCCCCAGTGCAGGACTTCAAAGCACTCTAAGAGTGCACCCACCCAGCCCCAATACACTAAACCCTGTCTGGAAGGTGGTTACACCTCCCTGTGACAGGATGCCTATTGTTGGGCTTCCTCCACTGCGAGTTTCGGTCATCAGCAGGAGGGCAGCCCAGTGTCTGTGACTGGTGGCATCCATTTTGTGATGCCAGGGCTCTTTAGGATTCTACCGCGTTTCCACAGCAGGTACATGTCTTATCCCTCTAGAAGGGTGGAATGCTACCCCCGCCGCCAAGATTGGCGGGGGTAGTATTCCAAGATGTTTGACACCAAACACGACATGTTTTGATGCAGCCATTCCAAAGTTAGCATTTACCGCGAGGATATAATGCACTTAAATAGTATATGGTTTAACCGCATCCACAAACAGCACCAGAGAATAGACTCTGAGAGCTGCAGAGGGGCCCTGCTCAGGCAGAGGCACCCCCTCACATAGAAGCCAAGCACCCTGCCCTCAGGATTGATAGGGCCTGCCTTAGGGGTGACTGATAGGTTTATATGTGTGTGCAGGAGAGATATAGGAAACCTATATCTCAGTGAGGGGTGCTAGCACCACCTCACCCAGGCTGCAGTAGCAGGCCTGTGGTGTCAGATTTAGACTGCTTCCCAGGGGTGGCATAACACATGCTGCAGCCCCTGGTAGGCCTGTGAAGTACCTATGCCCTTGGCACCTAAGGTACCATATACTAGGGACTCATAAGGCACCACAGTATCCAATCACTAGTGCACCTAGAGTGCACTCCATGTCGTTTAGAGAGAACAGAGAGGCTGGGGCCCTGATTGGCAGGGACCCAGCCAGACTATAGCCAGAAACCAGTGCTAACATCAGAAAAAAAGTGGGGGCAACATAAGAGGCAGATCCTACTCTCCTACACCTAGTGAAGCATATTTTTCAAAATATCAACTTTGCAGTCTTTAATAACAGCATATTGGCAAAAATGACTGGGGAAGTGTGCATTATCAGTCATACTGGTCTGGAAGCATTGGTGAAAACTGTGGAGGATCTAACATAAACTTCACAAAAAAAAGTGAGGCATTGCAGCAGTAGCGCAAACTTCAATAACCTTTACAGAAGAGGGCTAGCACAGAAGTGAACTACACAAACGCCTCACATTTTCATGTGCTCATCTCTACTTTTAATATTCTTCGGTCAGAAAGCTCCCTTGCATTACACCTTTTTCACCAGTACAAGATCCCCTAAACATTTCCCCTTGAAGTCCTCAGTCTTTCACAATTTAATACCCGGTTAACACTATTGGTGGAGGAGCACAGCCATAGCTCACATGAGGCACAAAGAGGCCTCATATGCCAGTGCACAGCATTCTGAATTCCAACAAGCAAGCAGTGGTGAGCACTGTAAGGTGCTTGAGGACAGTGTGAAGCTGGCACTGGTGGGCAGAGATGAGCTGGCTCTCATGGGCAGCGTGTGAAGGTGTAAAAGTTAGCACAGTTGAGCGCTCTCTTCCACACTCTATCTTGCTGTCTGTTACCATACTTTTTTTCTGCCACACTCTCAACATATCTGTGTTGTCCTCTGTGTAATAACCTCCCCAAAAAAATCCAACACCCAGCAATTTCTTAAATGATAAATAATTCAATCGTATTGCTTTATTAACCTCCCTGCTTCCTCAAGTTTGCTTGAAAATGCATCATTTGTCCACTCTTTTTTCAAAATTTTCTCTGGGGGCGAACCCCCCCAAACACCCCGTAGGTTGTTCGAGCTCGCTACGCTCGCTCGCCGTACTGCAGTACGACAATAATTTTACGCCTCACCACTTTCAAAAGTCACCAGCCGCCACTGTTTATAACAGCACATTTTGCCAGGGTGATATATCGCCGTGTTTTTTATCCCTATTTACCAAGGCAGGGGTTGTAACCCTTAAAAACATGAGCATTGAGATAGATGGCAGAACAAACGGGCGAAGACAGACGCCCCCCCCCTAAAAAAAACCTTTCCAAAAAAAAGCATAATTTTGTGTCTCCAGTGGGCAAAGTGCAAAAAAAAGGATTCATCATAAAACGCAGAACACTGTCACCGTACCAAATTGTTTTTGACAAGAAAATGAATGTGTAGGTTGTTTAATATATTTTATATTTTTGTTTATTTCGTGGCTAATAGAAAAACGAAATTAAATGTCCACCAGCGAAATAGGAATGCAGAAATCTATCCTCCGCCCCTCCTGCCCAATCACCCTTATTTAATTGACTGTATTTTCTGGGTAATTGAACTGCTTGTTGTAAATTGAGGATTTTATAGAAACGACATGAAAACTACATTTACTGACATTCATCGCATCTTTGACATTGATTATCTGATCAACGTATGTCATGCTAACCTCTAATTCTTCATACACACTGTTTATGAACTGTTACAGAACAACTTGCTTGTTCCCGGGTGACTGATTGCCTTATTAACGCGTGTTCTTGTAAGTGTGACCGAACTGAATACGATGCATATGTTTAGAATAATGTTTCATGTAGCTGACTGCGAATAATGCAGGGTGACAGCTGCTGTGGGGAGGCCAAAAACCTGAACTATGGGGCGTGCCCGTAAACAAAAAGCCCAGGCCGTTTAAGGTGGAATCAATCCGAGAACGAGGGGAGAGGGCTCCGAGAGACAGCGCATTTCTTTCTGATCCGAAGCCATGTTAGCACGGCTGCCCTTTAAATAAGTCAATGCAACATAGGAGAAAATAGACTTTTAGATGTAGCCGAACAAGATATTTATATTTTGACAGCCCCGATCCTTCTAGTGCACGGAGTGCGTCCTCCAACACGCACGCAGACACCCGAACATACGCAAACACAGATGCACAGCTACATGGCATAGGCAACTGCTGAGCACACACACACAGCTAAAAATGAAAAGGTGTATATACACCACATGCACGCACTCTGGCAAAGGACCCCAATGTTTGGGACGGGTATGCTCCCTCCCACCACCCAACACGTAGTCACTGGAACCCGCCAAAAAATGTCAAATGTCATGTTTGTTCAACAGCATGTTGTCTGAAAAGGTTGCTGGTCCCACCGACCTACTGGCATCAATACACAAGTATCCATCTAAGCATATATAACTACACCACAGACAATATAACATAAACCCACAATCTGCGCGCCTTCAAACACCACCGCTGCCACAAAAACACTTCGCCACACCAAACCTTTCTTTTCAACCACATGCACAAACCCATACAAAACGTCTTCCACTCACCTTCACAGTATGCTCCCCACCACTCCCATCAACGCTCTCCAACACAGCACATACACAGACTAAAAAACAATTTTACTTTACGGCACATACAACATTCGGCACATTAAAACCCATACATAACATCCTCCACACAATGCGCATTCTAACACCTGTGCACTCTGCCCTCCACCTAAACAAAGTGCACTAACACACATAATCACTAGGCCTGGGCGGTCAATTCCGTTCCGCTTGCGGAATTTGCGGAATTTGGGTAATTTTGCGTTCCGCGGAGAACGCGGAATTACCAAAAATTCCGCGATCCGCGGCTTCGCGGAATTTTTTGCTTCTTCGCGCTTTCAAAATGCGTGTTCGCGAGATATTTCTCCCCGAGCACGCAAACAGCGTTCGCGAACAGGAAAAAAGCATCGCAAACGGGCGGAACAAGCAATTCCGCGTGTTCGCGGAACTTTTGCGTGCTCGCGCAGATTTTTTACCGTTTCGCGGAGCTTTGCGTAGCGCGACTACGCAAATTCCGCCCACCCCTAATAATCACACGAACACCTCCACTCACAAACACTGCCATACAAATAACACCTGCAAACTCCCCACCCAGCACCAATTGAGACATCAACACAGACCCCAGACACATGCACATGACAGTCCCTAGGCCAGCTCCAGCGCCCAGAGAGGATTTCGTGTGCGGTCAAAAATGTTGTCTCGGGTTCCAATCCCTGCTACCCCACTTCATCATGCGTGCGATCTTGGCCAAATCCCACTTTCCATCTGTGTCTTTTCTCAGTTGAAGTGTGTGCGTGCCTTCGGCTTCTGTTTGTCCGCTGAAGCTGGGATGAAAACTCGTGGGTCAGGGCTGTTATTGGGAATGTATCCCAGTTTGCTGTTTACTGGAGGCTGAGCGAGCAGGGTTGCAGGCACTGTACAGACAAAATAAACACTTACAATGGTGCCCTAGCGCCGATTACTAATGAACATGAAACGCCGCACCTCTAACATCATTGGTCGAAATGTGCATTTTCAGTTTTTGTACACAGTAGGGCTGGGAGGGGGGCATTCTCCCATAGTAGGGCTCTGCGTGCGATGACAGCAGCCCTGCCATAAAGTGCCTCTTTTCTGCATGAAAATAATGAAGTGATGGTTCTCACTGTCTGTCAGCACTTGCCCATTTAAAGAGTCTTATTTTTGTTCAAGATTTAATCTGGAAAGTCAACTCTTGAAAACTGGAAGTGTAGTGCTAGGTTTCAGAACAGTCTAAAATTAGCATTTTACAGCCCGGGTCAGAGGGAATTATTAACATGAATAGGCCAGTCCTCCCATGTCACCCAAAAATGCCATCACCGTTTCACTAGACAAAGTCTAAAAAAACGTGATCGCCCTCCAAATCGAAAACACGCTCCGTGGCGACCTTTCGCAGCATTTTAATCCCATTTGAATGCAAGATCTACTTGCCCAAGGGCCACGAAGGGAGGGGTGACCCGCAGGTCACCTCGCTCTGCCCGGCTGGCCCTGCAGGGCTGCATTCCACCCCAATGTACCTGGGACGTGAGTTGGCGTGCTCGAGTGCACTTAGCAGACCGCAGTCAGACGCGGCACCCCCGGCACGATCACCAGTGCCAGTTTTGACACAAGGCGCTGACATGGCTTAAAAGCGACCGGCAGCGTTACTGGTGTCTTTAATGATGGTGCATTGCCGTGTGTCTACTACACACACAATCTCTCGTACCACCTCACCTCAGGGATACCACTTAATAGTCAGTTGTGGCTCCGGAAGCTTGAACTTCATTCCCAGCGTCCCCAGGTAATTACATTTTTGGATCGCGGGCAAGTCTCCATGCCTGTCTGGTCCTCTGCCCGCATATCTGCCACAATCTGAACTCTTGGAAAAAAGAAAAAATTGTGTTTTCAAAAAGGGTAAACACACCGAAGGTTCCCAACAATCTCGTTGGCAGACCTGGATGCTCTGGACAGGTCTGATCACAGATAACAGATGCACGGCGCTGTTTATTGGGGTTTTTGCGATTGGTGAGTTTTGGAGCACTCCCAAATTTGGATTACACAATTTGGCCAAGTGGGGAACTGAGCATTAGAAGTGGCTCTCCACAGCCAACAGCCGCCCACCCACCAACACGCGAGGTACATCTTGATTGCGAAGGGTCTGATTGTTTTCCTTTCCTTTGTGGAGCCTGTCGAATAAGTAGTGGAGATTTCACTTGAGGGACTCGTGGATCCCAGGAATCAAAGCCTTTAGCAATCTAGCACCTCAGTTTAATAATATATATATAATGTACAACATTATGCTAAATTATATCTGAGGTGGAATGACCCACACAGCTGCCTCTCAATAGTGAGCAAAAACATTTCTGTACACAAATTTGGAAAGGCAAACTGAAGGTGGACACCTGTAACTCGGACAACCAAAGATAGAGATTGGCGAACCCTAAATCATCTACAATGTGCAGTGATTTCCTTTTGGTTTGACTGCTTAGAGGACAGAACACCATTGCCACTTTTAAAAGGTCTTATTCATTTCTGTTAATAAAAACAATATTTAGTCCCATGATGCATCGGAGGAATAATTGGACTAGGGCCTTTCACAGGCAGTTGTAGTAATCAAAGAAAATATTTTTAAGCCTTTATTTATGAGAGGGGTGGTAAGTGGGCAAGATAGCTCAGTGAGTAAGAATGTTGTTTCTTGATATCTACTCCGACTACAGGTCAATGTAAAATAGGAAATGGTAGCATCTAATTTAAACTTCAAAAAAGGTGTAAGTGATCTCGCTTCTTTCAGCACCTCTCTTGCAAATTTCCTTACCCCTCTTGCCTCTTTCTGCACCCCTCTTCCCTCTTTCTGCAGCTCTCTTGCCTCTGTCTGCACCCCTGTTCACTTTTTCTGCACCTCTTTTGCCTCTTTCTGCAACTCTCTTGCCTCTTTCTGCAGTTCTCTTGCCTCCTTCTGCACCTCTGTTGCTTCTTTTCATCTTGAGAACTAACATAAGTGGTAATCAAGTTCTACTCTGCTACGTTAAAATTTTAGCAAATTTCTGCACCCCTCTTCCCTATTTCTCCACCTCTCTTGCTTCTTTCTGCACTTCTGTTGCTTCTTTCTGCACTGCTCTTGCTTCTTTCTGCACCTCTCTTGCAAATTTCTGCACCCCTCTTGCCTCTTTCTGTACCCCTCTTCCCTCGTTCTGCAGCTCTCTTGCCTCTGTCTACACCCCTGTTCCTTCTTTCTGCACCTCTTTTGCCTGTTTCAGCAACTCTCTTGCCTCTTTCTGCAGTTTTCATGCCTCCTTCTGCACCTCTGTTGCTTATTTCTGCACCTCTGTTGCAAATTTCTGCACCCCTCTTGCCTCTTTCTGCACCCCTCTTCCCTATTTCTCCACCTCTCTTGCTTCTTTCTGCACTTCTCTTGCTTCTTTCTGCACTGCTCTTGCTTCTTTCTGCACCTCTCTTGCAAATTTATGTATCCCTCTTACCTCTTTATGCACCCATGTTCCCTCTTTCTGCACCTTTCTTGCCTCCTTCTGCACCTCTCTTGCCTCTTTCGGCACCTCTGTTGCGTCTTTCTACACTTCTCTTGCCTCTTTCTGCACCCCTCTTACCTCTTTCTGCACCCCTCTTGCCTCTTTCTGCACATCTCTTGGTTTTTTCTGCACTTCTTTCGCATCTTTCTGCACTCATCTTGCCTCTTTCTGCACCTCTGTTGCTTCTTTCTGCATTGCTCTTGCTTCTTTCTGCATTTCCCTTGCCTCTTTTTGCACCCCTATTCCCTCTTTCTGCACCCCTCTTGCCTGTTTTTGTATCTCTGTTGGTTCTTCTTCACTGCTCTTGCTTCTTTCTGCACCTCTTTTGCAAATGTCTGCATTCCACTTGCCTCTTTCTGCACCCCTCTTCCCTATTTCTCCACCTCCCTTGCTTCTTTCTGCACTGCTCTTGATTCTTTCTGCACCTCTCTTGCAAATTTCTGCACCCCTCTTGTCTCTTTCTGCACCCCTCTTCTTGCACCTCTCTTGCCTCTGTCTGCACCCCTGTTCACTCTTTCTGCACCTCTTTTGCCTGTTTCTGCAACGTTCTTGCCTCTTTCTGCAGTTCACTTGCCTCCTTATGCACCTCTGTTGCCTCTTTCTGTACCTCTCCTACCTCTTTCTGTACCCCTCTTGCCTGATTTTGTACCTCTGTTGGTTCTTTCTGCACTGCTCTTGCTTCTTTCTGCACCTCTGTTGCTAATTGCTGCATTCCTCTTGCCTCTTTCTGCACCCCTCTTCCCTATTTCTCCACCTCTCTTGCTTCTTTCTGCACTCCTCTTGCTTCTTTCTGCACTGCTCTTGCTTCTTTCTGCACCTCTCTTGCACATTTCTGCACCCCTCTTGTCTCTTTCTGTACCCCTCTTCCCACTTTCTGCACCTCTCTTGCCTCTGTCTACACCCCTGTTCCCTCTTTCTGCACCTCTTTTGCCTGTTTCTGCAACTTTCTTGCCTCTTTCTGCACCTCTGTTGCTTCTTTCTGTACTGCTTTTGCCTCTTTCTGCACCACACGTGCTTCTTTCTGCGCCCCTGTTGTCTCTTTCTGCACTTGTCTTCCTTCTTTTTGCACCTCTCTTGCTTCTTTCTGCACCCTTCTTCCCTTTTTTGTGTCCCTCTTACCTCTTTCTGCACTTCTCTTGCTTGTTTCTGCTTCTCTCTTGCGTCTTTCTGCATCTCTGTTCCTTCTTTCTGCACTTCTCTTGCTTCTTTCTGTACCCCTCTTGCCTCTTTCTGCCCCTCTGTTGCTTCTTTCTGACTTCTCTTGCTCCTTTCTGCACCTCTCTTGCAAATTTCTGCACCCCATGTGCTTCTGTGTGCACCTCTCTTGCCTCTCTCTGCTCCTCTCTTGCCTCTTTCTGTACCCTTCTTCTCTCTTTCCGTACCTCTCTTGCCTCTTTCTGCACACACAGGGTTACTTTTAAACTGACCTCAGGCTCAGCAGTGCACACATGCAAGTGCAGAAAAGGGCTGCTGGCCTCTAAACTGCCATGCCCTATTATATGCTCGGGACATAGAGGTAGTTTTAATCCCCCTGCCCTATTATGTACTAGGGCCTTACAGGGGAGGTCATGCCAATTACAGGGGTACCCCAACCCATAGTGTACCCTAATGTATGTAGGTGTTTTCACTGTATTCTAAGTGTCTTTCAGCATAGCACTGACTCCGGTCCTGGTTAGGCAGAGCCCAGGGTCAGTCAGAGTTAGTTGCCACCAGTACCAGTCAGCAAAAATGTGGGGGGTGCCCAGGGCACAGGATGACTTTGCAACAAGGCCTCTTTCTGCACCACTGTTGGTTCTTCCTGCATATCTCTTGCTTCTTTCTGCACCTTTCTTCCTCTTTCTGGACTTCTATTGCCTCTTTCTGCATTTCTCTTGCTTTCTTTCTGCACCTTTCTTCCTCTTTCTGCACATGTCCTACCTCTGTAGGCATAGTTAGAAATTAGCATTTAAAAAACCTTAGAAATTCACTGAAAAAACCATAGGTTTCAGGGACGTTATAGTTAGAAATTAGCATTTAAAAAATCTTTGAAATTCACTGAAAAAACCATAGGTTTCAGGGACGTTATAGTTAGAAATTAGCATTTAAAAAACCTTAGAAATTCACTGAAAAAAACCCAGGTTTCAAGGACGTTATAGTTAGTTGGACATTTCACTCGTATAAAACCAGTGATATTCGACCATTATAGTTAGTTCAGATAACTATAACTAGCGCCCCCGCAATGCACTGCTGATGACATCACATATTACTTCATTCATGACATGGTCAGTGACATCACTGATGGACATCTCAAATGACATCACTGATGACATAACTGATGACATCATCCACGTGATAATCTGATGCATCTCCTCACACCCTAATATATCCTTTGATACACCCACTCTAAAATACAGACTACCATTTACGAAAACATTGGCATACCAATACCAGTTACTACATACCCACTCGCTGATTCCTAGGTCTACACACACATCCAGTTATTCAACCATACAGTCACTCATACATGCAGTCACTCATCAGTACAGCAGTATCATATGCACTCATACACCTATACAGACACTCACACACCGCCATTCACCCATAGAGTTACTCACACACCTAGTCAGTCATGCAAAGAATCAATCACACTCCCATTTACTCACCTATACAGTTATACACACACCACCTCACTTATTCAAACAGATACTAACACATACTTACTCTCTTATACAAGCACTGATACAAGCACACACTCATCCATACAGCCACTCTTACAATCACTCACTGTCACATACAGTCATTTATATACTCCAACACTCACATATACTGCCTTTTAAATATGTAGTTACTCACACATGTACCACTGAGACATCCATTCACTCACCAACACACCCATACACACACTCACCCACCCATACAGCCCATCACAGATGCACTCTTGATCTCATACACCCAGTGAATCACCCACTCACACATCTATGCACAGTCACACACCCTCCACCCACCCACACAGACACTCAGGCACCCATACAGATACTCAGACAACCAATCAATAACCCATATAGACACTCATTTAGCTACTCACCAATCCATGCAACCGCTTACACACCAACTGACAGACTGATACAGACATTTACACAGTTTAGTCACTAACCCATGCATTCAGAAAGACATGTTTAATGACTCACTTATACAGACAGTCACGCACCTTCTAAATCATTCATTCAGACACTTATACACCCACTCATTCTTCAATACACGTTCGCATATATATATAAAACATATTTAAACTTTACAGAAACACACAGTCACTGGATAATGTCATCAGTGATGTCATTTGAGATGTCATCAGTGATGTCACTGACCATGTCATGAATGATGTAATATGTAACGTCATCAGCAGTGCATTGCGGGGCGCAAGTTATAGTTAGCTCAACTAACTATAACGGCCGAATTTCACTGGTTTTAAAGGAGTGAAATGTCCAACTAACTATAACGTCCCTGAAACCTGTGGTTTTTTCAGTGAATATATATATGTATATATATATATATCAAAGCTCCAAGGTTCCCACCAGTTTGAGACGCACTCTGACATCCACTACAGCAACCTTCATGAGGTAAAAGCCGGATCGGGCGGGCGGATCCAGTTTACAGCATGCCTGTCGATTCACGCCTGACGCGCTTCGTGCTCATTGCACTCTTCAGAGGCGCGACAGTCAATTTGGCATAAAGGCCACACCTCCCACTTATGATATGAGCTCCTCCAATGGGCGACTCAAATGAGTCTGCGTTGGTTTGTGGGTCTTGTAGTGTGTGCCTTAGTTATGTGCCGCTGTCTGAAACATTCCAAGCCCACCAATGGGCCTCCACTCGCTCATCCGGCTTGTCAATCCTCAATGGATGCATCCACATTAAGACTCTGTGATTCGGAGCCCCGTGGCCCCAAATTTCCGGGTGGTGCGTCTCCCGCGGCTGGGAGGCCACGTTGTAAATCAAAGCTCCAAGGTTCCCACCAGTTTGAGACGCACTCTGACATCCACTACAGCAACCTTCATGAGGTAAAAGCCGGATCGGCGGGCGGA
Source organism: Calotriton arnoldi (assembly GCA_963921515.1). Lineage (NCBI taxonomy): Eukaryota > Metazoa > Chordata > Amphibia > Caudata > Salamandridae > Calotriton > Calotriton arnoldi. The sequence continues at coordinate 551,426 of CAWUFW010010441.1, read as the reverse complement.
TCCTGTTTACAGCATGCCTGTCGATTCACGCCTGACGCATTTCGTGCTCATTGCACTCTTCAGAGGCGCGACAGTCAATTTGGCATAAAGGCCACACCTCCCACTTATGATATGAGCCCTCCAATGGGCGACTCAAATGAGTCTGCGTTGGTTTGTGGGTCTTGTAGTGTGTGCCTTAGTTATGTGCCGCTGTCTGAAACATTCCAAGCCCACCAATCAGGGAGTCTATTCCACAATTTTGCACCAAGAAAGCCGAGAGATCTGCCTCCAGTGCGGGCACAGCATATTTTAGCAAAAGACACACAATTGATGGACGGAATGCAGAACCAATCAAAACATTCACCCCCAGTCAAGAGATCTGGGTTAAATCCATCATTCTTTTGCTCACCATGCCACCCCAGTTTAGACTCTGGCCATATGCAAATCAGTCTTGACCCTGTGCCTCATGGGAACAGTCCAGCCCGAACTGCCAAGCCAGGTCCTCCCTGGACCGGAAACAAGCATCCTAGGACCGGCTCCGGGTTTCACCTCTTCAGCCAGGATAGCTTGATTCCAGTGGCACAGTGAGCCCAGGACCCACGCCTGGGCATACCTGGCGCACTTAGGGCGAGAAAGCAAAAGACACACAATTGATGGACGGAATGCAGAACCAATCAAAACATTCACCCCCAGTCAAGAGATCTGGGTTAAATCCATCATTCTTTTGCTCACCATGCCACCCCAGTTTAGACCTGGCCATATGCAAATCAGTCTTGACCCTGTGCCTCATGGGAACAGTCCAGCCCGAACTGCCAAGCCAGGTCCTCCTGGACCGGAAACAAGCATCCTAGGACCGGTTTCGGTTTCACCCCTCTTCAGCCAGGATAGCTTGATTCCAGTGGCACAGTGAGCCCAGGACCCACGTCTGGGCATACCTGGCGCACTTAGGGCGAGAAAGCAAAAGACACACAATTGATGGACGGAATGCAGAACCAATCAAAACATTCACCCCCAGTCAAGAGATCTGGGTTAAATCCATCATTCTTTTGCTCACCATGCCACCCCAGTTTAGACCTGGCCATATGCAAATCAGTCTTGACCCTGTGCCTCATGGGAACAGTCCAGCCCGAACTGCCAAGCCAGGTCCTCCCTGACCGGAAACAAGCATCCTAGGACCGGCTTTCGGGTTTCACCCTCTTCAGCCAGGATAGCTTGATTCCAGTGGCACAGTGAGCCCAGGACCCACGTCTGGGCATACCTGGCGCACTTAGGCGAGAAAGCAAAAGACACACAATTGATGGACGGAATGCAGAACCAATCAAAACATTCACCCCCAGTCAAGAGATCTGGGTTAAATCCATCATTCATTTGCTCACCATGCCACCCCAGTTTAGACCTGGCCATATGCAAATCAGTCTTGACCCTGTGCCTCATGGGAACAGTCCAGCCCGAACTGCCAAGCCAGGTCCTCCCTGGACCGGAAACAAGCATCCTAGGACCGGTTTCGGGGTTTCACCCCTCTTCAGCCAGGATAGCTTGATTCCAGTGGCACAGTGAGCCCAGGACCCACGTCTGGGCATACCTGGCGCACTTAGGCGAGAAAGCAAAAGACACACAATTGATGGACGGAATGCAGAACCAATCAAAACATTCACCCCCAGTCAAGAGATCTGGGTTAAATCCATCATTCTTTTGCTCACCATGCCACCCCAGTTTAGACCTGGCCATATGCAAAGCAGCTTGACCCTGTGCCTCATGGGAACAGTCCAGCCCGTACTGCCAAGCCAGGTCCTCCCTGGACCGGAAACAAGCATCCTAGGACCGGTTTCGGGGTTTCACCCCTCTTCAGCCAGGATAGCTTGATTCCAGTGGCACAGTGAGCCCAGGACCCACGTCTGGGCATACCTGGCGCACTTAGGGCGAGAAAGCAAAAGACACACAATTGATGGACGGAATGCAGAACCAATCAAAACATTCACCCCAGTCAAGAGATCTGGGTTAAATCCATCATTCTTTTGCTCACCATGCCACCCCAGTTTAGACCTGGCCATATGCAAATCAGTCTTGACCCTGTGCCTCATGGGAACAGTTCAGCCCGAACTGCCAAGCCAGGTCCTCCCTGGACCGGAAACAAGCATCCTAGGACCGGTTTCGGGGTCTTGTAGTGTGTGCCTTAGTTATGTGCCGCTGTCTGAAACATTCCAAGCCCACCAATCAGGGAGTCTATTCCACAATTTTGCACCCAGAAAGCCGAGGGATCTGCCTCCAGTGCGGGCACAGCATATTTTAGGCACAATGGCCAGGTTGGCATTGGAAGATATTAGGGGTCTAGATGTTGTGTAGCGATTACCGCGCTTATTTAGGTAGCCGGCTCCTAAGCCGTGGAAAGCTTTAAAGAAGATGGTCATCGCTTTGAAGCCGATCTGTTCTTTTATGCGGAGCCAGTGTACAGACTTAAGAATTGGGGTCATACTAGTTCTGGGTTTAGGTCTCAGGATGGCTCTGGCCGCCGCGTTTTGTACCACTTGTAGGCGCTGGATAAGGGATTTGGGAAGACCGAGGTACAAGCTGTTGACATAGTCAAGCTTTTATGTCACCAGAGCCTGCACCACGATCTTTCTGCTCCCAAGCGGTAACAGTGGCAGGAATTGTTTTTGCATCCGGAGTATGCCAAAGCAAGCGCCAGTTAGATTTTGGATTTGAATGCGCATGGAGAGTGTCTTGTCTCTGACAATTCCTAAGTTTTTGACTTTCTCCTTTTCCGCGGGCAGGGCGGCAGATCTTTGGCCACCAAGAGCTCCAGTCAGGCGTTTCTGGATTACCAAAGAAAACAACTTCAGTTTTGTCAGGATTGCACTTCAGCTTATTGATCTTAAGCCAGTTAAAAACCTTTGTGAGGCAAGACCTAATCATTGCCCCGTGAAAGTCGGTTGCTTTTTCACATGTAAAAATCAGCTGAGTGTCATCAGCATAGGAAACAATTTTGGCGCCCTCTTCCTCTACCAGAAATGCAAGGGGGGATAGATATATATTAAAAAGGGTAAGACTGAGAATGGAGCCCTGAGGGACACCTACATTCATGGTCGGAACCGGGATGAGAAAGGGGGGAGCCAGATGTCCTGAGATCTATTTGCCAAGAAGGATGACATCCATGTTAAGGCGGTCCCCCCCAGGCCGATGTTAGCAAGTCTCTCCAAGAGCCTCTCATGTGGGACCGTATCGAAGGCCGCCGACAGATTGAGCAGTATCAGAACAGCCTTGCCTCCCTGGTCCAGCTTACCCTTGAGAAATTCAGTCACTTCCAGCAGAGCGGACGCTGTACTGTAGTTAGCCCTAAAACCGGATTGGGACTCATGAAGGAGCTTCCCATCTTCAATGTGTTTTTGGAGGGCCTTGTTTACATGCTTCTCTAATACTTTGGAGAGGGCCGGAAGAAGGGAGATTGGCCTGTAGTTGTCAGGCTCCATCGGTTTGGCGTTAGCCTTTTTTATCAGTGGAAGAATCTTAGCATTCTTCCATAATTTCGGCATGTTGCCTGAGGAGAGGGAAGCATTAAAGAGCTGGTTTACCGTGGGGTTTATGGTGGGAGCTAATAGGTTCAGGATATTCGCTGGATATGGGTCGGTAGGAAAGCCAGACTTAATGCTTTGGAGAAGGGTCAGTGACTCTTCAAGCTGAAACTCAGGGAAAGTTAGTAAAGATGGAGGATCCAAGAGGTGAAATTTGCTAATAGAACTAAGGTAGAAAGTCAGTTCTTCCTCTGAGATGTTAGTGAAGGCTTGTTGGATCACGGAGATATTTTTGTGGAAGAATTGAGCTATTTGCTTAGACCATTCTTCCGTGCATGGCCCTTCCTTTGTGCTGGCTTTCGGGGCGGTAAAGGATTTAACTATGCTAAAGATTTCCTTACTCTTATTTTGGGCATTTTCTATCTTGGTTTGAAAGAAATTTTTCTTGGCTGCCTTCACGAGAATGTAATGAGCTTTTAAGGTGTCTTTATACACCTTCCTGTCCTCAGGTAGATAGGATTTATGCCATTTTCATTCCATTTTTCTACAATTTCTTTTGCTAGATCTGAGGGAATCATTAAACCATGGAGCTGGTGGGGCCGACCTCTTTGAGGAGTGGGAAACAATCGGTACCGCTGCACCAATGTTGGTTTGGAGCCATGAATCTATTGCGAGGGCGTCCGAGTTGGGGCAGCCAGACAGCTCCGGTGAGGAACGACCGATGGCGTCTGCTAACATCGGGATGGATATTTTATGGAACGTTCTGTAATTAGGGACCCACTGCCCTGCGTTAGCCCGAGGGGCTGTGGCAGAGTTGGGAATGACGAATTTTAATAGGAGGTGGTCAGACCAGGTAATGGGAAAAGGTAGGCTTACTGATATGTCAAAGTTGTGAAAGATTTGGTCTAGGGTATGGCCCTTCCCATGGGTGGCCAAAGAAATAGATGGAAATATGTTGCAGGCCTGCAGCGTCTCCAACAAGGAAATTGTTTGAGGGGCTTTTCCATTGTCCATATGTATATTGAAATCTCCCAGAATAAGGCAGTTGTTGTACTTTAAGTCCAGGGAGGTGGTGGCTGTATTAAACGTAGTAATAACATTTCCAATTGCACCGGGAGGTCTGTAAATCAGAAAACCAGCTATGCTATGATGGGGGATAAGGTACAGCGGAAGCCTGAGGACTCTGCGCCCTCGATGTTTTCCATCGGGATGGGAGAGCAGTCTAGTTTTTGATTGTAAATTATGGCGACACCGCCCCCCTTCCCACTCGGTCGGTCCCTCCTAAGGTTTTTATAACCCATAGGGATGGCCGAGGTGATAGTAGGGTTGGAGGCTTCAGACAGCCACGTCTCAGTGAGAAATAAAAGATCAGGCTGTTCGTCTAACAGTAGGTCATAAATGTGTGGTTCATGCTTTTGCGTAGAGCGACAATTGAAAAGGGTGCCCTTTAAGTCCTCTGTTTTCTTATTGTTTTTACACTTATTGTTGCGTGGGAGGATCTTGGGTGCGAGTTTCCTGGGCTGGAGGAGAGACCAGTTGCACTTATTGCATCGAAAGTCTACCTCCAAGCTCGGATCAGCCGCTGTACACTGACATAATGATAGCCGCCTAAGGCTAAACAGTTTTTCCCTATTGTAATATAGTGGAAGAAACTCACCGGAGGGGAACTGGGCAGCATGGCCGGCGTGGGACGCCTCCGGGGCGCTGACGGGCGTGCCAGCGGCGCGCCCGCTGCGCGCGTCCGTTTGCATCGGGAATATATAGGCCAATGCCTATGATGCAAACTGGATCGCTAACGCAGCTGAGGAAGCGGAAACTGCGTGGGCGGAAGTGAGGAGCCTGATAGTAGCTCCAGCCCTCCGCACAATCGGTGTCTCAGCCGTGGCGGACCAGGACTGGAGGAAAAGCGAGATGCGAATCGGAGCAGCTAAGGAGGTGTAGGCAAGCAAAATAAAGTAAAGTGCAAGTGTGCGTAGGTAGGAGAAACTGTTAAAAAGCACAGAGTAATTCAGCCACACATATACAATTTAAAAAGTATTAAAAACCTAGTAGCAGGGCAGGAAACACTAAATCCTACCGCTGTCAGCCGTGCGCGTCCGTTTACATCGGGAATATATAGGCTAATGCCTATGATGCAAACTGGATCGCTAATGCAGCTGAGGAAGCGGAAATGGCATGGGAAACAGGGGCTCAAATTGGATCATAAATTCAAAGCTGTCCTGAACAGGGGCCCCCAAAATATGTTTGGCCCAGGGCCCCCAAAATCCTTAAGATGTCCCTGCTTTGAATAGGCAACCTGGGATATGGAACAGAGGAAGCAGCCCACAGGTGAAGGCTGCTATCCCTTGGAAATGCAATCCTCCGTTTGCTTTAGTATAGGTTCTGAGAAGCCCATCAAAGATGGCCTGGTAGCATCCCATAGGAAATGGCATTCTAGAACCTACCTTAGTGTATGCTCTGGGGGTCCAGATTGGAGGGACAGGGAGATACCCCAAAAATTTAAATTATGCAACCAGTCACAGTATATGACCTGTGGAATCCACTTAGGAGCAGCAGAGGAGAAACTCATAATAAAGGCACTATACAACCGTGTAATACTTCAAGGCAAATCGCGAAATCCTGGAGGGTCTGGCTAGGGCTCCGACTGTTTATGTTTTCACGGGTGAAGGGGGCGGGGGGGCACAACGTTATAACATTTGCAATGTAATAGGACTCGCATTTACACGCGTTCAAGCTATTGTCATTGTAAATGACAATGCCATTTATTTATGTTTTAAAAACCAAAACATAAATAAAAGGCATTGTCATTTATTTATGTTTTAAAAACCAAAACATAAATAAAAGGCATTGTCATTTACAATGCCAATAGCTCAAACTCGCGTAAGTGCGAGACCTATTGCATTGCAAATGCTTGTTTTTTTACTATTCTGCTAGGGTGACAGACATTTACACAGGACATGTATGGATGGATTTTGCTGGTGCTCTGTCCTCTCTCCACCACTTCCTTACCGCCTGACAGTTTCCAGAGTGTGACTTCTTTTCACCTGATCTGCCCCATTGGGTTCACTGCCTGCCCGCTAAGTGTCCTCCTCTGGTCCCTTGTCTCCATGGTACCCATCACCTTGCTGCCCATTAATTACCTGCCTGAATCCCATTCTGCCCCCAAGATGGTCCCTTCCTGTTTACCTTTCCTCTACTCCCTGCTTTTATCCAGTTGCCACCTCATCAACTCATATCCTGGTCTTACCTCGTCACTTCACTTGATGCCTGGAAAATGTCCTCCTCTCCAGGGCCGGACTGGCCGTAGCGGGCACCAGGCGTTTCTCCAGTGGGTCGCTAGGGTGAGGGCCGGTTTTGGGCCCCTGGGAGGCCATTTTTGTTACCGGGGGTCGGCAATATCGGACCCCTGTAACAAAATCGGCTGAAACCGGCCCTCGCAAACTGCTCGGCTGCACCCCCTCTCATCCCAGGGGGGGCCGGCCGAGCAGTTTGCCAGGGCCGGTTTCGGTTCCCAGTCCGGCCCTGCTCCTCTCTCTTGATTTCTACCCGTGCCAGGTTCTGCCCTAAGGTGCTTGCTGCCATCCCACTCCTTCCTGCCTTTGTCCTCATCTTATCTTCTTGTGCTGCCTTTTGCGCCATGATGCCCGACACCTTTCGTCCGTCTGGCCCTTACTTGTGCCAACTCTGTTACCAGGAAGCTTGCCGCCTGCCCTTCTCTCGCCTGCCACCTACATTTGTCATGTTGCCATTACCATACCAGTTCCTTCACTGGGTTTAGCTCCCAAGATGTCCTCTTTCTGCCCGAGTTTGCTATGATAAAGGCACCCTCTTAAAATGTGGAAGAAGCATCTCCCCATGAAACTTAGTCATCAGCAGTTACTGTCTAATTGTGCGCATTGCCGATTTCGCGGGCACTTTTGTAAAAATTGAGGCATTTTTACAAAAGTGCCGATTTCGCAGGCACTTTTGTAAAAATCGCGGCATTTTTACAAAAGTGCCGATTTCGAGGCAAATCGCGAAATCCTGGAGGGTCTGGTATATGTATATATGTATATGTAAGTATATGTATGTATGTATAGGTATGAATATGTATTATGTATATATACATATATATATATAACCTACTGGCGGTCGCCAGTAGGTAGTTATAGTTAGGACCTAGTTTCCATAGGTAAGTGTATGTATGTATGTATAGGTATGAATATGTATTATATATATATATATATGTATATATATATATATATATATTACCTACTGGCAGTCGCCAGTAGGTAGTTATAGTTAGGACCTAGTTTCCATAGGAAAAGCGTTTTTTCTTTTCCCAAAAACTTTGGTGCCGGTTGACGAAACGTCGCGAAAATTTTCAAAAGTAGCGCTCCGGTCAGCTCCTGTCTTGAAAGTTTCGGGGTAATTCGTCAAGCGGGGGCCAAGAAAAAAGGGGGGTCCCAAAACGCGTTTTCCACATGTTAATTTCCATAGGAAACTTTAGACAAAGCTACAGCCCGAACTGCTGAACGGAATTACACCAAATTTGGCAAAAAGATAGGTCTTGGTTCAGAAAGAGCCCTTTTTTTTAAATGGTGTAAATCTGTTCAGTAGTTCCTGAGAAATTAGAAAAAGAAAAAGTTTCGATATCTGGGTGGAGCCTAACCACAAATCTCCCGAGCACGAGCTTGCCTCTGATTGGCTGCCAATACTTCAAACCAGGAAGTGTTAGCAGCCATCTTGTGCTTCGGATGAGGGAGAAAGATAAAGGTAAAAGAAAGATAAAAAAACAAAAAAAAGGGGGCAGGGTAAAAACACCCTGACCCCCCAGGCCTGCTCAGGGGGTCCCACAGGGACCCCCAGGCCCAAAAAAAGCATTTTGGTTTTTTCGGGCGGGGTCGCGCCGGGTGCGCAAATCCGTCTGAAAATTTTAAAAAATGAAGCGTGGTCACCTGCGCTTCGTTTTCAAAGCCCCCGGGTGGGCCAAGTCCTGGGGCAATTTATTTAGGTAGCGGGGGCCCCCGCAGCCCCGGGGACCGACACCTCCCCGGTGCTATGTAAATATATGCGGGAGGGCACGCGGCCCTCCCGCAGCCCGGGGACCGCCACCTCCCCAGGGCTTGTTTTTTAATCTGTGGGGGGCCTCCAAGGCCCCCCCAAGCCCCGGGGACCGCCACCCCATGGGGCTTTTCTTAAATATGCGCGGGGGCACACGGCCTCCCCGCTGCCCCAGGGACCACCACCTCCCCGGGGCTTGTATTTTTTTTAAAAATTAGAGTGGGGGGCCTCACGGACCCCCCCAAGCCCCAGGGACCGCCACCGCCCGGGGCTTTCTTGCATTATTTGTGGGGGGCCTGCAGCCCCCCCAAGCCCCGGGGACCACCACCTCCCCGGGGCTATGTACATAAAGGGAGGGGGCCGCGCGGCCCCCCTCCTGGAGCCCCCCATGGCCCTGGGGACCGCCACCCCCCAGGGCCAGCTCCTGCAGTGTCCCGGGGTATCCACCCCGGGACACTGCTGTTTGCTATGGCAGGGCGGGAGCCGTGCGGCTACCGCCCTGCCATAGCAACGCAGCTGCTGCTTCATTGAAGCGAGAGCAGGGAAACCTGCTCTCGCTTCAATGAAGCAAGCAGGATTGCTTTTCCACAAGGGGAGCTGCATGTCAGCAGCTCCCCTTGTGGAAAAGCAATGCCGGCTCCTGCAGGAGGCAGGAAGCCGACGGGACAGTAGGAGCATTGGGGCTCCCCCAACGGTCCCCAATGGAGCGGCCAGGCCCCGGGGGATGGGATCCCCGGGGCCAGAAGTGGCCCGGGTAAGGGGCCACGCGTTCCCCCTCCCCAATAAAATTTAAAAAATTAAAATTTAAACGTGGCACAGCCCCGGGGGATGGGGTCCCCGGGGCTAATAGAGGCCTCAGGAGGGGGGCCACGCAGCCCCCCTCCTTAAAAAATAGTAAAAATAAATAAATAAATATGTGGCCATGCCACGGGGGATGGGGTCCCCGGGGCAGAAATTGGCCTCGGGAGGGGGGCCACACGGCCCCTTTCCCATTTATTTTTTAATTTTTTTTAACAATAGGGGTCAGGCCCTGGGGGATGGGGTCCCCAGGGCCCCAAAAGTGGAAAAAGAAGGGGGGCCAAACAGCCCCCTTCTGAAAAAGAAAAAAAAAAGCCGGCATCGCGCTGGAGGCCCCGCCCCCTCCCTGCAGCACTCTGCAAACGCCCCCCCTGGCGCGTTGTAAGTTGGGGAATTAATTCCCCTTGAATACTGAGGGTCCCTGGGGGCCAACTAGCCCACCAGGTACCTCCAGTATACGCCAGGGAGCTGCGTTGCAGAGAGGTGGTCCGAGGCCATGCCCCTTTTTACATCTCTCTGCAACGCAGCTCTGTGGCGCTTACTGGAGGTACCTGGTGAGCTAGTTGAACCCCAGGGACCCTCAGGATTCAAGGGGACTTAATCCCCCAACTTAAAACGCGCCACGGGGCATGTTTGCACACTTGTCACATCAGGCCCGCCCCCTCCCTTCACCACTGTGCAAACGGGCCCTCTGGTGCATTTTAAGTTGGGGGATTAAGTCCCCTTGAATCCTGAGGGTCCCTGGGGTCCAACTAGCCCACCAGGTACCTCCAGTAAGCTCCACAGAGCTGCGTTGCAGAGAGGTGTAAAAAGGGGCGTTGCCTCGGACCACCTCTCTGCAACGCAGCTGTGTGGTGCTTACTGGAGGTACCTGGTGGGCTAGTTGGCCCCCAGGGACCCTCAGTATTCAAGGGGACTTAATCCCTCAACTTAGAAAGCGCCAGGGGGCACGTTTGCAGAGTGGTGGAGAAAGGGGGCATGGCCTTTGTCCACCTCTCAGCAATCCCACTGTGTGGGGCTTACTGGAGGTAAGAGGTAGGCTAGTTGGCCCCTAAAGGACCCCCAGCAGTGAAGGGGACTTCAATCCCCATCCAAGAGTGTGCCAGGGAGCGCATTTGTAGAGTGGTGGGAAAAGGGGGCGTGGCCTGCTCTTCAAACTTAGCAATGCTGCTGTGTGGGACTTACTGGAGGTAATAGGAGGGGTAGTTGGCCCCCAAGGATGTCCTTGGGGGCCAACTACCCCTCTTGTTACCTCCAGTAAGTCCCGCACAGTGGGATTGCTAAAACGTCTTCGGAGGCCATGTCTCCCTTTCTCCACCATTCTGCAAACACGCCTCCTGGCAGTCTACGGGATGGAGGATGAAGTCCAATTTACTCCTGAGGGACTTTGGGGGCCAAGAAGCCCTACTGGTACCTCCTGTAAGCCCTACGCACTGGAATTCCTGAGCGCTGGTCGGAGGCCCAGCACCCTTTCTCCACCACTCTGCAAACGCGACAACTAGTTAAAGAAGTGTTTGCAATGTAATAGGTTTCGCATTTGCGAGAATTAGAGCTATTGGCGTTGTAAATGCAAAAGTTTTTTACTGATGTTTTTGGAGTGGATGTACGTTGTGTGTGGTGGAATTATGTGGTATGTTGTGCAGTGAAATTATGTGGATAGAAAGTATGTGTTATTTAGTGTATAGGAATTATGTAGAGTGGGTTTATGTGTTATGGAGAGTAATTATGTGGTATGGTAGTCTGTGTTGTGGAGTGGTAACCTCAGGTTTAGTCTTCCTCGTTTCCATAGAAGCTCAACTATGAACTCAGTGAGACAAAAAAAGATGGAATCACTTAGGAGCACTTGTGGACCTAGTCAGAGGTATGAGCAGGGCCACTGGAATTATGTGACTGTTTGGCTGCACCGACTTTCGCACAAATATACATTTTCTGCATTAGCCACATAATTCATTATCTGCACCCTAATCTGCAGATTTGAACAAAAAAAGCCTTGCTTCTAGCTGAAACGGGTCAAACGTTACCAAAAATGCAGCGACAAGTGTTACAGCGTGGTGGAAGGCCCTTTGCAAACCTAGAATGGTCACGTGTTACTTATTGCTAAATGTGGGTGTTAAATTGGTACTAATGGTGTGCAAGCCACTCTTGCTTCCCTCTGCGCCTCTCTTGCCTCTTTCTGCATTTCTGTTGCTTCTTTCTGCACGTTTCTTTCTTTTTCTGCACTTCTCTTGACCTCATTCTGCAAATCTCATGCACTTTCTGCACCTCTCTTCCCTCTTTCTGCACGTCTGTTGCCTCTTTCTGCACCTCATTTGCTTCTTTCTGCACCCCTGTTGTCTCATTCTGCACTCATCTTCCCTCTTTCTGTACCTTTCCTGCCTGTTTTTGCATCTCATTTGCCTATTTCTGCACTTTTCTTGCCTCTTTCTACACCTCTGTTGCTTCTTTCAGCAATTCTCTTGCCTCTTTGTGCACTTCTCTTGCCTGTTTCTGCACTTCTCTTGCCTCTTTCTGCACCCCTGTTGCTTCATTCTGCACTTTCCATACTTCTTTCTGCACCTGTCTTGCTTCTTTCTGCACCCCTGTTGGCTCTTTATGTACCTCTTTTGCCTCTTTCTGCACTTTTCTTGCCTTTTTCTGCACCTTTCTTCCCTCTTTCTGCACGTCTGTTGCCTCTTTCTGCACCTCATTTGCTTCTTTCTGCACCCCTTTTGTCTCTTTCTGCACTCGTCTTCCCTCTTTTTGTACCTTTCCTGCCTGTTTTTGCATCTCACTTGCCTCTTTCTGCACATTTCTTGCTTCTTTCTACACCTCTGTTGCTTCTTTCAGCAATTCTCTTGCCTCTTTGTGCACTTCTCTTGCCTGTTTCTGCACCTCTCTTGCCTCTTTTTGCACCTCTGTTGGCTCTTTCTGCACCTCACTTGCTCCCTTCTACACTTCTCTTGCCTCTTTCTGCACCCCTGTTGCTTCATTCTGCACTTTCTATGCTTCTTTCTGCACCTGTCGTGTTTCTTTCTGCACCCCTGTTGTCTCTTTATGTACCTCATTTGCCTCTTTCTGCACTTTTCTTGCATTTTTCTGCACCTCTCTTCCCTCTTTCTGCACGTCTGTTGCCTCTTTCTGCACCTCATTTGCTTCTTTCTGTACCCCTGTTGTCTCTTTCTGCACTCGTCTTCCCTCTTTCTGCACCCTTCCTGACGTTTTTTGCATCTCACTTGCCTCTTTCTGCACTTTTTTTGCTTCTTTCTACAACTCTGTTGCTTCTTTCAGCAATTCTCTTGCCTCTTTGTGCACTTGTCTTGCTTGTTTCTGCACTTCTCTTGCCTCTTTCTGCACCCCTGTTGCTTCAGTCTGCACTTTCCATGCTTCTTTCTGCACCTGTCTTGCTTCTTTCTGCACCCCTGTTGTCTCTTTATGTTCCTCTTTTGCCTCTTTCTGCACTTTTCTTGCCTTTTTCTGTACCTCTCTTCCCTCTTTCTGCACGTCTGTTGCCTCTTTCTGCACCTCATTTGCTTCTTTCTGCACCCCTGTTGTCTCTTTATGCACTCGTCTTCCCTCTTTCTGTACCTTTCCTGCCTGTTTTTGCATCTCATTTGCTTATTTCTGCACTTTTCTTGCCTCTTTCTACACCTCTGTTGCTTCTTTCAGCAATTCTCTTGCCTCTTTGTGCACTTCTCTTGCCTGTTTCTGCACTTCTCTTGCCTCTTTCTGCACCCCTGTTGCTTCATTCTGCACTTTCCATGCTTCTTTCTGCACCTGTATTGCTTCTTTCTGCACCCCTGTTGTCTCTTTATGTACCTCTTTTGCCTCTTTCTGCACTTTTCTTGACTTTTTCTGCATCCTCTCTTCCCTCTTTCTGCTTGTCTGTTGCCTCTTTCTGCACCCCATGTGCTTCTTTCTGCACCCCTGTTTTCTCTTTTTGCACTTGTCTTCCCTCTTTCTGTACCTTTCCTGCCTGTTTTTGCATCTCACTTACCTCTTTCTGCACTTTTTTTCTTCTTTCTACACCTCTGTTGCTTCTTTCAGCAATTCTCTTGCATGTTTCTGCACCTCTCTTGCCTCTTTTTGCACCTCTGTTGGCTCTTTCTGCACCTCACTTGCTCCTATCTCCACTTCTCTTGCCTCTTTCTGCACCCCTGTTGCTTCATTCTGCACTTTCCATGCTTCTTTCTGCACCTGTCTTGCTTCTTTCTGCACCCCTGTTGTCTCTTTATGTACCTCTTTTGCCTCTTTCTGCACTTTTCTTGGCTTTTTCTGCACCTCTCTTCCCTCTTTCTGCACGTCTGTTTCCTCTTTCTGCACCTCATTTGCTTCTTTCTGCACCCCTGTTGTCTCTTTATGCACTCGTCTTCCCTCTTTCTGTACCTTTCCTGCCCGTTTTTGCATCTCACTTGCCTCTTTCTGCACTTTTCTTGCTTCTTTCTACACCTCTGTAGCTTCTTTCAGCAATTCTCTTGCCTCTTTGTGCACGTCTCTTGCCTGTTTCTGCACCTCTCTTGCCTCTCTTTGCACCTCTGTTGGCTCTTTCTGCACCTCACTTGCTCCTTTCTGCACCTGTCGTGCTTCTTTCTGCACCCCTGTTGTCTCTTTATGTACCTCTTTTGCCTCTTTCTGCACTTTTCCTGGCTTTTTTTGCACTTCTCTTCCTTCTTTCTGCACCCCTCCTGCCTTTTTCTGTACCTCTCTTGCCTCTTTGTGCACCCATCCTACCGTTTTCTGCACCCCTCTTGCCTCTCTCTCCACCCCTCTTCCCTCTTTCTGCACCTCTGTTGGTTCTTTCTGCACTGCTCTTGCTTCTATCTGCACCTTACCTGCCTCTTTCTGTACTTCTCTTGCTTCTTTCTACACCTCTGTTGCTTCTTTCAGCAATTCTCTTGCCTCTTTCTGCACTTCTCTTCCTTCTTTCTGCACCCCTCCTGCCTCTTTCTGTACCTCTCTTGCCTCTTTGTGCACCTCTCCTACTCCTTTCTGCACCCCTTTTGCCTCTTTTTACACCTCTGTTGGTTCTTTCTGCACTGCTCTTGCTTCTTTCTGCACCTCACTTGCCTCTTTCTGCACTTCACTTGCTTTTTCTGCACCTCTCTTTCGGCACCTGTGTTGCTTCTTTCTGTACTTCTCTTGCCTCCTTCTGCACCTCTTAGTTAGAGGTAGTTTTAATCCCCCTGCCCTAATATGTATTAGGGCCATACAGGGGAGGTCATGCCAATCACAGGGGTACCCCAACCCATAGTGTACCCTAGTGTATGTAGGTGTTTTTACTGTATTCTAAGTGTCTTTCACCATAATACTGGCTCCGGGCCTGGTTAGTCAGAGTCAGTTACCACCAGTACCCATCAGCAAAAAGTTGGGGGCACAGGATGACTTTCCAACAGACTCTTTCTGCTCCTCTGTTGGTTCTTTGTGCACATCTCTTGCTTCTTTCTGCACCTTTCTTCGACTTTCTGGACTTCTGTTGCCTCTTTCTGCATTTCTCTTGCTTCTTTCTGCACCTTTCTTCCTCTTTCTGCACATGTCCTACCTTTGTAGGCATAGTTAGAAATTATCATTTAAAAAACCTTTGAAATTCACTGAAAAAACCACAGGTTTCAGGGACGTTATAGTTAGAAATTAGCATTTAAAAAACCTTTGAAATTCACTGAAAAAACCATAGGTTTCAGGGACGTTATAGTTAGAAATTAGCATTTTAAAACCCTTAGAAATTCACTGAAAAAACCACAGGTTTCAGGGATGTTATAGTTAGTTGGACATTTCACTCGTACAAAACCAGAGAAATTCGGCCGTTATAGTTAGTTCAGCTAACTATAACTCGCGCCCCCGGAATGCACTGCTGATGACGTCACATATTACATCATTCATGACATGGTCAGTGACATCACTGATGACATCACTGATGACATCTCAAATGACATCACATATATATATATATATATATATTATCTACTGGCGGCCGCCAGTAGATAGTTATAGTTAGGACCTATTTTCCATAGGAAATCCGCAACATTCTATTTGAAATAACTTTGGCGCCGGTTGACGAATCTTCGCGAAATTTTCAAACTTGTTGGGGCGCTCCGGTCCGCTCCTATCCTGAAAGTCTCGGGGTGATTCGTCAAGCGGGGGCCGAGAAAAAAGGGGGGTCCCAAAACGCGTTTTCCCCATGCAATTTTCCATAGGAACCTTTAGTCGCAGCTACAGCCCGAACTGCTGAACGGAATTACACCAAATTTGGCAAATAGGTAGCCCTTGGTTCAGTGTCGTGCCTTTTGCTTAAATGGTGTAAATCCGTTCAGTAGTTCCTGAGAAAATCAAAATTAAAATCACATATATATCTATGGCCGAGTAGGGTCCGCGTACCCTCCCGATCACGAGCTGCATGTTAATTGGCTGTCAAGTGGCTGTCAACACTCCAAATCAGGAAGTGTTGGCAGCCATTTTATCCCAGAAACAAGTGTGCAAAGCGCAAAAAGGGGGCAGGGTAGAAACACCCTGACCCCCTAGGTCTGCTCAGGGGGTCCCACAAGGACCCCCTGGGCAGAAAAAAGCTTTTTTTTTTAAAACAAAATCGGCGGGATGCGCTTAGGGTGCGCGGATCCCGCCGATAAAAAAAAAAATCGAAGCGCGGTCTCCCGCGCTTTGATGCTATTTTGCCCCCGGGTGGCCCAAGTCCCGGGGGCATGCGGGGGGTGGGTTTATATTTTATGTGGGGGGCCTCTAAGGCCCCCCGGGGACCGCCACCCCCCGGGGCTTTAAATAAAAAATGGTGCGGGAGGGCTCTCTGCCCTCCCGCAGCCCCGGGGACCGCCACCTCCCCGGGGCTTCTTTTTTTTAATCTTAATAACCTGTGTGGGGGGGCTCCAGCCCCCCCACACGCCCCGGGGACCGCCACCTCCCCGGGGCACTTAGAAAACAAATGTGGGGGTCCGTTTCGGACCCCCGAAGCCCCGGGGACCACCACCTCCCCGGGGCTGTGCAATTGAAGGGAGGGGGGCCGCGCGGCCCCCCTCCTGGAGCCTGTGGTGGCCCTGGGGACCGCCACCCCCCAGGGCCGGCTCCTGCAGTGTCCCGGGGTGCCTACCCCCGGGACACTGCGGTTTGCAATGGCAGGACGGGAGCCTCGCGGCTCCCGCCCTGTCATTGCAAACTTGCTTTGCTTCATTGAAGCGAGAGCAGGGAAACCTGCTCTCGCTTCAATGAAGCAAAGCAGATTGCTTTTCCATAAGGGGAGCTGCATGTCAGCAGCTCCCCTTATGGAAAAGCAATGCCGGCTCCCGTAGGACGGGGGGAGCCGGCGGGACCGTGCGGGGATTGGGGACCCCCCCACGGTCCCCAACAAGTGGCCAGGCCCCGGGGGATGGGGTCCCCGGGGCCATTAGTGGCCCGGGAGGGGGGCCACGCAGCCCCCCTCCCCAAAAATAAAAATTTAAAAAAAGGACGCAAAGGCCGGCCCCGGGGGATGGGGTCCCCGGGGCCTTAAATGGCCTGAGGAGGGGGGCCACGCAGCCCCCCTCCAAATATATATATTTTTTAAAACAGTGGGCATGCCCCGGGGGATGGGGTCCCCGGGGCCAATAGGGGCCCAGGGAAGGGGGGCCACGCGGCCCCCTTCCCGTTTTTTTTTTAAATAAAAAAGAAAAAGAAAATGCTCAGGCCCCGGGGGATGGGGTCCCCGGGGCCAAAAGTGGCTGAGGGAAGGGGGACCACGCAGCCCCCCTCCCATAAAAAAAAAAAAAAAGACCGGCACAGTGCCGGAGGCCCCGCCCCCTCCCTGCATCACTCTGCAAACGCGCCCCCTGGCGCGTTGTAAGATGGGGAAGTAATTCCCCTTCAATACTGGGGGTCCCTGGGGGCCAACTAGCCCACCAGGAACCTCCAGTATGCGCCTGTGTTGCAGAGAGGTGTTCAGAGGCCACGCCCCTTTTTACACCTCTCTGCAACGCAGCTCTGTGGTGCTTTTTGGAGGTACATGGTGGGCTAGTTGGACTCCAGGGACTCTCAGGATTCAAGGGGACTTAATCCCCCAACTTAAAACGCGCCACGGGGCGCGTTTGCACAGTGGTGAAGGGAGGGGTCGGGGCTTCAGGTGACATGTGTGCAAACAGGCCCCGTGGTGCGTTTTAAGATGGGGAATTAAGTCCCCTTCAATCCTGAGGGTCCCTGGGAGCCAACTAGCCCACCAGGTATGTCCAGAAAGCGCCACAGAGCTGCGTTGCAGAGAGGTGTAAAAAGGGGCGTGGCCTCTGAACACCTCTCTGCAACGCAGCTCCCTGGCGCATACTGGAGGTACAGGGTGGGCTAGTTGGACCCCAGGGACCCTCATGATTCAAGGGGACTTAATCCCCCAACTTAAAACGCGCCACGGGGCGCGTTTGCACAGTGGTGAAGGGAGGGGCGGGGCACGTTATAGTTAGAAATTAGCATTTAAAAAACATTTTAAATTCACTTAAAAAACCATAGGTTTCAGGCACGTTATAGTTAGAAATTAGCATTTAAAAAACCTTTGAAATTCACTGAAAAAACCATAGGTTTCAGACACGTTATAGTTAGAAATTAGCATTTAAAAAACCTTTGAAATTCACTGAAAAAACCATAGGTTTTAGGGACAGTTATAGTTAGTTGGACATTGCACTCGTACAAAACCCGTGAAATTCCCCCGTTATAGTTAGTTCAGCTAACTATAACTCGCGCCCCCGCAATGCACTGCTGATGACGTCACATATTACATCACTCATGACATGGTCAGTGACATCACTGATGACATCTCAAATGACATCACTGATCACATCACTGATGACATCATCCATGTGATAATTTCATGCATCTTCTCACACCCTAATATAACCTTTGATACACCCACTCTAAATTACAGACTGCCATTCTCAAAACCATACACACTCCAATACCAATAACTACATACCCACTCACTGATTCTTAGGTCTACACACACACATCTACTCACTCACCCGTACAGTCACTCATACTTACAGTCACTCAGTACAGGACTATCATATGCACTCATACACCTATATAAACACTCACACACCGCCACTCATCCATAGAGGTACTCACACACCTAGTCAGTCAGGCAAACAATTAATCACACACCCATTTACTCACCTATACACTTATACACACACCAACTCACTTACTCATACAAATACTAGCAAATTCTTACGCTCTTATACAATCACTGATACAAGTACACAATCATCCATACAGCCACTCTCACAATCACACACTCTCACTTATAGCCTTTTATATACTCCAACACACATATATACTGCCTTTCACATATGTAGTTACTCACACATGTACCACTGAGATATACGTTCACTCACTAACACACCCATACACACACTCATCCACCCATACAGTCCATCACAGATGCACTCTTGAAACCATGCACCCAGTGAATCACCCACTCACACATCTATGCACAGAGTCACACACACCCCACCCACACAAACACTCAGGCACACATACAGATCTCAGACAACCAATCAATAACTCATATAGACACTCATGTAGCTATTCACAAACCCATGCAGCCGCTTACACACCAACAGACAGACGGATAAAGACATTCACACAGTTTAGTCACTAACCCATGCATTCAGTAAGATACGTTTAATCACTCACTTACAGTCAGTCACGCACCTACTAAATCATCCATTCAGACACTTATACACCCACTCATTCTTCAATACGCCTTTCCCTATATATATTAAACATATTTAAACTTTACAGAAACACACAGTCACTGGATGATGTCATCAGTGATGTCATCAGTGATGTCACTGACCATGTCATGAGTGATGTAATATGTGACGTCATCAGCAGTGCATTGCGGGGGCGCGAGTTATAGTTAGCTGAACTAACTATAACGGGGGAATTTTACGGGTTTTGTACGAGTGCAATGTCCAACTAACTATAACTGTCCCTAAAACCTATGGTTTTTTCAGTGAATTTCAAAGGTTTTTTAAATGCTAATTTCTAACTATAACGTGTCTGAAACCTATGGTTTTTTCAGTGAATATATATATATATATATATAGTCATTTTTATTGAATTAATTAGGACTGGCGGGCACAACACAGGATATGGTGAGAAGTTTTTATTTTTGATAAGAATAGGTTTATTTCTCAGGTCTTGACTAAAATTATGACAATTTGATTTTGTGTATTTAGAATATTGGAATTTATCAGCTAATGTAAATACGCAGTAATTGGACAATTTATGACAGTATTGTATATTATGATCATAGAGTTTATACTTGTAGTACTATGGTGTGAGGCATGGAATGCTCTCATTTATTAGGGTAAATTAGATTGTTTTTCACTGGACCGTTTGAATTCTCTTGCCTCTAGTTTTAATTTGGGAGTTCCTTTCTATGAGGACACTGGCTTTGGTTATTTGAATTTTTTTTAAGGTGAATCTCTGATGTGGTGTTATTATCAGTAACTATTTATACTTTCAATTATTAGAATATCCCTGGCTTGGGGTCTATATACTCTCTCTTGTATGGTTGTGTATCTCTCTAGTGGTGGACTAACTCTAGGTTGAAATGATTGTAAGACTTAGGTCAATTTTGATTTATTTTTTAGCCCTGAGGAAGTCAGTGGTAGACTTGCCACAGAAGAAACACATGTTGGCTACATGTTCACTCTGGATGCAATGGAAAAATAGAAAATAAAGTTGAGGAATACATCTATATCAGCATTTGTGGAGATTTTTTGGAAAACGGAGCTCGGGATTCTCTGTATATGATTAGGGGGTAATTCTGTCCTCTGCTTGGAAGTGCAAGTGGCCGCCTCACATCCCTTGAGCACTGTCTGGACTTACTGTGCTTTTGAACTTTGAATGCGGTTGTGCACAAGAATTACCCTGCCACTTCCATTGTTTTGGATGCCAAGGACTGAGTGATTCATAGACAGGGCGAAGAAAGCTGATGTTATTGCTGACATACTGTGATCCCTGGTATATTTGTGAAATAAATAAACTCTTCACCAAGAAACCATTACCACAAATTATTTTTATAGTGGCCACAATTTATTGGGGTTGGTCCACTGCATACTTCTTACTTCCCACATGCCTTTAGGTCACAGCTGTTCC
Source organism: Calotriton arnoldi (assembly GCA_963921515.1). Classification (NCBI taxonomy): domain Eukaryota; kingdom Metazoa; phylum Chordata; class Amphibia; order Caudata; family Salamandridae; genus Calotriton; species Calotriton arnoldi. Next base: position 530,994 of record CAWUFW010010441.1, on the reverse strand, counting down.
CGCGATCCCGTACAAAAATGTTATGGTTTAGGGATTTATTTTTCAAGGTAATACAGGTTTTCACATATTGGTAGGTATGAGACCACTTTGGTGTTTATGGGAAGGGCTTCCACAGGTGTATGTGGTGTTTGGGCTCACTGTGCCTTCCCACATGAACTGTACGCATCAACCAGTACAACAGTGGATGATGAGGGGTTCTAGCAGAGGCTAATATATAATCTAAATGTCCCTGGTATTCCTCCACTCCATAGCATCCATTAAGGTTCCCCACAAAAATGCCTGGCACCTTGTTCCTTGCCAACTTCTACTCCATCATGCTCAGGACTCCCTAAACACTGATTCAGCTGGTGATCCCAGCTCTGACAATAAGCAGGAAGGATGAATAGAGTAGCGACTCGCTAAGAATGAGCGTCTTGCATTTGTGCCTAGGATGGTTCATTTCCTCATGGTGAGTAGGATTTAGTGTGAGTCTGCAAGGCAGTTGTTCAGTACTAGTGGACTTTTTCCGGATGGTGATCTATAGTGCCTTGATGCCTTTGGGTAATTGCTGCGCTCTATAAATTTCAAATCAAATCTTACTGCTGTTGCATCCAGACAGCAGCTACTTCTGCCCTCTGTAATGTGATGCAGTGGAGGGAGGGGGTGTGAGAACAGTGCAGGGGCAACTCCTTACAGATGCCACGCTGGTGCTGATTTGCCTGCCACAGCCTCTGATCCAGGGTTGTGAATGAGACACACGGGTAAATACTTTGGGATTATTCTCAAGGAGATATCGCAGCATTAGCAGCACTTTTCTGCTGCTAATGCCGCGATATTTTTATCGCCCTATTCTCAAGCTGTCGCTAACAGCCGTTAGCGACAGCTTTCTGGCGATAGCGGCCGCTTACAACATCGCCAACGATGTTAGCGACAACTATCGCTAATCATATGCAATGTAGGCGTTCCCGTGCTAAAACGCACGCTAACCCCACTTCGCGATATTCTCAACGATCGCCCGGACCGGCGATGCGATCAAAAAACAGCCGCTAAGGCCCGTTAGCTGCTGGAACTTAAGACCAGAAAATAGCTGGTCTTAAAAATGGAGATAACACTTGGGGCCACATCTCAGCAGGTTTTGGTGCTGGACAGCGCTGCAAGCAATGTAGCAGCGCTGCGACAAAACTACAGCGCAGGAATGCACACCATCAATAAGATAGTGCGCATTCCTGGGCCCCAGTCATGAAAAGTGTTGCAGTGCTGCGACAAGACAGCGTTGCAACACTTCTCACAACGCCCTTCTTGCGACAGCATGGATGCGCTGTATTCACTGGACAGCTCTCCATGATGCAAGTAATGACAGATATGTCAGGAATCCTGACGTATCTGTCTGCGCTAAAGTCACGCATTGCTGCAGTTGTGTCACAACCATGACGCAACTCCATCAATGCATGGGGCCAGCCTATCCCTGTGGCACTGCGTCACCCTCACGCCTGCCATCAGGAAGGCGGTAAGTACTGACAGAGTGCCGTCCATGCGGGGTTCCCGAATGTCGGAGTTGTTGGAGATCCATCGGTGGCGTTTGCGCGCTGCGGTGTCATCGTTTGGAAGCATTGGTGGAGTGTTGGTGCGGAGGGAGTTGACGAGTCGTTCTTCGGTGGCCTTGATCCAGCTGCAAGGGGGTGCGATGATGGCTGTGGCATTGGGTGGGCAAGGTGAAGACGTGACGTTACCAATGATGGTCATCCCGGAGAGTCCGGGTCGTGGCTGCAGTAGAAGTTCCCGCTGGCGGAGGTGACATGCTCGACTGTGTGTACTGCTGTGTGGCTTGTTACGGTGACTTGCTGCTTGCATCTGATGTAGGGGACCTTCCCCAGGAGGGGGTGGTGTCCTGGTCACTGGGGTTGTCCAGGTGGAACTTGAGTTCACCGAGTAGGATGTCGTCGGTGGATGGGAGACCCGGGGTGCAATGAGGTCTGCAATGGCATTGGAGAATGGGGGGCCATGGCCCGGGGGGCCTGCACATGAGGGTGCCGCAGAGGATGTGCTTGGGCTTGGTCCGGATCTGGGATTTGAGGTGGTCCATGGTCACCCTTGGGTCATTAGAGTGCGTGGTCAGTCGGAGTGTGCTTCTGTAGGTGATGGCAATGCCTCCTCCTTGACGGTCGGGGTGCTCCTTGCGGGTGAAACTGCAGCCGTCAGTGATGGTGATGGCGATGTCCGGTCCGGAGCAGAGGTTGGTCCTGGCAGGCGAGGTGGCGTCCAGGGTTGATGGCGAGGAGGGTGCTGGCGTCGTAGCGGTGGAGTGTCCAAGAAGAATGCTCCTTGGTGCTGAGCGCGGTCCAGGGGCAGACGGACGCAAACGGCATAGCCTATGGGTTACCTTTGGCACGGGAGACGACCATAACAACGCAGACAGTACATCGTTAGCAAAGCAACTCCGACAACGCAGGTGCCTTTACATCGCATATGATGACAACGCATTGTGAGGTCAGTAATGGGGTAATATAAAGTGTTCGGGTGGGTATGGGTTCCGGTTGTAAAATATGAAAATTGGTGTGTGTTTTGGGGCAAAATATGAAAAATGGGGTGTGTTTGGGGGCAAAATATGAAAATTGGGGTGTGTTTTGGGGTAAAACATGAAAATTGGGGGGTGTTTTGGGTTAAATATGAAAATTGGGGTGTGTTTTGGGGTTAAAATATGAAAATTGGGATGTGTTTTGGGGTAAAATATGATTATTGGGTGTGCTTTGGGGGCTCAATAAGGAATTCCAGTGTTCCCGGTTGGGTTTGTGGTGCAAAGGTTAGTTTTGGGTTGCACTCACTGAAGTGGGAATAGTGCTCTTCATGTCTCCGCTATGCAACACCTACTCTACTGTTGCAATGTGCCTAGTATTAGTATGCATTGGAATGGAATGCGATGTGATGGCACACGAGCGGTACGCCCGCTGTGCATGGGCGCACAGCGGCCGCCATTGAGAAGTGCTGGGGGGGCTGGACAGCTGTGAGGTGTTAAACACCGGAAAGAACACTGGATGGGGCGTGGACGCGGGGATGTGTGTGTGAGCGGGTGTAGTATAAATTGTAATGTGTCTTCGTAGCTCCTGCTCTCCTGCGTCTGCTTCCAGAAACAGGAAGTCGGCAGCCTGGCTCCCTCCCCTGAGTCAATCACAACGCTGCGATGCGGCGTTGGGATTGGTAATTGGCAACAGGACAAGGCATGCAGACAGGGGCTGGAGGGGTGGGCATGTTCTCCATGCAGGCTGTACTTCAGCCTGCATTGCGAACAGGGAAGTGCGCATGACTGCTTTGGGCGGCCTGAGTGGGCTCACCAAACAGTCATTGCACACTTGAGTGGGCATGCCAATCCGCCCATGCCCTGCTCCGTGCTTAGAGCAGTCCTACCCACCCTCCCACCCCCTAAGGATACATGGCATGATTACATCAGTCAGTTATCATCATGTGATGATTGTCCCTCTTCTGCGCTGCTTGAAGACAGTGGGGCAGCGCTCTTCCGCCATAGCGGATGAGCCGCCACAGGGGGTGCGTCATCTACATGTGATAGGCCTGAGCGACTTGCCCCCCGGCCCTCCTGCGCTACGCGTCCCACCTTCTCTTTACCTGGACAGGACCTCTGACCGCGGCCAGCGGCAGGCACCCTGGATCTACGACCTTCCACCGTTACAAATCCACTACCCTCCACGCACTCAACCGCGGAAGAAACAACAACTGCCAAAGATCGACGACAAACACCACCCTCCGTGACTAACTCGCCAACATCGTACTGAAGCAGCTCGTCACAACGACTACCCACAGAGCCTGACACACCCTCGACCCCATCTTCGCAGAAGGGACAAACATCCACTTCAGCCACAACACGGAGCCCCTCTGGACAAACCACCACTGCGTACACTTTGCCTTCATCACCACCACCGCACCCAAACCCGCCCGCGCCCACCTCGGAGGAACTGGAGCAATATCACAGAGAAACACCTCAACACCACCCTACTCCACGACCCCCCTCCGCCACGACCGACGCCTACTCCGCAGCCAAAGAACTACACCACAGGATCTCCAGCTGCGCTGACATGCTCACACCCCTCCGCCACCCTGTCAAACAACGCCCCATGGAGGCCGCCTGGTTCACCACCGAACTCCAAGAAGACAGGCGCTCCTGCAGACGCCTCGAGAAACTATGGCGGAACAGGAAAACCACTGAAGACCAGAACAACTACAGGAACCCCATGAATGAATACCACCAGCGCATAAGAACCACCAAGCGGACCTTCATCAAGAACAAAATCCACACCAATGCTAGTAACGCCAAGGAACTCTTCGACATCATAAAGCAGTTCACCAAACCACCCAGCAAAGCGATAGACGTCACACCTTCCCAGGACCTCTGCGACAAGCTCAGCTCCTACTTCCACCTTAAAATCAGGGCCCTCTACGACAACTTCAGCGAGCAGGCTCCGGTCAATACCTCCCTCCCCACCACCGACAACCAACCGACTGTTACCACCTGGAAAACCGCAACTACCGAAGACCCCTCCACGATCATGAAGTACACCCACTCAGGAGCCCCCACGGACCCCTGCCCGCCGCACATCTACCACAGAGCCGCCACCGCCATAGCACCCGAACTAGGCTGGACCACCAACGCCTCCCTCGAATCCGGCATCTTCCCCGAAGACTGGAAGCGGGCAGAGGTCAAGCCCCTCCTCAAGAAACCCTCAGACCTGAAACAATACCGGCCCATCTCTCTCCTTCCCTTCACAGCCAAAGTCACCAAGGATTTCATAAACGCCCAGCTGACCACCCTCATCGAAGAGAACGCCATCCTTGACTCCTCCCAGTCCGGATTACGCAGCAACCACAGCACCGAGCCCGCCCTCCTCACCGCCACCGATGACATCCGCATGCTACTCGACCAGGACCACACTGCAGCCCTCATCTAACTAGACCTCTTCGCAGCCTTTGACACCGTCTCACACCGCACTCTCGCAGCCAGACTCCATGACGCTGGAATACGAGGAACCGCCCTCGACTGGATCCGCTCCATTCTCTCCGGCAGTACCCAAAGGATCAGACTCCCCCCCCTTCCTCTCCGAACATACAGAGATCAACTGTAGAGTACCCCAAGGATACTCGCTCAGCTCCACGCTCTGCAACTTCTACATGGCCCCCCTCGCCGCCATCGTCAGACAGCATGGGCTCAGCATTGTATCTTACTCCGACGACACCCAGCTCATCCTCTCTCTTCCAAAGAACCCCGAATACACCAGACTCAGCTTCCAAGAAGGAATGAAAGACGTCGCAGCATGGATGAACGACAGCTGCCTACAACTGAACTCGGAGAAGACTGAGGTCCTCGTACCCTCCCACACTGCATGGGACAGCTCCTGGTGGCCCCCTGTGCTCGGGAACCCACCCACACCGACGGCTCACGCCCGGAACCTCGGCATCATTCTAGGCTCCTCCCTCACCATGACCCACCAGACCGACGGCGTCGCCTCCACCTGCTTCAACTCCCTCCGCATCCTCTGCAAGACCTTCAAGTGGCTCCCCCCTGAATGCTGAAAGACCGTCACACACGCACTCTTAGCCAGCTGACTGGACTTCGGTAATGCCCTCTACGCAGGAATCAACAAAACCCTGCTACACAAGCTCCAAACCATCAAGAACACCGCAGCCAGACTCGTCCTCGGAACCCCGCGACAGGAGCATATGTCCCAGCACCTACAAGACCTACCCTGGCTCCCCATCGAGAAGAGAGTAACATTCAAGCTACTCACCCACGCCTACAAATACCTCCACAACATCGGACCCAAATACCTCAACAAATGAGTCTCCTTCTACGTACCCAAAAGGAAACTCCGCTCCGCCGACCTGGCCCTGGCAGAGACCCCACGCATCCGCAGAACCAGAGGAGGCGGAAGAGCTTTTTCAACCTGGCAGCTAAGACCTGGAACGCGCTCCCAGTCAACATCAGACGCTCCCCCACCCTGCACACCTTCAGGAAGGGCCTCAAGACCTGGCTCTTCAAATGATCCGGAGCTGCACTCACCCCCTCTCCAGCACCTTGAGACCCTCACGGGTGAGTTGCGCGCTCTATAAACCCCTGATTGATTGATTGATTGATTGATGGACATTGACACCGTGGCGCAATCCACTGCACTCTTACCAAATCAAACACATGTTTGGCGTAGCACAGGGGCCTCACCCTCCTTCAGCCTGCATTGCGAACAGGGAAGTGCGCATGACTGCTTTGGGCGGCCTGAGTGGGCCCACCAAACTGTCATTGCGCACTTGAGTGGGCATGCCAATCCGCCCATGCCCTGCTCCGTGCTTGGAGCAGTCCTACCCACCCTCCCACCCCCTAAGGATACATAGCATGATTACATCAGTCAGTTATCATCATGCGATGATTGTCCCTCTTCTGCGCTGCTTGAAGACAGTGGGGCAACGCTCTTCCGCCATAGCGGATGAGCCGCCACAGGGGGTGCGTCATCTACATGTGATAGGCCTGAGCGACTTGCCCCCCGGCCCTCCTGCGCTACGCGTCCCACCTTCTCTTTACCTGGACAGGACCTCTGACCGCGGCCAGCGGCAGGAACCCTGGATCTACGACCTTCCACCGTTACAAATCCACTACCCTCCATGCACTCAACCCCGGAAGAAACAACAACTGCCAAAGATCGACGACAAACACCACCCTCCGTGACTAAGTCGCCAACATCGTACTGAAGCAGCTTGTCACAACCCCTACCCACAGAGCCTGACACACCCTCGACCCCATCTTCGCAGGAGGGACAAACATCCACTTCAGCCACAACACGGAGCCCCTCTGGACAAACCACCACTGCGTACACTTTGCCTTCATCACCACCACCGCACCCAAACCCGCCCGCGCCCACCTCGGAGGAACTGGAGCAATATCACAGAGGAACACCTCAACACCACCCTACTCCACGACCCCCCTCCGCCACGACCGACGCCTACTCCGCAGCCAAAGAACTACACTACAGGATCTCCAGCTGCGCTGACATGCTCACACCCCTCCGCCACCCTGTCAAACAACGCCCCATGGAGGCCGCCTGGTTCACCACCGAACTCCAAGAAGACAGGCGCTCCTGCAGACGCCTCGAGAAACTATGGCGGAACAGGAAAACCACTGAAGACCAGAATAACTACAGGAACCCCATGAATGAATACCACCAGCGCATAAGAACCACCAAGCGGACCTTCATCAAGAACAAAATCCACACCAATGCTAGTAACGCCAAGAAACTCTTCGACATCATACAGCAGTTTACCAAACCACCCAGCAAAGCGATAGACGTCACACCTTCCCAGGACCTCTGCGACAAGCTCAGCTCCTACTTCCACCTTAAAATCAGGGCCCTCTATGACAACTTCAGCGAGCAGACTCCAGTCATACCTCCCTCCCCACCACCGACAACCAACCGACCGTTACCACCTGGAAAACCGCAACTACCGAAGACCCCTCCACGACCATGAAGTACACCCACTCAGGAGCCCCCACGGACCCCTGCCCGCCGCACATCTACCACAGAGCCGCCACCGCCATAGCACCCGAACTAGGCCGGACCACCAACGCCTCCCTCGAATCCAGCATCTTCCCCGAAGACTGGAAGCGGGCAGAGGTCAAGCCCCTCCTCAAGAAACCCTCAGACCTGAAACAATGCCGGCCCATCTCTCTCCTTCCCTTCACAGCCAAAGTCACCAAGGATTTCATCAATGCCCAGCTGACCACCCTCATCGAAGAGAACGCCATCCTCGACTCCTCCCAGTCCGGATTACACAGCAACCACAGCACCGAGCCCGTCCTCCTCACCGCCACCGATGACATCCGCATGCTACTCGACCAGGACCACACTGCAGCCCTCATCTAACTAGACCTCTCCACAGCCTTTGACACCGTCTCACACCGCACTCTCGCAGCCAGACTCCATGACGCTGGAATACGAGGAATCGCCCTCGACTGGATCCGCTCCTTTATCTCCGCCAGTACCCAAAGGATCAGACTCCCCCCCTTCCTCTCCGAACATACAGAGATCAACTGTGGAGTACCCCAAGGATACTCGCTCAGCTCCACGCTCTGCAACTTCTACATGGCCCCCCTCGCCGCCATCGTCAGACAGCATGGGCTCAGCATTGTATCTTACTCCGACGACACCCAGCTCATCCTCTCTCTTCCAAAGAACCCCGAATACACCAGACTCAGCTTCCAAGAAGGAATGAAAGACGTTGCAGCATGGATGAACGACAGCTGCCTACAACTGAATTCGGAGAAGACTGAGGTCCTCGTCATCGGACCCTCCCTCACTGCATGGGACAGCTCCTGGTGGCCCCCTGTGCTCGGGAACCCACCCACACCGACGGCTCACGCCCGGAACCTCGGCATCATTCTAGGCTCCTCCCTCACCATGACCCGCCAGACCGACGACGTCGCCTCCACCTGCTTCAACTCCCTCCGCATCCTCTGCAAGACCTTCAAGTGGCTCCCCCCTGAATGCTGAAAGACCGTCACACACGCACTCTTAGCCAGCTGACTGGACTTCGGTAATGCCCTCTACGCAGGAATCAACAAAACCCTGCTACACAAGCTCCAAACCATCAAGAACACCGCAGCCAGACTCGTCCTCGGAACCCCGCGACAGGAGCATATGTCCCAGCACCTACGAGACCTACACTGGCTCCCCATCGAGAAGAGAGTAACATTCAAGCTACTCACCCACGCCTACAAATACCTCCACAACATCGGACCCAAATACCTCAACGAATGAGTCTCCTTCCACGTACCCAAAAGGAAACTCCGCTCCGCCGACCTGGCCCTGGCAGAGACCCCACGCATCCGCAGAACCAGAGCAGGCGGAAGAGCCTTTTCCTACCTGGCAGCTAAGACCTGGAACGTGCTCCCAGTCAACATCAGACGCTCCCCCACCCTGCACACCTTCAGGAAGGGCCTCAAGACCTGGCTCTTCAAATGATCCGGAGCTGAACTCACCCCCTCCCCAGCACCTTGAGACCCTCACGGGTGAGTTGCGCGCTCTATAAACCCCTGATTGATTGATTGATGGACATTGACACCGTGGCGCAATCCACTGCACTCTTACCAAATCAAACACGTTTGGCGTAGCACAGGGGCCTCACCCTCCACAGCGTACGGCCAGCCCAACAGCATCCGGACTGTGATGCAGGGAGACGGCACCAACCATTGGTAATCCCCTCCCTGCACCCCGGTGTAGTGGTGGATCGTAGTGTGCGATGCGGTCCTCACTACGTTTGTGCGCAGGAGCGCCTCTACCATTGACAGATCCAAGGGGCGCAAGGCGGTCTTCTCACACAGGTGAGCAATGTGTCTCCATGCGACCTGCCAGACTTCACCACCAGGTACGGGTGATCGTCGCACCTCAATGTCTAACGCCACGGCTCATCGACTCCACAGCTCCTCCACATCCCACTCCAGGCTCCAGACGCAGGTCCAGCGAGGCATCCGGCTCAAGACGCAGGTCCAGCGAGGCATCCAGGCTCCAGACGCAGGTCCAGCGAGGCATCCGGCTCAAGACGCAGGTCCAGCGAGGCATCCAGGCTCAAGGCGCAGATACAGCGAGGCATCCAGGCTCAAGACGCAGGTCCAGCTAGGCATCCGGCTCAAGACGCAGGTCCAGCGAGGCATCCGGCTCAAGACGCAGGTCCAGCGAGGCATCCGGCTCAAGACACAGTTCCAGCGAGGCATCCAGGCTCCAGACGCAGGTCCAGCAAAGCAGCCGGCTCAAGAGACAGGTCCAGCGAGGCATCCAGGCTCAAGACGCAGGTCCAGCGAGGCATCCAGGCTCCAGACGCAGGTCCAGCGAGGCATCCATGCTCCAGACGCAGGTCCAGTGAGGCATCCAGGCTCCAGGCGCAGGTCCAGCTAGGCATCCTGGCTCTCATCCTGGTCATCCTGGATGTTGGGTGGCTTGAGGGGGTTGTTGATGTGTGCTGCACTTGGCCCTTGCTGCTCCATTCTGCATTTCACTTTTTTTAAACATTTTTTCTATTGGAGGTCGACTGATAGGCTATTTTTTCCAATAGCGATAAAAAAACCTCACTTTGGGCTGAGTAACATGAGTTTTTTTATCGCTAATGGGCCTATCGCTAGTTTTCGCCCGCTAACACTGGTTTCCCTATCGCCATCGGGCTAATGTTAGCGGCAGTTTTCACCGCCGTTTCTTGGAAATATCGCCATGTAGCGACGGCTTGGTAATAAGCCGTTAACATGGCGATAATTTTCAGGGTTAGATGGCGATAAAAAAACTGCCGCTAACTGGACTTTGCGATAACTATCGCCAGTTCTTGAGAATATCCCCCTTTGTCTGGAAGCAGACTGTCCCATGAAGAATGCACACTGTGCACTAAGGACTCAAATCTGCCTTGAGACCCTCAGGTTCAGAAACCAAGAAACTCTCTCCCAGTCTATTTCCACTTTTCACCACTGAATACTTTCCTTCCCCGATACCTCTGACCTGAGACAGGTGTCCACGATTACCACTTTCAAGAAGATGTTTCTTCTAGTTAAACAACACTTTCTAGTGGCCCTGTGCACCCTTGTCTACTATAAATGTCTTTGTTGGTGTGAGAACTGGCTATTTGGGAAACCTCACTAAAGAACAAATGTAAAGTTGAGATTTATGTATATTACATGTAAATCTCAAGACAGCTACATTTTGGAACCTTATTCCAGAAGTAAGCATTGCTCAGAAATCAGTTTCTTTTAAAAACCTTAACTGCTGCATGTATATTTTACCACTCTTCTGCATGTAGCATTTTGAATTCCTTTATCGGGCATCTTAAGATGTAGTGTTAAGATGCCCATGTTTGCGTTAATCTGCAGTATTAAAAAGCTGCATAAATAGAATGATAATGCTGCTTTTTATGAGGTAATTGAGATATCTCTGGAAAGCACTTGACTTCAGTGAGGTGGAAAGTGGATGCCATTTAGAGACTCTCCTCCTACCTCTTGACAAAGGAGGCGTTTGTGTCTTAGCATTATTTGATGTATCCCCTGCTTTCGACATGATCACAATTTCCTGGTTGGTCTTGCACCGCCACTTCTCTACAGAGACCAAAGCATAGCAAACCTGCTGCTAAGCATTTTAGAGATAACTTTAAAGAACTTCAGGATAACCACAAATTAATATAAAGAACTTCAGGATAACCACAAATCAATATAAAGAACTTCAGGATAACCATGTCTCAACAATGGCTACTTTTCTTTTTTTGTAAACATCTTTTATTAAATTTTGCGTAAGCACAGCACTTGTTCAAAATATCAACATTGAAATCAATGGGGAGTCCACTTCCTGTCCGTAAGAGTAGTAATGGCGAGCATAGTGTATTGGGGTGCCATTTCAGAACAGTGGCATCCCAATCGGTCAGCATTCGATCATTGGAACACTACACCAGTGCATAAAAATAGAAGTTAAACAAGATCATGGTTAACAAACAACTTTAAAGCCATTTACAGGGTCCAAAAGACACCCAGTCCCTCGGCCCTCTTATCCCTGGTTCCAATGGTGTCATATGCTCTATGAAAAGGTAGTGGTAGGGTACCAGTGTAATTGATTGGTCCTAGCGGCTGACTCCAAGCACAAGTCAGTCCGTCGGCTGGAATTAGGGATGACGAGGCATCCAAGCAGATGAGGCTGAGATCTACTGGTCCGGTGGATAAGCAAGTGTCCCGGGGGGAGGGTGTCAGATTCAGATAATACATCCTCCTCCCTCGTCGCTCCTATCAGGTTTTCCCAAGCTCTAGCAAAGTTGAGGTACCTTCTGCCCTTTTTAGCGTCTCTAAGGAGAGGTGTGGGATTGGTTGCCATTTCCATTGTATCGTGCAGCGTTTAGCCAAAATCAAGGCCACATCAATAAATCTAGACGTCAGCCTCTTCTTGGCCGGATGGGGTAGATCTCTGGTAAACATGTCATCGGGGATAAATCTATATTGCGATCCTTGAATTTGTTCAGGAATTTTAGCTCCTCAGACCAATAGGAAGTTGGGAGCTAGCACCTGCTCATCATATGTAACATCACTGTCCCTCCAGGATACATCTGGGGCACGTATGGGAAATATGCACGAAAAAAGTATTAAGTCTCCCGGGTGTGAGGTACACACATTGACAAATGTAATCGTTGATCAATTTGAACTACGCATTTCGGGATACCTTCAGGACTTCCTCTCGAATTTTGGTCCAATCCCTATCCAAGATGGGCGTCCTCGATCTGTTTCCCATTTGTCTTTGAGAGGGGTAGGTGGGTGAGACGGTCTGCTCTCATTGCTTTATACTTGATACTACTTTGTGTATTCCCCGTTGAACAGAGGAACTGGCAGCCTCAGTGCATCAGGGTTTCTGCACCCCCTGCAGTGTTTCCTGATTGCCACTATCACGGGGCCATGCAGTAGAAATTTCCCTGCAGAGATGTTATACTCCTCCCTCAACTCCTCAAAGGATAGTGATTGCGTATTATGGAACAGGGTACCAACAATTTTGTCCTCCTCGCCCATGTGAGAGTGCAGGTAAATATTGAAGGGGGCGTGTCGGTGAATACGGAGACATTTTGTGTGTCTTCTGCAGAGACCTAATGCAGCAATGCCTAATTGCCTTCAGGTTGCCACAGTTACCTACATTGGTCCACTTCAGGTCTAGGGGGAGGGTCATCAGCAGGTCTGAAGCCTGGGTGCTGGGTGGGTGAAGAAGCCATTACTCTAGCTGGCACAATCTGTAGCCATTGCATTTAGTTTTTGCAACATAGCTGCCAAATACTATGTTTCAAAGTCCAGGGCCTCCATCTGCCACCACGTGGAGTAATTTAAACAATTCCATCAGTCGCTTGCCCCTACCCCAATTCAGATCCACTAGAAAAGAATCCAATTCCCGAAACTTGCTTCGAGAACAACCGATGGCAGTGTTGCAAAGTAGTACAGTATGTGCAATAGGGCTACCATTTTAGCGATCGATATCCGAACGATAACAGAGATTGGAAGTATTTTCCAAAAGGCCACATTGGTTCCTAAGCCTGTGATAGTTCCGCCAATATTCCCCTCTTGAATGGAAAGGCTATGTCTGAAAAAGCACACCCCCAGGCATTTTATTGATGTCGACTTCCAGATCATTTTGAGTGTCTCACGGGTATCATCGAGGGAGGCCTTGATGGAGAACATGCTAGTTTTGAGCCAGATTATGTGCAACCCAGAGACCTCTCTAAAGGCACTTAGCAGTTGCACCACCTTCTCTGGGTCTCTTCCCTTGTTGTTAAGGAAAATGGTTTATTATCAGTGTAGAGAGATATGTAATGCATGACGCCTCAGGTATGTGTCCTCCGTAAAGTGGAATCCCAGGCTGACTTTGCACACCAGCAGTTCAACCGCTATATCGAACAACAAATGGGACCGCAGTCAACCATGTCTGGTGCCTCTCTCCACCAGGTACTGTTCAGAAAATCACTTGGCCCATCCAGACTCTCGCAGTGGATGTGGAGGATAATAGTCACATCCACCCAATTAGTTCTCATCCCATTCTCATTTAGGACAATACGAAATAGAGAAAGTCCCAGTCTAGACAATCGAAAGCCTTTTTGATGTCTACTGATAGCAGCAAGACCTCCCCACTGATGGTCGGATCATCCATCATGATAGCTAATAGTCTCCGTATATTCATTGCCATATTATGGTCCGGCATTAATCAGTGAATGAGTCTCTGCATATGTGGCAGGTGTCTTCATGGCCAGAATGCCACTAAGTTCCTTATAATCGATGCTCTGCATTGATAATGGTCTATACTCATTCACTTCTGTGGGGGGTTTCCTGGGCTTAGGTAGGCGGACTATCAGTGCTTCTTTTGCTGAGTGTGGGAGAGAATGGCTTACTTGCACCTCTCAGGAAAGAGGGGCAAGCTGAGGGGCAAGCATTCCAATATATGTCTCATAGAACTTGACCAGGAGAACATCGGTTCCCAGCACTTTCCCACGGGCAACCTTCTTAACTTCCACCATAGCCTCCCCCACCATAATATCAGCCCCTAAATCAGCTGCTTTGTCTGGTGTGAGTGGATGTTGGTGCAACTTCCTCAGGAAAAGCTGTGAGGTGCCCACACAGTTTCTGCTAGCACTAGAATAAATCTTAATATAATATCTTACAAATGTTTCATTTATTTCTTCTAGTTGATAGACCCTGTCACCCTGGTCTGTTCAAATTGACAGGATTTGCAAGCTTCATTTGGTAGAGTTAGCCAGCCAGGCCAACAGTGTTCCAACCCTGTCCTGTTCTGCATGTGCTCGTGTCATGTGCGCCTTATAATCACAACAGCCTAGGCGTTTAGCACGCTCCACCAATTTCTCTTTTGTGTCTAGCATCTCCTGTTGCAGCTTCGGTTTCCCATGCCCTTCGTGTTCAGTGCTCCCAAGATTCTCCTCTTGTGTGTCAATTTCTTTCAATAATGTCCAGCGGACTCCCACTGATTACAATTTGCATGCTCTCTGCATTACCAGCTCCCACTTGGATAACACAGAGGAAGTAGTGCCGTAGTCAATAACTTAATTCCAGACACCCTCCCCTATGGTCTCATGAAAGACCGGGTTATCCAAGCTGTCTATTTTCAATTTCCAGCTCAGGATTAGCGTCTGTCATTTGTCCCAGGACAGTGTCATAATTATCAGGTTGTGGTCACAAATAGTCCTCACCGAGTATTCCATGTGTAGCATGGATCCCAATACGTCGGGTGTGCATAAGACTGTGTCTAAGTGAACAGACAGTTCATGTAGGGCAGAGAAACATGAATAGTCTTGGTCTCTTGTGTAGGTCAACCTCCACACATCCGTGAAACCCCAGTGGTCTTGCCAATCGTGAAATCTCCTCACTAGCGAGTGGCAGGAGAGTCTCTCTAGCAGTCTAGCACAGTGTCAGCTACACAGTTAAAGTCTCCCCCAATGATGACTGATCAGGGCCTAAAAGGTGCCATTGTTTAAGAGATTGTCCTCAAGAAGCCACTCTGATTGGTGTTAGGTGCGTATATGTTTACTATCTTAATATTTCTGCCGACCAGGACACCACAAGGGCTGGTGTATCACACCTTGTGTTGCCTTTCTCACTGAGGATCTGGAAACGCAATGCGGGTGAGTTTCCATCTTGAAATGCCTGAGTACTCTGTAAATATTGTTTAGCCCTACCAGTGTTTTAGAAAGGTACCCCTTCTTGTTTGTTTAGGTCGGTTTCTTGCAATAGGGCCTGGTGTATCCTCTTCCATTTCAGATGAGCCTGGACCTTGTAGAATTTGTCCATGTTATATAGGCCCCTGACATTCCAGGACATAATCCTTTACATAGCGCGTCTGTCTGCCATCTAAGTGATATATCGGCCCAGTCCTTCTCCAATCCTGGTCACTCGCCAGTGTGACCACTCGTTCCCTACCAACCAATACAGTGCAAGGAGCATTGACAACCACAATAACCAAAACCATAGTATCCAACTCCCCCTCCTCCCCAGGACAGAAAGGCAACACTTCCCATCCTAAGGTTATAAAATGAAACAAGCAGTCAAGTGGGCGCTTGTGCCCACACACCTAAGGGGAGGAGATACTCGAGGTGTCCGGAACCTTCCCAGCAGTACCACTTACCATTGGGCCATGTCAAAGTACTTAGGTAGTCCATCACTTGTCTGCAACTATATTAGTGCTGGAAAGGATGCCCACCATACTTGTACAATAGAATCATATCCCCAGGCTCACATCACGTGTCCCCATCCAGCCAGAAAGGAGGAATGTAGATCTCAGACAAGGTGGATTGTCATTCGTGGGGTGATGTGGGGTAGACAAGTGCGCTACCCACCTGAGTTGGGGCCAGCTCGGAATCAGAAGTGGTCCGTTTAGCTGCTGCCTCCACCGCGCTCTTCCTATCGTGTTGGGATTGGGCTGCTGATAGGAAGCCTCCTCGATTGCGCTTGTTACAAGAGCCCGGTCACTCAGCATAGAAAGGTTGCAAGCAAGTAAGCTGTAGTCCCTCAGTTCATGGATGCATCCCTATTCAATCTCATACTTCTTGTCGATCTGAGAAGAATTTGGTGCCTCGGCCCGTGATCACACACAGCTTTACTGGATACAGCATCACATATTTTACGCCAACAGCCAGTGTGAAATACAGAAAAATCATTACTCAGCTGTTCTCCACATGGAAGTCGCCGTCTTCCAGGGCTTGTCACAGTATGTGGTCTCTGTCTCGACAGTGAAATTGCCTCACTACCAATAGGCACAGGACCCTATGAGCACGTTCAAGGGTAAAGAAGGAAGACAATCTCTCTTGAGCCACAGTTTCTCTGAGCCATACCTCCAGGAAGGCCACCATATCATTGCCCTCCACTCTCTCCAGCAGGCCCACCACTCGGATGATGTTCTGCATAATTCTGTTCAAGCAAGTGGACCCAATTCATCATATCGGCCACCTGAATTTTCAAGACTCCTGTCACAGGAGCAAGTTTTTTGCCAGTGACCGTTCTTTGTTACTCATCCCCAGATTGCAGTGAGCAGAGTCCAGGAAGTGGTAAGGAGGCAGACTAGTGCTGTCTCTTACCTAAAAAAGTTTAAAAAACGATTTTCCCTACCTGTGATTGCATCATCTTATTTTTTTCTTTTTACATTTCTTTAACTGTCTTTGCCTGTGGTTGTTACAGTTTAAAATTGTAGTTTTAACCTGCCAGTGATTGCATAATTTATCCCATGTTTTTGTGTTTAAACGTGTTTTTCCTGCCTGTGACTGCTTCCATTTAACCTGTTGAATTGTGGGATTTGCAGTCCAAACTCTGTAGTTTTTCCCTCTCATTCCCTGTGACTATCAGTTTTTCCCTCCAAATGTCTCCTTTGCTCTGTGCTAAGACCTGTATGTTAAGCAGTGCACCCCCAGCAACCATCTTCTGTTAACAAGTCAGTGAAACCAGCCCCCCCTTCCACCCTGAGACAGCAGTAATGTGCTGTAAGCTGTTTAAACTGTGTTTAATAGGGACAGTGCACTTCGTTTTTTGGCCAGGAGAGGGAGTAAAGTTTTATACAAATAGTGTTGTTAGAGGACAAGTTTGTTGGGGCCTTACCTGCAGAAGTCCAAAGTGTGGATTGAGCCGGTCTGTCTCCTAGGAGATTTCTGAATAGAGAAGCAGTTTCCAACTCCCTGGCCAGCAAACCTTGTCTGAGGTAGCTGGGACCTTATATAGTCTGATATTGTTTGGTACATGTGTACACTGATTGGTAGTTGTATCTGATGTTTCTATTGGATTAGGGTTAGTGTCCTCATTGGTTGGGTATTTGAGGGTTCTGATTGGTTTCTGGGTCTGTGATTCAATCAATGTAGGGTTGGGACTAGGGCTAGGGTTAGTATTTCTATTGGAAGTAGGGACTAGGGCTTCCTGTGTTATTGGTTGTTGGGACTAGGGTGGGACTATGGCTAGGGTTAGGCCTTTAATTGGAAGTAGCGATTAGGGCTTCTGGTGTGATTGGTTGCTGGACTAGGTGTGGGACTAAGAGTAGTGTTAGGCTTTCTATTGGAAGTAGGGACTAGGGCTTCCTGTGCCATTGGTTGCTTGGACTAGGGTTGAGACTACTGGTAGGGCTAGGGCGTCTATTGAACGTAGAGATCAAGGGTTTTTGAAAGTGATTGGGTGCTTGGACTAGGGCTAAGATTGGCTGTAAGGTCCTCGTCTCCTATTGGTTCTAGATTTTAGGGCTAGTGCTGTGATTGGATATTGTTAGGGCTGGGGTTCCCATTGGCTGAAGGGGTCACCTGACTAATAGGGCTATAAACGGCCAAGGCTTAGGGTGTCTCAGCTAAGGGTGGAGAGGACAAGGGTGAGTGCCTGTTTGAGCCTGTTCGAAACTGGTCGGGACCAGGGCCAGGAATGCTGCCCATTTTCCCATTCATTAATACCCACCCTGTGTATTTGTCCCTCTGTACACAAGCATTGATTTTCACTATAGATATGTGTCTATCTTCGTGTATTGCTTTGTATAAACATGTACAATAATTATGTTGTTATAAAATCAAAAGGAGAAAAAAAAATCTTCTTTGGTCTACATGTACTTGCTTCCATTGGGCATCTATGTACCTCCATGTACTTGGATCTGTGTGTCTGTTACTTTTCTCCTGAAAAAGCATATCCAATGCACTACCCTATTTCTCATCCGCTACCTCTATCAATATCTTTAATCTACATATACTTACCTCCTTTATGCATCTATATACTTTCAATGTACTTATGTATCTATATATTTATCCCTTTCTTCTAATTTAGCATTTCCAATGCACTACCCTATTTCTCAGCCTATACTTCCCTCAATATATCTTCTAGCCCAACTTTCTGACTCATCTCAAACTTCTTTCTACTACTCTTTCCAATTCACTACCCTATCTCACCCTATACATCTATCATTATATCCTCTACACCCACTCTCTCATTTATCCCAAACTCCATACCACTACTATGTTCCCCAAAATAACCCTTTCTTGACTCTCTGCTACTCTACCCCTCCTTGCATCTTCTGACACCTCCTTTACTGTACCGATCCCCCAAAACAAACCTTTCTAAACTCTTCCCTCTGACTCTTCCCCTCCAAAAACCCTTTTTACTCATCCAAAAGCCTCCTCCTACTGCTATGACCTAAAAAAGAAATCCTTCACTCTTCTATCCCTCCACTATCCTTTTCAATCAAAATAACAGACTAGCATGTTCACTTCTCTAATTCCATATTCCACTATACTAATTCACCACTAATACTTTATGGGTTCCAGAGTAGCGTGCTACTCACCAACAAAGCGTTTCAACACCTCATCAGGGTTACAAGCGCTATATAAATGCAAACCTTTTTTCCTTTTTTACCCCTCCCTAACCCTTCTCAATCCAAATAACTGACTAACATATCCACCACTCAAATTACTTCATATTTCACTATACTAATTTTCAACACTAATCCTTTATGGGTTCCGGAGTAGCCTGCTACTCGCCAGAAAAGCGCTTCAACACCCCATCAGGGGTAACAGGCGATATATGAATGCAAACCTTTCTTTCCCTTCTATCCCTCCGCTATCCTTCTCACTCCAAATAACTGACTAATATCCACCACTCAAATTACTTTCATATTTCACCATGCTAATTCACCACTAATCCTTTATGGGTTTCCGGAGTAGCGTGCTACTCGCCAAAAAAGCGATTCAACACCCCATCAGGGGTTAGAAGCGCTATATAAATACAAACCTTCTTTCCTCTTCTATCCTTCTGCTATCCTTCCGAATCCTAATAACTGACTAACATATCCACCACTTAAAATGTACTTGCATGTTTCACTATACTAATTCAACACTAATCCTCTATGGGTCCCGGAGTAGCGTGCTACTCACCGAAAAAGCGCTTCGACGCCTCGTCAGGGGTAGTAAGCGCTATACAAATGCAATTACAATACAATACAATCCAGTAATTATGCTCTTCATCACGGAGGAGTAGTATGTCTGCCACCACTGCATCCATCTTCAATTTGCGAGCTTCTTTGGTGTGTTTGATGGCCAGTAGAGTAGAATCTAGTCTGTCTCCTGGTATAGGGACTCCTGCAATGGCCAAGAGCTTCTGTCCAAGTAATCGCAATGAGGCTCCGTTCTCTAAACCCCCCCCCCCCGGTCGACAGGCGTCATATCCTTCCAGCGAGATTCATACCCCATGCCGAAGGTAGCCACCCCAGTCAGACACTCTACGCGTCATCAGATTTTCAGGATTCAGACCGGACCGGAACAGCCCCAAGGGCCTCCGATAGCAAGTGAGAAAATGGGCACCAAAGCCCCCAGCAAGGCCGCCATTAGCCCAAATCTGACATGTTCGGTTAAGTCGCCGTGGTGGTGTTGGTGGGAGGTGGGGTGTTGTTGGGTGGGGTTGTCTGGCAACTGAGGCAGGAGGGCAAAACCTCCACTTATGGCCAAGCAAGGCCTCAAGATATGGGCATTCTACAAGGGCCTAGCGTCAGGTGGCGAAGGGTTATCAGTTTGGGCGGTCTTAGGGACAGCAAATGCGACCGTAAGGCACAGGCATCTAATGCCCACTCTACCCCTTATTGTTTCAGAGAGGTAGGAGCATGCAGCGAGTCTGGATGGTGCCAGATGGCAGCGCCTTGCCAGGAGCGCTGCCAAATGCTGCCTACACCATGTGCGTTAAGCCAGGACCCTCTCGACAAAGGTTACTTGTGATATTTACGGTAGCTTACTAATAGTGTCTATGAATAAAAATATCCAAATTAATGAGTCAAAGAAAAAAAATGTAAAAATTATCCTATTTCACCTGATTTTCAATCCTAAATTGCCGCTGTCTTTAAGAGTATTCTTATTTCATTTTGGAAAGCTGTTTGCTGATCTGAGCACTGATTTCATTGAGTCATTTTACTCAAACCTAATGAGCACGTTACAGGGTGTTCCTTTTTCCATCTTATTTACAGAATTTCACGCTGCGTTACAAAGGGGATCATAATCACTGGATTGGCTTGAAGAGGGATGATGAGACTCAGCCCTGGACATGGGTCAATGGCACCAAATCCAACAACTGGTAAGTCCTCATTTGTTTGCTGCCAGACATTTTCAGTCACTAATCCTATTGTGAAGCTAATCACAAACCAGCGTGCAGCCCAAAACTGCTACCTTTGATGAAAACAAAGTCTCACACGCAAACACAGCTGTTCTGTCTAAAACACTGGTTGTTTTTTAAGTTTCACCTGTGCTTGAGAAATGTATTGTTTTTAATATATCCTAGTTATCAAAAGAGGGGAACTCTAGGAGCTATTCAAAAGGTCCGGTGACCCGTGCTCTCGAAGTTAAACTTATACCAAAGGGAGTCACCGTTCCTAAGTAGAGATAGAGAGAAGGGAAGTAAGAAGTACTCTCTTCGTGTGCTACTCTAATTGTGGGGGGCAGTGTGTCCTCATCTTGATGCCCTCACACACCCCGAAGGATGACATGCTTCATCATTGGGCTTTTGCTCCTCGTCGGGCCGGCGCTGCAATGACCTACGGGTCCCCCTAAGGGTCTCTTTTTCGGAGATCTTTTGATGAAGCTGTATGGGTGTGTGGGTGTAAGTGGCTGTGAAGTCCTAGAAGGTGTATTAAAAAATGGTTGGAGGGAGAGTGATTAATTTTTATTAAGGTGATCCCTCTATCATTTTTAAAACAAAGTGTATGGTGCTGCTTTAAGGGGTATTATGTCCCTTGGTAGCTGGGGGAGATCCAGGGCGCCGGCGGAGACAGCGAGAGGCACACAGGTGACACAGCCCAGATGCACCGAGAGAACCCTCTCAAGTGACCCTCACTGATATCATGGGATCTTACCCTACCTACTAAGGGAATTTCTACTCCCTTCATTTATCCGGGGGCACCGAAATTTTCGGCCCACTGTAAATACAATTTTCCTACTCGGTCCTGACGAAGCACCCTGGATCTCCCCCTGAGACCACTAAAGCGCGGAACATGTTGACCAGAACATATGCCCACTAGGGACATATAGTCACCCAGCTACCCAGCTACCAAGGGAGCAGCGGCACTAAATCATTGGCCAGCCAAATACTCAAATTTATAGAAAATGAGAAGTATTTATTTTTACTGCTAGCAACACAAAGGAAAATATGAATGTACACAACTACACAGTCCCCTGAGGTCATAGCTCTAGTGTCTCGTTAGGCGGTTCCCACCCTGGGTCACTCTCGCTCCTAGCAATAGTGGTTATTCCCCTTTCACTATAGGAAACATCCAGGGTAATCCCCAGTAGCAGTCAGAGTCTCGAGTCCACTTTGATTCTAATTTAAAGTCAATCATGTTCCCGCACCGCAGTGCTAAGTAGCAACAAGTTCATCTTGTGTCAACAGGCCTGAAATCAGCCCTACCCGCACCAGCAGACGTGAAGCGTCTAGAGTTCCTGAGCGCCCATCTCTGACTTCAGGTGAGTTCACCGCATGGAGCCCAGGCGGGCTGCACTCAACGGGTCCAGAGTTCCTCACACATGGTTGCACTTCCAAAGCGACCAGAGGTTCTTTGCGGCTGCTCCTGTGAGTTAAGTATCCAATCCGTCTCCCAGTGTGGGGTTGTTGTGGTGATCCTGACGCAGGTCCCTCACCTTGGGGATGGTGCTAAGGTGCTCCAACGGCATCTTCACTTCTCCAGCGGGGGTTGCAGATCTGCCCGATCCGTGATGAAGCCGATTCACAACTACCCTCCATAGTCCATAAGGGGTCACAGACTTTGTCCTGCACAAGGTCAACTGCCCATTCGGTGCAGCAGTCTCCTCACAACTTGCAAAAAGAGTCCACTCAACAGGTCGTCACACTGGTCTGCACTCCCTTCCATGCTCTTCTCTTCCTCACAGGGTGCAACAGTGTTGTCAGGCAAGCAGACACTGGTGCTCCAGGGCAAGTGGGTTTGGATTCCCTGGGTGATGCCCCCTCACCCAGCAGGGAGACTGCCAGGCCTTGACCCCCAGTCCTGGTCACAGGCAGAAGTCTTGCAGAGCTTCCCCTCCACACACAGCCTGTCTGGCTGCTTGGCAGATGGCAATATTTGGGTTCTCAAGCTCCCATTCTTATAGTTCATTTCCAGACACCAAATGTGATTTACGGTCTGAGTTTTTGAAGTTTATGTTGGGGGACTGCTTCTTATTGAAGTCCCATTCATCTGCTCTTTCTTCCTCTGAAAAGCAGTCTGTCACAGAAGGAGCGACTTCAGAGCTGTTAGCCCCACAACACAGGTCATGGAAGTGCCTAGAGTTCACACTTGGATGTCAGCCACAGTGATATGTGTATGAAAAAGTTAGTCCGGGGCCCCAGCCCTACTCTTTATGATTCTCTTATTGACCCCATCTCCTTTCAGAGGTGTTCACTTAATTCCCTTTTTTGTGACCTCTCACTGAAGCCAAGAGCTCCCTTTGAAGTGTACGGCGGAAGCCTGGCTCTCCCCTCTCCAGTGTGTGTCCCATGCAGCTTACAGGAATGCAGCAATACACAAATCTGTCTTGGGGATTCCCCTACTCCCTCTCGTCATGTTTAACCATGCAGGCCTGGGTCTCCAAAAATGGAACTCAGGCCCCTCCATGCCTTGTACCATTCATAGGCACATATACACCTTTGCAAGTATACAGCAGACATACACCGTACAGTACTATATCACTTATTGGCGCATATAGTCCCAGCACATACATTTACCATGCACTATCCCTGGGTGGAGTTTGCGGAGTTCCGCTGTGCGGAACTCCGTGAAGTGACCAATAAACTCAGCCGCACTACGTGGAGTTCCGCAAGCGGTGGAGTGCGCTAGGTTGCGCTGTTTGTGGTGATTTTTAACATCAGGTGATTGTCCCGCACTGGAAAATCTGCGCGCCATGCCCAGCGCAAATGGGCGCTGCTTCTTTCTGCTGCTCGAGTAGATGTTCTACACAAGTGGCAGCTTTCTCAACGCAAAAGGGAGGTTTCTCAATGCGAGCGGTCGCGGCCATCTGCAACACCCCGCATTGAGAAATCTCGCCAGGAGGGGGTCTGGAGTAAGATTTTTCTCGTTCGTGTTCGCCAACTTAACATTGGTGAGTGAGGAAAAACTCCACTCTGTGCAGCAGACTTTTTCAGAAATCCCATTTTCTCGCCCAGGCCTACCAAGCACCCACTGCACAGCACTGCATGTTTCATGTATTGTACCACATGCAGGCACACATACACCCAGCACATGCAGTCAGCCTGCGCACACACTGCACAGTACTGCATTGTCCTTGTATTTTACCCTTCCTAGGTATATACACTCAGCACAAATACACCACTTATGCACTGCACAGCACTACACAATAAACCACTTTAGGTCAAGGTGTGAGTTAAGCATACAGCAGACGAACTTTAAAATGAGTGAGGCTTTTTTTGGGTACTTACGGGGTTGGGGTGTGGAGGTATGTGGACTGAGGTTGTTTGCAAACTAGTGAAAATAAATTTCTTGGCAGACTGCTAGCGGTGCCCAGAATCATGGCCAGTATTATCACCTACACCAAGAATCGTCTATCCTATATAGATGATCTGATCAATATCGCACAACTTCTATTGTGGGTAAAAATTTAGAGCTCCCCCCTCACCAAATTCTCTCGGCAAGTGCTCTCAGATTATTTCAACCCAGATTACGGTGAGAACATCGCCTGGCTAGCCTATATCAGAAAATCATTCCTAGACCATGGTGCCCCGCATTTATTTTATTCGCCAAATTAGATTGATAGTTATACGAGGTCCCTCATATGAACTTTATTTCAAAGTCAAAGGTACTCGATAAGGGCGAATAAGGCTCAGTCCATGGATACCGTGCAATATCATATGGAGATCACATCCAATGAAAGGATTTAACAATATTACATTGGACCTCCAATCTGGAGCATAGATTTTATTTAATTCGATTAAGGCTATGTACCACTCATTTCATGGTGGCTTTTCCACTGTAGGGCAGTTGGATTTCGCTTTTGCCCTGCTGTCTCTGTTATAACATCAGTAAGCAATCATTCATCCATTTTGTATTTTTCTGTAGTTTTCATATTATCCCTAGAATCCGTTTTCTACGCCCTATTCTACGCTCAACAAATCTAAGGACGGCTAGTGTGGACGTTACTTTTTTACAAAGTCTGGACCCTTAGTCACTTTGTCATGCTGTAACCAGCTGTGTTTGTCACTCTATAGGGGTTAGAAGAGACATAAGACCTTCTTTTCATCCAGCTTTGTAGCCTATGTTACAATTTTACTCATAACTTGCTAGTCTACAAATTGTATTTAATGATGTATTGTGTGTGTTTTTCATTTTCATGTTTTTCTATTATGTGTGATGCCTTTTTATGGCTATATATTAGCTGAAACACAGCACATTGACTGACTGAGTGAGCATGCCGGCCTCACTTCAATGACACAGGTTAAAACTGACCTGTTCTCTGCTACTGATCACTACACTGTATGCTGTCACCACGGTGTTTGTGCTGCTTAAATACTGGTGAAGGCAGTAGCCTTTTACCACTATGAGGGCAGTGCTTTCGGGGCCCCTCCCAGTCCACCAAGACCTGACGCAGGCCTATGTCATGGTGCACACACATGATCTGTGTTTGCCTAGGACTAAAAAAATACGTATTAGGGACCCCGACAGTTGGGCTCTCAGGGCAAGGGTGCATGTTCATTACCATGCATAAGACTTTACAGTACCAACGTTTCCTCTTTGCACTTCCTGTAATAATAAAGCTAGGAAAGAAAAGTCAATCTATCAGGTATTGAGGAGGGAGTGTTCCACGACTGTGACAAAAAAGACTTGGAGTAATGAAGATTGCTTGTAAGAAACTGGGCCATTACCACCTTGTCAGTCTTCCTTGTACCGTCTCGGATGAGTGGCACCCCAGAGCTCAGCAGCAAGATTTAGAAGAAAGAGCAGTGGAGAGCACATGCATGTTGGTGAGCCCAAGAATGGCTGATAATGGATGCGCTGGGGTCCTCTCTATAGGTGGTAAGGAGACATTGGGGTATTCAGGCAAGTGCCCTGGGGAAAAAAACAGGAGTACCCGGCTAGAGGAAGTGGTAGATACACCCTCTGAAGTATGTTAAGGAAAGGTACCAAGGCAGTGAGCAGTGAGCCCACCCCACTCAAGAATACCCAGTCAGATATATTAAAAGGCAAGGTTGGAGTATTTAATGCAGCTGGACGCAAGAAGGATACTTGGTAGGCAAATAAACCTTACAAGGCAGACAAGAGTTATAATGGGAGGCAGGACATTGAAGGAATAGTAACAATCCGATGGGGGCATTCCACGAGTAAACACGGCAGAGGAGGGGATGTAAGGGCTCAGCAGAGACAGACAGTCACTCCCTCAGTGAGATCCTTCTTTCAGGCGTTAGCTAACAACAACCCAGCAGATACGATGACAAGTAAATCTACCCTGAATATTCTGAATAAAGGGGACTCCCAGGAAGGCAGTGATTCTGGAGTTAGTGATGATATACCATGTGGGGTTATGGTAAAATGTAACAGCTGTGGCATTGGGAAAACTGTAAAAGTCACCACCTTAAATAGATACCGGGTCTTGGGGGATATGAGTGTGCCGGGGGAGCAAAGGTGGAAGTTATAATGCTTATTGCAGGAGGCAGCATTACAGATCCAAACCCCCCCATAGTGCTTTAGAGTCGGCACCAGATGACATTGAAGAGAGATCAGGGAAAGATCTTGGGAACTTACCACCTGTGGATCACAGTTACACCCAGATAGCCAAAACAAACTCAGCTGATCCAACAGTGAAAAACATTTTGCTGTCTCTGACGTTAAAAATCAAATCTAGATTTACTATATCCAAAGCAAATCAGAAATAGATACAAGGGGCATGTGACACTCTGGAGAAAAAATTTGACTCTCTAGCGCAAAGGACTTGAGAAAAGACAGTTACAGTGCTCAAAGATTCGGAAGCGCAAAAAAAAGAGAAGCTCGTAAAATTGAAACACAGGGAGAGTGAGCTGCTGGAAAAACTAGAACAATTGTAAAATAGCTCCAGAAGAAACAATCTGAGGATTACAAATGTCCTTGAGGGTGCAGAAGTGGAGGACTTGAGATCTTTTGTGGTGGAACTGTTAAAACTGGTAGTCCACTTAGATGACGCCACACTTGACATTTTGGGGGACATTGAGAGAGTACACCATGATGCCTACAAGAGGAACCACAACAGGAGGAAATCTCGGAAGATATTAGTGAACTTCTTAAAACACAGAGCAGAGAAAGGCGAAAGCTCTTAAAATGAAGTCATTATCAGGAAGGTGGTTCACTTTTGAAATCAAGTCAGACATCTCTCATATAACTTAGAAAGACAATGGAAATTAGATAAGTGGATTCAAGTATTCCAAAATTAGAGGCTACAGCTCAACTGAAGATTCCAGATCACTAATTGTGATGTATGATCATAAAATGTGCAACATAAGACTGTATACAGACGCAGATCAACTGATTAATGGCATTAAAATGTGAAAGCCACCTACAACATATTTAAATAAGGACAGTTTTAAGTAGAGCTCAGTCGAAGTGTACGACGACATGGGTCTTTTATGAGTGGTAGTCTTCTCTTGGGTCATGCCTCCTGGGCAGTCATTTTTCTTGTTGTTACCTTGCCTACTCATATGAGTCACTTCAGTCATTCCTATAGTAGCCTCAAAGGACATTAGTAATGTCCATAAGGAAATTATGAGGATTCTCCTCCTACGGGATGAGTGGGAAGGGGGTAGCAGCGAGTGGGGAGCATCGCAGAGATTTTTAAAATAAATCTTCAGTAACCTTTTGTATACCTTAGATACCTCAGATAAGGTGTCAACAGAGACAAATCCTGGTAATCAGTTAATTGGTAGGAAAGTATATAATCTAAAATATGGGGGCTACAGGTAGAAGGGGAGAAGGCCTTTTACGAATATTATCGTGGAACAAAAATGGCCTGCACACAAAAAAACAGACAAAAAAGAATCCTACAATACTTGCGAGACTCCCAAGCGCAGAAGGAGGCACACTTAACTTGTAAAGAATGCTTAGAACTCTTTAAGTTTCAAAAATGGCTCCATCAAGTTGTTTTCACAGATCAAGATTGTTGTATAATGGAGTGGCAATCATAGTAAAAATAATATTTGAGCCACTATAGAGAGTGGAAGTCCAGATATGATTTTTTGTGATTAAATGTAAAAAGCTTTGAAGCAATAAATGCCTATGAGGTTTATCTGCTCGTGCTGGACCAGGGCAGAGTCAAGAGTTCTGGCCGACCACAATGGAGTGTGGGCCGGATACAGGAGCCACGCAAGGCCCACTGAACAAAGTACCTTGATCCTGGTTGCAACAGAGGGGTGCAGCAGAGCAATGCGTCGGTGTCGGTCCTGCAGTCAAGGTGATTCATCGATTTTCTTCATGCAGTGGTGGCGATGCATTGATCTTCCTACTGCAGCGGCGGAGATGCATTGGTTTCGATGCGGCGGCTCTTTAAGGCGATGTGCTGGTTCTGACTGCTCTGAGCCAATTTTGCTCCCGCAACAGGGTTGATGCGCCGGTTCTGCTACACGCAGACTGTAGATGCATCGATTTTACTGGAGCAAGCACCTAGGTCCACTTTCAATGGACCAGGACCAGGTGGTGAGACTTTGACATCCCTGAGTCTCAGTGCACAGGAGGCAAGCCAACAAGCCCTTAGAGATCATTCTGGATTCAATGCAGAGTCCAGCTCTCCCTCAGCAGGGTCAGAGAGCAACAGGCAGCTGGGCAGCACAACAGAAAAACAGTTCTTATAGAGCAGCAGTCCAGCAGAGTGACAGTCCTTGTAGCAGCACAGCAGCCTTTCTGACAGAGGTTCTTTACAGGTCCAGAAGTGTCTAATTTGGTGGGGTCAGAGACCCAGTATTTATACCCAGTTGTGCCTTTGAAGTGGAGGTGACAACTAAGAAGGGTCTTTGAAGTGCACAGAAGTCCTTTCTTCCCAGCAGCCCTGGCTCCAGACTATCTATAGGGGGTAATCAACCCTTTGTGTGGGGACAGGACACTGCCTATTCAGATGTGTCAGCTCCTCCCTCCCATCCTGCCCAGGATGAGCCATCAGGATGCTGATGGGCATTCAGACACACCTAACCTTCCTTTGTGTGCAGCTGTCTAGAGAGAATGCACAAAGTCAAGCTGTCACCCTCCTCAGACGTGTATTGGAGACAGGCTGCAGACACACAGAGCTTTAAGAGTAGAGAAATGTCCACTTTCCCTTTCTAGAAGTGTCACTTCTAAAATAGAAATGTTAAATCCAACCAGTAAAGAGGATTTATCATTACCATTCGATTAAAATGATATGAAACATGACAGAGCTACTCCTTCTCAATCAGGAATTACAGCTTAAAAGTGTAATAAGGAATTCCCAATGATAATCTATGAGAGGAGTAGGCTGCACAATAGTGAAAAATGAATGTAGGTGTTTTCATCTACCAGGACATGCAAAACCTAAAAGTATGTGTTCTACATTTTACTTGCACATCACCCTGCCCTATGGGCTCTCTAGGACCTACCTTAGGTGTGACTTACATGTAATAAAAGGGTAGTTTAAGGCTTGGCAAGGGGTTTTAAATTCCAAGTCGACATTGCAGTAAAACTGCAGGCACATGCTTGCAGTGGCAAGCCTGAGACATGTTTAAAGGACTACTTGTGTGAGTGGCACAATCAGCGCTGCAGGCTCAATAGCAGCATTTGATCTACAGACCCCAGGCACAGGTAGTGCATTCTACTCCTTACAGATAAATTAGATATCCCAATTGTGGATAAACCAATGTAACCATGTTTAGGGGAGAAGCAAATGCACTTTAGCTCTAGTCAGCAGTGGTAAAGTGCTCAAAGTCCTAAGGCCAACAAAAAGAATCAGCAGAAAGAGGAGGTAAGTGTTGTGTTTAGTTCTAGGATGTTAGCGTATACCTTTTGCTCGTGAGTATTTTTACCATTCTTTTTCTCGCTTATTAGAATGTACGGGCGGAGGGTGGAATGCGGAAGGTAGAATGCAGGGGTAATTCGAGCTGGGAAGTGGACGATTGTGTTGTTACTCCACTTGTACATTTCCGGTGCGAAGGGTCCTGAGTGGGAATAAACTACTGAATGAAGAAACAGAACTTGTTTGGTGGTAATTGACATAAGAATATTGGCGACGATCACTCAGGACCGTCAACTGACTCTTTCGGCCATTGTACAGTAAGACTGTTTATGGTTGGCACTGCGCATTTTATTGCGTACTTCGGTGGAACCCATACTGGCATCCCAAGCGTGGTACCTCATGTGTATTTAACTTTGACCGCAACTTTACTGAAGCCATTAGCTCCGAACGTTTGGGGGAAGACCCCCCTAAGGCTGACAGGTCTAACAAGAAGCCATAGACTTACCCTATTATAGTGATTACACCCCAATATGGAACTCGCCAAGCACCCCAATATATCTGGAAGGTGGTTTGGCTAGTCCCATGAAAACAGCCGGAATACATGGATGGGGACAACTTGTGGAGGAGGGGAAACTTTTATTTTGGTAAACTGGACAAGGTTACTGGCAAGAAACTTGTGAAGCACAAATATCAACTGAGGAGCTGGTTCCAAGCTTCTTATTTCAAGGTCTCCACCAGGAATTCCCTTGGAAAACAGTTACTGAAACAGCCCTGAGGAAAAAGGAAGTCTCAACGTGGTATTCGTTAATTCTGAACACATCAGATGGAGACTTAACGCTTCCTGAGGAGTTATGGGGAGAAGAAATGGCAATGACAGTTACAAGATAAATGGCAGGTATCTAAGCCTGTACTATATAGTACAGTAAGACCTCCTTTTTAGGTCTCGCCTAGCGTTGCAGCGCGAATGCGCTGCCATCGCTTTGCGAGGCATGCAGTATACACTATAGTGTGGAAGCTTCGTGGAAGCTCCGCCCACTCTCCGGCCCATCTTCTTCACTGGCTTAGGTTATAAATGCTGCCTTCCGGTTGGTTTTAAGCTTGTTAGTCCCTCCCTATGACAGCCATGTCAGTCATTTGTATCCTTCCATGGCTACTGGCCCCTTCACTGCACAGACTACTTTCTTCCCCTGCCCCCCCCTCCACCCGCAGTCCGATGCCTTCTCGCCGCCCCACCCCTCGTGCCTGGGTTGTTCTTTAAACCTCTCCTCGCTGCTTACTGGCGCACAACTCTGCTTTCAGCTCTTTTAATCTCCTAGTGCCTCCCTCTCCAGAACACCTCCTCCCACCCCTCGCAGCTTCTTTTCTTAGCCCTCTGCTCGCGGGCGGACAATGCTGATTTAACTTCACTTCACTGAATCTTCCCGTGCCTCCCACGCCCCCACAACTCCTCCCACCCCTCGCAGCTTCTTTTCTTAGCCCTCTGCTCGCGGGCGCACGATGCTGATTTAACTTCACTTCACTGAATCTCCCCGTGCCTCCCACGCCCCACAACTCCTCCCACCCTCGCAGCTTCTTTCTTTAGCCCTCTGCTCGGCGAGCGCACATCGCTGTTTTCAGTTTGCTGAATCTGCTGGTGCCTCCCACCCCCCCAACTCCTCCCTCCCCTCGCAGCTTCCTCCAATTTAACCCAAGAAATAAAACATCCCTGACGCTCCCGCCGCTTTTGCCTCAGCTGAGCTGCACACCTAACAACAAACTGACGTGTGTATACTCGATGCACGTTTAGTGAGATCCCCAAACCACAGTATCTTTCAAAAATGCTGCATAAACTTCCCAACAATATATTTAAAATTGTTTATTTATTAATTGGTGACTTTCCACCTACAAATCAGCAAAAAAACGGACTCAAGTTTAAAATGGCCGCACCTGAAGATGAGCAGTCTACGCTCTAACGTCATTATGTTCATGACGTTCTCTCTCAGGCCTCTCCATCTGGTTGTGCACCTTGGTGTTGCCGAGGACTAACTAGTCACAGCTGCAGGATTATACCGCCTACGGGTAGATAATCCCTGCCATTTCTGCACCTGCTGTCACCGGCCCCGCTATAATAATAATGATAACGAGTAACACCGGACTCGCTCCCATTGCCGTTTTCCATGTCCACACTGGCACTGATGCAAACATCCACTTATAATGTCTGCTCTATCCGAAAAATTAAGGCGTCTTTGAGGGTTAGGGAACCGCTGCTAACCTCACTCCAATCCAAGCATTCACATTTACAGTTCGAGAGCGGGTCCCCGTCAGCCTCCTTCCTTAAATTACAATTAGTGACTTTGAAGATGTCTGCCGCCCTCTCTCCCCGCCCACAATACTGACTGTCACGTGGGCCGCCGTCACATGCTGCCGAACAGGAAGAGAAAGAGTTAATATTAACTCACGGTTATATGTGATACAAAAGTGCAGGCACTGAAAAAGGTATGTGTTTGCAATTCCATTTATGTAACGTATCTTACCCCTTTTTAGGTCTCGCCTGCGTTGCAGCGCGCATGCGCTACTTCGCCTTGGCGAGAACTATTGTCGTCGCTTTTGTGTCCGGCTTCTCTGGAAGCGGGGTTGGTGTCCGCCCTGTCGGCATTAGGCCCCTCCCACCCTGACTGCATATTTTGCAAGCCTATAATGATGCATTTTCGGCGTTTGTTGGTGTCCGCCCTGTTCATTAGGCCCCGCCCACCTTGCTCGCGCGCGGCCCCGCAGGCACGAGCCGCCATCAAGCACGATCTCGAGTGGAGCGACGGCGAACTTTCCTCATTCTCTCTGGTCCTTTAAAGGCTGTGTCCTGCTGGCGGAGGCGGCGCTCAGGGGTGAGCTCAGCTGCTGCTTGTGTTTACCACCCCCTCTATCCTTCACATCCGTCTCTCTTCCCATACCACATGTGAGGTGTTGGAAGGGCGCATGCCAGGGACGCTTTCACAGATCCGGTCTGTGCAGCGTGTGAGGAAAGTATGCACTGGTACTGCCAAGGCAGTACACGGTGAAAAGGGTGGGGATTTTTGAGTAAAACGGTGCGTGTATGTGTATGCTGTGCTCACCAATGACGCATGAATGGTATCAGTAACATGCCGTAAGAGAGGGAAGCTTGCTTTGATCCTGTTCAAGCAGAACTGGGTCTATAAGTTACTAAAACTGGAAAGTGAGGGTGCGTGTGTGTGTAGCTTTCCTCTGCCTGTACTGTACTCGTTGTGGGTGTGCACGGCCTCTATTAAATTTCAAGCGTTGCAATGGGGCGCTTGGAATCAGGCGCTGGCATGCAGTATCGGGCGCTAGCTCTAAGGTTAGTGTGAGCCACTCTATCTGGTGGACAGTTGAAGGCACTGGTTGGCATTGTTAGGTGCTCATGTCGATGAGCAGAGTTAGTAGTTGGCTCTGGTATCAGAGCCACATGCTGACTTTTGAGGACAGTCTCGGACACTGGTTGGCAGAGTCACGCTCTAGTTAACTTTAGGTGCCTGTTCCTCTGCCCCGCACTCTGTCCTAACACTAATCCTCATGTTCTTCAGTTGCGCTCTGTCTTCCCACCTATACTCATATTCTTGCTTCGCCCTGCCTTGCACTCTGCCCCGCACTCTGTCCTGCCAGAGCAGAGCTGCTTTAGAGCCATAGAACCAGGTCAGCAGAGCTGCTCTAGAGCCTAAGAACCAGGTCAGCAGAGCTGCTCTAGAGCCAGAGAACCAGGTCAGCAGAGCTGCTGTAGAGCCAGAGAAACTAGGTCAGCAGAGCTGCTTTAGAGGGAGAGAACCAGGTCAGCAGAGCTGCTTTAGAGCCAGAGAACCAGGTCAGCAGAGCTGCTTTAGAGTCAGAGAACCAGGTCAGCAGAGCTGCTCTAGAAGCAGAGAACCAGGTCCTCAGAGCTACTGTAGAGCCAGAGAAACCAGGTCAGCAGAGCTGCGTTAGAGGGAGAGAACCAGGTCAGCAGAGCTGCTTTAGAGCCAGAGAACCAGGTCAGCAGAGCTGCTCTAGAGCCAGAGAACAAGGTCAGCAGAGCTGCTTTGTAGCCATAGAACCAGGTCAGCAGAGCAATTTAGAGCCAGAGAACCAGGTCAGCAGAGCTGCTCTAGAGCCAGAGAACCAGGTCAGCAGAGCTGCTGTAGAGCCAGAGAAACCAGGTCAGCAGAGCTGCTTTAGAGGGAGAGAACCAGGGCAGCAGAGCTGCTTTAGAGCCAGAGAACCAGGGCAGCAGAGCTGCTTTAGAGCCAGAGAACCAGGGCAGCAGAGCTGCTCTAGAGGCAGAGAACCAGGGCAGCAGAGCTACTGTAGAGCCAGAGAAACCAGGTCAGCAGAGCTGCGTTAGAGGGAGAGAACCAGGTCAGCAGAGCTGCTTTAGAGCCAGAGAACCAGGTCAGCAGAGCTGCATTAGAGCCAGAGAACCAGGTGAGCAGAGCTGCTTTAGAGCCATAGAACCAGGTCAGCAGAGCTGCTTTAGAGCCATAGAACCAGGTCAGTAGAGCTGCTTTAGAGCCATAGAACCAGGTCAGCAGAGCTGCTTTAGAGCCATAGAACCAGGTCAGCAGAGCTGCTTTAGAGCCATAGAACCAGGTCAGCAGAGCTGCTTTAGAGCCATAGAACCAGGTCAGCAGAGCTGCTTTAGAGCCATAGAACCAGGTCAGTAGAGCTGCTTTAGAGCCAGAGAACCAGGTCAGCAGAGCTGCTCTAGAGCCAGAGAACCAGGTCAGCAGAGCTGCTGTAGAGCCAGAGAAACCAGGTCAGCAGAGCTGCTTTAGAGGGAGAGAACCAGGTCAGCAGAGCTGCTTTGGAGCCAGAGAACCAGGTCAGCAGAGCTGCTTTAGAGCCAGAGAACCAGGTCAGCAGAGCTGCTCTAGAGGCAGAGAACCAGGTCCTCAGAGCTACTGTAGAGCCAGAGAAACCAGGTCAGCAGAGCTGCTCTAGAGCCTAAGAACCAGGTCAGCAGAGCTGCTCTAGAGGCAGAGAACCAGGTCAGCAGAGCTGCTCTAGAGGCAGAGAAACCAGGTCAGCAGAGCTGCTTTAGAGCCAGAGAACCAGGTCAGCAGACCTGCTTTAGAGCCAGAGAACCAGGTCAGCAGAGGTGTTGTAGAGCCAGAGAACCAGGTCAGCAGAGCTGCTCTAGAGGCAGAGAACCAGGTCAGCAGAGCTGCTCTAGAGGCAGAGAACCAGGTCAGCAGAGCTGCTCTAGAGGCAGAGAAACCAGGTCAGCAGAGCTGCTTTAGAGGGAGAGAACCAGGTCAGCAGAGCTGCTTTAGAGCCAGAGAACCAGGTCAGCAGAGCTGCTCTAGAGCCAGAGAACCAGGTCAGCAGAGCTGCTTTAGAGCCAGAGAACAAGGTCAGCAGAGCTGCTTTAGAGCCAGAGAACCAGATCAGCAGAGGTGTTGTAGAGCCAGAGAACCAGGTCAGCAGAGCTGCTCTAGAGCCTAAGAACCAGGTCAGCAGAGCTGCTTTAGAGCCAGAGAACCAGGTCAGCAGAGCTGCTCTAGAGCCTAAGAACCAGGCCAGCAGAGCTGCTCTAGAGGCAGAGAACCAGGTCAGCAGAGCTGCTGTAGAGCCAGAGAAACCAGGTCAGCAGAGCTACTGTAGAGCCAGAGAAACCAGGTCAGCAGAGCTGCTCTAGAGCCAGAGAACCAGGTCAGCAGAGCTGCTTTAGAGCCATAGAACCAGGTCAGTAGAGCTGCTCTAGAGCCAGAGAACCAGGTCAGCAGAGCTGCTGTAGAGCCAGAGAACCAGGTCAGCAGAGCTGCTTTAGAGCCATAGAACCAGGTCAGCAGAGCTGCTTTAGAGACAGAGAACCAGGTCAGCAGAGCTGCTCTAGAGCCAGCGAACCAGGTCAGCAGAGCTGCTGTAGAGCCAGAGAACCAGGTCAGCAGAGCTGCTGTAGAGCCAGAGAACCAGGTCAGCAGAGCTGCTTTAGAGGGAGAGAACCAGGTCAGCAGAGCTGCTTTAGAGGGAGAGAACCAGGTCAGCAGAGCTGCTCTAGAGGCAGAGAAACCAGGTCAGCAGAGCTGCTTTAGAGGGAGAGAACGAGGTCAGCAGAGCTGCTTTAGAGGGAGAGAACGAGGTCAGCAGAGCTGCTTTAGAGCCAGAGAACCAGGTCAGCAGAGCTGCTCTAGAGCCAGAGAACCAGGTCAGCAGAGCTGCTTTAGAGCCAGAGAACCAGGTCAGCAGAGCTGCTTTAGAGCCAGAGAACCAGGTCAGCAGAGGCGTTGTAGAGCCAGAGAACCAGGTCAGCAGAGCTGCTTTAGAGCCAGAGAACCAGGTCAGCAGAGCTGCTTTAGAGCCAGAGAACCAGGTCAGCAGAGCTGCTCTAGAGCCAGAGAACAAGGTCAGCAGAGCTGCTCTAGAGCCAGAGAACCAGGTCAGCAGAGCTGCTTTAGAGCCATAGAACCAGGTCAGCAGAGTTGCTTTAGAGCCAGAGAACCAGGTCAGCAGAGCTGCTCTAGAGCCAGCAAACCAGGTCAGCAGAGCTGCTCTAGAGCCAGAGAACCAGGTCAGCAGAGCTGCTGTAGAGCCAGAGAACCAGGTCAGCAGAGCTGCTTTAGAGGGAGAGAACCAGGTCAGCAGAGCTGCTTTAGAGCCAGAGAACCAGGTCAGCAGAGCTGTTTTAGAGCCAGAGAACCAGGTCAGCAGAGCTGCTTTAGAGCCAGAGAACCAGGTCAGCAGAGCTGCTTTAGAGCCAGAGAACCAGGTCAGCAGAGCTGCTTTAGAGCCAGAGAACCAGGTCAGCAGAGCTGCTCTAGAGCCTAAGATCCAGGTCAGCAGAGAACCAGGTCAGCAGAGCTGCTCTAGAGGCAGAGAAACCAGGTCAGCAGAGCTGCTTTAGAGGGAGAGAACCAGGTCAGCAGAGCTGTTTAGAGCCAGAGAACCAGGTCAGCAGAGCTGCTCTAGAATCAGAGAACCAGGTCAGCAGAGCTGCTTTAGAACACTGGCTCTGTCCGGGGAGGCAAGATGGCTGCCGACTGACTTCAATGAGAGTTGCTGCTGCTGCTTCCCTCCATCTGGACCTTTAGGAGATTTTGATATGCCGGTTATTTGAAAACCGTCTGTGAACATCCCCCGCCCGTACTTACTATTTATATGTTGACATGCGGCTGCTGGGCATTGGGGGTCAGCTGAAGGCAAGGTGTTTTGCTACAGTCGTGTTCCTGCTATCACCGAGTGCAAGGCGGTGTATCGGCTTACCGCGTGGGAGTCACTGCTTCGCCGAGAATATGGCCCCAAAAACGAACAAAGCTGAAAAAACTGCTAAAACGGCCAACAAGAATAAAGATGACATCAACACTCCTGCTGATACGGCGGGGGCCGGTGCCTCCAATTTCAGCAACCCCAAGG
This sequence comes from Calotriton arnoldi, assembly GCA_963921515.1. Taxonomy (NCBI): domain Eukaryota; kingdom Metazoa; phylum Chordata; class Amphibia; order Caudata; family Salamandridae; genus Calotriton; species Calotriton arnoldi. The sequence continues at coordinate 494,196 of CAWUFW010010441.1, read as the reverse complement.
CCGGCTCCGGTTTGGGTCGAGGAGGGGGCCAAGTTCGCCGAGGAGGACTGCTGCCAAAGAGAGTGGAGGCAGCCGGAGGAGACATCGGAGCGGCCGGTGGGACCCGGCACAGGGTAGCGGCTGCGACAACAGCGGGAGCGATGAGGCAGACTACGGTGGAAGAGGCTTTCTTGATGTCTCTACCACCCACCGGTCTTCAGGGGGGATCCGTGAGTCCCTCAGAAAATGCAACGGCGGGAGTAACGGGAGCCGAGGGTCCGAAACAGCCTACACAACCGAGCTCTGTGAGCGGACGACAGGCAAAAACCGGACCGGAGCAGGGATCGGTATCAGACTGTGCTCAGCTTCAACCGGTGGAAGAATCACAAGGAGCTCGTATTGCCCCAATGGCTGAAACTTTAGAGCATGTCACTATGGAAGCTGCTTGTGTGGAGATACAGGATAAGCAGTGCGATAGTGGAGAGCAGGGCGATGAGCAGGATTACAGCACTAAGCCGGGCAATAACGCGGTATCTGTCCAGGAAAGTGACAGCATACCAGAACATATAGAGCTACCTGCTTTGGTGGCAGGAAATGGGATGGCGGCTAAAAATTTAAACTGTGAAAATGACATTTGCTCAAGCTCTGAATTAATCGAGAGGGCCCCTGCCACTACATTGGAAGGCCAAGCATTGCGGCAGCATCACGAGATGACTCATGGGTCTCCAGAGGGGGACCAATTTTTCTCTCTTAATGATGACTCTGAATCTCCTGCCCTTAACGATCTTAACACCACGGAAGAAACTGACTCTGAAGAATCTGCAACTGTGCAAAAAGGTCCCTCACGGTAAAGCCGCACCTCAAAGGCGCAGGAATAGATCTAGGGGTGGCATTGCTCAGAATAATGTGGAAACAGCGAGAAAATTGGAATGGGATTACTCGGCCACCAGTATGGTCTATGAGGTTAATGAGCAAGCAGACTTAGATGGCTCAGTTGCATCTTCAGGACCCTCCGCCCCACCCACTCTGGACTTAGTGTATTCCACTCTTAAACAAATGCAGGGAGAGGCCAGAAATGAAAGCAGAAGATCGTTACAAGCCACCAAGAAATTACAAACCTCTATTCGCAAAGTTAATAAACTCTGCACAGAAATGGCCGAGCGGGTTACTCATGTGGAGGACAGAACTGTGGCTCTGGAAGAGGAAGTTAACAGGCTACAGGAATTCAAGGTGCAACAGGAAAAACAAGCACTGGATGTCTGCTGGAAACTCGAAGATTTCGAGAATCGCCAGCGGCGGAACAACGTTACGCTTATTGGGGGTTGCCGAAAAAGCGGAGGGGGCTAATATAGTGCCCTTCGTGGTGTCCTTATTAAAGGGGGCCTTTCCGGACCTTGCCCAATGGAACTGGGATATGGAGGTCCAACGGGCTCACCGTTTCCCAATGGTGCAGAGGAGGAATGCTTCATCCAGGCAAGACGCGCACCCAAGAGCGATCCTGATTTATGTTGGGAATTTTCTTTTGAGACAAGCCATTATCGATAAAGCTTGCCCAGATGCCAAGAGGACCTTTGAAGGGCATACTTTTTTCGCCCGCCCAGATTTTTGCCACGCCACTGTAGAGCGTAGTTGGCGCCTTCGGCAACTGATTACAGCATTTGAGGGGGTGGGCAGTGAAGCGTATCTGTTATTCCCTTCTCGTCTTAAAGTCATAACGAATGGACAAGTTCGTATGTTCTCCTCGGAGGTGAAGGCACAAGAATTCCTAACGGAGCTTAAAGAAGCTAAAGGAAGGGCGGATACCCGTTAAAATATTCTGGGCTGGGTGATGGTCTAATTAGAGTATGGATATCGGTTCACGTATTTCACTTTATTTTTTGTAACTCTGGTGTGTTAAATTAAGCTGTGTGGGGGGGCGGGGGTGGAAGGTGGCGGTTGTTAGAGATGGAGGGGGAGAGGGAGTGGGGCAACTTGAGATGTGAGATTGGTTGCCACACATAGGTCATGTTTGACCTATTTGCCTGTAAGGGTTGTTGGGGGGTGGGGGTGGTGGGGTGGCTGGGTCTGGGGGGGGGGTAGGGGTTTTTCACAGCATAGCATAGCACTACATATGAGGGAAGTGTTAGGTAAAAGGTTTATTGAATCCCAGAACTCAATTTTTTGTAAAGAAGAAAGGACTGAAGTGAAGTTAGCTGGGAGAAAGGAGCGTAAAATCAGTATGAAACTCAAAGCAGAAGGGCAATCACTGAAAATTAATCAATGGCTCCTGTGAATCTTAAGATTATTTCTATTAATATCTGTGGGCTTAATGATCAAGCTAAGCGACAAAGGTCAGCAGTAATACTGAAAGCCCTGCGGGCCGACATATTGTGTATACAGGAGACCCATATAGAAAATACTAGAGCAGGGATTCTAGAACAACTTGGCTTTAGATTGTTGGTATCTTCCAAACAAGGTACCAAAATCAGAGGGGTAGCTATCCTCACTCGTAGGAAAGACTTAATTGTTAAAAGGATATTGTCGGATAGGTGGGGACGATGGGCAATAGCAGAATGCGGGTTTGCAGGAGAATTATTTACTATTTGCTCGCTTTATGATTCAACAGCTGATGATCCCGAGGTATTAGAGTTTTTGGATAACGAATTTGCCCATTGGCCTACTCCACTCATAGTATGTGGTGATTTTAATATTAATGGGTTAGGTGGACTAGGGGCAACAACTGGCAATAAATACTGGGCGCAAAAGAAAGGTTTTCAAGGCACTTTCTAACTTGACTAAAAATCATGGGCTAATAGATGTATGGAATCATTTAAAAATTAATGATGATGGTAACACCTTTTACTCTGCCCCGCACAACGCGATTTTTCGACTCGATTCTTTTTTGTATCACACTCATTAATACATCGAGCCATAACTGAGAAGCTCCCCAGGTTATTATCAGATCATAACCCTCTTGCCCTCTACTCTGAGTTTTTCTAAAGGAGAGCGGGCTGAACGGACATGGTCCTTCGAAAGAGGGCTTTTAACAGACTCAGAGTATGTTTCTCATATGAAGGGGTGGATCACGGCCTTCTTCGACATAAATAGGCATAGTGCTTGCACCGGAGTTGTCTGGGATACCTTTAAGGCCGGGGTAAGAGGTGAGACTCTCAGTTTTAGCTTTTCTCTGCAAAAGAAGAAGGCGCATCACGAAGAGATACTCCTCAATAATTTTCAATAATTTAGCTAAAATTGAAGAGGAGCTTGCCTCTGCGGTTAAAGCCGGTTCACCCATCACTGACATTTTGTATCGGCTTGCCTGGGCTAAAGCAGGAATAGGCGAAAGGGCTGCTGCTTAGGCCTCAGTACGCTTTTTAGCCAAAAGAGAGCAATGTTACGAATTTAGCGAGCGGGTAGGTCATACTTTGGCAGTGAGACTCCGACAAAGATGCAGCTGCAAGCGAGATTAATGAGATCCAAGATGAGCGTGGAAATTTAGTTACCGATCCACGTGGGATTCAGGAAGTATTTTCGGTCATTTTATCATCAATTATATGGGGAAGAATCACAGGATTCGCAAACTTTAACTCAGGATCTTCTCAATAGCATACCCCTCCAAAGTATTGAACCTGTAGATAGAGAAAATCTAGAGGTAACCTTGACTCAGGATGAGATATTTGATGCAGTGAGAAATCTTCCACCGGGTAAGGCCACAGGACCGGATCAGATCCCCTTGGAATTTTATAAGATCTTAGAGGAAATCGGACCGGTCCTTGTAGAAACGATACACAGCGCCCAATCCGGGAGCTCAATCCCAGCATCTTGGGCAGGCGCTGACATCATAATATTTTTAAAAAAAGGCAAGCCACCTCTGGAGCCTGGGTCTTACAGGCCCATCACACTTATAAATAGTGACTCAAAAATCTTCTCGAAAGCCTTAGCATCTAGACTGAACACAATCATAGCTAGATCTATTCACCCATGTCAACATGGATTCATCCCCGGGAGGGGTACTACTCAGCATACTCGGCGTGTAATAACGCTGTTCGACGCCGCAGAAGTCTCAGGGGACCCTATGACTTTGCTGCTCCTTGATGCAGAAAAGGCCTTTGATCGGGTCTCCTGGGACTTTCTATGGGAAGCTATTTAGGGGCATATTAACAACGAGGCGATAAACAATTATCGCCGCTTTAGCGTCCGTTTTCGGACGAAAAGCGGCGATAATCTTATCGCCTAATCAGCGCGGCTCACGCATCGCGTGAATCCTGCACTATCGCTCTTTTTCCCACCGCCTATCTTTGCATCTCTAATGAGATGCAAAGTGGGCGTTACTGGGCGCATCTCGGATGGGCTACGTTAGTAAATACGTCGCCGATGTGCACATCGCGATATTTACACAGGTAGTTCACAGGATTATAGCAAGATGTTAAATTTTGACTAAAACGGCCGTTTTCGCCAAAATCCAACGCCTGCTATAATCCTGATTTACCTATGTTAGACATAGGAGATGGATTCTCGCTGATACGACCACAGGGTCAGTACCAGCAAGGTTATCGCCGCTTTGAGGGGAACATCGCTGGAAAACCAGCGATGTTCCCTGCAAAGGGCGAGTAACCTCGCTATCTCTGGAATCTTTATCGCTCTGGAGTAACGCGTTGTTAATAACACGCTACCAGGGCGATAAATACCAGAGATAGCCTGCGATAATATAATTATCGCTAAGCACGGCCAGCGATAATTATCGCTGGCCGTTGTTAATATGCCCCTTAGTGGTTTGGAGTTGGGCAGCGGTTTATTACTGCTATCCGCGCTTTGTACAACGCACCAACAGCTCGACTAAGAATCAATGGGAAATACACAACATCTTTTGAGATTAAACGGGCACCCGGCAGGGCTGCCCCTGCTCACCCCTTTATTTGCCATCTATATAGACCCCTTAATTCGGCTCTTAGAAGATTGTCAGGAAATCAAGCCATTGATCTATCAGGATATTCCAACAAAAGTCCTCGCTTATGCTGACGATGTGGCCTTAGTTACCCCATATCCATTAGCAGCAATAGTGGCAGCCGAGCAGATCGCTTTAACTTTTGGTAGGATCTCTGGATATGCCCTGAATAAACAGAAGACCCAGATAGTCATTAACCGGGAATCAGTCTCTCTGACCCACGGGTAATAGAATCAGCGGTCTATCTGGGTATTTCTATCACCCAGTGATTTGAATTTATTGGTCGCAATCAACACCGACCCTATAATCCGGAAGGCTAAGAAGGACTTTGATAACTTTCATAATTTGCATTTATCTTTAGTTGGTCGCTGCAACGTGGTCAAAATGGTATTTTTGCCCAAATACTTTATTTATTCAGAGCTATCCCTCTTGAATTTGGAAAGCAATGGTTTTCTGCTTTAGAAAGTGTGGTAAATCGCTTTGTTTGGGCTCATGGCAAAACAAGGAGAGCACTTCGATATATGACTCTTCCCTTGGATAGAGGGGGTTGGGCACTCCCAGATTTTAGATTTTATTATTGGGCAGCGGCCCTCCAGTATATGTCGATCCTGTTTGGTGGATATTCAGAAGAATCAAGGGCTGGGGTTTCCTTGCCTGATGTATACCGAGTTATTGGTGGGGAAGGATGCCGTGAGTTGTTTTCTGAAATTTAGCGAGCCAAGTTATTACAAAAGAACGAAATTTAAGACTCTCTCGGCCGCCTTTAAAATATGGGCTGCCCTCAAGAAAAAGGTTGGTTTGGGCAGAATGAACTTTTATACTCAGATGTATGGTAACCCTACGCTCCCGGAAATTTTTTCTGATCAGGACTATGGCAGCGTGGACCGGGCTTGGTCTCGCGAAAGTCGGGGATTTGATGGGCTCAGAGGGTCTGCTTCAATTTGGGGATATTCAGGACAAATTTGGGATAAGCTCAAGGAATTTTTTTAAATATCTCCAGATTAGAAGCTTTCTGGGTAAAAAGATGGGAGGTGGTAGTCGCTTCTGTAATAATAAAGTCATAGATGCTATTAGAAGCAGCAAGGGTTGTAATATAAAAGGAATTTATAGCGAACTTATTTCACTGAAGCAGGATGATTTGGGTAAGCACGGTGAAAATGGAAAGACAGGCTGGGCACGGAACCAGATAATTTCTTTGATTCTCTAGAGCTGGGGCAGACAGTATTATGCTCGGCTGGGTTGCAGGCACAGCATTTTAAGACGTTATTTTCACTTTTATTATACACCGGCAAAGATAGCTCAATGGGGAGGACAGGTGGGAATTAGGTGCCCCCGGTGTAATGTTCTAAAAGCGGACCTAGTCCATATGCTTTCCACGTGCCCACGCCCGATGTAATAAAAATCCTCCATTGCATCTTTCTGTGAAAATACTCTGGATATTAAAATTAAAACTGACCCCAACCCCAATTCTTCTTGGGATTGATAACTCCCAGGAGCATGTCCCGCATTTTCGATTTATCTTTCTAGCCATGGCAGTGTTTCGTATATGTATTGCCGCAGTCTGGTTAGGACCAAACCGCCCCAACGTTTCAAGTGTGGTTAGCCAGATCACTAGCGATGTTTAACCTCGAGAGGGGTATTTATGAGCGGTGGGGCAAAGAGAGGAGAATCTTGGGGAAACGCATCTGGGAGCCGATTTATAATTGGAAAGAACTTCAGAATTAACTTAGGGCCTGAGTTTTAAAAAGCGCTTGATATTGGATAAATATATTTGGACTGTTACCGGGTTGTTGTGATTTGCTTTCCTGTTCCTCATTTCTTTTCTTTTCTTTTGACTGTTTCCTCCTTTTTCCTTCTTTACTGTTAGACCTTTCTTCAAACTCTAGAAGCTAAATATGGAAATTATTACCTCATTTGTGAATGAATTATATATGTATTATGATGCTGTTTATAATGTAAAAATCTTTAATGAAAATATTTTAAAAAAAGAGCCAGAGAACCAGGTCAGCAGAGGCGTTGTAGAGCCAGAGAACCAGGTCAGCAGAGCTGCTCTAGAGGCAGAGAAAGAGATCAGCAGAGCTGCTCTAGAGGCAGAGAAACCAGGTCAGCAGAGCTGCTTTAGAGGGAGAGAACCAGGTCAGCAGAGCTGCTTTAGAGCCAGAGAACCAGGTCAGCAGAGCTGCTTTAGAGCCAGAGAACCAGATCAGCAGAGCTGCTCTAGAGCCAGAGAACCAGGTCAGCAGAGCTGCTTTAGAGCCAGAGAAGCAGGTCAGCAGAGCTGCTTTAGAGCTAGAGAACCAGGTCAGCAGAGGCTTTGTAGAGCCAGAGAACCAGGTCAGCAGAGCTGCTCTAGAGCCTAAGAACCAGGTCAGCAGAGCTGCTCTAGAGCCTAAGAACCAGGCCAGCAGAGCTGCTCTAGAGGCAGAGAACCAGGTCAGCAGAGCTGCTGTAGAGCCAGAGAAACCAGGTCAGCAGAGCTGCTGTAGAGCCAGAGAACCAGGTCAGCAGAGCTGCTTTAGAGCCAGAGAACCAGGTCAGCAGAGGCATTGTAGAGCCAGAGAACCAGGTCAGCAGAGCTTCTCAGAGCCTAAGAACCAGGTCAGCAGAGCTGCTTTAGAGCCAGAGAACCAGGTCAGCAGAGCTGCTTCAGAGCCAGAGAACCAGGTCAGCAGAGCTGCTCTAGAGCCAGAGAACCAGGTCAGCAGAGCTGCTTTAGAGCCAGAGAACCAGGTCAGCAGAGGCGTTGTAGAGCCAGAGAACCAGGTCAGCAGAGCTGCTCTAGGAGCCTAAGAACCAGGTCAGCAGAGCTGCTCTAGAGGCAGAGAACCAGGTCAGCAGAGCTGCTCTAGAGGCAGAGAAACCAGGTCAGCAGAGCTGCTTTAGAGGGAGAGAAGCAGGTCAGCAGATCTGCTTTAGAGCCAGAGAACCAGATCAGCAGATCTGCTTTAGAGCCAGAGAACCAGGTCAGCAGAGCTGCTCTAGAGCCAGAGAACCAGGTCAGCAGAGCTGCTTTAGAGCCAGAGAACCAGGTCAGCAGAGCTGCTTTAGAGCCAGAGAACCAGGTCAGCAGAGCTGCTGTAGAGCCAGAGAACCAGGTCAGCAGAGCTGCTTTAGAGGGAGAGAACCAGGTCAGCAGAGCTGCTTTAGAGCCAGAGAACCAGGTCAGCAGAGCTGCTTTAGAGCCAGAGAACCAGGTCAGCAGAGCTGCTCTAGAGCCTAAGAACTAGGTCAGCAGAGCTGCTCTAGAGGCAGAGAACCAGGTCAGCAGAGCTGCTCTAGAGGCAGAGAAACCAGGTCAGCAGAGCTGCTTTAGAGCCAGAGAACCAGGTCAGCAGAGCTGCTTTAGAGCCAGAGAACCAGGTCAGCAGAGGCGCTTGTAGAGCCAGAGAACCAGGTCAGCAGAGCTGCTCTAGAGCCTAAGAACCAGGTCAGCAGAGCTGCTCTAGAGGCAGAGAAACCAGGTCAGCAGAGCTGCTCTAGAGGCAGAGAAACCAGGTCAGCAGAGCTGCTTTAGAGGGCGAGAACCAGGTCAGCAGAGCTGCTCTAGAGCCAGAGAACCAGGTCAGCAGAGCTGCTTTAGAGCCAGAGAACCAGGTCAGCAGAGCTGCTTTAGAGCCAGAGAACCAGGTCAGCAGAGGCGTTGTAGAGCCAGAGAACCAGGTCAGCAGAGCTGCTCTAGAGCCTAAGAACCAGGTCAGCAGAGCTGCTTTAGAGCCAGAGAACCAGGCCAGCAGAGCTGCTCTAGAGGCAGAGAACCAGGTCAGCAGAGCTGCTGTAGAGCCAGAGAAACCAGGTCTGCAGAGCTGCTGTAGAGCCAGAGAACCAGGTCAGCAGAGCTGCTTTAGAGCCAGAGAACCAGGTCAGCAGAGGCATTGTAGAGCCAGAGAACCAGGTCAGCAGAGCTTCTCTAGAGGCAGAGAACCAGGTCAGCAGAGCTGCTCTAGAGGCAGAGAAACCAGGTCAGCAGAGCTGCTTTAGAGGGAGAGAACCAGGTCAGCAGATCTGCTTTAGAGCCAGAGAACCAGGTCAGAGAGCTGCTTTAGAGCCAGAGAACCAGGTCAGCAGAGCTGCTCTAGAGCCAGAGAACCAGGTCAGCAGAGCTGCTTTAGAGCCAGAGAACCAGGTCAGCAGAGCTGCTTTAGAGCCAGAGAGCCAGGTCAGCAGAGCTGCTGTAGAGCCAGAGAACCAGGTCAGCAGAGCTGCTTTAGAGGGAGAGAACCAGGTCAGCAGAGCTGCTGTAGAGCCAGAGAACCAGGTCAGCAGAGCTGCTTTAGAACCAGAGAACCAGGTCAGCAGAGCTGCTTTAGAGCCAGAGAACCAGATCAGCAGAGCTGCTCTAGAGCCAGAGAACCAGGTCAGCAGAGCTGCTTTAGAGCCAGAGAACCAGGTCAGCAGAGCTGCTTTAGAGGGAGAGAACCAGGTCAGCAGAGCTGCTTTAGAGCCAGAGAACCAGGTCAGCAGAGCTGCTTTAGAGCCAGAGAACCAGGTCAGCAGAGCTGCTTTAGAGCCAGAGAACCAGATCAGCAGAGCTGCTCTAGAGCCAGAGAACCAGGTCAGCAGAGCTGCTTTAGAGCCAGAGAACCAGGTCAGCAGAGCTGCTTTAGAGCCAGAGAACCAGGTCAGCAGAGGCATTGTAGAGCCAGAGAACCAGGTCAGCAGAGCTGCTCTAGAGCCTAAGAACCAGGTCAGCAGAGCTGCTCTAGAGCCTAAGAACCAGGCCAGCAGAGCTGCTCTAGAGGCAGAGAACCAGGTCAGCAGAGCTGCTGTAGAGCCAGAGAAACCAGGTCAGCAGAGCTGTTGTAGAGCTAGAGAACCAGGTCAGCAGAGCTGCTTTAGAGCCAGAGAACCAGGTCAGCAGAGGCATTGTAGAGCCAGAGAACCAGGTCAGCAGAGCTTCTCTAGAGCCTAAGAACCAGGTCAGCAGAGCTGCTTTAGAGCCAGAGAACCAGGTCAGCAGAGCTGCTTCAAAGCCAGAGAACCAGGTCAGCAGAGCTGCTCTAGAGCCAGAGAACCAGGTCAGCAGAGCTGCTTTAGAGCCAGAGAACCAGGTCAGCAGAGCTGCTCTAGAGCCTAAGAACCAGGTCAGCAGAGCTGCTCTAGAGGCCGAGAACCAGGTCAGCAGAGCTGCTCTAGAGGCAGAGAAACCAGGTCAGCAGAGCTGCTTTAGAGGGAGAGAACCAGGTCAGCAGATCTGCTTTAGAGCCAGAGAACCAGGTCAGCAGAGCTGCTTTAGAGCCAGAGAACCAGGTCAGCAGAGCTGCTCTAGAGCCAGAGAACCAGGGTCAGCAGAGCTGCTTTAGAGCCAGAGAACCAGGTCAGCAGAGCTGCTTTAGAGCCAGAGAACCAGGTCAGCAGAGCTGCTGTAGAGCCAGAGAACCAGGTCAGCAGAGCTGCTTTAGAGGGAGAGAACCAGGTCAGCAGAGCTGCTTTAAAGCCAGAGAACCAGGTCAGCAGAGCTGCTTTAGAGCCAGAGAACCAGGTCAGCAGAGCTGCTCTAGAGCCTAAGAACTAGGTCAGCAGAGCTGCTCTAGAGGCAGAGAACCAGGTCAGCAGAGCTGCTCTAGAGGCAGAGAAACCAGGTCAGCAGAGCTGCTTTAGAGCAAGAGAACCAGGTCAGCAGAGCTGCTTTAGAGCCAGAGAACCAGGTCATCAGAGCTGCTCTAGAGCCTAAGAACCAGGTCAGCAGTGCTGCTCTAGAGGCAGAGAACCAGGTCAGCAGAGCTGCTCTAGAGGCAGAGAAACCAGGTCAGCAGAGCTGCTTTAGAGGGAGAGAACCAGGTCAGCAGAGCTGCTCTAGAGCCAGAGAACCAGGTCAGCAGAGCTGCTTTAGAGCCAGAGAACCAGGTCAGCAGAGCTGCTTTAGAGCCAGAGAACCAGGTCAGCAGAGGCGTTGTAGAGCCAGAGAACCAGGTCAGCAGAGCTGCTCTAGAGCCTAAGAACCAGGTCAGCAGAGCTGCTTTAGAGCCAGAGAACCAGGCCAGCAGAGCTGCTCTAGAGGCAGAGAACCAGGTCAGCAGAGCTGCTGTAGAGCCAGAGAAACCAGGTCTGCAGAGCTGCTTTAGAGGGAGAGAACCAGGTCAGCAGAGCTGCTTTAGAGCCAGAGAACCAGGTCAGAAGCGCTGCTTTAGAGCCATAGAACCAGGTCAGCAGAGCTGCTCTAGAGCCAGAGAACCAGGTCAGCAGAGCTGCTTTAGAGCCATAGAACCAGGTCAGCAGAGCTGCTGTAGAGCCATAGAACCAGGTCAGCAGAGCTGCTGTAGAGCCAGAGAACCAGGTAAGCAGAGCCGTTGTAGAGCCAGAGAACCAGGTCAGCAGAGCTGCTCTAGAGCCAGAGAACCAGGTCAGCAGAGCTGCTTTAGAGCCAGAGAACCAGGTCAGCAGAGCTGCTCTAGAGCCTAAGAACCAGGTCAGCAGAGCTGCTCTAGAGCCTAAGAACCAGGTCAGCAGAGCTGCTCTAGAGGCAGAGAACCAGGTCAGCAGAGCTGCTGTAGAGCCAGAGAAACCAGGTCAGCAGAGCTGCTGTAGAGCCAGAGAACCAGGTCAGGAGAGCTGATTTAGAGCCAGAGACCCAGGTCAGCAGAGGCATTTTAGAGCCAGAGAACCAGGTCAGCAGAGCTTCTCTAGAGCCTAAGAACCAGGTCAGCAGAGCTGCTTTAGAGCCAGAGAACCAGGTCAGCAGAGCTGCTTCAAAGCCAGAGAACCAGGTCAGCAGAGCTGCTCTAGAGCCAGAGAACCAGGTCAACAGAGCTGCTTTAGAGCCAGAGAACCAGGTCAGCAGAGGCGTTGTAGAGCCAGAGAACCAGGTCAGCAGAGCTGCTCTAGAGCCTAAGAACCAGGTCAGCAGAGCTGCTCTAGGGGCAGAGAACCAGGTCAGCAGAGCTGCTCTAGAGGCAGAGAAACCAGGTCAGCAGAGCTGCTTTAGAGGGAGAGAACCAGGTCAGCAGATCTGCTTTAGAGCCAGAGAACCAGGTCAGCAGAGCTGCTTTAGAGCCAGAGAACCAGGTCAGCAGAGCTGCTCTAGAGCCAGAGAACCAGGTCAGCAGAGCTGCTTTAGAGCCAGAGAACCAGGTCAGCAGATCTGCTTTAGAGCCAGAGAGCCAGGTCAGCAGAGCTGCTGTAGAGCCAGAGAACCAGGTCAGCAGAGCTGCTTTAGAGGGAGAGAACCAGGTCAGCAGAGCGCTTTAGAGCCAGAGAACCAGGTCAGCAGAGCTGCTTTAGAGCCAGAGAACCAGGTCAGCAGAGCTGCTCTAGAGCCTAAGAACTAGGTTAGCAGAGCTGCTCTAGAGGCAGAGAACCAGGTCAGCAGAGCTGCTCTAGAGGCAGAGAAACCAGGTCAGCAGAGCTGCTTTAGAGCCAGAGAATCAGGTCAGCAGAGCTGCTTTAGAGCCAGAGAACCAGGTCAGCAGAGGCGTTGTAGAGCCAGAGAACCAGGTCAGCAGAGCTGCTCTAGAGCCTAAGAACCAGGTCAGCAGAGCTGCTCTAGAGGCAGAGAACCAGGTCAGCAGAGCTGCTCTAGAGGCAGAGAAACCAGGTCAGCAGAGCTGCTTTAGAGGGAGAGAACCAGGTCAGCAGAGCTGCTCTAGAGCCAGAGAACCAGGTCAGCAGAGCTGCTTTAGAGCCAGAGAACCAGGTCAGCAGAGCTGCTTTAGAGCCAGAGAACCAGGTCAGCAGAGGCGTTGTAGAGCCAGAGAACCAGGTCAGCAGAGCTGCTCTAGAGCCTAAGAACCAGGTCAGCAGAGCTGCTTTAGAGCCAGAGAACCAGGCCAGCAGAGCTGCTCTAGAGGCGGAGAACCAGGTCAGAAGAGCTGCTGTAGAGCCAGAGAAACCAGGTCAGCAGAGCTGCTTTAGAGGGAGAGAACCAGGTCAGAAGAGCTGCTTTAGAGCCAGAGAACCAGGTCAGCAGAGCTGCTTTAAAGCCAGAGAACCAGGTCAGCAGAGCTGCTCTAGAGCCAGAGAACCAGGTCAGCAGAGCTGCTTTAGAGCCATAGAACCAGGTCAGCAGAGCTGCTGTAGAGCCATAGAAACAGGTCAGCAGAGCTGCTGTAGAGCCAGAGAACCAGGTCAGCAGAGCCGTTGTAGAGCCAGAGAACCAGGTCAGCAGAGCTGCTCTAGAGCCAGAGTACCAGGTCAGCAGAGCTGCTTTAGAGCCAGAGAACCAGGTCAGCAGAGGCATTGTAGAGCCAGAGAACCAGGTCAGCAGAGCTGCTCTAGAGCCTAAGAACCAGGTCAGCAGAGCTGCTCTAGAGCCTAAGAACCAGGCCAGCAGAGCTGCTCTAGAGGGAGAGAACCAGGTCAGCAGAGCTGCTCTAGAGCCAGAGAACCAGGTCAGCAGAGCTGCTTTAGAGCCATAGAACCAGGTCAGCAGAGCTGCTGAAGAGCCATAGAACCAGGTCAGCAGAGCTGCTGTAGAGCCAGAGAACCAGGTCAGCAGAGTCGTTGTAGAGCCAGAGAACCAGGTCAGCAGAGCTGCTCTAGAGCCAGAGAACTAGGTCAGCAGAGCTGCTGTAGAGCCAGAGAACCAGATTAGCAGAGCCGCTCCAGAGCCACAGAACCAGGTTAGCAGAGCTGCTTTAGAGCCAGTGAACCAGGTCAACAGAGCCGCTGTAGAGCCAGAGAACCAGTCAGCAGAGCTGCTTTAGAGCCAGAGAACCAGGTCAGCAGAGCCATTGTGGAGCCAGAGAACCAGGTCAGCAAAGCTGCTTTAGAGCCAGAGAAACAGGACATTGGGGCTTATTTACAAGTCCCTTGCGCCGCCGCTGCGTCACTTTTTCCCACAAAAAAGTGAAGCACCGGCAGTGCAAGGGACTTGTAAATAAGCCCCATTGTGCCCATTCGAACGCAATAAAACAGTTACGTAACCTTCACACCATGGAAAAGGTGAAATAAAGCACCAGTTTCTAAAGTTATTGCTCTTTCCACAGTTACTGGTAACTCAAGTCTCCTGCCTGAGGTCTACTACATTTATTGTAATTTAAAACTTCAGGTATCAAAATGCAAAGTTGTGTGAGCTATTAGCCTTACACTGGCTGAACAACTGCCTCCTACCATAGGACTGTTACGAGTGTCTACAAATCTAAGATTGTATTTTGGGAAGTAGATGATGCACCTCATGCCTGCAACATAAAACAAGCATTTGCAATGCAATAGGGCTGGCATTACTAAAAGTTTGAGCTATTGGCGTTGCAAATGATAATGTTTGTTAGTTTTTGTATTTTTTTGTTAAAAATATTCCAGCAGTAGCATAAGTAATGAAATAAAATCCACGTAGAACACCAGTACCACCACCACTAACACCACCAGTACCACCACCACCAGTACCAATACCACCACCACTACCACCACCGCTACAACCACCACAAGTACCATAACCACCACTACAACTATTACTATTACTACTCTGGTGATAGTAATAATAATAGTGGTAGTTATGGTACTGGTGGAAAATTACTATTATAAATTACAATACCTGTTAATTTTTCAAATGGCATTGCCATTTACAATACCAATAGCTCTAAAACTCGCAGTTGCGAGACCTATTGCATTATAAATGCTTGTTTTCTTTTCTGAGTAACGTTTTGTATGTGGGGTCTTAGCAGAGTGGACGAGAGAGAAAGCTCACTACTTCTGCCGGTAGATCGGGACGTTTAAGGGTTAGAGGTCGTGATGTAGTACTAGCAATGCCATTGTTGGAGCGACAAGACAGACCATGAGTTCTTATGAGTGGGGTCCCAAAGTGAGCGCGACAGTCAAGTCTGAGCATGTCTAGATAATGTGCAGAGTGTAGGGAGGCCTCCAGCAGTTTGGAATCCGAAGGCTCTGATTAGATTAGGGAGCGTAGGTTGCTAAAGACTTACACTGGAGTCGGGTTGGGAGGGGCATGTTATCAGTCTTTTCCGTGGAGGAGACCTGCATCTCCCAGAATCTGACGAGTGGAACTCCCTTGCCTTTCCGGTATGAGGGTGACCGATCACGAGGGGGTTAGTAGAGACTTGATTAGAGGCTAAAGATTGCAGGGTAGAAACGTCTGTGTTCAGTGTTTCAGAGTTGTCCAGGGAGCCCTCTTTGCATCGCATTTTTATGTTTTGCAGTTTAATATAGCGGGAACTTGACCTGGAGGTATTGGAGCGCCTTACACGAGCCCCAGTTAGTTACATTACAGAAGGACACATTCTTTTTTTCTAGGCATGGGGTGATTAAGTAATTTGCCCAGAATCACAGGATGTTGAGCCGACACGGAGGCTCGAACCTGATTCCCCAGGTCCAAAGTTGACAGCTCTGGCCATAACGCCACATCCTCCTGATCCAGCGCTAACAATAAAAATAATTCTCCTAAATGCTTTGGTCATCCAGGTGCAACTATTCCTCTAACACACACACTATATCCATATGACGGTGGGGCCCATAACACCGCATATACATTCACTTACTCATTTGTTCCCTGGATTTCCTCCGTCAATAACCTAGGAGAAAACGATTCGCTGGAAGGAGACGGGATACCTCTTTAACATGACATAATATTTCTCTTTGCTTTAAGGTATTCCGCTCATTGGTCGATGGACCAACTAGTAGGAATCAGTTGATGGTGATTAAGACCAGCTCAATCACAATAAACTCTTTAATATTTCATTTTAATCATTGAGCTAAAGAATCACTGAGTCATTTGTTTAAAGAATAATAAAGTTTATATAAAGTTTTGAATGCAGGAAATGAGGTTAAGCTTATTATTCAAATCATTACATTTATCATCAATATAAGAATAACTTGAAATTGCAATGCATTTTTATAAGACGGAAAAATAAGGATATTTTAGTAAGAACTCTTAAAGATCAACCTATCTATCTGGGGGAAATCTAATAGTTCTAAAATAAAAATCTATCAGGAAAATTCTCCTCAAGCAGCATCTTATACTCAACTGGAAAAGAAAAATAGCAGCAGCAGCATCAGCTCGTCAGCATCAGCAACCGCAACTTCACTCATCTACAGCATCTAACTTCTCCCGCATCTGCTCTCCAGCAACTTCTCCTGCAGCCTCTCCCACAGCATCTAACGCAGCATCTACTCTCCAGCATTCTAACCCCTCCCACCAAGAGTAGGTCTTCTTATACCCTAATTCTAGCTTACAGCATAAAATGTTTCTTCTTCATGGCGTGACTCTTTCTCATTGGTCAAAACTCAGGCCCATATACATTTTAATCAAACTTCCTGGTCTTAACCAGTTCCTTGTGGAATGTCCATGCAAGCATCGTTTCCCACAGTTCATGCAATTGCTCATCCGTTTCGATCAGTCCAAATTGTATCTTTTTCTGCTACATTTTGGGTTTAACAGTTCCGTCTATTGATTCAGTTGGACTTCTCACACTTCTTGCTGATCATCTTGGCACACATCTGCTCAGAAAGGTCACAACAGCCTTGACCATACTTCCATCTTAGCCTCTCAGCATTAGCACGTGATCATCCCTTTTCCACAGCCTCTCTCCTCTATCACATGGTCCCCCGCTCATGCGTACTCTAGCAACTGGCGGCCATTTTATATTGCTGCTCGACAGGCCTAAGCGCACTATTTTCAAAGATAAACAAAATATTGTTAAAACAAAGAAATATAAACCCTTTCGTTTCCCTCCCGTCTTTCTACGTACCCCAATTAGGTATTACCTAGCAAAAAGCAACATATAAAGCTGTCCCTTACTTACCATCGCTTTATTTTGCAACCACACGTTTTATTTAAAAGCACAGATCATGCATTTATTATGTTAATTAGTACGCAACTATTATGTTATGTTTAGACACGTAAACAATTATAAGTTGATTATTTTGCACACGGAATAGCGTGTTACCTTTAACCCTTAACATGTAACATACATTGTTGGTTATTTACTTAAACGAACATGTTTATTAATTATTTTACGAAAATATTAGGAGGTTAAAAATTTTTCATTTACCCTGCTCCATCAACTCCCCCTTTGGTGATTTTTAATATCACCACAAAACCCAAGTTATACAATTTTCTCAGACAGCATATATCTTTTATCCGTTTGCTTTTGTTAATTTACACAACTGTATCCCTTTCAACTTGTCTCTTCGTTTTCTTGTACATGTTCTCTTTTATTTCTTCTAACTCTATTTCACCCATTTCTCTCTCTCTTTCCTTGTTTATCATGTTTTCTTTTTCTATCTTATTCTGCCTTCTTCTTCTCTTTATACATGTTAATGCAAGCTTCAGTACTAATATTATTATTATTATCACGGTTGCTATTATTATAACTTTCCCTATTATTAATCCACTCATTCTTGTTAACCAATTTATTACTGAAGAAAACCCTTTACCAAGTTTTCCCCATGCACTTTCAACCTCCAGTGGAACAAGTTCTTTGTGCAAACTTGTAATATTTGTTATATACTTCTGTATATTTTCGCTTTATCTGGAATGTAAGTGCAACAATGTTGGACTTTCAGCATTCCACAGACTCCGCCCTCTTTGCCAAAAGAATGTCAAGGGCAAGTCGATTTTGCATCACCATAGCTCTCATGGCAACCATCTCGGTATTTACCATCAAGAACCCTCCAGCAGTATCTGTAGATAAACGATCTACCACTGTGGATAATTTCCGAATTTTAAATGCATTCAAAGATATTCCCACTGCTGGTATCAATGCTCCAAAAATATCACCTACTATTTCTGAAAAACTTTCCCTTTTTCTACGTGTAAAGGTATTTATCATTTTGTGTGTTCCTTTTTCTTTTCTATCCACATGAAAAATCTTTGGAAAGACCAGGCCTAAGTAACATGACCCATACCAATGGTCCGGCAACCTATAATAAGCCCTATTTCCGCAAACATAATAAATCCCTGGAAATATTAGATCTTTTCCCCTTTGAATCCCCATCCACCTAAAATTTGGTAATTGTCATGGCAAATACTGAAACCCACAAAATAATTGTCATATCTTGTCTTATTTCTTCTTATGCACAACCTTCCCTGTTGGGGCCAATCCAGAGTCATAGCTACATTTGTCTTTTTCTTTGTCATGATTGTCTTCCTCAAACGCCCAAAGAGGTGTTTTTGTCTCTTCTATCACTTTTCTTTGAAATTTCACTCTTCTCTCTTCAACCATCTCTAAAAATACCTTTTCTTCTTTCTTTAACTCACAGGTAAGGTTGTACCTAATTATACTATCTAATGTTAAAATCTTATCTTCTAAAAATATTCTCCAAACGTTTTTCCCTCTTTTATTTTGTTCAGCTCGGGAACTACAGAAACTTTCGCAAAAATCTTATTTATGTCAGTGTAATAATATTCTAATCTACCTGTTTTATAAAATAAACTTGCTAAAACGCTACATGTTATTCCATACGTCAAAGGGAGGTGATGATAAGTCACACCCTCTGCTACAGATGCAGGCAACTGCATACAAACATAGCAATCTCTTACATCCATTGTTTCTACATACTCATATAATAATTTAGTAAAAACATTTTTTGAAAAATCTGTTATTGATTTGTCCTTGTGTAATTCTGCACTACTCTTTAAAATAACTGGTTCTTGAGTGCTAGCTCCTTTTCCTTTCTCAGTGTTATTAGACATTTCTACTACAGCTAAACTAATTGGAATAGTGATTGCTAAAACCACCCATACTGTTATTAATAATCCTGTACAAAAGCAACACATCTTGCACCATCTACTTAAAAACTCACATTTACATTTTCTATCTCTAGTATTCTCCATTTTGTTTGATAACCTTATTTATTTGTTTTCCAGAAAATTGTGTCACTACACCTCAGAAATGACTTATTTGCCACTCTGTACTCAAATATTTTGTCTTTGCTTGGTACTTTCTTTTAATTCTTTCTCAGAATTCTTTCTTTGTCACATCCGGTAAATTCGTCAGATCCAGTGTTTTGTCAAATCCGGTAGAAACTATCTAAACTTCTTCAGGTTTGTTGCACTTCACTTTCTCCCATCAGGTTTCTTTGTTCTGGGTTTTCGTGAGTGTTCTTTTCTTCTTTGTTACTAGTCAAAGCACGATACAACCATTCAGGCGATCTATACTTCGGATTTACCTTCTTTACTCTTTTCGTTTTCTGCAAGTGTTTTCCACCTTGTTTTTCTTGCTCTCTCTGACTTGTTATTTCATTCACTTGTTCAGCACTTTTCCCATCCAACCTTATGATTCTGTATCTTAATTTTCTTACTTCGTTGGGCCAATTGTCTCCTTTTCTTGGCCTTTTTGCTTCACTTCCTTTTTCCTCTCTTTCTGTTTTCCAATTTCTTTTCCTTGACTCTAGCTTTTGGTTTCTTTCCTCTCCACTTTCTTCAGACTCTGTTTCAATTCTCTCGTTATTTCCTCTTATTTTGAAACTTATAATTTCATTTTCTTCTACTTGTGGTTCTTTTCTTATCTTCCTTCGTTCACCTATTTCTGTCCCTCCTCGAGGTTCTTCCGAATTTGTGTCAGTCTCCTATCTGCTTCTAAATTTCCCTGTTCTCGTGTTTGACTATTTGTCCCTATTGCTCCTCGGGATCTTCCGATTTTTCTAGCTTTTTGTTTGAAACTCTCCCTTCTTCATCTATCAATATTATCTCCGAAGGATTTTTACCACAACTTGTACTTGGTTGCTCACTGTCACTATCTTCTGGCTCAGTTTCTTCTCTTATGCTTTCAAAATTCCAATTTCTTTTTCGAATTTCTTCACAATCCGAATGCTCTGTATCAGATTCTGAACTGGTGTCTGATATTTCCAGATGTCGACTTACAGGTCGATCTTCAAGTTCTGGAACTTCAGCTATTTCTTCTACTTCTTCTACTTCTTCTGTCGTTGCACTTGTAGTTGGGTCTTCCAGATGTCGACTTACAGGTCGATCTTCAGGTTCTGGCACCCTGTTTGTTTCTTCTTCTGTTTCTGATGTTGAACTGTTATCCAATACTTCCAGATGTCGACTCACATGTCGATCTTTAGGTTCTGGAACTCTGATGGTGTGACTGGCATGTACCCAGTGTTTCACTCCTGCACACTTGACTGCAGTGGTCGTCACCAGGATCACTTGTCGTGGTTCGTCCCAGCGAGGAACCAAACAGTTTCTTCTCCGGTGGACTTTTATGCGGACCCAATCTCCTGGATTCAAGTCGTGAGCTGGTTTTCTTTCAAGAGTGGTCGCATCCGGTCCAACCTGATGAAACACAGAACGCACCACATCAGCCAATCCTTTGCAATAATCCAGCACTAGATCATCAGTTATAGTCAGTAGTTTGTTGACAGGTACTTGTGCTTGTCTCATTGCTCGTCCCATAATTATTTCATGGGGACTGAGTCCAGTTTTCCTTTCCGGAATACTTCTGATTGTCATTAGAACTAATGGCAAAGCATCTGGCCATTTGAGTCCTGTAGCTTGACACATTTTTCCTAACCTGTTCTTGATTGTTCCATTCACTTGCTCTACGATTCCAGAAGCCTCTGGTCTGTATGCACAATGTAGTTTCTGTTTAATACTAAGTGCTTCACAAATCAGTTTAACTAATTCATTTTGGAAGTGTGTTCCTCTATCTGTTTCAATCGTGACTGGAAAACCATACCTCGGAATGAATTCTCGCAGCATAAGTTTTGCTACCGTAATACTATCATTCCTTCTTGTTGGGTATGCCTCCACCCAACGGGAAAACAAACAGACGACCACTAGGACATACCTTAGTCTGTTGCAAGGTGGCATTTCAATAAAATCCATTTGCATTCTAGTGAAAGGACCCCCTTCTCGTCCTATTGTTCCTAGACTCACTACTGTCTTCCTTCCTGGATTTAACTGTTGACAAATAAGACATCTCTGACAAAGACTCTCAGCTATGGCTCTGAATTTTGGATTGTACCATGTTTGTCTAAAAAGTCTGATCATTGAATCTCTCCCAATATGGGCTTGTCCATGGTACATCCGTGCCATGTCAGAAATCATGCTATCAGGCATAACTGGTCTCTCATCTCTATAAACCCAAACATCAGTCTCTTCATGTTTTCTACATCCTGCTTTTATCCATGTATCTTTTTCCTCATCCTCTGCAGCTTCTTGTAACTGTCTCACCTCATCCCATGTTTCAATAGAGTTAGTAAAAAAGCAAAGGACAAGAAATATGCTCTCTTTCCCGACATTTGTTTAAAGAAACCACATTCTTTGCATAATACTGTGCCATTTCGTCAGCATATTTATTACCAACAGTTATGTAGTCTTCCCCATTTTTATATGCATTGCACTTCACAACAGCGATCTGTTTAGGCAGCTGTATCGCCTCAAGCAGCTTTTTCACAAAATCTCCATTTCTAATTGGCGTTCCTGCAGACGTCAAGAAACCCCTTTGTGACCAAATCTGACCGAAGTCGTGCACCACCCCGAAGCCGTACTGGCTATCTGTCACAATCGTAACCCGTACATTTCTTCCCAACTTACATGCTTGAATCAGAGCTACTAATTCAGCAACTTGGGCAGATCGTACACCTTTCAGACAAGATGCTTCCATTACAGTTGCTACTGTGCAAACTGCATATGCTGCACTTAGAACTCCATCACTCGTTCTCAAACATGAGCCATCCACAAACAGAATATAATCTGATACTTTCAAAGGCTCATCTCGTATGTCAGACCTTGGTTTTGTACAGTATTCAAGCACATTCAGACAATCGTGATCTACTTCATCCATTTCAATCACACTCTCTTCATCTGGCAATGATGTCGAAGGATTCACATTCATACATCTGTCAATGGTCACATTATCTGCACTCAAAATTACTTTTTCATACCTAGTCACCCGACTATGTGTCATGTATTGGGTTTTCGTTCTTGTCAAGAGAATTTCCACAGAATGGGGAACATACACTCTCAATGGATACCCCATCACTATGCCTTCACTCTGTTCCAGACTCACACAAGTAGCAGCAACTGCTTTCAAACATCCAGGCAATGCTTTCGCTACAGGGTCTAAAACAGCAGAAAATATGCAATTGGTCTTTTCATAGTTCCATGTCTCTGTACCAAAACTGAAAATGCACATCCATCTCTTTCACTGCAATACAGCTCAAAATCTTTCTCATAGTCAGGCATTCCCAATGCTGGAGCTTCACATAATTTCTTTTTCAGCTCTCTGAATGCTTTCATTTCTTCATCATTCATTTCAAAAGGATCTTTAACATCCTTCTTTGTCAGTTTCTGCAATGGTTTAGCAATTAGTGAAAAACCGCTTATCCATTGTCGACAATATCCAACCATTTCCAAAAACATTCTTACCTCTCTTTGTGTCATTGGAGCTCTCATTCCTTGAATCATTTTTATTCTTTCAGTCGTTACCTTTCGCACTCCTTTCTCAATTTTATGCCCTAAATACTGGACTTCTTGTTGACAAAACTGCAATTTTGAAGGGGACACTTTATGTCCTCTTTTGCTAAATGATTCAGCAAAGCAATTGTATCATTGACACATGCTTCTTTCGTTTTTGATGCCACCAGTAGGTCATCAATATACTGAACCATCACTGACTTTTCTGGCATTCTTAAATCTTCCAATGATTTCTTTAGGATCTGATTAAAGATTGAGGGACTTTCTGTGTACCCTTGAGGAATTCGGCACCATGCCAAAATACGCTCTCCAAACCGGAACGCAAATAATGGCTGGCTATCTGGATGCAATGGAATAGAGAAAAATGCATGACATAAATCAATTACTGTGTACCATTCTGCTTCACGTGGAATCTGGTATAGAATCACAGCAGGGTTCGGTACTATTGGGCAACAAGGCACAACAATTTTGTTTACCTTCCTCAAATCTTGTACAATTCTATATGTTCCGTTTGGCTTTTTCAGTCCCATTATTGGCGAATTACATGGACTGCTCATGATTTCTTTTAGAATCCCTTGTTCAATCAGTTTATTTATTACTGGCGTTATTCCTTCAATTATTTCTGGCGTCAATTTATACTGGGGCGTATTTGGGTAACTCGTTCCCTCTTTCACTGTTATTTTAACGGGATCTACTCCTTTCATTAATCCTACATCTTCTCCTGTAAACTCCCACACTTCTTCTTTCACTGTCTTTTTCAATTCACTTGGGATTTTCTCTGCATCAAATACAGGAAACAAACCATTTACTTCTGGTTCTAAATTCACCATTGTCATTTTATACAGCACATCCTCATCTGGAGTCTGAAATGCAATTCCGTCTGGGGTACAATAGATAGTGCAGTTCATCTTGCACAATAAATCGCGTCCTAAAAGGTTCACGGGACTACAATCGCATACCACAAATCGGTGCATTGCACTAAATGGACCAATTCTTACCTTCACTAATTTAGTAAGAGGCGTTTTAATTTGCTGATTTGATACTCCAACTACTTGGATATGTTCACCTGAGAGAGGAAGGTTTGGAATTTCCACTGACCTAACAGTAGAACGGGTAGCTCCAGTGTCAACAAGGAATGTTACATTTGCACCATTCACTTCTCCATCCACAAATGGACCAGACTGATCTACCTCTAGAGTTGCGCCAAGCACGCACTCTTCCCCCTCTCCTAGGCACCGTCAGGAACTTTCATCCGTGTCATCCTCATCCTGTCGTAACCAATATTGAGAAATTGCAGCTGCACGCGGCAACTGTGTTACCTGTTCTCCTCCGTAGAATCCTGTTTCTGCACTGTATTTCTGTTGGTTAACACTCTTGGGAAGTGGTGGTTGTGGCACCTGACCTTGTTGAGTAACTACCTCACTCTGCACCTGTGAATTTAATGATTGATTTTCCACATTAGGTTTTGGAGGAAATTTACACTTGTTTCGCCAATGTCCTAGCTTTCCGCAGTTGTGGCATGGCCACTTTTTCTTTGCCTCATCTATGCTCATTTGTCCTTTTCCTTTACCTATATTAGGTCGGGATTTAACCTGTCCTGTTTCATTACCAGTATTACTCAATTGAGCTTCTTGCTTCTCTGCAACTTTCACCTGTGCCCACATGGCCTTTTCTTTCAATTTACGCTGTCTACTCTCAATATCATCACTGCAATACTTAGCATATCTCAAAACTTCGTCGACTGTGCTATTCTGCCAACCAATCATGTGCTGCTTAATCATTTCACTTATCTCTGGTCTCAATCCATATACAAACCTATATACAAAATGACTCATATCCTTCTCATTCAGTGTCTCATAACCACTATACTGTTTGAAGACCAACAACAATCTCTCATAGTAGGCGTGCACTGACTCTTTACTTTCCTGCGTTGTTCTGTCTATTTTTACCCAATCTGTTTCTTTTGGTGGAATTTTATTCTTCAAAAAGGTAATTACTTGGTCGTACTTCCTCATCACTTCTGGTCCTGGCGCTCCTGTTTTAGCGTCCCTTGGATATTCTACAGTTGGCCAATCAATAGTAATCTTACATTCTGTCCACAAATCAGCTGGCACTACTATATCAAACAATCCATCCAGATCTATCCACAGCACTTTTGACACCTTAACAAATCTCTCCACTTGTCTGTACCATTCTACTGGTTTCTCTCTCAATTTGGGGAAGTCATTTGTAAATGACAGTATATCCTGTCTGGTCCACGGAACATGCACATAACTACCACCTGGAGTTTCTCTCATCGGGTATTCCCTAGCAACTGGTTCCCTATCTGTCACTGCAAAAGCCAAAGATGCTTTATCTGTTGTTTTCTCATTCCTTTTGGACCATCTATTTCTCCATCTATCCACATCACCCCATTTTCTCAATAAAACAATCAACTCTTTTATTTGGGTCAGTCTTCCTGATGTGTTCAAATTCTCTATGTCTTTCTCACAAAAATCTACTCTGTATGGTTTCTGCAACGTTCTCACTTTTACAAATTCCACTCCTAGTTCACTTGCTGTCTCTTCCAATTTGTCATGTAAATTTCTAGCTCTCCAAGTAAGACTCTTGCACAAAAACATAATCTCATCATCCTGATAATTTTTTAATTTTTCTGTTCCAATTGTTCCCAAAATCAATTCTTCCATGTCTATTTTCAACCTAATTACATCTAATGGTTTCTCTTCCGGTTCTTTTGTTTTTAGCGCTTTCATCCATTCATTTAACTCATCTGGAGTCGGACCTACAGGCGTACTATTTAATTCTATCCAATCGCTGCTTCTTTCTGGTGTTCCTGATGCGGACTCTGTTACCATAGGCATTCTCCTGATCTCATTTTCATTTATCGTCAAATTTGTAGGTGGGCTTGGTCTATAGGTACTAGCCAAATTGTGTGCACCTTCATTATTCAGTTCCATCCCTTCTCTTTTTCTTTGCAAATGTGAATTCATGGGAATCACTAAGGAACGTTCATCAATTTTCTGATTCTCAAAAATTGGCATTACTGGACCTATCGTTACTGGTACAGTTACAGCTTCCATATTCTTTGTCAATTCTCTTATTTTCTCAGTCAATTCTTTTGTCGTTTTTGCTAATTCAGTTGCATTGTCACTTTCTATCTCTTCATTTTGTGAAGTTTTAAATTGTTCTTGTGACCTATTTGTTTCATTTCTTCGTTCGGGTTTTTTATTCCTCCCAGGTCCATTGGCGGTGCATTAGGTGTCACCACCGCAGAAGTCTGTTGGTATGGAGGTGGGTTTCTGTTTAAAATATCTTCCAGCAATTCGTCATCTGTTTCACTACCACCATACACATACTTTTCTACCACTAAATGCTTCTTTTTCTCTGTACACTTTCTCTTTGCTTCTTCCTCAACTGTAAAAGCTGGAAACAAACCTCCTGTCATGTTAGCATATCTCCAACGCTTTACTCTGTCCTCATGATTTACTCCCCTAACCTTCCAGGCAGAAACTCATGATTCTTTAATCCTCTGAATCTCTCTCGCTCATACATCTCATCTTCCCATTCCGTTAAAGCTTCAAACTGTGTCGGTCTAGGTCTAGGTTCTAACATTACCATCTTTTCTCTCAAGTTCCGTAATACAGCTACATTAAATGAACCATTCTCAGGGAAAGCCAATGCTCCATCATTCTTGGTGTATTTTGTCCAATTTTCTAACCATATGCATGTATGATATCCATATTTCAGCATCATATGTGAAGCTGGTGATTTCGGTGGAGGAATTATTTGTCCCTCTCTAGTCACTACCTTTTTGTCTTTCTTAAAGAAGTTCTTAACTTTCGACATCCATGACGTTTTCTCTTTACCATACTCATAGTACGACATGATTCACAACCTTTTTCTCCTTAAACAATCCGCAATTCAACACTGTTCTCTATGCGTTATACCAACCAATACTAGTGCGACTCACACCAACACTCCAATCAGAGCGATTTCTGTCTACCGCGCACTGAGCAATCCCAGCGCGGCTTCTGTCTACGTCAGTTCTGCTCCTGTTTTCATGTGACTAGCGCACTGTCCAATCCCAGCGCGACTCTTGTCTACGTCACTTCTGCTCTTGACCCCTCCTTTACAAAATTTATCGGCAATTTCTTTTTCAACAATTTTTGTTAGTTACAACATTTAAAACACATTTCCATTGTCTGATTCGCTAAACCGAAGAGATAGCTTTGACCATTTACACAAGAATTCTGTATTTTCCAGTAGGCAGCGCTTACCTCTACCCTACCACAGAATTTTTAGTTTCGCCAATAAAGTAGTACTTCCCTCTACCTTACCCTTCTTTCAAGCAATCAGTAAACCCGTTTCTCTGGGGATAAAACACATGTGGAGACTATACTGCTCCTGAGAATTAAGGCCAAAGTTTCACAAGAAAACCGATCACTATTTCACTTACACACCTTTTATACGCAAAATGTCCCTATTATAACACAACCTGTGTTATTACCATAATTGAACTCAGACAGTGTACAATTCCATGTGGCTTCTCTTGCCACACGTGTTCCACTTCCTACTTCCCGGAAGCGTGAAAACTTACATATAACATAACGCGACTCAACAAGAAGTGTTAGACATGAACTTATCAATAATCAATAATCACCAAACTAATCTATAGTAACCATAACTCTGCTACCAAGAAATCTGATCCAGCGCTAACAATAAAAATAATTCTCCTAAATGCTTTGGTCATCCAGGTGCAACTATTCCTCTCAACACACACACTATATCCATATGACGGTGGGGCCCATAACACCGCATATACATTCACTTACTCATTTGTTCCCTGGATTTCCTCCGTCAATAACCTAGGAGAAAACGATTCGCTGGAAGGAGACGGGATACCTCTTTAACATGACATAATATTTCTCTTTGCTTTAAGGTATTCCGCTCATTGGTCGATGGACCAACTAGTAGGAATCAGTTGATGGTGATTAAGACCAGCTCAATCACAATAAACTCTTTAATATTTCATTTTAATCATTGAGCTAAAGAATCACTGAGTCATTTGTTTAAAGAATAATAAAGTTTATATAAAGTTTTGAATGCAGGAAATGAGGTTAAGCTTATTATTCAAATCATTACATTTATCATCAATATAAGAATAACTTGAAATTGCAATGCATTTTTATTAGACGGAAAAATAAGGATATTTTAGTAAGAACTATTAAAGATCAACCTATCTATCTGGGGGAAATCTAATAGTTCTAAAATAAAAATCTATCAGGAAAATTCTCCTCAAGCATCATCTTATACTCAACTGGAAAAGAAAAATAGCAGCAGCAGCATCAGCTCGTCAGCATCAGCAACCGCAACTTCACTCATCTACAGCATCTAACTTCTCCCGCATCTGCTCTCCAGCAACTTCTCCTGCAGCCTCTCCCACAGCATCTAACGCAGCATCTACTCTCCAGCATTCTAACCCCTCCCACCAAGAGTAGGTCTTCTTATACCCTAATTCTAGCTTACAGCATAAAATGTTTCTTCTTCATGGCGTGACTCTTTCTCATTGGTCAAAACTCAGGCCCATATACATTTTAATCAAACTTCCTGGTCTTAACCAGTTCCTTGTGGAATGTCCATGCAAGCATCGTTTCCCACAGTTCATGCAATTGCTCATCCGTTTCGATCAGTCCAAATTGTATCTTTTTCTGCTACATTTTGGGTTTAACAGTTCCGTCTATTGATTCAGTTGGACTTCTCACGCTTCTTGCTGATCATCTTGGCACACATCTGCTCAGAAAGGTCACAACAGCCTTGACCATACTTCCATCTTAGCCTCTCAGCATTAGCACGTGATCATCCCTTTTCCACAGCCTCTCTCCTCTATCACATGGTCCCCCGCTCATGCGTACTCTAGCAACTGGCGGCCATTTTATATTGCTGCTCGACAGGCCTAAGCGCACTATTTTCAAAGATAAACAAAATATTGTTAAAACAAAGAAATATAAACCCTTTAGTTTCCCTCCCGTCTTTCTACGTACCCCAATTAGGTATTACCTAGCAAAAAGCAACATATAAAGCTGTCCCTTACTTACCATCGCTTTATTTTGCAACCACACGTTTTATTTAAAAGCACAGATCATGCATTTATTATGTTAATTAGTACGCAACTATTATGTTATGTTTAGACACGTAAACAATTATAAGTTGATTATTTTGCACACGGAATAGCATGTTACCTTTAACCCTTAACATGTAACATACATTGTTGGTTATTTACTTAAACGAACATGTTTATTCATTATTTTACGAAAATATTAGGAGGTTAAAATTTTTTCATTTACCCTGCTCCATCAGGATGTTGAGCCGACACAGAGACTCAAACCTGATTCCCCAGGTCCAAAGTTGACAGCTCTGGCCATAACGCCACATCCTCCATAAGTAATAGTCCAGCTTCTGTGTTTTCCACGTTTTCGTTCCTTTGCGAAGTATGATAACTTTGTGTGTACACCGTAGCTTTCATCTCCGGGTCATTAAATTCCCCGGAGACTGCTTATCTCACTGCCATCTAAATACTTAACCTTTGCCGGATAATGAGCGGAGCGCGATGTTTGTAAGCTCAGAAACACTGTGTTAAACAGATCTGGACTACAGAGCTAAGGCATGCATGCTCTCAGTGAGGCTTTTAATATTTATTTTTCAGTATCTTGTTTCAGTTAAAAAACAAGTTACAGTGTAGCTGTGAGGCTAATAGCGGTGTTCAGTTTCAAAGCTGTGTGTGGATTTCCCAATTTATTTGTCTTTAGCTTTATGGAGATTCCTTGCCTAGTCAAATCACAAAGTTTATTGCATTCATTAGTGATGATGAATGTGTGTCAATTTTTTCACTATCCAGTTATTTTTGCCAGTTACATCCAAAACGGAACACAGACAGCAATTCCTGCTGTACGTTAGCTCTAGATGACGTGTTTCAGTTTGTAAGCTTTTATTAGCTGACCCTTGTCAGGAATAAAAATAAACGTCAGGAAAGAAATACAGTTTGACAATGGCCCTCCCCCAAGTCATTTTTGTTTTAGAGTGGGTCAGTGTTCCATTACAGTATAATGCATGCCCGGAAGATGAACACCCCTGTTCTTGATAAAAAGAACCATAGACAAACAGCAAGATAAAGGCGTGGAGAGTTCACTGAAGGCTGCAGTACAATAGCAGAAGAGATTAATTGAATTTGATATTAGTTTGCAACATTTCAGTAGCATGTTATCCGCAATTGCGAAAAAAATGATTTTACATTTAATTGTTTTTAAATTGTGACTACTTTTATTTGGCTGTATAGACCACAGCGGATGGTAGCACATTTCCTCCCTGCACCTGTTCTCTTCCTTTGCATTCAGGTGTAGTCCTTAATGCTGTTTGCACTTAACAGTTAAGTGCTTGTCATCCAGTGTTAGCTCAGTAAAAAAAGTTATCTTTTGACTCATCTTTCATGCGAATCGTCCGTCATTGTCAAGGAGCAATCCTGTCTTTTGGAAGTGCTTGGCAAACCACTTTCATTTTTTCAAACTGTTTACCCATCCAGGCAACTATGTGCATCCTCAGGGCTGTGTTCGCATGCGTTTTATAAATTATACCCCCTATCCTTCCTTTCTTCTAAAATGAATGGTTTTATTCTTACACCTTACCGCCCGTAACCCCTTGCGTGTTCAGTAATTATAATGCATGCACTGGTTAATTGTCAATTTGAATTGACTTTGCATGGATGAAAGACCAAGTTAGCCCTATTTGTCTTCCCTAACCTCAATATTAGTAGATTAGTCTTGTGGAGCTGGTGATGTGTTGGTGACCAATCTTGGAAGGATGAAAGACTGAGTCAGTTCTGTCTGTCGTCTTTTTCTCCCTCACAGGTTGTCGTTGCTCCCCTCTCCCTCTGCTTAATTTGAGCCGCTGGTTGCAGCACCCAGGATAATGTGCTAGATGGATAAATACTTATACGGTACCAAAGGCGAGACCGATTGCATTGCAAATGCTTGTTTAAGAAGGAACCATTTATTTACTTTGCAAAGGGTGTATCCGAAGCCCTGCATAATGGCAAAGGAGAAAAGGAACTCTGCAAAATGCATGAAGTGTGGAGCAGTGAGGGCAGATGACATCCACAAGTTTTAGTACTGTCTAGAAATACAATCCTATTGGGAAGATATAAGTAAGATGATAACTAATATCCTGCAAATAGAAATCAAGGTAAGCCTCGCACTTATCATATTTGGCTCTATGGGTGAGCCAGCCTCAATAAGAACAGGCAAAAACAAGTGATTGCTTTACTTGGTCCTCCTAGCAAGGAGAGAAATTTGCAAGAAGTGGTTGCTCAAGTGAACCCAGTCCAGGGTGAAATGGTTAGCTTTGATAAAGTATGCACTTGATATGGACACTAAAGATTGTTCAGATAAGAGATTAAAGATATGGTAACAAGCGATTACTTGGATAACTTAAGATAAAGGTCTTCATTAGATCATACTTACTTAACTTCAAGCTGACCAACATAATAGGTTGTGCTGTGGCCGACAAGGAAATCATCTGTCCAATAATTACACCTGACTCCTGAGTGTTTACTCAACCTTGGTGGAGTCAATCCGAATATCGCCAGCAGCCTCGGAGGGCAAAAACATAACATAAAATTCCCTGAGTTAGAAAAAGGGCTGTTCCTCCAGGGGAAGGATGTTATGGCACTAGGTGAATGAGAACAAAAAAACGAAGCTGTCATTCTCAAGTAGATGGACAAAGCTCTGTGCACATCCGAGGTATGCGTCTTGTGTCCTCATCCGAAGTAGAACTAGGAAAGAAGACCGGTAAAACTATATCTTCTGAGCAAGGAAAGATAGAAGGAATCTTAGGCAATAACAATGGACTTGGCCTTAAAATCTCCTTGTCTGGGAAGAATTTTAAGAATGGAGAGGTGGATTACAGTGCCCCAATTTCGCCAACCCTTCGCCCTGAACAAATGGGCACCAAAAAGACTACCTTAGCTGAAAGAAACTGAAGATGTGCTGTTACTAGTGGTCCGAATGGATGAACCTGTACAGCTTGGAGGACTATCGGTAATTCCCAGGAAGGGACAGGGGACTGAATAACTAGTCATCCGAGAAAAAACACTTCTCAGGAAACGAGCGGCTAAAGAAGAGATTGAGTGAACTTTTTTAGCTGTAAAAGCCTCTGATTGTAGAAACTGCAAGACCTAGGGAAATTAGTCTGTGAGATAATCAAGGATTCTGCTAGGATTACAGGAAGTTGGTGAAGCACCTTTTTCCTTACACCATGCTTCGAAATTATGCCAAAGTTGACCATAAGATCACATAAGAGGAGGAGAAGAAGCCGTGGCTTAACGGCTAGAACGGTTGACTCTGAAGCTGGGGAATGAGGTTCGAGTCTGGCGGAAGGCTCAAAAGATCCTGTGATTCTGGGCAAAATCACGTAATCTCCTCATGCCTAAAAATGAATGTGTCCATCTGTAATGTAACTGGTGTTCACTTAAAGCACACTGATACCTCCGGGTCCAGTTTGCGCTATATAAAATTGCATTAAAAAAAACATTTTAGACTAGCACAGGTGTCCGAATCAGCGAATGTGAGCATGTGTGTGTGAACAAGATGTGTGACAGTGGATGTGTCTCTGCGCCAGGGTGTGTTTCTGTGTACACTGATCACTGTGTCTAAAGTCTAAACAAATGAAAAGAAAGCACAAAGTTGGAAACCTACCGTGCCCGATTGGGCAGTGTTATGGATAAATGACTCAGCAACGTTGTTGGAAGGAGAAACAAGGATTTATTGGTAACACAGGTAGGAGCGGTCCCTCCACTTGGCCGGCCAGGGGTAACTGCCGTTAGTGCCAACCGCCTCACCACATCGAATCCCCTGCTGCATTCTAAAGCCTCTATTGTCCGCGAGGCGTGCAGTGTGCGTGTTGTACACAAGAAAGGTGTGTAAGGCATGAGCCAAACATAACACATCCCCTCTCGTTCAGCAAAACAGGATTAGAAGCTAAGCAAAGAAAATGCTAGAACAGTAAGACCAAGAAAAGATCTCCAGTAAACACAATGGTGAAAGGGAGAAACACTATACAGTAGAATATACTCTACAGAAAACTATAAGGTAGGAAAATGTAGATTTTTCCCAACCTTGATGGTCAGAAAATCTGGATTTTATTAAAGACACAGAGGCTAATATTATTGCAATCTTCTTTATTTAGCTCACCACGGCCACTTTAAAGAACTTTAGAACATTTAAAACAAAAAATTCCAACCTAATAAAAGGCCAGAACACTGATAACTCTTCCTTCTTTTTTGAAACTTCCTTAAAATTTAAGTAAGACATAACAATTAAAGATATTAAACATAAGAACATAAGAGTGTCAAAATAAAACTCCAAGGAATAAATGTCAACGTCAAAGTATCCCAATATAGAACGGTATCCAAAATATTTATCCTCTTCTTTTATTGTTGAGCACGACCTACGAAATAAAGAGAAGAGAGGTGAAAAAACATGGGATGGGTTTAGGGAGGGAATAATATTAGCCTCTGTGTCTTTAATAAAATCCAGATTTTCTGACATCAAGGTTGGGGAAAATCTACATTTTATGTCAAGACCGGAGGCTAATCTTATTGCAAGTTTAAAGCATTTTTAACAGGCATGAAGCAGCATTATCAACAGGTCTAAAACAAAACTTGCGAAAAACCGCGTCATTCGACCAGTCAGCACATCTCAAAATATCATTCAAATAAACGCCTTGCATAAAGGCTAATCATGGGCAATGAACTCCGCTCCGCTGGCAGAGATTGCGGATATTTGCCAACTACGCATTACATTGAAAACACAGAATTCATGCAAAAACTCTGACTCCGCCACGTAGTGGAGTTAACTATTGCACCCTCAACCCTTTGATAAAACAACTTTACTTTGACATGCTTAAAAGCATATAACCAATTCACAAAAGTGAGCTTTGAAAAATATCAGGCAATGAGAGAGGTGATGATTTTGGGGTCCTCCCTAACCTAGGGGGAGGACCAAGCAGATGCCTTGAACACAAAGAGTATATCATGCTGAACGATTCGGTGGTGGTCCCATCCTCCTAGGACCACCCCAAGCAAAGTTGTGGGCAAAAATACAATGCCAACCAAAGGCCCAGCAAAGCATTATGGGGCGAGATTCTAGAGTGCAGTGAATATTATAGTATTAGCTCTCAGCTGAGCCGGGAGAGCCACTGCAGCTTGAGGAATGTTTTGATTTTGGATACTATAATATTCACTGCACTCTAGAATCTCGTCCCATAATGCTTAGCAGGGCCTTTGGTTGGGATTGTATTTTTGCAAACACAAGGAGATGATGGACGGAGCGCTGAAACTTTTCAGACACTCACCCCCAGTCACAGATCTGAGTTGAATCCATCATCATTCTTTAGCTCACTTCGCCACCTCAGTTCAGACCCAGCTATATGCAAATCAGTCTTGACCCTGTGCCTCATTGGAACAGTCCAGCCCGAACTGCCAAGCCAAGTCTTCCCTGAACCCGAAACAAGCCTCCTGGGACCAGTTTCTGGGTAACACCCTTCATCAGCCAGGCTAGCTTGAATCCAGTGGCAAAGTGAGCAAGGGACCCACGTCTGGGCATACCCTGCCAACCTAGGGCGAACAAACCAAACACAAGGAGATGATGGACGGAGCGCTGAAACTTTTCAGACACTCACCCCCAGTCACAGATCTGGGTTGAATCCATCATCATTCTTTAGCTCACTTCGCCACCTCAGTTCAGACCACCACCGAATCGTTCAGCATGATGTGCTCTTTGTGTTCAAGGCATCTGCTTGGTTCTCTCCCTAGGTTAGGGAGGACCCCAAAATCATCACCTCTCTCACTGCTTGCTATATTTTCATTTTCACTTTTGTGAGATGACTATATGCATTTTAGCATGTAAAGATAGAGTTTTTTGTTGTTTTACTAAAGGTATGTGAGGTTTACATTGAAAACAGTTTTTGTTCAACCAGATTTGCTAACTACGGATTACGTTGAAAACAAGGAATTCATGCAAAAACTCTGGAATTAATTATTGCACCCACAACCCTTTGATAAAACAACTTTACTTTTAAATGCTAAAAATCATAACCAATTCACAAAAGCGAGCTTTGAAAAATATCAGGCAATGAGAGAGGTGATGATTTTGGGGTTCCCCCCTCATCTAGGGGGAGGACCAAGCAGAATCCTTGAACGCAAAGAGCATATCATGCTGAAGGATTCGTGGTGGTCCCATTCTCCTAGGACCACCCCAAGCAAAGTTATGGGCGAAAATACAATGCCAACCAAAGGCCCAGCAAAGCATTATGGGGCGAGATTCAATAGTGCAGTGAATATTATAGTATTAGCTCTCAGCTGAGCCGGGAGAGCCGCTGCCCCTTGAGGAGTGTCTGATATTGGATACTATAATATGACTATATGCATTTTAGCATGTAAAGATAGAATTACTTGTTGTTTTACCAAAGGTATGTGAGGTTTCTGTTTTATTAATTGGGATGAGACGGAGCGGAGTTTCACAGAAAAAACTCCACCAAATTCCACGTAGTGGTACTCCGCCAACTACTCCCACCTTTAATAAAGGCTTGAGAAGCAGAAGCTCCACGAACAGAATGTGCCCCGAACAAACTAACATCTGCGCCAGACATTCTCATCACCTCTTTTACCCATCTTGCCAGAGTTGCAGATGATACACCCTTGTGAGGTTTCCTGAAAGAAATTAGCAACTGTTTAACATTAGACCTTATCTCAAGCGTTTTCCTCTCATATTCTTTCACACAACGGACAACACATAAATTGTGATAATCATCGTTGTAAGGATAGAAAATGTTTGGGGAATTAGTTTTTGTTCTATTATTTAGATAGAAACATATACCCTCAGGGGAAAAAATTCTGTTTGAAATTTCCAATGCCCTTACATCGGATATCCTTCTAAAAGAAACTAAACAGAGAAGGGTTGTTAACTTATGAGATAGTATTTTGAGAGATAATGAATCATTTGTACCCAAACTATCTAAGTACCTCAAAACTTTTGAAACGTCCCACAGAGAGTTGTACCTAGATATCGGTGGTTTTGAAATCCTTCTGCTTCTTAATAATCTCTTAATACATTTTGGCCTACTGAATATCCATTAACCAGGGTGTGACCAGAAGCAATTGCTTAACGATGTACATTGATAGTCCTATAAGATAGACCTTTTGCGAACAATTCTGACAGATAATTAGCTATTTCTACTATATCCACTGAAATGGGATCAAAACTCCTTCCCACACACCAGCAAACCCATTTTTGCCAAGCCAATCTATACATTTTACGTGTTCCTGGTGCCCACGATTCCTTGATAAGATTTTATGCCTCCTCTGAAAGTCCTGGCACCTCCCATAATTTCCTCAAATTTTCCATTCCATCATTCTCAACTCCCCTTCCAACACCAGATTGTGTAACTCTCCTGTTGGGCCTAATAAAATTTCTGGGAACACCGGTAACAAAGCTGGGTAAACTAGCGACATTTCTAACAGCACAGGGTACCACACTTGGGACTTCCATAGTGGAGTCACTAGAGCCAGAGAAACCTTCCATTTGCAAATCATTCTAGCTACTCTTGTAATCATTGAGAAAGGTGGAAAGGCATATCCTTTCCAACCCCTCCAATCCTGTCTGAAAGCGTCTACGCCTGCAGATTCCAGATCCGGGTGCTAACTGTAAAAAATCTCTAACTGGGTATTCATTCTGTCTGCAAACAGATCTACCTGAAAAGGACCCCAAAGATCCATCAATCTCAGGAAAATTCCCCTGTTCAGAGACCAATTGCTCGAGTCTCTGTGATTCCTTGAAAACCAATCTGCCTCCCCATTGTTCATGCCAGGAATATGTTCCGCCTGAACTACAATATTCTGTTTTAGACAATAATCCCAAAATACTTTAGCCAAATATGCTAAATCTTTCGATTTCGGACCCCCTAGCCTGTTCACATATCTCACTGCTGACACATTGTCCATTCTCAAAAGAATCGAACACTTTGCAGAATTCTTTCTTTCTCTGTCCATAGACCTCCAGTAGAAATTGAACCACTATTCGCTCCCCAACCTGACAAACTTGCATCCAATTCTATCACAAAATTTGGAAGAGAACCAAAAATTGCTCTCCCATTCCATGCTTCAATATTTTTTAACCACCAAACTATTTCTTCCCTGGCCTCTTGAGAAAGAATCACCTCCTCCGAGTATTTCAAACCATCTCTTAGATGTTTGCTTTTCAAACGTTGGCGAGCCCGATAATTTAAAGGACCAGGAAAAATGGCTTCAATCGTTGGCCCGACGTTGCGTCAAACCCTGTCAAAGGTGACCTTCATGTGCCATTTTTATGATTCTCCCCTTTACAAATGAAGGAGGTACAAACCTGTCACCACTCATTAACACTTTTCTTCCACAAGTGGAAAGTTCATCTAAAGTTTTTCTAAAAGATCGTACAGACACGGTTACACAACTCTCTCTTCTTCTCCCAGAGGTCACCATATGAATCACTTCAATGAGGGTGTTGTCTTTTGCCATTTCTTCACTCCACTCTTCTAAAGTAAAAGCACCCGCACCCTCACACACCACATCCTCAACAGAAGCTACTGGTTCATCATATTTATCGAAGTTAACTGTATTATTAGTATGCGTACCATCTAGTGCTAACCTGGATAAACAGTCTGCCTGCACGTTTTGCCAACCAGGGATGTACTCTAAGACATAACGAAAATCTTGCAGCCTGGCTGCCAACCTGGCTGATCTTGCAGATCCCTTCCCAGCTCCACCAGGTGATAAAATCTTGAGTAGGGGTTTATGGTCTGAACGTAACCAAAATTATTTGCCCCACACATACGTGTGATAGTACTCCACACCCCAAGCAACAGCCAAGTCCTCCCTTTCAATAACTGAATAGTTTCTTTCAGTATTGGTTAGAGTTCTGGATGGGATGCAAAGGCCACAGTCTTCTCAGCACAACCATGTTTTTGAGCAAGGACAGCACCCAAACCTGTTGCCTAGCATCAACAGTTATTATAGACTTTAACTTGATATCAAAAGGAACCACGATACCAGCACAACAAATTTCCTTCTTAATGGTGTCAGAACATTCTTGTTGTTCAGACCCCCAGATGAAATTCTGACCTTTCCTCAACAAGGCTTTCAGTTTTGTCTGCAAAGCACTGAATGGACTTAGCATAATATTCTATAAGACCCATGAAAGATCTCAATTGATCCTTGTCAACAGGTCTCGGCACTTGTTCAATCACTTTGAGTAAGCTTTGCTTAGGCTTGACTCCATCCACAGATAAAGTATAGCCCAAGTATTCAACACTTTAGGTGAGAAAAATATTTTTCCTTGCTCAAAGTAATGCCCACATGCACAATTCTTTGTAGGGTTTGCTTCAATACAGCATTATGCTCCTGAACTGTCTCATCAAAGACTAGTATGTCATCCTGGAAGTAGAGAAAGTGATCCATTGCTCTAAAAATGTCGGACATCATGTGTTGAAACATGCTCGCCGTGGAAGAGAGGACAAATGGCATGCGAGTAAACTGAAATGTTCTCTCTATGGTTATAAAGGCGGTGAGGGGCATTGAGTCTGGGTGGAGCTTGATCTGGTGGTAAGCATTCATGAGGTCCAACTTTGAAAAGAATCTTCCACCTTTCAGAAACATAACAATCTCATTGATGTTAGGAAGAGGATAGGTGTCAGCTATGATATTCTGATTGAGTGACCTCAAGTCCACACAGAATCTCAAGCGGCCATCGGATGTGCGTGCTATAACCACTGGTGAAACCCAATTGGAGGCCTCCACTGGCTCAATGATCCCCTCTGCCAGCATGTCCTCTAACAATTTTTTTACTCCTTCCCTGAAAATGACAGGAACTCTCCTGAGTTTATGTTGCACAGGAATTGCACCTTCTTTAGTATAATCTTGTGTACATAGCCTTTGAGCATGCCCAACTTATCATCAAAAACATGCTTCACTGAGCTCAAAATATCGTCAATAGGTTCCTCCTCTACAACCATTACTTGCATGGGTGCCCTTGGATCAATTATTATGTGAAGGTTGTATTGATGAACCCAACCTAAAACAGCAGGTCCATCTTCAGACACGTAAACTTTCCCAAGCACAGACCTTCCCGTCGAACTCTACTTTGGATTCCATGAACCCTAAAATCTCTCACCTTGGTAGCCTGTAGGGGTAATGTCCCTGGGTTCTAACACTGTTCCTCCCCACAAACGTAAAAACAGATTTGGGGACAATGATGTATTTAGAACCAGTGTCAACCATAAGTGACACCTCACAACCATTAACTTTAAGCATTGCTTTGGGTCTGTTCAGTCTGTGTATATCGTTTGCTACATTATCTTCACTGTCTATGCTAAATATCCTATCAGAGGTTTCAATCTGTTGTGTTGTCTCTTCAATGACACAAGCTACAAGTTTATCTACACATCTTTGCAAAATATTGAAACCGACCACATCTTCTGCATTCCCTGTTTTGGGCAAAACAAAACTTAAAATCAGAACTGTGACTGAAACTGTCACAACGGTTGCAACTCTTAACAGGAGCAGAAGAGGTAAATGTTACCCTTTTGGAACAATTTGTTTGGTAAAAGAGGGGGTAGTCTGAGTTAACTTACTTATGGCACCCACTTCCGAAACATCCACTTTTTGTTCTTTCTTCTCAAGTTCCCTCATACATAAGTCAGATTGTTCTAAAACCTTAGCAATTCCTATAGCCTCCGTTAAGGTGGGATTTTTAGCTGCCCAGAATCTTTCCTGAATTTTTTTGTTGGAACACTGTACAATAAGTTTATCTCTAATAAGTTCTAAAACCTTAGCAATTCCTATAGCCTCCGTTAAGGTGGGATTTTTAGCTGCCCAGAATCTTTCCTGAATTTTATTGTTGGAACACTGTACAATAAGTTTGTCTCTAATAAGTTCATCTGTCATTGCTCCAAAGCTACATTTAGTGGATAACTCCCGAAGTCTACACACAAATTCATCAATACTCTCCTCAACTTTCTGATGTTGAGTGTAAAACTTGTACCTGGTCATAACCAAGTTCTCCTCCTTGGCAAAATGCATCTCCAATCTGCGTATGGCTTCCATATACGCATCCTGAATAATTTGGCCATTATCTCCAACAGCTGGTGGCATATACCTAAACACTCTCTGACCTTTTCTTACCCAAAGCACTCAATACCAAGGCTTTCTTACGTGAAGACCTAAACTTCCCTCCATCTAATGCTTCCAAGTAATTATCGAACATTAAAATCCAATCATCCCAAGGCATGGGTGGTGTGCCAGGCTGCATCAGAAAGAAAGGTGGAGAACTTACAGAAACATGTGGTATGGCCCATTTAAACCGCTTGCTTAAAATTTTGTGTGATTTAGCAGTGGCCTTCCCTTATGCCGACTGTTTGCTTACTGGGGATTTTAATACTAACTTGTTCCAAGGAAATTCGTCGGATTTGGGAGGTTGTCTCCCATTGTCGTTGTCGGTATTGAAGCCTCAGTCCAAACCCCTAAATCAAACACACTGCGCCTTGGGGGAGCTCTGTGTGTTGCAATTCTTTAGCGCAGGTTTCATAGTAATGAACGGCAGGTTCACACAGGATACTCCTCCAAACTGGTCATGGACAAATGGCCGAAAGTTCTCTTTTTTAGACTACACCATCTGTAACCTAGCTCTGTTCTCTCACTTGGAAAATTACAGCATCAAAGCTCGATCAGAGAGCGACTACCGTCCACAAGTTGTCATCATCAACACTAACCCAGCCTTTCACAACTCAGCTCCAACAACTCACAAGGGAGTTCATTCAGAAAATCTAAAACGTCTAAGATGGAACGATGAACTTAGCATTAACATCCTGAAGGAATGCCTGTTTCTCACACTTGGCGGTCCCCCTCCCACAGCCTCTCACATTGTTGATTGGTCAAATTTCTGTCAACACCTGCTAAACCTGTTTCCATCTCACCCGCATGCTAACTCGACCACCTGCTGTTCTCAGTTCCCCATTTCGAGTCAAACAGTAAAATTAAAGAAGATTAGAAACGCTGCCCTGCGGGCAACCAGGAAGTATCCAGAATCCAATGAGCGCCTTAACGATTATAAAACTGCTCAAAAAACTACAGACAGGCACACCAAAAAGATAAACAACTTCATCTCGATCAATTTTGGTGTAAACTTCTCTGGGAAAGCAAAAACCATAACTCAAGAAAATTTTGGGCACTATTGAACAGACAAATCAATGGAACAACTAGACAGGGAGTGCAAACATTGCGGAGGCAGAATGGGTCTCATTCTTGACTGATCACTTCAAGGCCAATGGAGGTGCAGACTCTTTAACAGTAAACACCTCCGCATTAATTAAAAACGGGCTCTCAGAGAGCCAGGACAGCCCCCACGAGCTGACGCAGCCGCAATGCGAGACGATCTCCACCACTCAAGTAAGGTTGATTAAAATACTATCAAAAGCGAGATCAGACGGAGCGCCGGGTCCAAACTGGCCTGCCGCAGGCCCTGTTTAAGGCAAACATCCCTCTTTGGGCACAACAATTGGCAATCCTTTTTAGATCTGCACTGAGTTGTTCAGTCATACCAGACTCATGGCGAGGTGCAGTAATCCATCCAATATACAAGTCCGGTGCTCATTCGTCCCCAAACAACTACAGGTTGATAGCCCTATTGGACAACGAGGCAAAGTATTTTGCGAGTATCCTACTTGAAGAACTAAGTTCCTGGGCCGATCAGAAAGGCCTGATTCCAAAACCAAACAGGCTTTACAGCAAATTCTGGCACAACCTCCAATCTACTGGCACTATCAATATTTTTTGACAAATCGCTCATCTCATCGAAGGTGTTTTTTGTTGTTTCGTCGACTTCAAAGCCGCCTTCGATCGGGTCCCCAGGGCAGCACTTTGGGCAAAATTAACAAAATGGGGAATCCCGGCCAAACTACTGGAGGCCATTGTTCAACTGCACACCGACACTTGGATACAAGTCAAGCTTGGCACTGGCACACACCTGTCCCGAAAAATCTTAACAACAAGAGGAGTGAAACAGGGGTGTGTGCTTGCCCCATTGCTCTTTAACCTGTTTATTGCCGATCTCTCAGCAGAACTGGATGAGATAAACAGCCATTCCCCAAAGATTGGCGGTGTGCAGTTGAGTAATCTTCTGTACGCCGATGACCTTGTTCTTCTTAGTCAAACCCGAGTAGGGCTGCAACGATTGTTAAATAAATTATATAGTTACACCAGTACAAACAGCCTAGAGGTCAATCTAAAGAAAACACAAGTAGTCATATTCAGCCGAAAACATTACGGAGGTGGCGGCTGGATGTACAACGACTCCAGCCTTGTTGTAGGAAAATCTTACAAATACCTGGGGGTCAACTTCGACTCAAGGGGCACCTTCGCCAAACATCGTAGTGACATTTCAATGAAAGCCACAGCTCTCCGACTGAATTTTTCAAAACTCTCTAAAAACTGATGGGTCCGGGTCTAACCCCAATGATGGAAGTTATGAAAGCCAAAGTCGGCCCTACGCTGTCATACGGCATTGAAATCTTTAGGGGAAAAATTAGCACAACACTAAATCAACATGTGACCAAGATCTATAAAAGTGTTTTTCGCATGCCAAAATCCGCCTCCGCCGCACAGATTCGATTAGAATTGGGCCTTTTAAACTATGAAATTTCCAGCTTAGGTGCCTATTTAAACCTGTGCCACAAGCTAAGGCAGGCAGAAGGTGGATCCCTTGAGTCAATGTTGTGGTCGGACATTAGTTCTAATAATCCAAGTGGGACCTACAGCAAGCTCTTCCATGACTGTGTACAGCAATTTTCAGCAAGTGAC
Organism: Calotriton arnoldi; assembly: GCA_963921515.1. NCBI lineage: Eukaryota > Metazoa > Chordata > Amphibia > Caudata > Salamandridae > Calotriton > Calotriton arnoldi. The sequence goes on along the minus strand of CAWUFW010010441.1, from coordinate 452,046 downwards.
CTTTGGAACCTAAACCCCAGTCAAACGGCCTTTAAAATTAGCATCAAGAAGCGCACTCGCATGCTGTCCCATATTACAGACAAAGCTGTTCTCGCCAAACGTAAGCATGCATGGGCAGTAATTAATTCCTATCAGTTGGCTACACCGTCATCATATCTGCCCTGCACATATTCTTTGTACCTAAAATTGCGTTTCATGGCAGTAAGACTGGGGGAATGGCATCTGCTGAAACATTTACCCATCTGGCGTCGCACGTCAGACAACCAACAGTGCAGGGGTTGTGGAGACTCGGTGGAATCTATGGAGCATGTTGTATGCCTCTGCCCTGCACTGCTGACTCAGCGCAGATCAAAATTGAGGCTAGAATGGAACAGATTGGGAGTTCGGTCCTGCAGACAGGCAATCATCGCGGCTTTGAACCCGGAGAACACAGCTCTAAATATAAGCTTCACTATTTTTATTCATTACGTACATCGCAAATTTAATCGGCAAATTGTAGGCCCGGTAGCAACTGTAAAAAGGGCCACAGGTGACTAAAACAAAACTGTAGATTTACAAAGCCCAACTTTGGTTTCTTCTGTGTTCCCCGTGCCTGTAACACTAGGGTATGTGAACCCGATGATCCTTTATGGACATTGACATTTGACAGTCATTTCAATGAATTGGTCACACTCTCCGCGTCTTCTTGTAACTCCCGGTCCCTTTTTCCTCAGATTTTGACAGTAACGCTCACTTTTTTCTTTGTTTGTTTACATTATTAATCCTTTTAAAAATACTTTGCTGTTGCCTAGTTTTACAATTTCGTATCTTTATACCACTTTGGTCATTTTAATTATCTATTTTGTATATGTATGGCACGCATGTCCAGCTTTTATGATTATATTTTAATCAAATAAAGTTCTTCTTACCCTTCAAAAATGTGGTATGGCAGGGGTGGGTAATATCACAGTGTGACTGTCCCCTGACACCTCCATGGTCAAAGAGAAGTAGGTATTGACAAGAACAAGGAAACGGAAATAACAAATGAAAATGGGAAATAGTTTATATAAAGCGAAAAGTACAGTAACCAGGATGTATGAGGAAATAAATAGGATATTGCACTAGGGGTTAAAGCCTTAGTTGGCCAATATAATATGTGACCAAGTTACTCAGTAACAATAAACTATATAGAATAAATATCCCCAAAACCAATTCACGTTAGAGCCAACACATTTTCAGTTGTGTAATTAAGGTGTGCACATCACCGCTGTAGCTGTGCATGTGCAAAGAGTCATCTTACCAGGTGTATGCATCACCAGCGATGTGCTTACTGAAACTAAGACCACAAATGCAGTGTGTACATCACCTTTGCACTGCAGGACAAAAGGAACCAACCTTCCGCTACTATACTTCAAAGAGCGGAGACGGTCGCTGACGAGACACCGATGAGGCACTTACAAACCGCGCTGAGCATGTAAACACACAGCCTCCACATGCACGTATACAGACGTAGTTGCAGCACACGACCGCTTCCTTTATGAGTGGGATTCGCCAAGTGGATAACGCAATGTCAGCCCCTCCAATCACACTGCTTGGGACATGTCCTGCTCCGTCGACTGGACGGATATCCAAAGCTGCTAAGGGAAGCAGCAGTCACGTGGGTTACGATTCTTCGCTCCTAAATCATATCGCCGCTGTGTCGTGCTGAGACATTCCTCTTGTACTTTCGCCGCTTGTTCTCCCGCTGTCTGTGCTGATACGAGCACCGGCCAAGATAGTCGCCAAAATTGTTATGGATAAACGACTCCACAACGTTGTTGGAAGGAGAAACAAGGATTTATTGGTAACACAGGTAGGAGCGGTCCCTCCTGGCAGGCTAGGGGTAACTGCCATTAGTGCCAACCGCCTCACCACATCGAATCCCCTCCCGCATTCTAAAGCATCTATTGTCCGCAAGGTGTGTGTTCTACACACGAAGGGTGTATAAAGCATGAACCAAACATAACAGGCAGCAAAAACAGATCCATAAAGAGGGCATCAAGGCTTGTCTGACAACCTTTGTGAGTAGGATACATGTGGCCTTGAAATGAAATGAAATAATGATTTATAAAAACGTGCAAACTACCCAACGGTGTCTAGGCCTGCGAGCTTGCTAACGGGGCTAACCGAGGCTGAGAGGACTCCTTATAGTTTGAAGAACCATGTTTTCAGTTTTTTCCTGAAGGCGAGGAGGTCAGTTTCCTTTTTAAAAAGTAAGGGGAGGCTATTCCAAAGACAGGAAGTGCTGCCTTTGAAGCTTCTCCCACCCCATTGTGCTCTCTTTGCTCTAGGGACAATGATGTTAAATTATGTTTCTGAGCGAAGGGATTTTGGCGGGATGTACAAGTGAAAACTAAGCCTAATAAATTGAGGGCCTTTCCCACGAAGAGCCCAGAAAGCAATACACAGGGCCTTAAAATGTATACGCTTCTCAATGGGTAACCAGTGGAGAAGCGGAAGGGCAGCTGAAACTGATTCTCTTTTAGGTATGCCAAGTAAAAGGCGGGCAGCTGAATTTGTTAGGATCTACAGCTTGTTGAGACTTTTCTTTCTAATGTTCGCTAATAGAGCATTTGCGTAGATATTTTTGAAAGTACCAAGGCGGAAATTACCGTTTTTTGCAGATCTTTCGGTATAAAGGGGAAGATCTTTCTTAGTAGTTTCATGGAAGCAGACGTGAGTGCATTTACGTGCCCTTCAATGGTCAGTTGACTGTCAAAAATAACTGCAAGGTTCTTTACCTTTGTGACTGGCGATGGAAGTTGGCCAAGTTCAGGTGGCCACCAATCTTGGGACCAAAAAGAGAGGTCCTATCCAAAGAGCAATACCTCGGTTTTGCCTGAATTCAATTTTAAGCAATTTTGGGCCATCCATTTTCCAATCTCCAACCTGCAACTGTGAAAACGCTTTGCTGTCTCTGTAGGATTCGATGATACTGAAACCACTAATTGGGTATCATCTGCATAAGTAACTGCAAAGAACCCAAGAGATCTGATAAGTTTGGCTAAAGGGGCCACATATATGTTAAAAAGGGTCGGGCTGAGAGACGAGCCCTGGGGGACACCACAAGGGAGGGAAAAGGAGGGGGATTCAAAATCGTCGGCTGCGACAAACCGAATTCTGTCTGACAGAAATTATTTTTAAAAAGCAAGGGCTTTGTCCTTTACCCCAATATCTTCAAGCCTATTCAATAATAGCTGCTGAAAGGTCTAACAAGACCAGCACTGCACTTCCGCCCTCATCCAGCGTGAGTCTGATCTGTTCCAAGACACTTATCAGAGCCAATTCTGTGCTGTGATGTTTCCTGAAACCAAATTGGCAGGGGTCTAGGTGGCTCTGGTCCTCAATGAATGCTGTCGACTGAGAGTTGATAGCTTTTTCGATTATTTTGGCAGGAAGGGGCAATCTGGAAATAGGGCGATAATTACCTGGATCTGTGGGATCTAAATTAGCTTTTTTAAGCAAAGGAAGGATGGATGCTGTCTTCCAGACACTTGGGAATTGTCCTGACTTAATCATTAGATAAAACTTTTCTGTTAGGTAGCCTGAAATGGTGTCTGCTGTTAGATGAGTGATTTTAGGTGGGCATGGATCCAAAGGGGATCTGGACTTTGTTTGCATAAGAATAGTTCTGATTTGCTCCTGGGAAAGTTCAGAGAAGGCGGTTAAAGGGACCTTAGATTCATTACCCTTAGATTGGGGACCGTTTTGATTAATCGATGGGTTGCTGGAGTTAGAGGAAAAATGATTAAAAATGGAATTAACCTTCTCTTGAAAGAAGGAAGCCAAAGAATTGCAGAATGTTTGGTCAATGCCCTGATTCACCTTTTCTGGAGGTTTAGATAACTGTTTGACAGTGGCAAAAAAGTTATTTTGAGGAGTTTTTCACCGCTTCTATTTTCTGGGTAAAATATTTGGATTTTTCTTTAATGATCAAGTCTTTACTCGTGGCTAGAATAAGTTTGCCTTGAGTTATTACACACGCCTAAGGCCCTAAGCTTCATTTTACACAAGTGAGTACGCCTGCGGACCGGAATTCCGCCGTTCGCAGAACTCTGCAGAATCTTGCATTTTAGGTAACTCTGCGGAATTCCGTGGAGTAAAACTCCGCGATTTTCGCTCACCCCTAAGCTAAAACACCTCAAACAGTAAGTATTGGTATGAGAAAATGGTTTGAGGAGGTAATGATCATTTACAGGACAGTTGGCTAAAAAATTCACACCGGATAACTATATATACATTTAAATCGCAATATGCTGAGGCTAGAGACCGAGAACCTCAGGGCAGTGCTGTGCTTTTAACTTCAGTAGAAATGTTTGCAGGATCAACAAATGGTCCCATCTCTGGCTAGATCATACATGTTGATTCCTTACAGAGATTCTTGAATTATTTGGCAATCGTGTCGCTAAGTAGGCTCAAGAACATTCCAACAGCCAGACTTAAACCCTTCAGTTCAGAAACAGTTTGCGACCTTAACCGCGGGGCCACAGCTGAGGAATGCATTTGTTTTTTGTTTGAAAAAGCACCTTAATGAAGTGCTGAAACGAGATAAACTTAAACCGCTGATGAAAAACTGTAGAAAAGCTGTAAATGCTCCTAAGCTCACTTGTTGGATATTTGTTTAGTTTGTCAATCTTCTGTGAAGGGAGTCGTAAGTGTTTATCATTTAGGCGACTCGTTTGGAAGCTCTTTATATTTCAGCAAGAATTCAGTCATTAACTAAATGTTATTATTATTAAATAATGAACCATTCTTTAAAAGTGTGTTTCCCTTCCTGATGATTTTTACCCTCTATCCGAGGCAGAAAGACCCTTACCCCCTTCACTCCCATGCCGCACCCACCAATCACATTGGGCATTTTACCAGGATCAAGGGGTCCCTGGCAGCACTGATAAAACAATTGGGTATGTAGCCTGGGAAGTACCAATAGTTCAGGGTTCATGTTATCCTGGATACAGTTATGAAGCAGGCTCGTTTATTATTTACGACTGCCTCGGAACGAGCAGTCAAACACACGCAGGTTGCTATCAGCTTCGTTGTAACTACATCAAGGCAGTTTTCTAGAGTATAGATGCCATGCTGCGAGGTACGTCTTTTTATTCCACTGTACTTTCATTTTATACTTTATGGTGTACACTACATTCTGGAGCGTGTGGTAGGAGCAAGGGCATAGGACTTGTTGCATTCTGACACAGGGGCCCCCTCTGCCACTGTGCAGGGTCAGCAGTGTGCGGGGCCCCCACCATGCACTTTGCAGGCTGCCCGGGGTCCACGAAGGAGACCCGCTAAGAGGGCGGCCGCCTTAGTGCCACAAGATGGCACAGGAGGGAGCCTCCCAGTGGTTGGGACCCTCAGGGGTCCGGTGTGCCGCGTCCCTTCCGGGCAGAGGGGGCGGGGGGTGAGGTACATATACCTCTCACCCCCCACTGGGTGCCCTCTTTGCCCACTACCTTGATGCCGTTTGGCTTCGTGATCCTCGAGGAGCGTCGGGTATCCCAGGAGCTGTACGCGGTGAGTGCTAACTCCCCCCCTCCCCTTCCCCTAGCAGGCACGTAAGGCGTCTGGTGCCCGGCAGCAGCCGCAGGTGACGGCCTGCCAGAGGGGGGGGGTAGCACAGCGCCCTGGGAACCTGGCCCGTGGCTTTCATGCCCGGCGCCTCCTTCATCGCTCCCGGTCCCGTCCCTGGTTACCCACCGGGGCTCCCTGGTGGGCCCGGGGGGGGTGTGGGTAAAGAGCGAGGCGAGGGGAGCCCCTCGCTGTTGCCGGTCCCTTTCCAATCCTTGGCCGGGGGAAGTGACCCCTTTGCGGGGTTTCCTATTCTCGGCTCCGGAAAAGTGATCACGCTGATCCCATCATGGCGGAGTGAGGCGGCCCGTGCTGCTGCTCACAGACCCGTTGCAGCGGGGGGCCGCTTCCGACCCCCCCCTTTTTACCTCCTTTTCACGGCGGGAGAACCCTCTGGCCGCGGAGGGGGTCTAGGCTCCGGAGTGAGGGGGAGGAAGCAGTGGGGACCGGGGTCCCTCCTCCGAATCCTCCTTTTCCCGGGTTTTGTGGTGCCGGGTTGAAGGGCGGGTGGATTCGGGGAAGAGTGGGGAGGGCGGCAAGCGCGTGGCTCCCCCTCCCCCGTGTGATGCTTACTGGCGCCCACCGCGCGGTCTCCTGTTGCCAGAGTTTCTCTGGTGCAAGCTTCCTCGGCCAGCATGGGTGCAGGAGTAGCACTAGGCAATATGTTGCCACCGATGTTTAACCCCTTCGCTGCGTCCATCGGCCAATGGCCGTCGCGAGCACTACCTCGGTAGTGCTGCGCACATCCGTTGGCCGACGCGGCCCCGCCCACTCGTTCAAACCGCCGGACCGCGGCGGAATTTGTGCCGCGGTTAAGCGGGTAAGAACTATATTGCAGGTAGCTCTACACATTTAAGCATGCCGTTTGAGCAAGCAGCTTGCAATGGCACCGCCGGGTTTCGGCGAACCGTGCTGCATGGGGTGCCAGTCGGGAGGGGCAGGGTTGCTGCGCCGTGGCCCGGGACACGTTGGTGCCCCCCCAACTGGTGGTCCTGGTCCCCGTAGGATGCACAGGCTCATTAGTGTTGAGCACTATGCGGTCATAGGTTGGGCCCGTGCAGACACCGGCACTTAGGCTGAGGGCTGCATTGAGAAGGGGCATGGCTAGTGGGGCCAGTGTCCCTTCGTCGGCACTACGGAAGACGTGTAAGATTGGACTTCCAATGCTGGTGTGGCCGGTCTGCGGTGTTGATGCGAGATGCTTTGTTTGCAGTCTTTTGTACCGCGGTTGGCGTGCCGACGGCCTCCCTCATGCTGTTGGTTTGGCTGAGCCGTCTGTTGGGCTGGACTGCGACAGAGGAAGTATCAGTAATGTCCTTTAAGCTGTACAGCTGTCCTGCTGAGGAGCCTCAGTCCTGCTGGGAAGCGTGAGTCTGCTCTGCTGGTGACAGGAGTTCACTATGTACTTTCCGGTTAGCCCTGGCCACAGGCTCGCCTTTCTCCCCCTTCCTCACTGGTGAATTTCTGGTCCAGATTTCATCACTGATGCCCATTTCTGAGCTTTATTGATGAGGTGGCATGCGGGATTGTTGGTTGCAGTCTTTTGAACCTCGGTTTGGCGTGCCTACTACTTCCCTCAGGCTGTGGGTTTGGCTGAGCTATTAGCAATTTATACTGTACAGCAGTCCTGCTGAGGAGCGCCAGTCCTGCCGGGAAGCGTGAGTCTGCTCTGCTGGTGATATGAGGAGTTCATACACGGCCTTGGGTTCACAGCAGCCACGGCGTCGTATGGTTAGCGGCCTGCTTGTAAACTGTGCCCCATTAAATAGCATGGCGAACTACCTCTCTGTGGCTGAGGGGATGTCCCTCGAGTAGATTTTGGTTTGAAAGGTTAATTACAAATGTGAATACTTTTTCAGTGCATGGCATTAGTTGGCAATGGTTCTCCGGGCCAATTTTATTCCAATATGAGAGGAATTCCTGGGACCTCTGTAGGCCCAATGGTTAGACACTGGCCTCCTGTGACAAGGGGTTTGAATTGTTTCAGGAAACCTACATCACAGGGTGTCCGCACAGCCTCGCACGACAAGTGCAATATACGATAGTGCCTGACCTGGCTGGTCAGTCGTGCTGTTGGGCTATTGTTGATGCAGAAGGGAGGAATTATTTAATTTCATAAATGGAATTGACGATTATTGTTTCCATTCTGCTCCTTGCCATGATTCCTTTTGAGACTTTCATTCCATTATTGATCCGGAGAGGGTGGTCAAGTCCATTAAGAGATTCCTGGTTAGACTGCAGGGGATTATCTTGACTGTATCTTCAGCGGTCTCCTTGCACAGGGTAAGGAAATGCTTTATCTTTCATATACAGGATGCATATGGGATATGCAACATAGACGGGATGACGCAATATCTGAGTTTGAAGGAATATGGGCATGAGCGTGATATGACCGGGTCTCTTGGTGCAGTGGACCATCGCTTCCACTGCAGGGATCAGCGTTTGACCTCTGGGTCACAGGTTCTAATCCCGGTGAGTTCACTCAGCCTCTCACCCACCTGAGGTCAAAGGTAACAAGAACCAGCGGTATTTAGCGCCAGGTTACCTACGGGTGCACGTGCGCTCTTATGTTAGGTATTGCTTGGGATTAAAGAGATAGGGAGATCTAGTACGGACGAAGGAAACAGTGCAGAACAGTTGTAGATCGAGATAGACTGGATCAGAATTTCCTTTGAATTCTGTTGGGCGCCAACTCAGCAGCTTGCGGTTCCTGCTGAGATGCCGCCTTCTAGGTGGCATGCTTCATCGGGTTGTTTATGGAGTTAGTGGTGGCCTCGTAACCTTTCTGTAGTGCAGGAGTCCCTGGTAGCGGTTGGTATCAGTCTGGGGGGCAGTCGCGGGCCAGGGGGGGCAGTTATTCGATCGTGTTGCTTCCAGAAGTGTTTATATAACACACACTCTTATATGCGTGACATTGGGCGATTGTCACAGCTGCACTCTCCAATGCAGTATAGTCAGGCGAGACAGCTTTGCCGGGCAGAGTCTGACACTAAGGACCGGTATATGTCTAAACTAGACTGCTTTAAACGCTCACAAAGCCACAAGGGCCATGTGTTGGGCCACCCCTGTTAGGCAGTTGTGTTGCCTGGGGAGAGGTGCAGGGAGGGAAGGGCCCTGCAGCGTCAGTCATGGGTACTAACGAGGGGGTGTTGGGTGCCTCCTTCCGGCACAAGTTAGGTTGTGCAGCTGGGCAGGACAACATCCTGTTGAGTAAATAGGGAGGCAGCGGTTGCCCAGAAGAGCTTAGGGGGTGAAAAGGAGCGCACGGGGTGTTATGAGCTCCAGCGTTTTAGTTGCCTCACAGTATTTTCTCGCAAAGCACAGCCAGTCAGGTTGTTATCGCATTTCACACTAGGGTGCACCTTCTTCCTGGTTAAGACCAGCGTGATGTAACTTATCTGCTGGGCCTGCCTTGTCTCAGCAGGTGTGAAGGCTAGGATGGACAGGTTCCTCAGCAGGGAGCAGCTAGTGAGCCTGAAGCCCGGGGCAGACAGGCCGGCAGATGTCTTGGAAAGTTCCATGGAGGGTTCTGTCATTGAAGGCCAGGGATAGGGGAACATCCATTTGCTTGGGGGCCAAACTCTCAGCGAACAATGTTAGATCCAAATCACTACAGCTTCAGCTGGTTTGGGGCCATTATCCCAGCAACCAAATTTCAGAGTGAATGACATATGCAGCGGACGCTGTTGGGCTCACATGAGTTTAGGTGGCGGAGTGGTGTCGCCACGTCAACAGCATGTATAGGTTCCAGTTCATGACCAGGAGGAAGCAGATGTTGGGGTCAGCTGGGTACACCTACAAGGGGTTGTTTTTGTATATCTCATGGGGGTTGTCTCTGGAGTGATGGTCCTCCTGACATATATGGCTGCTTGGCATCCATAGTCCTTTGCATTTGCCTATCGTGGTTCCCCAAGTACATCACTTCAGAGACATTTTTATTGTCCTGGTTCATTGCGTGGCTTATTAGGTTTCCATGACAAGACATCTATTGGTTAAGGCCACCTGCTCCGAATGGCATCAGAAGGTGGTGCAGGCATGTATCTTAGTGTGGACAGTCACCAACGTATATACGTCTTTTGGTCCACGGTAGAAGGACACGCACGCTCACGGTATACTAGCTGGAGCGAGAGGGGTGAAGTGCCACAGGGTGACACGACTAAATAATGTTGAACCTGCAGATGACACAGTTGATTAGGTGCATGCTAATTAGGCCAATTATCAAGGTGGTTTCTGGTGTCTCATCCTAGCTTCTACCACTAATTGAATTATGCAGGCCAGGAGGTATGTCAGAAGTACCTGATAGATCTTCAGTAGGCGGTGCGATATTTGGTACCAACAAGTAAAAGGAAACACCACAGGGGGCTACAAGGTAAACCGCACATTCATACGGCAGCAAATGTATTAACTTGTCATGTAAAGGGTCCCCCATTAACCCACATGGGGTAAAGGTCTTATCTAGGGGGGCAGGCGCAGCAGGGGCAATGCGGCAATTGGCGTTTGACGCGGCCAGCAGCAGTACGTCCAGTTGGGGCGGGTGTAGTGACTCTCAGGCAGGCCGCCAAACAGGGGTGGTGCTTGCCATTCGGGCATAGGACAGGAGGTAAAAAGTGCTTTCCGGGGTCCCCCATGGCTGCCATAGTATCAATGCACAAGGGGATGGAGGGTGACTACAATGCGCATCCATGGTTACAGCCCAGTAAAGGTCTGTTGTCATCATTGAATAACTACAAGGTACTACAGAAAGGGAGCTTACCAGCTACCCAGCGGAATTGTATCACATGAGGAACTGATATTTTTTATGGTAAGGCCTTATCGGCGCATGTCATGGCAGTCCAGAGCACTACACAGAGGGTGAAGAATAGGCCAAGTCCCTTGTCAATTTTTGCTTCCTTTTATTCGCCCGGGACTGCTGCTGGCAATGTCATTCAAACTTTGCAGTCAGGATATGGAAGGCTAAGACATAGCTGGGATTGTGCGAGGCGCACTCAGCAGTGGAGCAGGCTATGTTGCAGCAGATTCCTGGTATACCTTCAGCGAAAACTTAGGGTTACAGGCTACACACAAATAGGCACTTTCAGTCAGCTGGGGCGTGAGGGTGTCATTCCTGAGAAGGGGCGGTTGCCTTGCATTCATAGTTAAGAGGGTGCAGGTACGTTGCTCATAGGTTTACTCCATGTCCTCAGATCCAAACGGATGGCATGTCACCAGTTGTGTCAGTTTAGCAAGATATCCAGGGGAGTTGTCAGCTAACAATGGGACCACTGTCCCAATTTCTGGCCCAGGATCTCTGGTCGGTGGTACCAATTTCGCGTTGAACTGGTAATGTAGGCATGATTAAATATGTCAGGCAATGCGGGTCCTGGCAGGTGCTTTTGCAGGGGCAGCAAACTCAATGTTTTGGGCGGGCTTGTCAGTGGAGCGCAGCATGCAGGTGGGACGAGGGGATCCCAATGCTTTAAAAGGTCCTTCGTCCGCTGCCACCCAGGGGAGTGGCCGAAGACAGGTTAAGCGTATTATTGTCAGGCATATTTTGAGTATACCAAGGGCACCCCTGTGATGCACCAGAGGTTTTATGGGGTGCAGTGTTATTGTGGGAATTATGTGCAAGCTCGAGTAGTTGTATAGAGGGGTGTGCAGTGCGCAATAAAGGGTGCTTCCTGGTTTTACTTTAACAGAAGTTCGGCACGGGGCCACTCACGCCAGGGTGGGGACAGCAGCAAGGTGACTCAGCATCTTTAGATCACTTGCAGACGATGATTATCGTGCTACACCAACTGGACATTGCCAGGTATTGCCCGGTGCGCCTAGTCACGGCTTACCTGGCACTGCGCCCAGCGTCAGAAGGTTACTTACTGGTGCATGCAGACAGTACGCCCCTCACAAAGTTCCAAGTGCAGAGCATAATGCAGGCATGTTTGGCGTTGTCAGGCAACAAGGTACAGGGCAAACGCTTCTGCAGCCACTCATTCCGGATAGGGGCAGCTACCACGGCGTTTAGGGCAGGCTTGTCAGCAGAACGCATCAAACAGGTGGGGCGCTGGGAGTCCCAGTGTTACAAGAGATACATCCGATCTTGAGGCTCACACAAAAGGGACTGTGGACTGGGGAAGGGGGTTTCTACTGGCAAACTTTAAGGTTACCTCAAGAACATTTTGCGGCACCAGATGCCGGTGGCTTGCAGTGGAGTGTAATGAGTGCATTTTATATGTTGTAGATGTGCAGTGAGTCAATTAAAAGTGTTGCAAACTTTCATTTCTTTAATTACCAGGAACAAAGGTCTGGGTGATTGGCCATTCGGGCGTCTTGCGAGTGTCACGGTGTGCTGAACGCAGGAAATGGAGGCACGGCCTTACGGCCACAAACATCATTTGGCTAGGATACCCAGGCATACGCTGGACCTGCTTGCTGAAGAAGCTGCAGCAGATACTGGGGGGGGGGGGGTATCTCTCCTCCTAATGTGTTGGTCATACACCTGGGAGAGAATGATCTGGCATCTCGGGGGAGAAGGGCACTGCTTCAAGAAATGACGGCCACAATGTGTAAGTTGAGCAACCAGCTGGGGACCTGTGAAATATGGTGGTCAGAGATAACCCTCCGACAGGTGTGGCAGGGTGCACGATCTAAGGAAGCCATGGAGGTCTCTCGCAGGAAGGTTAACAGTGCCATGAGGAAATTCACTGAGCAAAGGGGTTTTGGCTTCATCCGTCATGGGTTACTGCACACTAAGGCCACAGGGTGTTTGGATGAAGATGGGGTACACCTGTCCAGAGTGGGTATGGACCTGTTCTTACTTGATCTGGGGGAGGCCTTGGAGACAGCAGGGTGTAAGTAATGGAGGCTATCTTGGTGGGGGGATAACCCCTCGCTTAGTGGGGCAAGGAGCCCAGTCAGGGGAGGCCAGGAATCCTCGCGCAGGAGAGCTAACAGTGCCATGCGTAAATTCACTGAACAGAGGGGGTGTAGCTTTATAAGGCATGGTTTTCAGCAGGCCAAGTCCACAGGGTGTTTTTCATTAAGAGGGGGTTCACCTATCCAGAGTGGGCAGGGACCTTGTTTTGCTGCACCTGTGAGAGGCCTGGGAATGAGCAGGATGTAGGTAAAGATGCCTACCTTGGTGGGGGACCCTGGGGTGACGGTGGCCACACCCAGTGCTGTGGCGGAGTTACAGGGCGATCCAGAGGCGGTAAGGTAAAGAGGGGTACCCTCTGCAGGAGCACAACAAGGGTGCTAAGGCCAAATATCCCCAGGGAGGTCCTCGCGTTGGACCCTGGAGGAGCGACGGCGCCCCGTTAGTCCTACCGGCGGTTGTGGACCTGAGCAACCGGGGGTTGCCTGGCAGGCTCCGCCCCCTTATGGGGCGTGAGCAAAGGGGTGGGCTGTTGGTCCACCGGTGGGAGGGGTCTTCCTTCCCCCAAAATAGGGCAAACACCGTTGGATAAGGCCACGGTGTAATTTGGCTCATCAGGTGTCAGGCGGCGAGGGGCTGCCTGCCTTGGGATCGCCCGTAAGATAACCCACCATGTTGGCATATTTGTAAAGCTAATAAACCTGCAGCAGTTTTCTCCACAAAGAAGTTGTTTTGTCTGGTTATTTCTCTAGGAGATTACTGTATGGGGGGGATGGCGAGTGTTGCCGATATTGGCACTATGCAGGCTGCCCAGGGTCCACGAAGGAGACCCGCTAAGAGGGCGGCAACCTTAGTGCCACAAGATGGCACAGGAGGGAGCCTCCCAGTGGTTGGGACCCTCAGGGGTCCGGTGTGCCGCGTCACTTCCGAGCAGAGGGGGTGGGGGTGAGGTACATATACCTCTCACCGCCCACTGGGCGCCCTCTTTGCCCACTACCCTGACGCCGTTTCCCTCTCTACCGCATACCCGGCGTTCAGGCAGGGTGTGGGGGGGTTTTTTGTCTAATGTATTCTTTTGTGTTGCAGGCGGAGTTAGAGGGCGATCCAGAGGCTGTAAGGTACAGAGGGGTACACTCTGCAGGAGCACAACAAGGGTGCTAAGGCCAAATATCCCCAGGGAGGTCCTCGCGTTGGACCCTGGAGGAGCGACGGCGCCCCGTTAGTCCTACGGGCGGTTGTGGGCCTGAGCAACCGGGGGTTGCCTGGCAGGCTCCGCCCCCTTATGGGGCGTGAGCAAAGGGGTGGGCTGTTGGCCCACCGGTGGGAGGGGTCTTCCCTCCCCCAAAATAGGGCAAACACCGTTGGGTAGGGCCACGGTGTAATTTGGCTCATCAGGTGACAGGTGGCGAGGGGCTGCCTGCCTTGGGATCGCCCGTAAGATAACCCACCATGTTGGCATATTTGTAATGATAATAAACCTGCAGCAGTTTTCTCCACAAAGAAGTTGTCTTGTCTGGTTATTTCTCTAGGAGATTACTGTATGGGGGGGATGGCGAGTGTTGCCGATATTGGCACTATGCCGTGGGGCCCCCTCAAGTTTTGTTACGCCACTGGGCACAGGGGTCCACACCATGGATTTCGAGATTGTTCGCCGCTGGAGAGTTCGTGCATTTGAAGCTCTTGAAAAGAATGTAACCATGTTAGCTGTTTCACAAAGCAGATGCTCCCCCGGTGGTCTTTTCTCATTTCTTTTTTCTGCTCTTCTTCCTTCAGCTATAGTAGTTTTTGCTGCAACTCTCTGCTTTTAAGCTATGTGGGTTATTAGCACTTCCAGCAGCTGATCTGTATATTTGTTTTTTTAATCCCGTTATGCATACCAGCATTGTGCTATATTCCGTGTACTGTCCCCCTTGCTTCCACTCCAGATTTTACAACTGGTGCACACAATCTTCTAATGCAAGCCCTACGGGTTGAAGCTGTTTGGGGCCCAACCTGTACCAGTGGTTGGGTATCTGATTAACCTCTTTCCCCTGCAGTGCCTGTCTCCCATACCCTTGAAGGTGGACTCCAGGGCACAGTGGTCTCACCCCTAGGTCCTCTTTGGTTCGGGAGCAGCTGGATTTCAACTTGACTCTGCCTGGTAAAGTTCAGGAATCGCCAAAGTTCTTCTGGGTTACCTGTGGTTTAAAGATAGAAACAGGGAAGATATTGTGCCCTCCTTAAATATGACTCAAGCTTGCCTCAGTACAACTGCCAGGGTCCTCGGTACACCTCCTGCATCCGGTCTCCGAAGCTCCACCTTGCATAACCTTTGACTTGTCATCTGCCCCATGGATGTGGCAGTGAGCTGTACATTGCTAGGAAAGCATGAAAACGAATTGTGCTTGAGTTCAGACTTTACATAAGCAATATCTTTTGATTTGCTAAGAACGGTTCCACCATGTGACTATAATGTACAACTATTTTCAACTTGAGCCAATGGTAGGCACCTCTACCAGGGACATGGAACATGCTATTTTATTATAACTTTTCAACATGCTGCAAAGCACCCACACTGCTCTACAACATAACTAAAAGACATTGGCAAAACCAATTGCTCTGGCCAAACACTTATAGGTCCCAAAGGCGAGGCCTATAGGCTATACCAATGCTTGTTTTTCCAAGTTGTATCCAGATTATGGAGCAAACTCCTGTTTGGACGCTAATCAGGATTACAGGGGTACCCAAAATGAGGCCCAAAATAACTAACATGTGGGTAATTAGAGTAGTTATTTTCACTAAAGTCTGAAGACAATAGACAAGTGGTAAGAGTGGTTGAACTGCTGTAAAATGTTAGCTGTGCCAAAGCTTCCCCTACCCTCACCCCTGAGTTTTTTTCCCAGATATAATGTGCGTGGAGAGGGTCTCACACTGCATTTAACTTCAATGCAGAAGAGTACGGGATTCCACTTGGCAACAGACACTACTTAGAGGGTTTGCGGTGACCTGCAGACCGCATCCCTTGAGGGAGTGCCCAGTGGAGAGGGATGTCCAGGCCAAGCTAGCTGGAGTGTTAATGCAGCTTTTATCCTGTGTTCTGTGTATACACATCATGCGACAATACTGCAGTGCATACATGAAAACGTCCATTTCCATGAAGGCTCCTCCTTTTCATCGCGCTTTGTCTCTTTTTTTTCACTTTCTGAAACTCATTTACTGAAAGTGAAAATATCTAACAAACTGGTGGCCATCTCAAACCTTTTCTTTAAAATCCGAACTCTTGTCCTGTAGTCTTAGATTTGGGATGAGGAAAGTATGACGTTAACTTTTTTACCTTGCTTGGAACCGGTTCTCTAGCCCTGTCTCTCGTTGAGAAAGGGTGACACGTTGAGGACGAGTCGTCCATGGGTCATAGGTGACAGACACCCTGGCTCTGCTCGTGGCCGGACACACCTTGCCTCCCTTCAGTCATCAGTGGGATGGCGCAGCCAAAAACCACAAGTCAAAATTCGAGTGTGAAAAAGGCCATTTTATTGAAACAAGTGCAAATTTCAGCGAAAAAAAACATTGGCAGTATGCCTTACAAACTAGATGAAAACCCAACCGCACTAACATCCTAACCAGTCACTTCAGCTAAAGAACCCTTAGCATGTCAAACTCTCCTCACTCTGCGCTTCACACATCCAAACATCACTGTGTATACTCTAAACTTATTAACTTCCTCTTGCCTTCCAAGTTGCCCCCACCTCCTCCCTTCCCCGCACCTATCAACATGGGTCTCAAGAGAACCAACTTTTCGTGAAAGAACTTGAACACCTGTCCAAAAACACCTGCAGAAAAACCTAACCGTGTTTTTCTGCCCCCCCCCCAACTGCTTTGTCTACAGACACCTACAACAATACACCAAACGCGCTCCGCAGTTGAAGGAAATAATGCTCCATTCCTGTGACTGATAAATGGACCCCCGAAGCCGAAAACTCTGACCACACGCTATACGCCTGTTTTATGGAGTCTGACAAAGATCTTCTGATCAATTCCATCACTTGGACGTTCCACAGGTGCCCGAGCATCGATGTCTTCCTCTCACCCTCCTACGGTGCTAGCCCAAGGAATCACTGCCACTGTGAACAAGAACAAACACAGCAAGATGATGGACGGAGTGCTGAAACTTTTCAACCACTTACCCCCAGTCAAGAGATCTGGGTTTAATCCATCATTCTTTTGCTCACTATGCCAACCCCAGTTTGGACCTAGCCATATTATTATTATTTTTTTAGCAGTTTTATATAGCGGAAACTCGACCCAAAGATATCACAGCGCTTTACATGAGCACCAGTTGCGTTACAGAAGGACACAGTCATTTTTTTTTAAACACTGGGAAATTACGTGATTTGCCCAGAATCACAGATTTTTTTAGCCTCCAGCCAGACTCACACCTGTTTTCCTAGCTTCAAAGTCGGCCGCCCTAGCCATTAAGTCACAGTCTTGACCCTGCTATTCATGGGAACAGTCCAGCCCGAACTGTCCGGCCAGGTCCTCCCTGGACCGGAAACAAGCATCCTGGGACCGGTTTCGGGGTATGTCACCCTTCATCAGCCAGGGAAGCTTGAATCTCGTGGACTGTTCTCATGAGCATGTGGCGGGCTGGTCATCCTCCCCAGCACTTATCTTAGGGGCCGCATCCTTCCCAATGTGTTTTCCCTTCATCAAGGCTGCCCATGTGGCCTCTCATTCTTGGAGGGCCGGCCCACTGGGGGCACTTCATCTGCTCCTTCCACTGCACCCAGCTCTAAAACTACCAGCTTCAATTTACTTTTTGGGGGGAGAGGAGGCCAAAATACCAGTTGCTACCCCCAGACGAATGCCTCCAGTCTTAATATGGTTGGCCCTCCTCACCTCCTCTAAGGCAAGTAGTGCCTACAGTGTGCTCTTGCCAGCACTAGATCCACCTTTACCTGCAAGGCCCTACGCAAACCTGCCAAAACATGCGCTGTCCCTGCTGACTGGCGTGCCTAGTATCTAGGAACAAAGGAGTGGTCAGTCCTAACTACACTCTCCTTTAACATTCTTGACCTCGCCCCTCTAGACTACCTGCCAATGGTTGCCCCCCCATGCTCACCAGACCACACTGCCAGCCCCAGAGGTCCATGGGGTAGGGACGCCCTCCCAAAAACACCTGCTGAGCAGCAGCTGAGCAGGGTCCGGCTCCTCTTATTCCAGTGAACACCAAGCTCCTCCTTGGTGCTCCGGGAGCTCCGTAACCGAGCCCTGCAGGCAAGAGGTACTCAGATGAAGTTATTGCATTGCTCACAATCTTGGTCTGCCTTCTGTCCTGGTCTGTTCCATTCTCACAGG
Organism: Calotriton arnoldi; assembly: GCA_963921515.1. Classification (NCBI taxonomy): domain Eukaryota; kingdom Metazoa; phylum Chordata; class Amphibia; order Caudata; family Salamandridae; genus Calotriton; species Calotriton arnoldi. The sequence goes on along the minus strand of CAWUFW010010441.1, from coordinate 434,282 downwards.
CAGAGCAGGAGATGACAATCTCTCACTGGTTGTGTTTGTTTCTGGGATAAGAGAGCAGCTGTGCTAGTCTGAATCATGCCCCTCCTTCCCTTCAGTGCAGACAGGTACACGTTATTTGAGTTCTTCTTAGAACTCGGGATTTAAACCATCCAGTGTTATGACATGCCACATTGTGTGGTCTCTCTTCATATTCTTCTGTAAATGTGACTGCCAGAAATGGAGACACACTTTAGCGCCCTGGCAAGGGACTGGGATATATCTGTGGTTTTCACTCACTGACATTTGATGCTGAGGTGGGGCTACTATGCCCTCTGCAAATGTGATTACTTCCAAAAGTGGAGCTGAGTGGCCTCCTCGGCTGGCAGGTAAACCTGCATAACAAGCACACACCCTCGTCTAAGGTATACCAGATGGATCACTGACAGAATATCGAGTACAGAAATGTCGACCTACCAAAATATCGTGACAGGACTATCGTTGTCAAAAATATCGACCTCCTATCTTCATAATGGTAAGTACAAAAATATCGGAAAACAAATATCGTTGTTAAAAATATCGTTGTTAAAAATATTGTTTTTTTTAAATGCTTTAAAAATAATGTAAAATAAATTAAATAATACATATAATTAAAAAAACATAGAGGGTCATTATGATGTCTGGTGGATCACCGCCGCCCGTATGGTGGTGGCGATCCACCTGCCATTCCCGTCCGCCCGCACAACATTTCCCCCCCCGCCATATTACGATGGCGGTGGGGACCCAGGCGGACGGAAAGACCGTCCGCCGCTTTTCCGCCGGTCGACTTGTCGACCGGGCGGAAAAGGGCTCTAACATGGTGGCGGTGTCTGCAAGACACTGCCATCCATATTAGGATGCCGGCGGAAAGCAGCCTTTCCATGGCGGTGTTGCCGCCATGGAAAGGCATGTGGTCTTTGCCTTTGGGGGCCCGTAGCGGGCCCCATATAGTTGGGGGTGGGGGTGCACATTGGGGGTACCTATGGTACCCCTGCATTGGCATGGACAGAGTGGCAGGCACCGTGCGGTGCCTGTCACCTTGTGCATGCCAATACACAGTGCTATTCTCAGCATTGTGGCGGGCGGTGCTGTGAGCACCGCCCGCCACAATGCTGGGAATAGGGCTTGCCACCGCCACGGTGGCGGTAGCATCCTAATATCAGGTGCGGGACCGCCGCACCCCTTGCGGACGGTCCCGCATTCCACTGCGGTGGCGGGCGGACATCGTAATGATGCCCATAGTTACTATTATTAGAAAATTAAAAAAATTATAAGTAATAAATATAATGTAAAAATAAATTAAACATACATATATAAAATATAATATACATATTTACTTAATAATATTCATAAATAACTATTTTAATAAATTATAAAATGTTATAAACATATTAAAAAATATAAATACATATATATATACATACACCTGTAACATAAAAATAAAATATATATATTATAAATTAAAATATTAAAATATTATTTATTTTTAAAACTACATTTTACACTACATTTACTGCAACAGTAGTGAAAATGTTGGATAGCGGAGGGGAAAATATTACTATTCCCACTCCAGCAAGTGCAACAGTAGGGAAAGTGTTGGATAGCGGAGGGGAATAATTTACTATTGAATGCAACAGTAGGGAAAGTGTTGGATAGCGGAGGGGAATAATTTACTATTCCCACTCCAGCAAGTGCAACAGTAGGGAAAGTGTTGGATAGCGGAGGGGATAAAATTACTATTCCCACTCCAATGAATGCAACAGTAGGGAAAGTGTTGGATAGCGGAGGGGAATAATTTACTATTGAATGCAACAGTAGGGAAAGTGTTGGATAGCGGAGGGGAATAATTTACTATTCCCACTCCAGCAAGTGCAACAGTAGGGAAAGTGTTGGATAGCGGAGGGGATAAAATTACTATTCCCTCTCCAATGAATGCAACAGTAGGGAAAGTGTTGGATAGCGGAGGGGAATAATTTACTATTGAATGCAACAGTAGGGAAAGTGTTGGATAGCGGAGGGGAATAATTTACTATTCCCACTCCAGCAAGTGCAACAGTAGGGAAAGTGTTGGATAGCGGAGGGGATAAAATTACTATTCCCACTCCAATGAATGCAACAGTAGGGAAAGTGTTGGATAGCGGAGGGGAATAATTTACTATTGAATGCAACAGTAGGGAAAGTGTTGGATAGCGGAGGGGAATAATTTACTATTGAATGCAACAGTAGGGAAAGTGTTGGATAGCGGAGGGGAATAATTTACTATTCCCACTCCAGCAAGTGCAACAGTAGGGAAAGTGTTGGATAGCGGAGGGGATAAAATTACTATTCCCACTCCAATGAATGCAACAGTAGGGAAAGTGTTGGATAGCGGAGGGGAATAATTTACTATTGAATGCAACAGTAGGGAAAGTGTTGGATAGCGGAGGGGAATAATTTACTATTGAATGCAACAGTAGGGAAAGTGTTGGATAGCGGAGGGGAATAATTTACTATTCCCACTCCAGCAAGTGCAACAGTAGGGAAAGTGTTGGATAGCGGAGGGGATAAAATTACTATTCCCACTCCAATGAATGCAACAGTAGGGAAAGTGTTGGATAGCGGAGGGGAATAATTTACTATTGAATGCAACAGTAGGGAAAGTGTTGGATAGCGGAGGGGAATAATTTACTATTGAATGCAACAGTAGGGAAAGTGTTGGATAGCGGAGGGGAATAATTTACTATTCCCACTCCAGCAAGTGCAACAGTAGGGAAAGTGTTGGATAGCGGAGGGGATAAAATTACTATTCCCACTCCAATGAATGCAACAGTAGGGAAAGTGTTGGATAGCGGAGGGGAATAATTTACTATTCCCACTCCAGCAAGTGCAACAGTACGGAAACTTTTGGATAGCGAAGGGGAATAATTTACTATTCCCACTCCAGGGAGTGCAACAGTAGGGAAAGTTTTGGATAGCGTAGGGGTAAAAATTACTATTCCCACTCAAGGGATAGCAACAGTAGGGAAGGTGTTGGATAGAGAAGGGGTAAAAATGACTATTCCCACTCCAGGGATGGCAACAGTAGGGAAAGTGTTGGATAGCGGAGGGGAATAATTTACTATTCCCACTCCAGCAAGTGCAACAGTAGGGAAAGTGTTGGATAGCGGAGGGGATAACATTTCTATTCCCACTCCAGCAAGTGCAACAGTAGGGATGTTATGGATAGCGGAGGGGAATAATTTACTATTCCAACTCCAGAGAGTGCAACAGTAGGGAAAGTGTTGGATACCGGAGGGGATAAAATTACTATTCCCACTCCAGCAGTGCAACAGTAGGGAAAGTGTTGGATAGCGGAGGGGATAAAATTACTATTCCCACTCCAGCGAGTGCAACAGTAGGGAAAGTGTTGGATAGCGGAGGGCAATAATTTACTATTCCCACTCCAGCAAAATATTTAACATTAATTAACAAATAATTAATTAATTTAAAATAATTTACCTCCCACCATAATCCCCTACAAATGACACCACCAATGTTGTAAAACATGACACAAATAAAATAATCAATTAACAAATAATTAATTGATTAATAACAATTAAAAAGCAAATTAAAAACAATTTGTAATAAATTAATTCACACAATTTACACTATAAAATAACATAAAATAGATATTATAAAAAAAAATATATATTAAAATTAAATTACTTCCCACCCTACTCCCCTATCAACCCACAACTCGCACTTAAAAAAATGACACAATTACCATAATTAATAATTAATTATTATTTATTATTAACCAATAAATAAATAATTAATAATGAATTAATTTCAACAATTAACAATATAAAATATGTAATACATAAATATTATTTAATAAAAAATATGAATAATTAATTATAATTAAATTACTTCCCACCCTACTCCCCTATAAACCCACAACCCACTCCTTAGAAAATTACACAAATTAACATATTTAACAATTAATTATTAATAATTAACAACCAATTAATAACTAATTAATAATAAACTAATTAATTAAAAATTAATTACTTCCCACCCAACTCCCCTATAAACCCACAACCCGCTCTTAAAAAAAATGACACAATTAACATATTTAACAATTAATTATTAATAATTAACAACCAATTAATAATAAATTAATTAATTCAAATTAAATTACTTCTCACCCTACTCCCTATAAACCCACAACCCGCTCTTAAAAAATGACACAATTTACATATTTGCCAATTAATAATTAACAACCAATTAATAACTAATTAATAATAAATTAATTAATTTAAAAAAAATTACTTCTTACCCTACTCCTCTATAAACCCACAACCCGCTCCTATAAAAATGACAATTTACATATTTACCAATTAATAATTAATCATTAACAACCAATTAATAACAAATTATTAATACATTAATTACCACAATTAACAATATAAAATATTAAATTCATAAATATTAATTAATAAAAATATAATTTAATTAATTATAATTAAATTACTTCCCACCCTATTCCCCTATAAACCCACAACCCGCTACGGAACTAAAACGCAAAATTTAATTTAAAAAATATTAATAACTTCTAAAAATTATTAATAAATGTATTATAATTAAATTACTTCCCACCCTATTCCCCTATAAACCCACAACCCGCTAAGGAACAAAAACGCAAAATTTAATTAAAAAAATATTAATAACTTTTAAAAATTATTAATAAATGTATTATAATTAAATTACTTCCCACCCTATTCCCCTATAAACCCACAACCCGCTACGGAACTAAAACGCAAAATTTAATTTAGAAAATATTAATTACTTCTAAAAATATAACACATATATTAAAAAACAAATGCAATACTTACACAAAAAATAGAACACATACATTTAAAATACATACTAAAATACATAACACTAACTAAAACAACGATATTTTTAACAACAATATTTTTGTTAACGATATTAATGACTTCGATATTTTTAAAAACGATATTACTTACCTTAAACTCGATATTCTTGACAACGATATTCTGACAGTCGATATTTTTTACCTACTATATTTTGCACTCGATATTAGTGCAAGTCGACATTTCCTACTCGATATTTAGACTGTTTACCATACCAGATGAACTGATCAAAATGCATCTGCCAATCATGTGGGCAGGGGCGGCTCCTCTGCTATGGCGGAGGATCGTCACCCCACTGTCTGTAGAGGCAAACGAAAAAGAAAATTATCTTAATGCAGATCATTTTATTTTTCGTCCTGTAGCCGAGTCATGGGCGGCGGGGCCACAGCACTGCAGCAGGGGAGGAGGAGTGGTGGCCCTTCTGTCAGTGCGCATGATGGTTTGGCTGGCCAAACAGTCTTGTGCACTGACATCTCTCCAACGCAGCTGTGTTGCTGGGTGGAGAGACCAGCAGGCACAGGCTCCCAGCTCCCGGTAGAGCGCTAAACCAGTTCGCTCTGCCCAATCCTGACGCTGCTCTCATAGTAGGAGCAGCATCAAGATTGGCCGCAGGGGAAGCTGGGAGCTTCCCCTGGGAGCCTGTGCCAGAGCATAAACCCAGGGAGCAGCGCGGCGAGCAGAAGACTGGCAGGCAAGTTTTCTTTTTTTTTAAATTAATTCAGCTCCCTCATGCTGCCTCCTGCGCTTCCTCCATGCTCCCCTCGCGCTGCACCCCTGTGCTGCCCCATACACCAGCCGCCACTGCATGTGGGCATACTTATGAAGTGAACTGTGATGCGGCCATCCATGCACCCTTGTTAGTGACGTTCAGATGGAAAAGACAACATAACTTACTTCTTATCTCCATCTGCATACCAGCATTCCTCTGCTCTTCCTGCCCTCTTTCTTGTCACATTGTTTTGCCCCCTGAGGGATGGATACATCCCAGGATCCCTCTGTTCTCTTGCCCTCTTTCTTCTTGTCACATTGTTTTGCCCCCTGAGGGATAGATACATCCCAGCATTCCTCTGCTCTTCCTGCCCTCTTTCTTCTTGTCACATTGTTTTGCCCCCTGAGGGATGGATACATCCCAGGATCCCTCTGTTCTCTTGCCCTCTTTCTTCTTGTCACATTGTTTTGCCCCCTGAGGGATAGATACATCCCAGCATTCCTCTGCTCTTCCTGCCCTCTTTCTTCTTGTCACATTGTTTTGCCCCCTGAGGGATGGATACATACCAGCATTCCTCTGCTCTTCCTGCCCTCTTTCTTCTTGTCACATTGTTTTGCCCCCTGAGGGATAGATACATCCCAGCATCCCTCTGTTCTCTTGCCCTCTTTCGTCTTGTCACATTGTTTTGCCCCCTGAGGGATGGATACATCCCAGCATCCCTCTGTTCTCTTGCCCTCTTTCGTCTTGTCACATTGTTTAGCCCCCTGAGGGATAGATACATCCCAGCATCCCTCTGTTCTCTTGCTTTTCTCAAAGTCTTGTCATGTGGTTTAGCCCCCTAAGGGTTGAATATGTCCCTTTATTTTCAGACTATTCACATAACTTATCTTCATTTAGTGATTGTAGAAAAGGCCTCATTTACCCAGTGAGCAGTTCTCCTGAGCATGTGGCACTGACGAGGTCCTCCTGGACCTACATTGGACTCCCTGATTTAGGTCCTTCAGGGTCACCCACCAAGAGCTGTTGGTCATTTTAGACCTCATCCTCTGTTGCTGCTCAATGTTCCTGTGTTGTGAATATGCGGCTTACTAGGCTGACTCATCGTAAACCGTTGTCTCCTTTCAAGGGACTCACACATCAGTGTCCTACTTCCTCTATTGAATGGATTCCTTCATAATGTCTTGCTTTTCAAATAGGTGTTCACTACCTGCCCCCTGCCGCACAATGTTAAATGTGAAACCAGAAGATCATAGACTGTGGCCTGGTTCCCAGGAAGCTCATGTGTCACTTGCAGTTGCCAGCAGTAAACCCAGTCCACTCCATCACTGACCAGTGTCTGTCCTGCCAGGCTCCTGTCCCCAGACGGCTGAACGTGTAGAATTGTTTCTCTTTATATAGTATTTGAAAGCATTACTGACATACAAGACTTCGGTAACATTAATTTATTTCTTAATGAAAACTTCTGGATAAGCCCTGAAACCTTTTTTCTTTTTGTTGCAGGTTCACAGTAAGCGATGCCTCGGAATGTGCTTACCTAGGTTATGGCAAAGTCAAAAGTTTGGAATGTGGCATCATAAACAAGTGGATCTGCACCAAAAAAAACCATTTATGAATGAAAGGACAGAAACGATAATGAATCCTGAACACTTTTGTTAGTGCCAATGAGAGACTGTCTCGCGCACACTTGTCCACAGCGACTTGTTGGATTGAGACTCAAACGTTGAAATAAGTGTGGAATTATTCACGGAATGATTACTTTTATTTGCTCCGTTCTAGACACAAACATCTTCTCAAACTACATGCTCGGAGTGGTTTTAAAAAATGTGCCGTCAGAGCAGTGATGTTTTCAGAAGGATTCGCCCAGGATCGAGCACCGACCTGAAAATAGTTTTTTGTTCCAACCCTTTGTCGTTGCATCGCTCACAGGTTGCGATGAGATAACTAGATGAACCACAGCTTCCTGAAATGTATTAAGGACCAGAGAACTGTGCGTGCCCAGAACTGAACCTCTGTTCTAGCCCACGTGCCCTGATTCTGGATGGACCTAAATCGTCTCAGGCTGTGACTGCCTTTCCTTTCCTACAGCTGGGATTAACAGAGTGTGAAACTGCACGGAGCAGCACAGGGGGTTGTGAGAATGCGAGTGCGTGAAGGACACACAACTGAACCAGATGTTGAACTGTGTGAAGAAGAGCAGATGCTGTGCTTGGCTCTGGTGTTGAGTTTAATTCTGCTATTGTAGTCTTTAAGTGTGCATAACACAGACTCATAGACCGTGTTATGGAATAAAATGTGTTACTAAACGTTTTTATGTGAATCAAGTATTTTTCTTTATTTTTAAAAATCAACATTGACTTGGACATTCTGTTTACTGTGATATGTGTGTTGAGGCTGAGCTAGGCTTCCTCCCCCTCTCCCCCCCCCCCCACAGTGCGCCCTGAAAGTAAGTCTGTACTCTTAACCCTGTCACCCAGGGAAAGTCAAACCTAAACAACAGGTAGTTGGCAGTGCAGTGAGTTCTCAGCAGCACCTTGTTCCTGTGCTTCAAAGGACAGTGGCAATGCTTATCACAAGGATTGTCTAGCTACACGTGAGCCGTAAGTGTCCTGGTGAACTGGCTGACAGTGCTTCATAAATCTCCTAAAATCTGGTGTGCAGGCGTATCACACAGAGAAGTGAAGGGTCAAGCAAGCAGATTGATGTACGTGGTGCAATGTCACACCCATAATCAGTGTCCTACTAGTAACAAACGCTTAAAACACAGACATTGGAAAAGTCAATAGGTCTCGCCTTTGAGACCCATTGGTAAAGCCAATTACTCCAAAGATCTAAAAATAACTAAAGCAGGGAGAGGGACGGTGGGGGGGGGGGGGTCGGAGGTGGAAGCAGCAATAGACGAGTTATTTAGGGGAAAGCAACATGGGGCAATGGAGGGACGGACAGTGGGTGGGCACTAAGCAAAAATGACAAAGGATAGTGAGTAGGGAAAAACAACAGAGGGAGTATGGACGGTTGGCCACTAAGCTGCAATGAACGGAGAGTGGGTGGGGAAAAGCAACAACGCCTTTATAAGGCTGGTGGGCAGACACTAAGCAACAATGGCAAAGGAGGGAGGATGGATGGGGGAAAGCAATAACTGCAATGGTAGGCAGACACTAAGCAACAGTGGCACCAAACGAAGGGTTGGCTTAAAAAAAGAAACAAAGTGGGTTGGGTGGGCAAAAACAGGAAAAGAGAAGGTAGAAGCTTCATGGAGTGTGGAAACCACACTGGTGAGAGGTGAATGTAGCGCGTGACATAGAAACACATGGGTGGGAAGCAGGAAGGCGATGAAACACCAAAAATTGATGTGGAGTGATGGGAAGGACAACAAAACACAGGAGAGTGTGGGTGGAATACATATCACAGGAGAGCCATTAACAGTTATGTGACCTCGACATTGACAGAAAGGCACACTTGGTTTAGGCAGGAAAATGCCAACTCTCTAAAAGTCTGAACATAAACAGGATCTAGCTGCAATTTTTCAACCCACTTCCTTTTTGAATCAAGGACAAGACAATTGATTCATCTTGGCCCATGAATTTAATCACGTCTTTCATTAACATTTCAACACTTATGATAGATTTTCAACATGTCATGAAAAGGGACCACTTAAACATTTTCCAAATACATAATTTACCCCACAGCCCTAGTAAACAGCCCTAGCTTCTCGGAACTGAACTGTGACACAAATAAAATCAATATACATGAAACAGCAAACGTGAATGTGCTTTAAAGGAACATATTAGTGCATTAAAGAATGCCAGTCAATACATTTTGACATTGAACAGAGGTAACCATCACTGTCATTCTTCATAATGTGAACCTCCATTTACTAATGTCTCTTGAGGGTTCTAAAGCTGATTGGTTATTGTGGGACTAGTGAAAGTTCATTGAGATTGTCCACTCGCCAGATGATACAAATCAAATAGACTCCCCAAGGGTACTTTTCGACACGTTTCAAACCTCTTGTGGTTTTTAGGGTTCTCCTCAGGACCCTGACTGGATGAGATCTGTGGGATAGCAATATAAACAATATATTAAGTGATGAACTTCTCTCACCTTTTTATTTAGAACTCCTTGAGCCCCACAGCATCACTTGAGCAAGTACCTGCTAACTCCTGAACTTGTGTGCTGTTGTGAAATTAATTCAACTGTCCTTCAGGCGCACAGCTTCAAGGTTTGTTTGACTGCTACTCATCATCCGCAGAAATGGAAGTGTTTCAGCTATTAAGCTTGCTTCACAAATTTTTTACTTGAACAAAACAAAATCTTTATTCGCCTGACATTTTGCACACTTGTTGACAGTGAAGTTTACGAAAAAAAATAGAACTTCAACAAGAAGATTTCAATGTTGCCTGAAATGTTGGGCACAGCCGTTTCTCTCAAATGCATTTTAAATGTCTGAACTAGTTGCTTTTCGAATGAAGTATTTATTCAAGGCATTGTAATGGAGCACAGCATGGGCCACCAATTGCATGCTGGTATTTGTAGGAGCTAAGGGGCCCATTACGATACCCGGCGTAAAAAAATCCGCCAGGCATGGAAGCGGCAAAAATCCGCCCGCACACACCGCCTGAACACCGACCACGCCATTACGATTACACAAACCGAAAACCGCCATCGGCGGAAAAATCACACAAAATACCGCCCGCCAACGTCCGAGTCGGAGTCAAACCGCCCGCCACGGACGGAAACACGCACGACAACACAAAACCGCCCGCCCTCACGGCCGACAAACCGCACGTGAAATTACGATCGCACCGCCATGAGCGCGGAAAAACCACAAATATACCGCCCGCCAGCGCAAACAACGCCGATGAGAATCGACACGGCAGAAGCCATGGCGCCCACGTACCTGCACAGAAACCATCCGCTCACAAAACCAATAGCACACAACATGGCCAACAAGTCCACACAGCAAGGCACGCACAAATACACAAGCACAGTACACATCCCGAAAACACCCCCCCGGACAAACAAAAAATACAAAGGCCAGAACCCCAGACACAACACACCTGAAAACAACAGACCATGAGGACACACCCACATAGGTGAGTACAAAAGCAGCACTCCCACAGACCACAACCCCTTGCTACATTGCAAACCGGAGAGGAGAGGACACAGTGACACAGCAAGGACAGCAGCACACCACAGAAACGCACACATCACAACCACCACCACCACCACCACCAAACACCGGCACCACAAACCCCCTGCACATTACACAACACACACCGCACCAGCACCACAAACACCATGGCACCACAAAGAATGCCCAAGTAAACGCCCATTGAGCTGACGGTCATGGTCGACGAGATCATCAAGGTGTACCCACAAATCTATGGGAACATGGTCCAGCACACACCACTAGCCACCAGAAACAGAATGTGGAACCGGATCGTAGACCAGGTCAATGCAGTCGGGACCCTGCCCAGGAACAGAGGTGAAATAAACAAACGTTGGAATGACGTCAAGAGCCTGGTCAAGAAGAAGGAGGCAAAAACAGAGAGCTGGCTGCCGTCACTGGCGGAGGGAATCCCGCGCTCTTTAAGACCTTCAAAGCGTGGGAGGAGAAGGTGCGAGTCATAATACATCCGGAGATCCTCGCCGGATTAGCAGGGGGAGTGGAGGCTGGTAAGTACAAACTAATGTATACCAGCACACCGCTATGTACTCACATGCACTACCACCATGCCACAGCTCCCAGGGACAAACACCCCCATGTCCAGCACACAATACACAACACATCACACACACATGCAACAGACACCACCACACACAGCCCAAACCGAACAACTGTAACATACGTGGGGACATGTGTACACTCAGCCAGCCACGTAACCACCAACAGGTCCCCAAATATGCCAGAAGCGCCACAACGAGCACCCACCACACCCATGTGTCCGCCACAGCTGCACTAACCGACAAGTAACAGGTAAGTGGCAGGAACACAAAGTGCAGTGGGTGGGAGGGTGGACAGCCCAAGTACAACACACACCAGGCCCCAGTCCCACAGCACAGCAAGGAGGAGCATCCCCCACACCCCACAGCCACGTGTCAGCCACCGCAGTGCACAACGACAGCCGAAAGGCAGACATCACGGTCCACAGCAATCGGTGTCAGTGGGTGTCCAGCCACCCCCACGACCCACAACACCCCCCACCCCCACAGACCTGCAACATGGAGCACCCCCGCTTAGAGCCATGTGGCATCCAGTACAGTGCACGCACGAACAACTTGCAGGTGGGAAACTGGACAGGGCTGGATTACTGGAGGCATGAGGACCATAACACGACCAACACATGGGACATGTCACGTAGCAGACGAACACGCAGCACCGCCCACCGTCACGAACAAGTGAACAATGTGCACACGGACATGAACAACAGACTCACACCCCACATGACCCATCACATACATAGCAACACCCAAGGAGCCACGTCTGCATGCACAAGCCACACTGAATATAGTACCACACGGCAGCCACTGTGCAACTCATCACACACAACCGAAACACCATTGAAGTCCTGTCCATGTAGCCCCTACTGCCTGTCAACCACACACCCCACAACTACGCCTATGTAAGACAAACAACACTAGACGCAACAGAGCGGAACAACATAAATGCACACGAACACCACTGAACCCATCAAACACACAGACACACCATGCACATACAACATACCATCCATCCGTCAGCCCCAGTCTCATGAAAGGCATGTCATCCGCACAGCTGCCACACATACAGCAGTCACGCTAAGATACATGCCCATGACCAACCATGTGCCAGAAGTCAATGAAGCGCACGACACACTGTGAGCAACAACACACAACATGGGCCACACCCCCCGAGCACTGCAGTGATGCACATGGCACAGGGCAGCACGCACACCAAGGAGATGGGACAACTGCAATACGTTGGCTGGCACACAACCATCACTCACTCATAACGATGCGTCCAATGCCATGTCCAGTAATCACAACAGACAGCAAATATGCAGGCCATGTCAAGCATGCACACACCTCAAACCATGCACTGTCATGCTGCCACAACACATGTCACGTTCGGCACCCATGGCTCACAGCATGTACCCCAAAAGCATATCCCCTCCCAAATGCGAATCTGGGGCATGGCCCCCATGTTGCCATATGCGTTCCTAAGCGTCCCATCTGAACACCAAAAGCAATGTACAAACCAGACCCAGGATGGGCCAGGAGCCCGCATACACCAGAGTCACAATAAGTAGGGGCACAGCAACACACCCATCGGCATGGCCAATCCGTCCCATGCCACATGTGCACAGCACACAGTCCCATTGCCAAGCACACACAACTACAAATGCTACAGCCACTCACACGCCTCCGGGAAACCCATGTACGAGATTGCACGAACTGTTAATGTCAGACGACAACTACATACTTCGCCAGGTGCAACACAATAACAAATCTCATTCTCTCCACAGGTGACGAACTGCTGGATGCTGGGGATGGAGACAGCAGCCAGCACAGCCAGCCTACAAGCACCCAACGAGGACACACGGATGTGGAGGATCTGTCCTCCTCTTCGGACACGGACCACCAAGCAGGCCCATCTGGTGTGGCAGGGCCCAGCCGCTCCCCAGGACCCCTCCCTACCCACCAACCCATCATCCAGGGCTGCTGAACATTCCCAGCCCCCTGCTGCCACTGTCGTTGCGGCCACACCCACGGTCATTGTGGCCACTACCACTGCCGCAACCGCCACCATCGCCGCACCGACCACCACTGCCGCCACCACCACCACGTCTTCGCTGGCACCAGCCCCAGCGCAGGTGGTGGCCCGGCCGACTGGATCCACCCTGGGAGCCACAGCGAGGACCGTGGTGAGCAATGTGGCTAGTGGGCAGGCCGGTGGCAGCAGGACTGGTAGGAGGAGCAGGGTCAGGAAACGCCAGCCTCCCCTGGGAGCCATGCCCTGCCTCAAATGGCCAGAGTCCTTGGGGCCTATGAAGAGGCCCAAGGACAATGGGTCCGGTCTGCTTCAGACACGCGTGAGGTGCTGGGGGTGCTGAGGTCCATGGACGCCCGTATGGGCCAACTCGTGGACCTCATGGGCCAGCTGGTGGTGGCGGTGAGGTCACTGCCAGGGACAGCAGCTCCCCTCCGCCACCACCTGCCGGGGCGCAGGGTGGAGCAGCAGTGTCCAGTTCCCCTGCGTCCACAGCCAGTGAGCACACCTCAACCACCAGCATGTCGCAAGCAGGCACCCCCTCGCAAACGTGGAAGGGGCCGTCCGAAGTGGAAACAGATCTCCCGGGAGGACTTCGCACGCTCCAAACGCAAGTGAGGCAGCCAGCCAGCCTTCCGCCAGCCTTCCTTGACCAGCCACTGCATTGACTTGGACTACGATCCCACTCCACACAGCCATCTGGATGGCATGTGTGTGTTGGACTATGGACATAGAACCAGTGGGTACACCCTGAGCATCACGCAGCCATGACCGACAGCTCATTGTCACTGCACGCACCACTTTTGTCATCACCTTACACACAATCACATGTCACAGTTTGTAATAAATGCACCTTTTACACTAACTGCTGTTTGTGCCCTGTGTTTTATTTGTACGGAATACAACGGCCACCTTGGGCGGAAAGGCACCTGATGCGTGGCATGGCAATTGAATCCGGAGGGCCTGTAGGGACCTAGGGGTGGGAGACAGAACAGGAGCACATTCAATGAGTGTGTCACACACCCATCACACAGTACATGTCAACAACTACAAGCAATGTACACACATCGCACAGAGCAATAGGGCACAATGCCACAGCCACCAACAGTGGCATACTACCCTGGCCATGGAGCGTTGACACACAGCACGCAGTGAACAAACGGCCACCCTGACACAGCACACACACACCTGCACAGATACAGCCACATCAGCCGTCGTACATGGACACTCACCGTCAAGTGAAGTAGCGGGCGATGAGCTGCTGCCGCACATTACCAGCTTCCTCCTCTCCGCTGTCCTCCTCACTCGAGCTGTCCTGGTCTGCGGGCTGGGGCCCTGGTTGATCTCCGTCATCCACGATGAGGGGGATCTGCTTCCGAATGGCCAGATTGTGCAGCATGCAGCACGCCACCACTATCCGGCACACCTTCTGTGGGGAGTACGCCAGCGCACCCCCGGTGCGGTCCAGGCACCTGAACCTGGACTTGAGGAGGCCAAAGGTACGCTCGACCACACGTCTGGTCCTCCCAGGTGCCTCATTGTAGCGATCGTCTGCTGGGGTGCGAGGATTCCTCAATGGACTGAGCAGCCATGCCCCATTCGGGTACGCAGAGTCACCTGGGTGTGAGGGACACAGAGAACCGTTGCAATTCCAACTGGACAGGGGACAGCATCGCACAACCAGCACGCTACACCACTCCACATACTCACCGACAATACAGCCACGATCCTGTTGCATATTGGACATCAGTCGTGGCAAGATGCTGTTGCGCATTATGTGTGCGTCAAGGGCCGAGCCTGGGAACTTTGCACACACGTGGGTGATCACCATGTCCGCAAGACACACCACTTGCACATTCAGGGAGTGCGTGTGCTTCCTGTTGCGGTACAGGTGCTCAGTGGCCTGTGGTGGAACAAGGCCAACATGTGTGCAGTCAATGGCTCCAACGACGTGTGGGATTCTGCCAAGGGCATAGAATGCACCCTTCACTGCCGCCAATTCACGAGCCCTGGGGAAGCGGATGTACCTGTTTCGGTACAGCATCATGGCTGCCAGTACATCCCTCAGCACCTTGCTGAACATGGGCTGGGACATCCCTCCTCCAATGCCCACTGTGTGCTGGAATGACCCAGTGGTGAAGAAATGCATGGCGGCCATCACCTTAGCCGTGGGGGTGACAGCAGTCGGATACACCCTGCGGGGACGGAGATGGGGTTCTAACATGGCACACAGTCGATGCAGGGTTGGCCTGTCCAGCCGAAACTTCCTAATAACCTCTGTATCGTCCATGTCCGCCAGCAATTGGTATGGGCGGTCAATGTTCGGTCTCCGCCTAGGGACAATGGCAGAGGACACATGTCAAAGCAACACGACACATAGCAATTTCGCATACACATCACTGACATGACTGAGCAAGCACATGAGCCACAGCCCAGCTGTCAAGCTGGGACGGCACGGCCACAATACACTTACACAGGTCTCCCAACAATGGCAATGGCTAGTGATACAAACCACTGCCATGTGCATGCACATGGGGATCTAGGCCCCAATGACTTGCGGGGCGTGCTGATGGGGACTGACTGCATATCCGTCAAGCGGCAACGCCACGGCAACATGAATGTCTGCTGAGCATGGAACTGCTTCCGCGGCTGGATGAGTATGGCACACGACGACGACGATGTGGGCACAGGCTGAGCAGCCAAAACAAGTGGGACCTGTGGCACGAGGGGATATGAGACCGTAGTAGGTGTCAGCACTGCACCCTATGTACAGCACTGTACGGATCACACCTCCCGAAACATTGACAGGTGTCCACATTGACAGCCCCATGCCAAGACGGCTGTGTGCTTGCAGTCACACGTCACAGGTGAGAGGTTACATTGCACGTGCCAGGTGGCAGACGTACATAGTGGGAGCTGGCATGTGTGTGCATGTGTCTCCTGTTCAGGATCCACCAGATGGGCGCTGACTCTGTACTGAGCATTGGACACAGCATGTTCCGTGGAAGGCTTGTGTGTGTGGGATGGTGGCACTGGATGTGCCTCCGTTGGGTGGGGGGCCATGCACAGGGCGGGTACGTCGATGATTGCGCATTGTTGGTCACGGTGGGTGCACCAACTAAGATGTGTTGCCCTGTGTTCAATTCCTATGTCCGCATGATGATGGACTGTAGATGTGGGCAGACTACACATTGGTCGATGTGCTGTCTATATGCATGTGCCTTCACACCAGGCACAGCTGCCCCTGCACATGTGACCCCTGCTGGACTCGCTGCTGGGTCTGTGGAGCTGATGCACCTTCTGCGCGTGGGGCGGACAGCTCTCCTCACTTCCCTCATTGCGCATGTCATGACTTTGCCGCAGGTGACATGGATCATGGAGGGCCCACATGTACGCGTGGGTAGGCTACACATGATTGTACACTGGTCGCCACCCCCAGTCAGTGTTTCGAATGGGAAGGTTGTCGTGCTGGTGGTATGTTCGATGTGGCGGATGGGCGGGCCTAGGTGCGGGCTTACATTCCGGACATGGGGGTAGTTGGATTGGCGACTAGTTGCAGTACACACGGGACACGTCTCTTCCTTTCCACATCTGGGTCATCCCTTGTACTAACTGACAGTGATACAGTCATCTTCGCCCCAGCCCTCATGTCCTCCCCTCGCTCCCCCAATATGCATGCTCACCTGCGAGGCTAGCGCTTGCACAGGCAGCCCCAAGCTCGCACCAGAGAGGGCAAGGAGTGTATGTGTGGGTCCAGTTGCACGAGTGGGCTGTCTCAGGGTATGATGTGTGGCGGGACGCCGTCCACCTGCGTGGTGCCCCAAATGGAGACCCGGCCTGCATGGACTATGCATCACAGTCTTCGCCTTCTGGATCCGCCACCTGCGACACCCAGTGGCTGTGGCTGCCCTTGCGGCCAGGCCGCGTCCGTCTGTGGCTGATGGCCCACACATTCACTCTTTGGCCTCTCTGGGGAGGGCTCGGGGGTGGTGGCGCACGCGCTTGCACTTAGTCGCAATGGCATGTGGCGTGGTTGGTATGATGGGCAATGGATGGGATGGTGCGAGCCACCTCCCGTGACGTCAGTGCTGCTCGTGCTGTGGTGCGTCCCCCTACACTTCCATTTGACTTGTGCCATGCTAGACGTTGAAGTTCTATTGCCTGCGTGATATGACCAGGAGGAGCGCGAGGAGACCTCTCACACACCATGCTCCACTGCCATCCCGTGCCCTGTATCGCCTGTGCGGATTGACTATGTTGGGGTTACACCTGGTCGACTGGGGCTGTGTGTGCCTTGTCAAGGGGCATGGCGGGCGCACAACAGGATCCAGCTTGTCCACAGAGGGTGGGCTGAGGTGCGCCTGGTACCGCTTTGTACGTGTGCCCGGCTGCTGTGCACACACGTGTTCACTCCCCCCGACAGGTGTCCTCTCACAATGCCCAGGGAAGCGGTGGTGTACTGTTCATGACCCCTCCCAACACGGCGTGCTCCAACTTGGCATGTGCGCATCTACCCGTCGCACCCACCCACCTAAGCACTGCGTCCATACGACTTCACACGACACATGTGTGTCTTCCACAGTAGTGCTACTCATTTGCGTTGACATCCAATACCAGTGGACTACATGGTCATGTCACGACTGCCGTGTACTTCACATACTCTCATCCTCTCTCATTCGTACTTGTGAAATGAGTCAGCGGAGACAGTTTTGGTTTCAAACATTATATTGAGTCTTCTGTCCTCTGTGATGCAGTATAGTGGACACTACTGGCAGCGGAATACATGTTGAGGATATACTGAGCATGATTGCAAATGGGATAGGGTGTGGGGTTACATGTGATTGGCTGTTGCATGTGGGATGTGGGCTTCAGAGTGACATCTGCTTGGCCAAGGCTGTGCTAATGTACATTTACGTATTGCTGCGGAGCTGCGGACTTTGACACAGACGGTATACATGTAGCCTACCAGACCGCTTGGCATCATGGGCACAGTCCATCTCAGTTCCATGTGACAGGTTTGCTGCGGTTGTTCCTCATGCACGCGTGCATGTGAGATGACATCAGGGCATGTGCTTGCGTGCATGCAGCGGCGTGCCACTTGTTGTTGCACTGTGGTGGTTACTGGACATGTCACAGTCACTGGGGTCGTGTTGTTGTTGTATGCACTTGTCGTCCATGCAAAGGTCCTGGTATGGGATTCCCGGGGCGGGGGTGGGAGGGGTGCAGCACCCACAGACTCCAGGCGACCTATTCATGTCCACTGAGCGGTGTGTGTGTCCATGTGCGCTGGATCCATGTCGTGTCCTGGTTGTTCGTGCAGTTCCGTCCATGTGGGTGCGATACACAGACCCCATGCCACTGCCTCCCACGATGCATGCGGTGTTCCTGGATGTGATGGGGAACAGTGTGCATGTCCCGGTCATATCCGATGTCATGGCGATGTCGTTGATGGTGTGGTTACAGTTGCCGGTCGTTTGGTATGGCTGTTGTGGTGGTGACTGGCCAGTCCGTGCGGAAGCTAAGCATGGGTGCGGGGTTGGACATCATAGGTCACTCGGGGAACCTGCGTTGTGGTCCGACGAATTTACAGGTTGTCAGGTATGCGATGCCGTCCAGCAGGGCTTCCATGTCATTGGTGGTGTACATGTTTGCCAGCCAATGTAGCGGATGGTGGCTGTCAAGGTGTTGTTCGTAAGTTGTCCCTTGGAGGACCATGATGGGGCATGCTGGGTGACATTCGATGTAGCTGTTCTCGATGATCCGTCGTGTGGAGGCACAGTGGTCCCATTTCAGTGCGGGTGCGATGTTGGCCACATACGCCATGCCCCCATAGGCAGAGCAGGCCCTGTCGTGAGCGTCCAGAGGGAGGAGTAGTGGTAGCAGGTCCGCCTTCAGACATGCCGGGTTGGAGAGGCATATCTCCACGGGATGCTGGTAGGGACACCTCCGACAGTAGAAGACGGGCATGAAGCAGCTGAACAATGTGATGCGGTAAGTCAGTCGGTAACTTACGTTCAGCAGGGACAGGAGATCGCATCCCAATGTATGGAACAGGTTGGTTTTGTACAGCTTGAGCTGTTCGGCGTAGTTGGGTAGGTGTGTTGCGGTTGCCATTTCGCAGCGGTGCGTTGTGGTGGCGTGCTCCGGCTGTGTGTGCAGTCTGCAATGTGCACGCTCCGAGGTTGCTGTGAGCTCTGTGTAGTCGTAGGGAGACAGGACTTGTGTTCTGTTGGCTTGTTTGGAGGACACGGGCCCTCTTCCCACATGCTTCTCAGACAGTTCAAGGTCAGTGATGTGTGACTCCTTCCAATTAACTTGCATGTGGCCGACATGGGGGAGTGTTTTCTTCTTTCTTCCCCGTCCGTTGTGTGCTTCTGTGATATGCGCTATCTGCCCTGTGGTCGGTCTCCTCGGCAAGCCTGTGTTGGTCTATTCTTGGACAATGGCTGTATTCACCGGCTTCTGTCGTAGGGCTGTGGTTTCGGAGTTGGAATGGAAGGTCATTCAGTGCTGTCTGCTCTCCCTTGTGTGGGCGGCAGGCTGCCTTTCCGCTCTGCGTTGGGCCTTGTGTGTGAATGTTATTCTTGGGCCACCTGTTGTCGGTCCCCGGGCTCTTTGGTGTTCCGTTTTATATGTCTTGTTCATGTGTGCAGGGTGGTATGGGTGTTTCAGTGTGGTACTGGCGTTCCTCTTCCCGAAGGGGCCCTGCTTCTCCTAGTTGGTGTTGCCGCCGCTGTGTGCTACGCCATGTTTGTTACACTGGGGTGTGTCCTGCTGTTGCGTGTCTTCACTGACATGTGTGCGTCGGTTTTGTGGCGTTGGGTGTTGTCCGTGAATTGGGCGTTGGGGACATGTCTGTGGCAGGCCTGTCACGTGTCATGTGCGTTCGGGGTGGGGCTGATGTGTGTGCTGCTTGGTTGTGTCCCTGTGTCTGTGTGCGACGCATGCATGGCGCTGCGGTTGGCCTCTACGTTGTGCGCATGTGTGGCGGCGTCATCGGCGCTTTGGGGCCGTGACGGGGTGGTTGGTTCCTAGTCCCAGGTGGTGTGTACACATGTGTTCCGCGATGTTACGATTTGGCCTGTGTGTCATATGTGGATGCAATGGTGGATGTGTAGTGTACACGCGCTGGTGGGGGGTTGTCCGCTTTTTCCGCCCTTGCACTGTGTGCGCTGTTTGCGTGCACTTGTTGTGTGTGTGCCTACCTGCGTCTCCGCGGTACGTTGCGTCCTTGGTGGTGCATCAGCAGGAGCATGGGGAGGGCCTGCAGTGCTGGATTCATGCTCGGGGAGCCGCTTCTTAGTTGTCCGTGCTCGGCATCCGTGTTGCCGCTTCGGTTTGTCGTACGGTATCTCTTGGCCGTGGGAGCCGTTTGTTTGCGGCATCGTAATTTATGCACCGGGCGGGACGTGTTTCGTCGGACGGTGTGTGTCAGTTGTGCTGCGCCGCTACGTGAACGGGCGCACTTTGATGGCGGACGGTGTTGCTGGCTTGCCGGCGGTGTTTGGCCTACTTTTCGCATCGTAATTGGGCGGGCGTGTGGACTGCTGCGTGCCGGCGGTAACTGGTGCTTTTTGCATCCGCCAGCACGGCGGTGGTGCTTCCGCCCGCCATCGTAATGGGCCCCTAAGTTAGTGAACTGGACAGACCAGGTGTTTGTTAAAAAAATTGCAAAGGTTTGCAGCATCTACGTCTTGATGAATAGAAATCAACTCTTTTTATAGTCGGATTAGGTCAGACATTTCGTTGAGGCCCCAAAGCACTGTATTAAATTTCAAAATTAAGTATGCTTCTTTTTGCATTAAACTTGCCTCCAAATCACCACCTCTTGGATTGGGCTTGATCATGCTCAGGATTGTCCATTTAAAGTCATTCTCTGTGTGTCCTTTGCTGGTAAAGTGGTTGACTAAGGGGGCTGAGACAGTTTTAGTCCTTATGCGCATTTTGTGCTGGACTATTCTTTGCTTGATTTCTTGGTTGGTTTGTCCAATGTATTTTTTGTCACACGGGCAAATGATTGCATATACCACATTTTTGGTTCTGCAGTTCCAGAATTCCATGTGTTTCCATTGGATCTGGTCCTTCTGAAATACTAACCTTTCAATTGTCCGGCTACACACTGTACAAGTCCCACATTTGTGGTGACCTATAGGTTTCAAATTCCAATTGGAGCGTAGATCACCTCTTTTTAACTTTTGGGTGCTGCAGGTTCGAACGAGTTGTTTCCCTAAACTTGCATTTTTCTTCATCGCAAATAAAGGTACATCCACGCCCCATACTGAATTACTGATCAAATGCCAATTAGTGCAAATGATTTATAAAAATGTTTTGTATGAGGGCAAAAGGTTGACACGCAAACCAATTTCTTTAATGTTTTTTTGTTTTTTGACTAGTAAACACTCCCTTGGTGTATACCATGCTCTTTTCAAGGAATGTTTTAGAAGTTTGTGCAGATATCCTCTCTCGTTTAATTTGTCTTTTAGTATCGAAGCGTGGAGAAAATAGTCTTTTTTCCTGGTGCAATTTCTACGAATTCTTAAAAATTACCCATAGCACAAATTGCCACGTAGATTGCGAGGGTGAAAACTCCTATAGTGGAGTGCATTATTCATGTCTGTGGGCTTCCTGTGCAACGTTGTCACCAATTTGTCTTCAATTGACCTGACTTCTACGTCCAGAATAGTTGCACTGGTTTGGTTTTTTGCCATACTGAATTTAATATCCGGACTTTTATTATTCAGGCAATCATAGAATGCATGCAGATTAGCCTCATCACCACTCCATAGGCACCAAATGTCATCGATATACCGTAGCCATTGTGTGATATAGATGGAAAATGAATTATTGTTAAAGAATAATTTTTCTTCTAACATTGCCATGAAGAGTACAGCCATTTTGCTGTGCGAAGGGACATCCCATGGCAGTCCCCTTCGTCTGGAAAAAATACTCATCTTCGAATCTGAAATAGTTCCTTTTGAAGGCTATTGCAGCCAACTTTAAAATAAATTGTGTAGGAACTTAGAGGGTCATTACGATGGCGGGCGGAAAAAAATCCAACCTCCATGGTAGCGGAAAATTCCCGTCCGCAGGTACGGCGGAACCACCGCCGACCCTATTAGGATCAACCGCCAAAATATTCCAACCGCGGCAGTAGGAGGCATCGAAAAAGCGCCCGTAGACGGCGGAGATGGGGAAAATTCAACCGCGACGGGCGGTCTCACAGCGTAACCATACAAAACCGCCGCCAGGCACGCGGAATGACCGCCAATGATATTATGATATCCCCGATGTCACAGCGGTACGTTCCACTGTATCCGACCGCCGCGGTCGCTAACAGCAATGAATGGGAGATACGGCGGAAGGCCTGCAGCAGAACCATCGCTGCGGATGCTCCGTCAACAAAATGGCGGCCAAGGAAAGAAACTCACAATAAGGCCAACAAATGCACACAGGCAACTAGCCCTGCCCCCCAAATAACCAGAAACATCCCAATGACACACCCCCATGGCAAATTCAAACACACAAATCACAGGACAACCCACACAGCACACCTGACAGCATTACACCATCTTGACACACCCACATAGCTGAGCATAAAAGCAGCCCCTTCCCTGTCCACAATCCTTTGCAAAACGACTCAACAGAAGGAAACAACACCAGAGCACTAAGGAGAACCAAACCTGCACACATCACACCACCACCACAACACACACACACACCACCTACACCACCCACACCACCCTCACAACTGGACCCCAAAACATCAGCACAGCATACACCATGGCACCACATAAAATTTCAAAATTCACAGACACTGAGTTGACAGTAATGGTAGATGAGATAATTAGAGTAGAACCACAACTCTTTGGTAGCATGGTCCAACAGACACCATTAGCCACAAGAACAAACATGTGGGTAAGGATAGTGGACAAGGTCAATGCAGTAGGGAAAGTGCCCCGCAACAAGAATGAAATCCAGAGGCGGTGGCATGACCTGAAGAGTGTTGTCAAGAAGAAGAGGGCCAAGAACCGTGAGCTGGCTGATGCGACTGGTGGAGGCCCTCCCATTCCACCAAAACCATTCTCTGCGTGGGAAGAGAAGATGCTTGCCATACTGCATCCAGAGAGTCTTGAAGGAATAGTCGGGGGAGTGGAGGTTGGTAAGTACCAACTAATGTATACCATGAAACTGACATGTACTGTCTTGCACAACTACAAAACCACATCTCTGAGGCACAAGTACATTCATCTGCACCCCAATACCAAACACAGGGCTCACTGATTTAACATTCATCCCATCTGAATCATCACAAAGGTACACAACACCAACTGTGTTGTATGTGTCCAGGCAAGCAGCACTACAACTCCCACCAGCCACCCCTGTCCCACCTCTTAGAAGGAGGAGCACTGCCCCCCACCCAGAAGCATGCCTCAGCCATTGTGTGCTTCACCCTCACCTAACAGGTAGGTAGCCATCTTTCCAGGGAAGTGTGTTTGGAATAGGGAGGCCTGCACTACAACTCCCACCAGGCCCCCTTGTCCCACAGCTGAGCAGGATGGAGCACTCCCTCCCACCCAGAAACATGCCACAGCCATTGTGTGCTTCACCCTCACCTAACAGGTAGGTAGCCATCTTTCCAGGGAGGTGTGTTTGGAATAGGGAGGCCTGCACTACAACTCCCACCAGGCCCCCTTGTCCCACAGCTGAGCAGGATGGAGCACTCCCTCCCACCCAAAAGCATGCCTCAGCCATTGTGTGCTTCATCCCTCACCTAACAGGTAGGTAGCCATCTTTCCAGGGAGGGCTGTTTGGGTGTGGGAGGCCTGCCCCACAACTCCCATCAGGCCCCCTTGTCCCACAGCTGAGCAGGATGGAGCACTCCCTCCCACCCAGAAGCATGCCTCAGCCATTGTGTGCTTCACCCTCACCTAACAGGTAGGTAGCCATCTTTCCAGGGAGGGCTGTTTGGAATAGGGAGGCCTGCACTACAACTCCCACCAGGCCCCCTTGTCCCACAGCTGAGCAGGATGGAGCACTCCCTCCCACCCAGAAGCATGCCTCAGCCATTGTGTGCTTCACCCTCACCTAACAGGTAGGTAGCCATCTTTCCAGGGAGTTGTGTTTGGAATAGGGAGGCCTGCACTACAACTCCCACCAGGCCCCCTTGTCCCACAGCTGAGCAGGATGGAGCACTCCCTCCCACCCAGAAGCATGCCTCAGCCATTGTGTGCTTCACCCTCACCTAACAGGTAGGTAGCCATCTTTCCAGGGAGGGCGGTTTGGAATAGGGAGGCCTGCACTACAACTCCCACCAGGCCCCCTTGTCCCACAGCTGTGCAGGATGGAGCACTCCCTCCCACCCAGAAGCATGCCTCAGCCATTGTGTGCTTCACCCTCACCTAACAGGTAGGTAGCTATCTTTCCAGGGAGGTGTTTTTGGTATAGGGAGGCCTGCACCACAACTCCCACCAGGCCCCCTTGTCCCATAGCTGAGCAGGATGGACTACTCCCCCTACCCAAAAGCATGCCTCAGCCATTGTGTGCTTCATCCCTCACCTAACAGGTAGGTAGCTATCTTTCCAGGGAGGGCTGTTTGGGTGTGGGAGGCCTGCCCCACAACTCCCATCAAGCCCCCTTGTCCCACAGCTGAGCAGGATGGAGCACTCCCTCCCACGCAGAAGCATGCCTCAGCCATTGTGTGCTTCACCCTCACCTAACAGGTAGGTAGCCATCTTTCCAAGGAGGGCTGTTTGGAATAGGGAGGCCTGCACTACAACTCCCACCAGGCCCCCTTGTCCCACAGCTGAGCAGGATGAAGCACTCCCTCCCACCCAGAAGCATGCCTCAGCCATTGTGTGCTTCACCCTCACCTAACAGGTAGGTAGCCATCTTTCCAGGGAGGTGTTTTTGGAATAGGGAGGCCTGTACTACAACTCCCACCAGGCCCCCTTGTCCCACAGCTGAGCAGGATGGACTACTCCCCCAACCCAGAAGCATACCTCAGCCATTGTGTGCTTCATCCCTCACCTAACAGGTAGGTAGCCATCTTTCCAGGGAGGGCTGTTTGGGTGTGGGAGAACTGCCCCACAACTCCCATCAGGCCCCCTTGTCCCACAGCTGAGCAGGATGGAGTACTCACTCCCACCCAAAAGCATGCCTCAGCCATTGTGTGCTTCATCCCTCACCTAACAGGTAAGTAGCCATCTTTCCAGGGAGGGCTGTTTGGGTGTGGGAGGCCTGCCCCACAACTCCCATCAGGCCCCCTTGTCCCACATCTGAGCAGGATGGAGCACTCCCTCCCACCTAGAAGCATGCCTCAGCCATTGTGTGCTTCACCCTCACCTAACAGGTAGGTAGCCATCTTTCCAGGGAGGTGTGTTTGGAATAGGGAGGCCTGCACTACAACTCCCACCAGGCCCCCTTGTCCCACAGCTGAGCAAGATGGAGCACTCCCTCCCACCCAGAAGCATGCCTCAGCCATTGTGTGCTTCACCCTCACCTAACAGGTAGGTAGCCATCTTTCCAGGGAGGTGTGTTTGGAATAGGGAGGCCTGCACTACAACTCCCACCAGGCCCCCTTGTCCCACAGCTGAGCAGGATGGAGCACTCCCTCCCAACCAGAAGCATGCCTCAGCCATTGTGTGCTTCACCCTCACCTAACAGGTAGGTAGCCATCTTTCCAGGGAGGTGTTTTTGGAATAGGGAGGCCTGCACTACAACTCCCACCAGGGCCCCTTGTCCCACAGCTGAGCAGGATGGACTACTCCCCCCACCCAAAAGCATGCCTCAGCCATTGTGTGCTTCATCCCTCACCTAACAGGTAGGTAGCCATCTTTCCAGGGAGGGCTGTGTGGGAGGCCTGCCCCCCAACTCCCATCAGGCCCCCTTGTCCCACAGCTGAGCAGGATGGAGCACTCCCTCCCACCCAGAAGCATGCCTCAGCCATTGTGTACTTCACCCTCACCTAACAGGTAGGTAGCCATCTTTCCAGGGAGGGCTGTTTGGAATAGGGAGGCCTGCACTACAACTCCCACCAGGCCCCCTTGTCCCACAGCTGAGCAGGATGGAGCACTCCCTCCCTCCCAGAAGCATGCCTCAGCCGTTGTGTGCTTCACCCTCACCTAACAGGTAGGTAGCCATCTTTCCAGGGAGGTGTGTTTGGAATAGGGAGGCCTGCACTACAACTCCCACCAGGCCCCCTTGTCCCACAGATGAGCAGGATGGAGCACTCCCTCCCACCCAGAAGCATGCCTCAGCCATTGTGTGCTTCACCCTCTCCTAACAGGTAGGTAGCCATCTTTCCAGGGAGGGCTGTTTGGAATAGGGAGGCCTGCACTACAACTCCCACCAGGCCCACTTGTCCCACAGCTGAGCAGGATGGAGCACTCCCTCCCACCCAGAAGCATGCCTCAGCCATTGTGTGCTTCACCCTCACCTAACAGGTAGGTAGCCATCTTTCCAGGGAGGGCTGTTTGGAATAGGGAGGCCTGCACTACAACTCCCACCAGGCCCACTTGTCCACACAGCTGAGCAGGATGGAGCACTCCCTCCCACCCAGAAGCATGCCTCAGCCATTGTGTGCTTCACCCTCACCTAACAGGTAGGTAGCCATCTTTCCAGGGAGGGCTGTTTGGAATAGGGAGGCCTGCACTACAACTCCCACCAGGCCCCCTTGTCCCACAGCTGAGCAGGATGGAGCACTCCCTCCCACCCAGAAGCATGCCTCAGCCATTGTGTGCTTCACCCTCACCTACCAGGTAGGTAGCCATCTTTCCAGGGAGGTGTTTTTGGAATAGGGAGGACTGCACTACAACTCCCACCAGGGCCCCTTGTCCCACAGCTGAGCAGGATGGACTACTCCCCCACCCAAAAGCATGCCTCAGCCATTGTGTGCTTCATCCCTCACCTAACAGGTAGGTAGCCATCTTTCCAGGGAGGGCTGTTTGGGTGTGGGAGGCCTGCCCCACAACTCCCACCAGGCCCCCTTGTCCCACAGCTGAGCAGGATGGAGCACTCCCTCCCACCCAGAAGCATGCCTCAGCCATTGTGTGCTTCACCCTCACCTAACAGGTAGGTAGCCATCTTTCCAGGGAGGTGTGTTTGGAATAGGGAGGCCTGCACTACAACTCCCACCAGGCCCCCTTGTCCCACAGCTGAGCAGGATGGAGCACTCCCTCCCACCCAGAAGCATGCCTCAGCCATTGTGTGCTTCACCCTCACCTAACAGGTAGGTAGCCATCTTTCCAGGGAGGGCTGTTTGAAATAGGGAGGCCTGCACTACAACTCCCACCAGGCCCCCTTGTCCCACAGCTGAGCAGGATGGAGCACTCCCTCCCACCCAGAAGCATGCCTCAGCCATTGTGTGCTTCACCCTCACCTAACAGGTAGGTAGCCATCTTTCCAGGGAGGTGTTTTTGGAATAGGGAGGCCTGCACTACAACTCCCACCAGCCCCCTTGTCCCACAGCTGAGGAGGATGGAGCACTCCCTCCCACCCAGAAGCATGCCTCAGCCATTGTGTGCTTCATCCCGCACCTAACAGGAGGTAGCCATCTTTCCAGGGAGGGCTGTTTGGGTGTGGGAGGCCTGCACTACAACTCCCATCAGGCCCCCTTGTCCCACAGCTGAGCAGGATGGAGCACTCCCTCCCACCCAGAAGCATGCCTCAGCCATTGTGTGCTTCACCCTCACCTAACAGGTAGGTAGCTATCTTTCCAGGGAGGGCTGTTTGGAATAGGGAGGCCTGCACTACAACTCCCACCAGGCCCCCTTGTCCCACAGCTGAGCAGGATGGACTACTCCCCCCACCCAAAGCATGCCTCAGCCATTGTGTGCTTCACCCTCACTTAACAGGTAGGTAGCCATCTTTCCAGGGAGGGCTGTTTGGGTGTGGGAGGCCTGCACTACAACTCCCACCAGGCCCCCTTGTCCCACAGCTGAGCAGGATGGAGCACTCCCTCCCACCCAAAAGCATGCCTCAGCCATTGTGTGCTTCATCCCTCACCTAACAGGTAGGTAGCCATCTTTCCAGGGAGGGCTGTTTGGGTGTGGGAGGCCTGCACCACAACTCCCACCAGGCCCCCTTGTCCCATAGCTGAGCAGGATGGACTACTCCCCCTACCCAAAAGCATGCCTCAGCCATTGTGTGCTTCATCCCTCACCTAACAGGTAGGTAGCCATCTTTCCAGGGAGGGCTGTTTGGGTGTGGGAGGCCTGCCCCACAACTCCCATCAAGCCCCCTTGTCCCACAGCTGAGCAGGATGGAGCACTCCCTCCCACGCAGAAGCATGCCTCAGCCATTGTGTGCTTCACCCTCACCTAACAGGTAGGTAGCCATCTTTCCAAGGAGGGCTGTTTGGAATAGGGAGGCCTGCACTACAACTCCCACCAGGCCCCCTTGTCCCACAGCTGAGCAGGATGAAGCACTCCCTCCCACCCAGAAGCATGCCTCAGCCATTGTGTGCTTCACCCTCACCTAACAGGTAGGTAGCCATCTTTCCAGGGAGGTGTTTTTGGAATAGGGAGGCCTGTACTACAACTCCCACCAGGCCCCCTTGTCCCACAGCTGAGCAGGATGGACTACTCCCCCAACCCAAAAGCATACCTCAGCCATTGTGTGCTTCATCCCTCACCTAACAGGTAGGTAGCCATCTTTCCAGGGAGGGCTGTTTGGGTGTGGGAGAACTGCCCCACAACTCCCATCAGGCCCCCTTGTCCCACAGCTGAGCAGGATGGAGTACTCACTCCCACCCAAAAGCATGCCTCAGCCATTGTGTGCTTCATCCCTCACCTAACAGGTAAGTAGCCATCTTTCCAGGGAGGGCTGTTTGGGTGTGGGAGGCCTGCCCCACAACTCCCATCAGGCCCCCTTGTCCCACATCTGAGCAGGATGGAGCACTCCCTCCCACCTAGAAGCATGCCTCAGCCATTGTGTGCTTCACCCTCACCTAACAGGTAGGTAGCCATCTTTCCAGGGAGGTGTGTTTGGAATAGGGAGGCCTGCACTACAACTCCCACCAGGCCCCTTGTCCCACAGCTGAGCAAGATGGAGCACTCCCTCCCACCCAGAAGCATGCCTCAGCCATTGTGTGCTTCACCCTCACCTAACAGGTAGGTAGCCATCTTTCCAGGGAGGTGTGTTTGGAATAGGGAGGCCTGCACTACAACTCCCACCAGGCCCCCTTGTCCCACAGCTGAGCAGGATGGAGCACTCCCTCCCAACCAGAAGCATGCCTCAGCCATTGTGTGCTTCACCCTCACCTAACAGGTAGGTAGCCATCTTTCCAGGGAGGTGTTTTTGGAATAGGGAGGCCTGCACTACAACTCCCACCAGGGCCCCTTGTCCCACAGCTGAGCAGGATGGACTACTCCCCCACCCAAAAGCATGCCTCAGCCATTGTGTGCTTCATCCCTCACCTAACAGGTAGGTAGCCATCTTTCCAGGGAGGGCTGTTTGGGTGTGGGAGGCCTGCCCCACAACTCCCATCAGGCCCCCTTGTCCCACAGCTGAGCAGGATGGAGCACTCCCTCCCACCCAGAAGCATGCCTCAGCCGTTGTGTGCTTCACCCTCACCTAACAGGTAGGTAGCCATCTTTCCAGGGAGGTGTGTTTGGAATAGGAGGCCTGCACTACAACTCCCACCAGGCCCCCTTGTCCCACAGATGAGCAGGATGGAGCACTCCCTCCCACCCAGAAGCATGCCTCAGCCATTGTGTGCTTCACCCTCTCCTAACAGGTAGGTAGCCATCTTTCCAGGGAGGTGTGTTTGGAATAGGGAGGCCTGTACTACAACTCCCACCAGGCCCCCTTGTCCCACAGCTGAGCAGGATGGACTACTCCCCCAACCCAAAAGCATACCTCAGCCATTGTGTGCTTCATCCCTCACCTAACAGGTAGGTAGCCATCTTTCCAGGGAGGGCTGTTTGGGTGTGGGAGAACTGCCCCACAACTCCCATCAGGCCCCCTTGTCCCACAGCTGAGCAGGATGGAGTACTCACTCCCACCCAAAAGCATGCCTCAGCCATTGTGTGCTTCATCCCTCACCTAACAGGTAAGTAGCCATCTTTCCAGGGAGGGCTGTTTGGGTGTGGGAGGCCTGCCCCACAACTCCCATCAGGCCCCCTTGTCCCACATCTGAGCAGGATGGAGCACTCCCTCCCACCTAGAAGCATGCCTCAGCCATTGTGTGCTTCACCCTCACCTAACAGGTAGGTAGCCATCTTTCCAGGGAGGTGTGTTTGGAATAGGGAGGCCTGCACTACAACTCCCACCAGGCCCCCTTGTCCCACAGCTGAGCAAGATGGAGCACTCCCTCCCACCCAGAAGCATGCCTCAGCCATTGTGTGCTTCACCCTCACCTAACAGGTAGGTAGCCATCTTTCCAGGGAGGTGTGTTTGGAATAGGGAGGCCTGCACTACAACTCCCACCAGGCCCCCTTGTCCCACAGCTGAGCAGGATGGAGCACTCCCTCCCAACCAGAAGCATGCCTCAGCCATTGTGTGCTTCACCCTCACCTAACAGGTAGGTAGCCATCTTTCCAGGGAGGTGTTTTTGGAATAGGGAGGCCTGCACTACAACTCCCACCAGGGCCCCTTGTCCCACAGCTGAGCAGGATGGACTACTCCCCCCACCCAAAAGCATGCCTCAGCCATTGTGTGCTTCATCCCTCACCTAACAGGTAGGTAGCCATCTTTCCAGGGAGGGCTGTTTGGGTGTGGGAGGCCTGCCCCACAACTCCCATCAGGCCCCCTTGTCCCACAGCTGAGCAGGATGGAGCACTCCCTCCCACCCAGAAGCATGCCTCAGCCGTTGTGTGCTTCACCCTCACCTAACAGGTAGGTAGCCATCTTTCCAGGGAGGTGTGTTTGGAATAGGGAGGCCTGCACTACAACTCCCACCAGGCCCCCTTGTCCCACAGATGAGCAGGATGGAGCACTCCCTCCCACCCAGAAGCATGCCTCAGCCATTGTGTGCTTCACCCTCTCCTAACAGGTAGGTAGCCATCTTTCCAGGGAGGTGTGTTTGGAATAGGGAGGCCTGCACTACAACTCCCACCAGGCCCCCTTGTCCCACAGATGAGCAGGATGGAGCACTCCCTCCCACCCAGAAGCATGCCTCAGCCATTGTGTGCTTCACCCTCTCCTAACAGGTAGGTAGCCATCTTTCCAGGGAGGGCTGTTTGGAATAGGGAGGCCTGCACTACAACTCCCACCAGGCCCACTTGTCCCACAGCTGAGCAGGATGGAGCACTCCCTCCCACCCAGAAGCATGCCTCAGCCATTGTGTGCTTCACCCTCACCTAACAGGTGGGTAGCCATCTTTCCAGGGAGGGCTGTTTGGAATAGGGAGGCCTGCACTACAACTCCCACCAGGCCCACTTGTCCCACAGCTGAGCAGGATGGAGCACTCCCTCCCACCCAGAAGCATGCCTCAGCCATTGTGTGCTTCACCCTCACCTAACAGGTAGGTAGCCATCTTTCCAGGGAGGGCTGTTTGGAATAGGGAGGCCTGCACTACAACTCCCACCAGGCCCCCTTGTCCCACAGCTGAGCAGGATGGAGCACTCCCTCCCACCCAGAAGCATGCCTCAGCCATTGTGTGCTTCACCCTCACCTAACAGGTAGGTAGCCATCTTTCCAGGGAGGTGTTTTTGGAATAGGGAGGACTGCACTACAACTCCCACCAGGGCCCCTTGTCCCACAGCTGAGCAGGATGGACTACTCCCCCACCCAAAAGCATGCCTCAGCCATTGTGTGCTTCATCCCTCACCTAACAGGTAGGTAGCCATCTTTCCAGGGAGGGCTGTTTGGGTGTGGGAGGCCTGCCCCACAACTCCCACCAGGCCCCCTTGTCCCACAGCTGAGCAGGATGGAGCACTCCCTCCCACCCAGAAGCATGCCTCAGCCATTGTGTGCTTCACCCTCACCTAACAGGTAGGTAGCCATCTTTCCAGGGAGGTGTGTTTGGAATAGGGAGGCCTGCACTACAACTCCCACCAGGCCCCCTTGTCCCACAGCTGAGCAGGATGGAGCACTCCCTCCCACCCAGAAGCATGCCTCAGCCATTGTGTGCTTCACCCTCACCTAACAGGTAGGTAGCCATCTTTCCAGGGAGGGCTGTTTGAAATAGGGAGGCCTGCACTACAACTCCCACCAGGCCCCCTTGTC
Organism: Calotriton arnoldi; assembly: GCA_963921515.1. NCBI lineage: Eukaryota > Metazoa > Chordata > Amphibia > Caudata > Salamandridae > Calotriton > Calotriton arnoldi. The sequence continues at coordinate 401,746 of CAWUFW010010441.1, read as the reverse complement.
CCACAGCTGAGCAGGATGGAGCACTCCCTCCCACCCAGAAGCATGCCTCAGCCATTGTGTGCTTCACCCTCACCTAACAGGTAGGTAGCCATCTTTCCAGGGAGGTGTTTTTGGAATAGGGAGGCCTGCACTACAACTCCCACCAGCCCCCTTGTCCCACAGCTGAGGAGGATGGAGCACTCCCTCCCACCCAGAAGCATGCCTCAGCCATTGTGTGCTTCATCCCGCACCTAACAGGAGGTAGCCATCTTTCCAGGGAGGGCTGTTTGGGTGTGGGAGGCCTGCACTACAACTCCCATCAGGCCCCCTTGTCCCACAGCTGAGCAGGATGGAGCACTCCCTCCCACCCAGAAGCATGCCTCAGCCATTGTGTGCTTCACCCTCACCTAACAGGTAGGTAGCTATCTTTCCAGGGAGGGCTGTTTGGAATAGGGAGGCCTGCACTACAACTCCCACCAGGCCCCCTTGTCCCACAGCTGAGCAGGATGGACTACTCCCCCACCCAAAGCATGCCTCAGCCATTGTGTGCTTCACCCTCACTTAACAGGTAGGTAGCCATCTTTCCAGGGAGGGCTGTTTGGGTGTGGGAGGCCTGCACTACAACTCCCACCAGGCCCCCTTGTCCCACAGCTGAGCAGGATGGAGCACTCCCTCCCACCCAAAAGCATGCCTCAGCCATTGTGTGCTTCATCCCTCACCTAACAGGTAGGTAGCCATCTTTCCAGGGAGGTGTGTTTGGAATAGGGAGGCCTGCCCCACAACTCCCACCAGCCACCCCTGTCCCACCTCTCAGAAGGAGGAGCATTCCCCCCACCAGAAGCATGTGTCAGAAAGTCCACCGAAAAATGACAACATGACAGGCAAGCAGACTGTGCATGCACCCCACCATTCCCCAACCAAAACTTTGAGCTATATGACAACACAAGGCCTCACATCACAACAAAATACACCCCAATAAAATAGCAATTGATAGTATCCAGACAGCTAAGCATATGTAACTGTGACGGAAACAGAACTGTGACTCAACTAAACCCATGTGTAAGCAAATCAGGGACCATATATGCACTGCAACGAATGCTATCTGTAAATTCCATGGGTGCTGAGCATGAAGGACCATAGTAACAATAAACGGGCATGGTCTTTGGAACAATGAAATCCTAGCACAGAACATTACAAAGGTATGCATGAGATAACAATGGTACAATGGCTAGTACATGTGCATATGTAACATCTGCCAGGAAGAGTAATCAGCAAAGATGCATCACAACAAGTTGTACAGCATCCAGTTGTCAGATGACAACCTTTCAGTTTAATACTAAGAGTTGCACGTGGGGCATGGTATCCAATGACTTGTCACACCATGGAAAAAGATGTATGTACCTCCACATCATGTCATGACGCATATCACTGTGCAGACATACAATTTATGAAATACGTAAATGTGTGTTGCATAACATGTAAATAAGAGACATCAAACACAGCAAGCCTGATGGGTGTAAGTCACTGACTATGTACCCTCTGTTCCACAGGTGACCAACAACTGACTGCAGAGGACGACAACCTCAACCTACAGAGCCAGTCTCCTCCCCCGGAACATGGACACTCTGATGCGGAGTCCCTGGAATCTTTGGATGAGGAGCTGCAAGCCGGCCCATCTGGCGTGCCAGGGCGCAACCGGTCACATGACCCCACTGCCCCCCCTCCCTCAGCAACAACATAAACGCTGACCCCTGCTGGAACGACCTGTGCCACCACCACCACTACCACTGCTGCCTGCAACACTCGCCCTGCCCCAGAGGATGCCCAGCCCACACCAACAACTGCGGAGGGCAGGGAGAGTAGGCGTGTGCCTAGAGTGGTGAGGCAACAGGTCAGTGATAGCACGGCAGGTGGGAGGACAAGTGGGACTCCAACACCACAGGACACTGTGACCGAAGCCCTGGCTAACATCACCAGAGTTGTTGGTGCCTATGAGCACACACAGGCACAAATGGGCCAGGCCCACGAAGATGCCCTGGAGCACCAACGTCTGCTGGGGTCCATGGATAACCGTATGGGACAAATCGTGGACCTCATTGGCCAGTTAGTGGCGGTATTGAGGGACAGGCCAGTGCCACATACCACATCTCCACCTCCCCCCGATGCCATGCAGGATGACAGTTCATCATCCACCCCTGCGGGCACGGAGAGGGGTGACGCCTCAGACCCCACTGGCCCAGCAGACGATGCCCCCCCCTGCCAAAAGAAGAAGGGGCCGTCCAAAGAAAAACTTGGGACTCAGCCGTGGCAAAGCACCTGCCAAACGCCAGTCAAAGAGCCAGCCATGATGGCAACACTCTTCACCCTGCCATTGACTTTGTACACTGTCCTTACCCACACTGCCATGGTAATGTCATCCGTCTGTTGGACTGTGTCACCACATCAATGTGGTGCATACTCAATTGTCTCATCTACCATCACTGCCAACTCATTGATTCACCATTCACAGTTATGTAAAATCCAATTCCCCCTCACATATACCCATTGAAAATAAACAACAATAACGCACCAATGTAGTTGTGTCTGCTCCATGTTTATCACAGTATTTGCAATGTTTACCATGTTTACAATGTCACAGGAGCATGGATTCTCTGTAGGCAAGGAGAGGCAGAAGGGACCTAGCAAAACACAACACAACAAAAGTCACTAGTCAGGTGGTGGCATCACAGCCATCACACAACACATGTCATCACTGTACTCCAATATGCACACATTACAATGTGCAACAGTACCAATATACACATCCTGTAGCTGTGCCAAACTACCCTGTACCCAACACTTAGGCAGCCAGCACTGAGTCAACAACAGGATGCAGTCACAAAGATCACACAGACCTTTACGCAAACAACTACATCAACAGACAATGGACCACTTGTACATTGCCACTCACCTTCAAGTGAAGTAGCTGTTGATGAGCTGCTGACGCTGGTCGACACCTTCCTCCTCTCCACTATCCTCGTCACTGGATATTTGTGGGATCGCTGGTGGGGGCCTCGGCTGGTCATCATCGTCCAGGATCAGGGGGATTTGTTTCCATAAGGCCAGGTTGTGCAGCATGCAGCATGCTACCACTATCTGACACACCTTTTTAGGTGAGTACATGAGTGTCCCTCCTGACCTGTCCAGGCAGCGAAATCTCGATTTTAGGAGACCAAAGGTTCGCTCCACCACCCGACGTGTTCTCCCATGGGCATTGTTGTAGCAGACTTCAGACGGTGTCCTGGGATTGCGTAGTGGGCTCAGCAACCAAGGTCTGTTGGGATATGCAGAGTCACCTAGGTGTGAAAAACACATACCGATTAAGTGATACAACTGTGGCAGAGGACAGCATGGCACACACAGCACACAACTTGACTCTGCCCACTCACCCACAATCCATGCCCGCTCCGGAAGTAGATTGGCTATCAGCTGGGGCACAATGCTGTTGCGCATGATGTAGGAATCATGTGCAGAGCCGGGAAACTTGGCACAGACATGCAATATGATCATATCGGCCTGGCACACCACCTGCACATTGATGGAATGTGAATGTTTACGATTCCGATATATGTGTTCCCGTGCCTGTGGTGGAACCAGGCCAACATGTGTGCAGTCAATAGCACCTACAACATTAGGGATGCGACCAAGGGCATAAAAGTCCGCCTTCACAGCCGCCAAAGTCGCCCTCCTTGGAAAACTTATGTATCGGTCTTTGTATTGCATCATGGCCGACAGGAAATCACGTAGCACCATGCTGAAGGTGGGCTGAGACATCCCCCCTGCAATGCCCACCGTCTCCTGGAATGACCCACTAGCCAGGAAATGCAGTGCCGCCATCACCTTCGCTTCAGTTGTTAATGCTGTTGGGTATGTCCTGCCAGCCCGCAGGTGTGGCTCCAACATGGCACACAGGTCTTGGATGTTTGTGCGGTCCAGACGGAATCTGCGTATTACGTCATCATCCTCAATGTTAGCCAGCAGGGTGATTGGAGGATACACATTAGGTCACCTCCTAGGTGAGATGAAAGGGGACACGTCATTGCAACAGAACATGAGATGTGCACAAATCCGTAGCCTGTGATTGACACAGCGCAAACATTGACTGGCATCACAATGCAGCATACAGTGCAAGTCAAATGTTGTGACACCTTGAGAAAACATTGTTGTACACTTGTTCAGTATTCGCACAGTGAGAACAACCAACATGGAAACTGTCTCTGTGAATGCTATTAGTCACATTTCAAACTCTTGTGTAAACAGCCCTGACAGTATATGATACAGGACATGTGTGAGACAGAAACACTGCTGGGTTCCAAGTGGCTGCTGTACCTGCCACACATTCATGTGCAATCATGACAGGGGACACATTAACGACACAATTTGTCTAGTTCTGAAGGACTCATTATGTAATTTGAGCCACTTCTAATCCGCACAAGTTTAGAGACATTCACATACATATTCACAAGCCTGTGCTAATATCCACTGTCATCAGTAGACATGCCATACATGCTGCTAATCACAATTCCAAGTCAGTCAATGACTAATGATGTAAAGCATTTTCAGAATCTGTGTCGCCGTGGATCAAGACACAATGACACCACTGCACAATATCATCAAGCAGCAGACAGATTGTCAATGTGGCACACAAAAAGTGGATAAGGTACGTGATCCAAAAGGACTGTAGACAAACGTTAATCTGCACTTAAGTTGCACTTTGACATGCAGTGTGAAGGGAGCACTGCCCAAACACACAACTGAAATACAACAGATGCCATGAAGCTAATCATCCAGCTGCTTGGAGACACAACAGTGCCGCAAAAAACAACCCACAACACCACCAGGACAAACCCACACCAGTATACCTACAAGTCAGCGCATGAATATACTGAGTACATAACACAAACACAACAGCCTCATACACATAACACCAGCGGATGTCATTGCACAACACAGGTCCTAAAGGACAAACATCAAAAGCATCCGGAGCCACATCGCCCACAGGCTGTCAGGACCAACGCAGCGGACTATCAACATCCCTCCGCAGACAAAGATGCTGGCTGTGCATCACTTGTTGGCCTCTGGTACCTTCAAAACAACAAAAGTTAGAGTTGGATGAGTGTCACAGCCAGCCCTATCAAGGTATACCTCACCTGTCTTTGATGCCATCATCAGCTTGATTCAACAGCACCTTCAGTTCACCCACACTGCGCAGGAACAGCTTGTGCCCCAGAAAGGCTACTACGCCATAGCAGGCTTATCAACTCGTGTTGGTTGAAAATCACTGCACATGTGTCCTACTTGTGCACCCTGCCAACACTGCACACAATTACTGCAAATGAAAGCACACGCATTACATCAATGTGCAGCCAATTGTGGCACACCGTCTACTGTTCACAGATGCCATTTCAAAGTTCCCAGTCAGTGAGCACCACCACCACTTTTGGCTACAGTCCATCATCCAAGGCAACAATCTTCATGTGAAGAAGGTCAATGCACCTGTCCTTGGTGAGTACCAACGTAACACACCACACACATCAAATCCACTATCAACATACTCACAACTGTGGAAATATACATGTAACAAATTCACATATAACAAGATGAACAACATGAGCACATACCAGACACAATGACACAAGTAATGGTGATATTATATGGCAGATATGGAGACAAACCATACCCAAAGGCATAGATACAAGTGACAAATAATTAGGATGTACAGGATGCCAAGTGTGCCGGTGATGTAATTAACATCCTTGAGTATGCAGAGCACACACATGTCCATGTGGACATATACTGTTGGATTTGCTACTGTGAACATTAACATTAAATGAAGGCTGTAATAGGTGTTACCAAACAGACAACAGTGTGAGATATGTGGTGATTAATGTAAATAATGCTGAAATGTTTGTAAAATCATGTAATGTATTGTGACATATTGTGTGAGATATGTATATGTGTGTAAATATTGGGATCAGATATGAAATTGGGGATCAATTTTGTGGACAGATATGAAAATGGGGATCAATTTGGGGGTCATATATGAAATTGGGGGTAAGTTTTGTGGACAGATATGAAATTGGGGATCAATTTGGGGGTCATATATGAAATTGGGGGTCAATTTTGTGGACAGATATGGAATTGGGGATCAATTTGGGGGTCATATATGAAATTGGGGGTACATTTTGTGGACAGATATGAAATTGGGGATCAATTTGGGGGTCATATATGAAATTGGGGGTACATTTTGTTGACAGATATGAAATTGGGGATCAATTTGGGGGTCATATATGAAATTGGGGGTCAATTTTGTGGACAGATATGAAATTGGGGATCAATTTGGGGGTCATATATGAAATTGGGGGTCAATTTTGTGGACAGATATGGAATTGGGGATCAATTTGGGGGTCATATATGAAATTGGGGGTACATTTTGTGGACAGATATGAAATTGGGGATCAATTTGGGGGACATATATGAAATTGGGGGTACATTTTGTGGACAGATATGAAATTGGGGATCAATTTGGGGGTCATATATGTAATTGGGGGTCAATTTTGTGGACAGATATGGACACAAGACACAGTGATAGGCATATACACATGAGAAAATGGCGGTTGGCATGCTCCGCCACCCAGATCCCGGCCACTCATAGCAATGCATGTGCCCGGAATCGCGGTAGCTACCGCCTGGCACCAGCGGTGTGTCACCGCCATGGCCCATGCATTGACAGCCAATGGGAAGCGCTATCGCGGTAGCCTGATGCAATTTTGAAAATCGCGGTAGGCGTGCTCCGCCACCGCGGGCCGGTCATTGGATGCACTTGAAAGATGCACCACCGCGGTACCGCACGCCTGTCCCCTGCGGTGTGTCACCGCCATGGCCCATGCATTGACAGCCAATGGGAAGCGCTATCGCGGTAGCCTGATGCAAACCTAAAAATCGCGGTAGGCGTGCTCCGCCACCGCGGAGGCGGTCATTGGATGTATTTGAATGAGGCAGACTTGGAACACCAATTGCAGCAGCTCAGTACCACAGAAACTAGCCCTGGGGGCTATATATGTGTGTGTGAGAGCCACACATCTCCACAGCTCACTGAGCCTGCTGCCTGTGACCCCTCACCTGCTGCTGCCTCCAGGGACTGCTGCCTGAGACCCCTCACCTGCTGCTGCCTCCAGGAACTGCTGCCTGGGACCCCTCACCTGCTGCTGCCTGCAGGGACTGCTGCCTGAGACCCCTCACCTGCTGCTGCCTCCAGGGACTGCTGCCTGAGACTCCTCACCTGCTGCTGCCTCCAGGGACTGCTGCCTGAGACCCCTCACCTGCTGCTGCCTCCAGGGACTGCTGCCTGAGACCCCTCACCTGCTGCTGCCTCCAGGGACTGCTGCCTGACACCCCTCACCACCAACTGCCACTGCTGCTGTCTCCTGCCCACAGTGATGTCGAGGACTGAGAAGATCCGTGCCACTCCCTTCACCACCGAGGAGCTGGAGGTCCTGGTGGACGAGGTGCTCACCCAGTATCCAAGGCTATTTGGTGCGCCAAATGTCGTGGTAAGTATCTCAGAGTGTGAGTGAGAGTGCAGGGGGGGCACACATGAAGTTGATCTGCTGCAGTATGTGCGTGAGAGTGTGGGGTTGGGTCATGCACTGCCTAGCATGCTGTTTCCAGGGGGAAGGTGTGTTTAGCCTATTCAACACGTTTCCCTGCCTGCACATCCAGATGTGAGGGAAATGTAATGTCTTGTCAGACATACAGTGAGGCTGCAACTTTTTAATTTAAGAGTCAGGACAGTGATTGCCAGTCTGAATGTCTGTGTGTGTCCCTGATGTCCTTCACAGGCCCATCTGTGGCCTTGGCTAGGGATGTTGTCCAGAGGGTAGTGAGGGAATTGTTTCTGACTCAATATGTGCCTCATCTCTAGTTCTGCACTATGCTCAGGACCTCAATCCCACAGGGTGACACTCTTGTTGGTCATTCACCTATGACACTGTACATTTCAACATTATCGTGCCCAGACCCTTCCATCACCACCAGCATGTGCACATACTCTCATGTGTTGGCACTGTTTGTGTTTCTAAATGATCCCTCCATTTAAAATATCAGATGCCCCACGTTGGACCTCTGTGTGATCCCAACTGGCCTGCACATTCACCGCCCAATCTGACAGTGACACAACACTGAATGTACAGAGTGTCAAATCTGTGCTTTTCCTCTTGACTGTCCATCAATGAGCCATTACAGACATGTAGATTGCACACAACAGGCCTTGTGATGAGGGTTTGCGTTTGTGAGGTCATGTCCCTCAATGTGACCTCCATGACACAGTGTGGCAGTTTAAGGGCAAGTGCTTTGAGGGCTGCGCAGTGTTGGGCACAGTGAGTATTCACAGTAACATATGTAGTGATGTCCTGCATGTCTTGGTATTCCCAAGATTGTGCAGTAGATGTGGTCAGCATACACATTTTGCTCCCTGCTGGCATCATGCATGGCTATGAGATGGGCATGTACTGTGTCCACCCTCATACCTGCATGCATTAATGTGTGTTTCCCACATGATGATGTTTGAATGTTGCAGATTTATTGTCTCTGCTAAAGTTATGGCTGAAGTTGGGATGAGTCAGTGTCATGCTCCTGCCCTGGGAAATGGTGGTAGGTTTCTCTGATCATTGCACCCTCTTGTCTCCCATGTCTGCAGCTCAAAGTCAACCAGCGCAAGGCCGTGTGGAGGGCCATTGCATGCAAGGTGCGTGCTCTGGGTGTCTCCAACCGACGGCGCTCCCACTGTCACAAGAGGTGGGATGACATCTGCCGGCTGAGCAGGAACGTGGCCGAGATGACATTGGGGCTGATCCCTCGGGCCGGCAGGTTGGCGCGGCGGAGCATGACACCACTAATGGCACGCATTTTAGCTGTGACGCAGCCTGAACTGGATGTACGTCTGAAGGGGCATCAGCAGCAAGCTGGTGGCGAGTATTCTGTGAGTGTGACTTTGGGTGTTGTTTGGCTGCATGTGCTCCAAGCCTGGGCCAGTGCAGGGCTGTGATGTTGCTAGTGTGATGCAATGGCGTGTAAGTGGCCGCAGTGTTGGGTGCAGTTGTCATGCATTCCCCCTACATGTACCTTTCCATGTCATTGGTGTAATGGCCCTTGACTTCACATTTGTAGTTGTGGCCTTCTGGTATCATCTTCATTGGGGTAGTCACGGACATCCCATGTTAGGGTCCGGCAGAGTGCATAATCTGAGTGTGCCATCATCAATGTGTGCATTGCCTGACGTCAGATTTGTGCTGACTGCACATCTGACACATCTGACACCAATGTGCAACTGTAGTTGTGCCCCAAGATACGACATGGTGGATGGCATGTGCTCATGTCCATTGTGGGCGTATATGTTGGAGTCTGTCTCTGAGTTGGACACTTCTGCTGGCTCAAGATGTGACAGTGGCAACATGTTGTGAGTCGAATCTTTTACCCCCTCAGGGCCCTAGGTGTGCACAGAGGGATATGTGTGTCTGGTTAGACGAAGCCAACAACAGGCTAATTGGCTGTGTGTTCATCACATGGTTGAATTATGCCAAGTTTGCATTATGCCACGGTAATTTCGATGTTTGGATTGAGGTTGCACAATGTTACTGCCCATGGTGTTGTCCAACATGGATGATTGTTCATCATGAGTGAAGCTTTTCTTGCAGATATTTGTAATCTTGATGCCAATGTACTGATCCTACCTCTCTCTCTCTCATGCAGCATCTCACATGGGCACGGAAGGACAGGGGACGGACACCAGTGGTGAGGCATCAAGCACAACTGCTGCACACCAGCATAGTGACATGGATGTCACCAGCGCATCAGAGGGGGACCGTAGTCTTCTAGAGGACTCACAGCCAGAGACGCAGACCTCTACGTCATCTGACGACGGCGGTGACGCATCTATGTTTTCGGCCACAGGAAACGGGGACTCTGCCTCCTCGTCCACCACACAGCGTTCAGTGCCCACCCTCCCTGCTACTCCCACTGTTGCTGCCTGTGTTTGCACCACAAAAAAGAGAAGAGTGTCCTTCACCCCAGGCACCCCTGCCCCAGCCCCCCCTGCTGCCATCAGTGCTGAGTCTGTGGACCTTTTGCGCCAGCTGTGTGTGGGTCAGACAGCTCTCCTCAATGCCTTCCTGGACCATGACAAAAAATTGGCACAGGTGGTGGCTTACATGGAGGGCGTTCATTCCGACGTGGGTGGGCTACACCGCACTGTACAGTCTCTGTCCTCTGCAGTGACAGCAGCCATTCAACTTGCACAATCACATAGTCCTGCTCCAGTCCCTAGGCCCACCACCCTGCCATTGGCCACATCTGATGATAGTGACCACACACACCAGACATCAAGGGAAAGATACAGCACACGCAGCACACAGCAGCAGCAGCCCAAGCAGTCCAGGGCGCAGACACCATCCCCACAGAAAGGTAAACCCACACCAGAGCGCAGAGGCAAAAGCCCTTCAGGCCACACCCAGGGCAAGGATGTAAAGAAGCAGGCCTCAGGCTCACATGCCCCAGAGGCATCCCCAGCCAAGGACTCACCTGTCCCAAAAGTGTCTCGCATAGACAAGCACACAGTTTCCGTGCCCAGTGACAAACAGGTTCCTGCTAAGAGTACACGTAGGAAGAGCTCCAAGGCAAGTTCACCCACAACATCAACTCCCATCCAGAGCCCTGTTAAGCAGAGAAAGGAGACCACTGTAGGGGGGACACCTGGTAAACAGGTGATGCAGGGGCAGAGGCAATCCGGGGGCAAGCGTCCCGCAGCATCCAGCATGTCCCCAGAGAGAGGACCAGCATCTGCACATGATCCTGCTTTTGTGTGCCTGTTGTATACACCCCACTTGGCATTAATCCCAGGACAGGGAAGCCATATCAAATCCCCAAGAAGCGCAAGGGCACTCCTCCAGATTCTCCCACACACACTATGTCTCATGCAAGCATGAGTCCACCTCCACGTGCCACCACCCCACCTGGTCCTAGCAGCCCTCAGGCTTCCCAGACCACTGATGGCTCGGCCACACCTGGTCCTAGCAGCACTCCGGCTTCCCAGACCACTGATGGCTCTGCCACACCTGGTCCTACCAGCACTCAGGCTTCCCAGACCACTGATGGCTCTGCCACACCTGGTCCTAGCAGCCCTCAGGCTTCACAAACCACTGATAGCTCTACCACACCTGGATCTAGCAGCCCTCAGGCTTCCCAGACCACTGATCGCTCTACCCCAGCTGGGCCTCTCTCTTCCCGAGCCAGTACCCCAACTGGCCCCGACAGACAGCCACCTCCCAGTCATACTGCCAGCCAAGTCTGAGTGTTATTCCCCCTCACACACATGTCTCTCCCACAGTGGTGCCATGGACTGCCCATGTTTGACACCCTGAGTGTGTTGCTGACCATGGCAGGGTACAGTGCCACCCATTCCCAGTGCTGGATATCATGTACTCACTCTGCACTTTTTACTGCCCCTTGGCCTTGTTGTCGACTGATGTCCTAGACTTGCCTGTGCAGCTTCTCATGTTCCTCATCTGCACTGTGTCCTGGCCACTGGCCTTGCTGTTCACTGCTGTTTGCCCCTTGCCTGTGCAGCTTCTCATGTTCCTCACCTGCACTGTGTCCTGGCCACTGGCCTTGCTGTTCACTGCTGTTTGCCCCTTGCCTGTGCAGCTTCTCATGTACCTCACCTGAACTTTGGACTGGTCACTGGCCTTGCTGTTCACTGCTGTTTGCCCCTTGCCTGTGCAGCTTCTCATGTTCCTCATCTGCACTTTGGACTGGTCACTGGCCTTGCTGTTCACTGCTGTTTGCCCCTTGCCTGTGCAGGATCTCATGTTCCTCATCTGCAATTTGGACTGGTCACTGGCCTTGCTGTTCACTGCTGTTTGCCCCTTGCCTGTGCAGCTTCTCATGTTCCTCATCTGCACTTTTGACTGGTCACTGGCCTTGCTGTTCACTGCTGTTTGCCCCTTGCCTGTGCAGGATCTCATGTTCCTCATCTGCACTTTGGACTGGTCACTGGCCTTGCTGTTCACTGCTGTTTGCCCCTTGCCTGTGCAGCTTCTCATGTTCCTCATCTGCACTGTGTCCTGGCCACTGGCCTTGCTGTTCACTGCTGATTGCCCCTTGCCTGTGCAGCTTCTCATGTACCTCATCTGCACTTTGGACTGGCCACTGGCCTTGCTGTTCACTGCTGTTTGCCCCTTGCCTGTGCAGGATCTCATGTTCCTCATCTGCACTGTGTCCTGGCCACTGGCCTTGTTGTCGACTGATGTCCTAGACTTGCCTGTGCAGCTTCTCATGTACCTCACCTGCACTGTGTCCTGGTTACTGGCCTTGCTGTTCACTGCTGTTTGCCCCTTGCCTGTGCAGCTTCTCATGTTCCTCATCTGCACTTTGGACTGGTCACTGGCCTTGCTGTTCACTGCTGTTTGCCCCTTGCCTGTGCAGCTTCTCATGTTCCTCATCTGCACTTTGGACTGGTCACTGGCCTTGCTGTTCACTGCTGTTTGCCCCTTGCCTGTGCAGCTTCTCATGTACCTCACCTGCACTGTGTCCTGGTCACTGGCCTTGCTGTTCACTGCTGTTTGCCCCTTGCCTGTGCAGCTTCTCATGTACCTCACCTGCACTTTGGATTGGTCACTGGCCTTGCTCTTGTCTAAATTTTGCTGCATAACTGTGTAAAATGTAAATAATAAAAAGATTATTCCTGATGTCTGCCTTGTCAGTGTCCTTGCTAAATACAGGGTTACTGTGTGGGTATGGTTTACTGTGACACATGCTCTATATGCCACTTCAACATTGCCAATGTCTTGTTTCCTCTGATCATGTTGTTTCAACTTTGGTGTCCCAGACTTGTGCATCTGTGTGTGTTGGCTTAGTTGTAGGTGTGTTTGCTGTGGACTGTTTGACTTCCTGGGTGTGTTGTTGTCTGTGTGATGTTTAGTTTGTTGTTGTGTGTGTTCATGGTGTGTCACTCATCTCTGTTTGTAACTGGTATGTCTGTTGTGCACAAACTGCTTGGTGTGCATGCAGTGCTGTGAGTGTATGTTGCCTTGTCCTTGCCTGGTGTGCCCCCCTGATGTTTAGCTGTTGTAGCATGTTGATATCTTTGCATGTGCATGTGTTGTGTCTGATGTGGCTGTGTGCAGTGTTTGTGTTGTGTTGTCTCATGCAGTTGACAGATGCTCTGTGTGTGGTGTTCTATTTGACTGTCAGTGTGTGTGTTTTGTTGTTGTTATTGATTCAGATGTGTGTTGCCATTGTGGTGTGCCTTACTTGTGTGTCTGTCACATGAACAGCGGTCTACTGTAGTTCCCGTGCTTGTTTTAGGTGCATCCTTGGTGTTTTCTCCTCTCATATTTGATGTGTCTCTTGTCATTCTTGTGCGTGTGCAGGCATGTGGTACACTATGACACCATTTAGAGTTGATGGGTGGTGTGGTATGTCTGTCTGTGTGTCATTGTAGGCCCATTTCTCCCTGTTTGTCTCCATTATTGTTTTGTGTGGATGCACTTCTTATATGTGTTGTGGTATGTTGTCTCTGCATTTTTACTGACTAATGAGGTTGTGTACTCCTGTTGTGTCTGTGCTCCCATTGAATTTCCACTGTTTAACTGCACAGGTCTTGTCTGTTATTGTAGTAGTTCTGTGTGTGTGTTTTGATTGTGTTCTGTGTTTGACAGTTGTTTTTTGTGCGTACAGTGGTTCTGCAATTCCTGTGTGTATGTGATGTTTGTGGATGCCCCCAGGGGGTGTGTTTGCTTGTCAGTGTATTGACTGGACATTATTGGCAAGCTTCTGTGTGTTTGTCACTGGTGTTGTGTGCTGCAGGTGTGATGGGTGTGGGAGTTGTGTGAAGGTTCATACTTGTGTTTGTCAGTCATGGGGTGTTGCAATGGGCCCTGTGTGTTGTGCTGCTGGCATACTCCTGTGATGTATTTGGATACAGATGTGTGCTGTTCAGTGTTAGACTTCATACCCTTCCTTTCATCCCTGTGCCTATACATGGCTTGCCTTGCTGTCTCCCTGAGTTGTTGCAGTGAGGTGACTGTGGTTTGACTTCACTCACTGTAACTGTCATGTGTGAATTTTTAGGCTGGGGTTGTTGTTATATGTTCCTTCACTTGCATGTGTTGTACACATGCTTGGTGTTCAGCTCCTTGCCATTCCATTTGTGTGCACCTCACTTTAGGTTTCCTATTTGTTGTCCTCCATTGTTGCTGGCATGTGGTCTGTGTTTGTTGCTGTGTGTCAGTGTGGGGTATGTCTGTGTGACTTGGCAGGCTGTGTGTCCATTAGAGTGTTTGTTCATTATCTGTGTGTGTTTATTTTGTGCTTGGACTCAGTTTACTTGCCATGAGTGTGGTGTTGTTGTGGTGTGTGAGTTCCCCTGGCCCTGTGCTTCTACGCTGTGTGTTACTCTGCAGCCACACCTGATGAGGCTGTCTCCCTAGTTGTTTGTTGTGTGGTGCAGTGTGTGTGTTCACCTGGCTGGTTATTTGGCATGTGGGAGCACAGGAGGGTCACATGGCATGTCCCTTCATGTTGTGGGTGGGCCTAGTGTGTGTAGTGTGGAGGTGTTTCCCTGTGTACTTTGTGCACTGCCCATGCCTTGCGGTGGCCCTGCCTACTACATTGTGCGCATTTTTTAAGGCGGATTCACCGCTGCGGTCACGTGACCGGGACATTATTTCTAGATCGCGGACATGGTGACCTGGATGAGGGGGGTTGAACTTGTGGCAGGTAGGACATGTGTGGCTACACCTGTGGTTGTGTTCCTGTCCCCACCAGGGTATCTGGTGGGGACGGGAACCTTACATCTGCCATGGAGTTGTGGGTCGTGTTTGTGTGCAGAGTAGTGTGATCGCGTACCTGCGGCGGTGTCCGCCACGGTCCATGGCTTGCTGGAGGAGTATCATGTACAGTGCAGGGAAGACGTGTAGTGCCGGGTCCATGGCGTTCGGCTCCATGATTTACCTTTGCGCTCCGCTGTGGTGCTTCCGCCTGCTCAGATTGGCCGGTTTCTCCGCTGCGGTGTGCCTGGCTGTTTGGCGCATCATAATTTGTACGGCGTGAGGGACGTCATTCCGCACTGCGGTGTCTCTCGATTGGTTAACTCCGCCGCGGTGGCGGGCGCGTTTTGATGGCGGTTCACGTCGCACCACGGCGGATGGAAAATGGGCTGTGTTTGACCATTGTAATATGGCAGGCGTGTGCACCGCTGCTCGCGGGCGGAAAACAGCGTTTTCTCCCACCGCCAGCATCGTGGAGGTGCATCCGCCTGTCATCGTAATAGGCCCCTTAATGTGGTTGTGGTCTTATTTCCAGGAAGTGTACAATAGCCTCAAAGACTGCATCTTGGGGGATCTGAGTGTAAAGTGAGGCCACATCGAATGTCACCATCCACTGGTCTTGAGAGAAGAATTGATGGCCTACAACTTTATTGGTGGAATCCATTGTGTCAAATAAGTACGAGGGGACCTCTTTAAGAAACGGTTTAAAACAAAAAAGGCAGCATATTGTGAAATAGGATCAAAGATAGAGTGTTGTACAATGGAGTGGCGTCGAGTAGAGTGTGGTACAGTGTGGGACAGTGGAGTGTCATAGAGTGTTTTAGAGTTGAGTGGCATAGAGTAGCGTAGAGTGGCGTGATGTAGAGTGGAGTAGTGAATTAGAGCAGAGTAGATTTGAATAGTGTGTCATGGAGTAGGGTGCAGTAAAGTGGGGTGGAATGGCAGAGAGGGAGTTGCGTACAGTGTTATAGAGAATCGTACATTGTCATAGAGTAAACTAGAGTGGCAGCCCTGGGATAGACTGGAGTACGCTGTTGTACAGTGGAATACTATAGAGTGAAGTATTGTGTGGTAGATTGAAGGGGAGTAGAATGTCGTTGAGTGGAGAAGAGTGGAGTAGAGTGAAATGTCATCAAGTGGATTTAGGTAGAGTAGAGTGGGGTACACTGGAATAGTGAAGAGTGGAGTGGCGTAGACTGGAGTGGCGTAAAGGTGAGTGGCGTTGAGTGGATTGGTGTACGGATGCAGATAAAATTAGGCAGGAATGTAGAATATGTTGTGCAGAGTAATTCAATACAGTGAATATTGCCGCCTTGTGTTTCTACAGATTTACCTACCAACGAAGGGACACGCATGGTGTCCTTGCGCTGCTTTGTTATTCTAACTTAAGTATTGTGTTGCCTATGCGACACCATGTGTAGTGCAAGGGCAACAAAATACAATAATACATGTGGATATTTGTTATATTTTGTGCCACGGTATATCGTGGTAACTTCGTAGTATACCATGGTTTATGCCAATGAGAAGGCAGTATATAATTGGCTAATGGTTATCTTGACAAAATAAAAAGCCAGCTACATTAATTTTACTACACTTAGGCTGTGTTCTGGATTATGGCCTTACATATAGGTAAATAGTAGATTTCATTGTTGTTCCCTACCTAGTACCACTTCATTAAAGTGGTAATAGGTATGGAAATGTATTTATGCTTTTTAATTTATTTTTAACATGTTTTATGGAGTATCCCGCTATAAGTAAGCATGTACCTTTTTAAAAAAACAAAAAAACTTTTTTATTTACATATTTTTACAGAGGTGTTTTGTTTTGCAATTTGCACGTTACGTCCTAACCTTTTCTAAAAAGAATTAGATATGTAAAAATTGAAAAATACACTGTAGTACACTATATCGATGAAATATAGTGTATTACAATGTTTTTACATATTTCTTTTCTTTTTTTATGTACTGCGGTACTTTCTAGGTAGTACTGTGGTACCCCGTAGTAGTTTAAAAAATATATATACATTATAATTTTTTTCAATCCATTACCACTTTAAGCAAGTGATACCAGGTTGAGAAAAAATATGAAACCTACTACCTGTATTTAATGCCCTAACCCAAAAGAGAGCCAAAGTGCACAGAAAAACAACATGGCTGCCTTTAACTTTTGTTAAGGCAGTCAATAGCAATCATATTATGCCTTGTCAGCGGTATGTACTGAGGTAGTTTCGCAAAATTACTGTGAAATACAGCAACAACAGATATCACTTAATTTTATGCCCTTATACTTTGGAAAATACTTACCCTACTTACCTGTAACACCAATAAGAATCATCAATACACTGTATTGTATAATCCTGCAAAATTTCATGCAAACCTGACTGTCTGTTTGGCTGCTACGCATGAGTACAAAGTCAATGGGAAAATGCATGGGGGAAAAACGTGTTTTGGGACCCCCACTTTTTCTTTGTACCCCCTTGACCAATCACGGCAAAACTTTCATTCATGTGCCGAAGTAGAAAAAGCTATAGGTCTGGAAAGTTTCATGGAGATTCATCAAATGGGCGCAAAGATATTAGTGACCAAAAGTCTGAGGCATTCCTATCTCTGCCAACCTAAACTATAACTACAGAGTGGCTACCCCCAGTCTGTAATATATATAAAATACATTCACAAATATAAGAACTACATGAAAGATAGAAAAAATTTAACAACTAAGGGGCCGATTCCGATCTCGGTCGGAGGCGCACCCAATAGCATTCGGTCGGGAAAAAAGCCATGCGAAAGCCTGTTTCCCGACCGATCCGTACAGCACACCGAACGAGTAAGTACGATGCGCACAACAGCAAAGAATCCGGCCGAGCCGTACTCACCCAAACCAGGTCCAGTTCCCCGACCGAGGCGAATCCGGAAACGCCGAATCGAGTCGCACGGAAGGAAAAATGCAGCTCCGTCCGGCCGAACGAGTACGATGCGCTTTCCGTACGCGCCGAACCCGTCGCTACTCACGGCACGTCAAAGCATCCGGGAGAGGCGCACATGAGCTCCGATTCGCGCCACAACACGATCCACGGCTCCGAGACGAACACGCCAGCGACGAGGACGAGGCGAAGCGACGAGGACGACGCGAAGCGACGAGGACGACGCGAAGCAACGAGAAGGACGAACGACACGAACCAACCATGAATCCCTTCGTCCCGATCATACCAATATTCTACATTTAATACCGGAACAGGCACGGACGCGTACAGCGCAGAAGGTAAGCCAGACACCAACCACAAAACACATACAACACGTACACGACACATCACACACACACAGAGGGATGCAGAATATACTTACACCAGCAACAGCAGCACCATAGGGGTGGGATGCCCATCACCAATGCCACATATGCACACAGGGGCCTGAATGCGCACCACCACCCCTACCCAGGGGGGCAGGATGCCTACCACTACTACCACCCTTAGCCAGGGGGGCTGGATGCCTACCACAACTACCACCCTCACCCAGGGGGCTGGATGCCTACCACTACTACCACCCTCACCCAGGGGGGCTGGATGCCTACCACTACTACCACCCTTACCCAGGGGGGCTGGATGCCTACCACTACTACCACCCTCACCCAGGGGGGCTGGATGCCTACCACCACCCTTAGCCAGGGGGGCTGGATGCCTACCACTACTACCACCCTCACCCAGGGGGGCTGGATGCCTACCACCACCCTTAGCCAGGGGGGCTGGATGCCTACCACTACTACCACCCTTAGCCAGGGGGGCTGGATGCCTACCACTACTACCACCCTCACCCAGGGGGGCTGGATGCCTACCACCACTACCACCCTCACCCAGGGGGGCTGGATGCCTACCACTACTACCACCCTCACCCAGGGGGCTGGATGGCTACCACCACCCTTAGCCAGGGGGGCTGGATGCCTACCACCACTACCACCCTCACCCAGGGGGGCTGGATGCCTACCACTACTACCACCCTCAGCCAGGGGGGCTGGATGCCTACCACTACTACCACCCTCACCCAGGGGGGCTGGATGCCTACCACCACCCTTAGCCAGGGGGGCTGGATGCCTACCACTACTACCACCCTCACCCAGGGGGGCTGGATGCCTACCACCACCCTTAGCCAGGGGGCTGGATGCCTACCACCACTACCACCCTCACCCAGGGGGCTGGATGCCTACCACTACTACCACCCTCAGCCAGGGGGCTGGATGCCTACCACTACTACCACCCTCACCCAGGGGGGCTGGATGCCTACCACCACCCTTAGCCAGGGGGGCTGGATGCCTACCACTACTACCACCCTCACCCAGGGGGGCTGGATGCCTACCACCACCCTTAGCCAGGGGGGCTGGATGCCTACCACCACTACCACCCTCACCCAGGGGGGCTGGATGCCTACCACCACCCTTAGCCGGGGGGCTGGATGCCTACCACTACTACCACCCTCACCCAGGGGGCTGGATGCCTACCACCACCCTTAGCCAGGGGGCTGGATGCCTACCACTACTACCACCCTCACCCAGGGGGCTGGATGCCTACCACTACTACCACCCTCACCCAAGGGGGGGCTAGATGCCTACCACCACCCTTAGACAGGGGGGGCTGGATGCCTACCACCACTACCACCCTCACCCAGGGGGGGCTGGATGCCTACCACTACTACCACCCTTAGCCAGGGGGGGCTGGATGCCTACCACTACTGCCACCCTCACCCAGGGGGGGCTGGATGCCTACCACTACTACCACCCTCAGCCAGGGGGGGTTGGATGCCTCCCACTACTACCACCCTCACCCAGGGGGGGCTGGATGCCTACCACCACCCTTAGCCAGGGGGGGCTGGATACCTACCACTACTACCACCCTCACCCAGGGGGGCTGGATGCCTACCACTACTACCACCCTCACCCAGGGGGGCTGGATGCCTACCACCACCCTTAGCCAGGGGGGCTGGATGCCTACCACCACTACCACCCTCACCCAGGGGGCTGGATGCCTACCACTACTACCACCCTTAGCCAGGGGGGCTGGATGCCTACCACTATTACCACCCTCACCCAGGGGGGCTTGATGCCTACCACTACTACCACCCTCACCCAGGGGGGCTGGATGCCTACCACTACTACCACCCTCACCCAGGGGGGCTGGATGCCTACCACCACCCTTAGCCAGGGGGGCTGGATGCCTACCACCACTACCACCCTCACCCAGGGGGGGCTGGATGCCTACCACTACTACCACCCTTAGCCAGGGGGGGCTGGATGCCTACCACTACTACCACCCTCACCCAGGGGGGCTAGATGCCTACCACCACCCTTAGCCAGGGGGGCTGGATGCCTACCACTACTACCACCCTTAGCCAGGGGGGCTGGATGCCTACCACTACTACCACCCTCACCCAGGTGGGGGCTGGATGCCTACCACCACTACCACCCTCACCCAGGGGGGCTGGATGCCTACCACTACTACCACCCTCACCCAGGGGGGCTGGATACCTACCACCACCCTTAGCCAGGGGGGCTGGATGCCTACCACCACTACCACCCTCACCCAGGGGGGCTGGATGCCTACCACTACTACCACCCTCAGCCAGGGGGGCTGGATGCCTACCACTACTACCACCCTCACCCAGGGGGCTGGATGCCTACCACCACTACCACCCTCAGCCAGGGGGGCTGGATGCCTACCACTACTACCACCCCCACTCATAGGATGGACAATGCATGACACAACCAGCACACCACAACCTAGGGAATGCAAGAAGAAGACATCCCCCAACACCATGACAAGCGTGTGTAGACTGTGTCAAATGCCTACAACACCGAACATGACTTTGAACATACAATGTGACCCCTAGCACATGTGCCACACATATATGTGTGTGGCACCCACAATGCAAGCAGGCCATGACCATTGTGGCAATGGGGTCCAAACCCCCATCATCACAGTGACCAAAATGTAAGTGTGGGGTCCATAGCTGAAGCACATTTTGAACATTGTGGCAATGGGGTCTAAACCCCCATCACCACAGTGACCAAAAGGTAAGTGTGGGGTCCATAGCTGAAGCACATTTTGAACATTGTGGCAATGGGGTCCAAACCCCCATCATCACAGTGACCAAAATGTAAGTGTGGGGTTCATAGCTGAAGCACATTTTGAACATTGTGGCAATGGGGTCCAAACCCCCATCATCACAGTGACCAAAATGTAAGTGTGGGGTCCATAGCTGAAGCACACTTTGAACATTGTGGCAATGGGGTATAAACCCCCATCATCACAGTGACCAAAAGGTAAGTGTGGGGTCCATAGCTGAAGCACACTTTGAACATTGTGGCAATGGGGTCCAAACCCCATCATCACAGTGACCAAAATGTAAGTGTGGGGTCCATAGCTGAAGCACATTTTGAACATTGTGGCAATGGGGTATAAACCCCCATCATCACAGTGACCAAAAGGTAAGTGTGGGGTCCATAGCTGAAGCACATTTTGAACATTGTGGCAATGGGGTCCAAACCCCCATCATCACAGTGACCAAAATGTAAGTGTGGGGTCCATAGCTGAAGCACACTTTGAACATTGTGGCAATGGGGTCCAAACCCCCATCATCACAGTGACCAAAATGTAAGTGTGGGGACCATAGCTGAAGCACATTTCGAACATTGTGGCAATGGGGTCCAAACCCCCATCATCACAGTGACCAAAAGGTAAGTGTTGACAAAGAAAGAGGTGCAACTGCCAAACTGCATGGATGATTCCTGGTCACAGAACAACAAACACATCAGTGGCAAAGTAGTGTATGTGTCCCATTGCAACATAAATTGGGGGAGCCAAATACTGCAGTGCAAATAAGACATACCTTTGGCCATGTGCAGACAAACAACACCCATGGGGGCTGACACCGTCAACAATCATCAATGACACAATGACAGAAGTGACCATCAGAATGCAGACCCACATATTTGCACCAATGGGCACACACATGCAGATACCCTGTGGAGACTGCAGATGTGAAGTGAACAGATACCATACCATGGCAGCAATGGGACACACAAACCATGATCATTGTGCTGACCGATGACCTAGGAGTCCCAGGGACAGCAGGGGAAACCCACCAAACTACATACAGCCAATGGCACACCCAAGATATGCCAATGCAGTGGTGCAGATGCACAAACACAAACAGGCAGACCCACACTGCACATCATACACAACAGGTGAGGGGGGGTGCCAGTGTCCCCAGGCAACCACACAACACATGAGGAGACCTGAATACCAATCATACAGATGTGCATACAGTGCCACACAAAGGTAACTCATGGATCCAAATCCCCTATGTGGGCAAGCAGGCATTGTCAGATGAGAGGGAGCACAAATCACACGTCACACAGGCACGTAGGGACAGCAACTGACACAGCAAGACACAGACACACCACAGCACCACCCCCAGGGCCCCCACAATGTGGTGACCCTGGGCTGCATTACAATACCACTGTGATGACAAAGCTAAATGTGGTTCACACTGTGAACCACAGTCATGTGTCCTGAGCAACTAACTACCATCACACCTACACAAGCACAAATCAAACAGCATGGCCAGTAAGCCAAGGCCAACATGGAGGCAGGGGCCTAGCCGGGCAACAACTCTCATCTGCACACACTCAACACCACACCCTCGACCTCCAACAATGTGCAGCAGTGAAGCACACATGCACTGGTGACATTGCACATGCACCCATGACTATTCCAGGGTGGTGGGTGGGAACCAAGGTGCAGAAACACAGCACACATGGACACTCAACAAGACTCCTGAATGTCTGACACACTGCACACTACGCTGTACATGGACATGACGGCAATACCACACCAACCAATGGGATCCCAGCCACAGTCACACACCAATGAAGAAGCCAAGGTCACCCACAAAGAACACACATAGACAACAACCAACATTGCAGCCCGGACCCTGAGGAGTGCCAGCAGTCACACACACAACGTATCACAATCACTGAAAGATAACACAAACTGGAAATCACATGACAGGGGCAAACAACAAGTGCCAAGGGGAAACCTGACTGTGACCCATCTGCGTCTGCACACAAACTCAGCCCTGACAGCAAACACACCTATGGGTGACACCCTGATGACCAGTAATGTGCCATGCACCCACATCACAGAGAACCCAGGGCGAAGACTTTGGGGGAACATAGGTCAACTCAGCTAGCATCACAAACAGGTACAACACTAGGGATCACAGCATGCACAGCTAAACGGAAGTGAACACACAGACATGCACATACAACACACACCTTGGGCGCAGGCAATGTCACAGGAGTACACACTGCCATGAGGGGACTCCACTCCTGTGTGAGGAAAGCTGTGCCATATGTTGCCTCAGTAGGGCCCCATCATGTCAGCTGAGCACTTGGTCACACAATCAACAATTAGCACCAAATGAGGGCTCCCGTAACATCAGCCTGGTCATGGAAGTGCCAACGGAATCATCAGCACAGATCCAACACACTTGTATAGCAATGTTGCACTGTCAACACAGATGAGTCCTTCCCCATTGATGCCCAAACCTGCATGTCCACTGGAGATGGCCCCACGGTCAGGGAAGTAGACGAATTGAACAATGGCAGGCACAACAGATGTGCAGGGGTGGAAGCCACAGATGTGAAATAGGCAATCTAAGTAGGAAATCCCATTGCCAAATACTGAACACATGACACCCTCAGATGCTGCTATGGATGACATGGATACACCACAGGATAGGACACATTCCCCCTGGACCACATGGGTTCCTGCACAGTAACACTTCATTATCATGAGACCAAATATCACCATCACTGCAGCAAGGGCATGGTTAGCATCATCAACATCATGTACATCAGAAGCAAAAGCACTAGAGAACAGAAAGTTGCTTTATTCAGCATATGTGGCATTAAAAGTAGAAGTCCAGTAGAAAATAAACAAAGGCCAATGGCCAGTCCATCAACAAAGTCACAAGTGGGTGACAGTGGCAGATGCCACCCTACACATGCCTGCACAAAACCAGGGACAATCCACTAGGAGGGGCAACCGGGGGTAGGCCAGGCACCGCAGGGACAGGATCAGGGCTCACCAGGAGGAAGCAGGGAAGGGGTGGTGGGTGCTGGAGAGCCACTGACAACTGCAGTGGAGGTGTCTGACATGGTGTGTGCCGGCACAACTGGGGGGCATGGCTCAGATGTTGTGGGTGCCGGCACGACTGCAGTGGACCCTGCAGATGGAGTGGACAGGTCCGCCACTGCAGTGCCCAAGTCAGACAGGGTGGTAGTGGACTCCACTGCAGTGCCTACCACCAGGGGAGGAGAATGGGGAACAGGCAAGGTGGGCTGGACAGAGGGGGAGGACACCCTCACCACATCAGTGGCACAGACAAGCGCAGCGGGGGTGTGGTGCCGGGAGAGCAAGTGGCAGGGGGAGAAGGCCGGATCCTCTTGGGGATGGTATATCTGTGGGTGGGGGAACCTGGGGCAGGGTGTGGTGGGGGCACCTGTGGAGTGGGGGCCTGAGGGATGGAGGAAGGAGACCTGGTGCTTGAGCTGCAGGGCGGCGGCGGGGTCTTCCTCTTACCACTCCGGGGGACTTGCGGGTGGGGGCCTCAGTCTGTCTGCGCCTGGGGGAGGGTGTCCGGGGGCGAGGGGCACTCTGCTCCGTGTGGGGGGCTTCCTCTTCCCCCTGGATGCTGGAGCAGCTGGATCGGGGGAAGAGGCCGAGGTCACTGAGGAAGAGGCGCTGGGTCTTTGGGGTTGCAGGTGAGGCAAGGGAGGGTGCTTTGGAGGGAGAGGCAACTGAGGACTGCGCAGTGCCCGTGGATGCGTGTGTGTGTACCAGGGCCCCATCCCCTGTGAGTCTGGTTTCAGTCCCCTGACTGTGCGTGCGTGTGCGTTTTGTTTGTGGCGTGTGTGTCTGTGTGCTGGACGTGTGTGCTGGTGTGTGCCTGTGCCGGTGTGTGTGTGCTTGGGACGGGTAAGGTGCTGGGGAGTGTGGATGGAGCAGAGGCAGGAGGGGTGAGGGACTGTCTGAGGAGGGACACTGCTGCCGTCAGGGAGGAGTCCATGGACCTATTGCCCCTCTGTAGGTCAGACATGCCCGATGAGATGCCCTCCATGAACGACACCAGCTGAGTCAACAGAGAGGTGTGCGCATGGAGGACACTCAGCATGGCTGTCTGCCCTACATGGAGCTGGCGAAGGAGGTACACAGACTCCTCACTCAGGGCAGCAGGGGACACAGGGGCAGGGGTGCGGTGCCTGGCCCAAAGGAGACACGCTCCCGAACATGGGAGCCTCCACGGACCTGGGGAATGGGAGCCGATGGGAGGGCGGTGGTGGTGCTGGTGGTGGCGGGGTCAGCAACACTAGCTGGGGTGTGGTGGCTGCTGACACCCGCCTCCATAAGGGAGTCATCCTCCGAGTTGCTCTGGTCCTCAGCTGAGGTGGATGGTGCTGAGGACTCCTCGGTGTGGCTCCCCTCGCCCTCCGTGCCACTGGGTCCCTCCAACCACTCCTCGGCTGCTGACCCAGTCTGGCTCTCTGGCTCCTCCTGGATCGTGGAGCTGTCCCCTTCCGTGGCCGTGGATGTATCTGCAAACAATGGGGAAACAGACAGACATCAGTCACCTGCACCAAACGCACACACCACTGTGAGCACAGCACATTACAGAGCAAGCCCTGGCATCATTAGTTGTACATTGCTAAAAGTGCCCTAACTGAACAGGAGAAGCCAATTGTCAGTCTGATGCCAAGCATGGCACTCACATCCCACATGGCCTTGCACCCATCTGTCTGGTGTCTGTTGGATTGCAACACCCCAGTGTGGACACATGCACCAAGTACACAGTAGTTGGACAGTGCAGAGGACACGGTGTGGCATGTGGACATGCACACATCACAGCTCTTGCCACTGAGTCAGTACAGGTTTCCGGATGAAAGGGATGCCCAGAGTCAAATAGGAAATGCATGTGATGCATACCAGCGACAGACACCATGATGCACCCATGTCCTGATAGCCATCGCCACAATGGTGTGCATGTAGCACATGTCACTCCCCTGCAGGACCACCAATAAGTTGACACATGCCATGGCAGAGGCATGACTGCTAAGTCATACATCACTGTCTCAGTGATGTATGACTTGGCAGCCAGACAACAACACTATGCACTGTGTCACAATAGTAGGTCATGGGGAATGCAAGTCCTGGAGCTGCACAAGTGCACATGTACATCCCCCACACAACACATCATCTTAACCCTCATCTGTCCAGGTCATACCTATTGGACATATGGGAGACCTGTGACACTACCCTCTGAACCTGAGCCCCTCACAATCTGCTGTGAATGGGGAACAGCTGCCTGAACTTCACATTCGCATACCCCAGTCTGCACGGGCAGCTGATCAAACACCTACGTGACACACAAGTATCGTCTCCTATGGTCACATCTCCAGGGGCATGCTGAGCCCCTACCAAGAAACACCCCAGCAGTCCTGGCAACTAATCCACAGCACACTGACACAGAGGCAGACACCTGAGGGGTCAAATCACTGCGCACAATGTGTCAGCTGATACACGGGAGTGGGAGTACAGAGTGCATTGCATGGCCTGGAGTAGGCATGACTGTCCTGCTCCACATGAATGAGGGATGAGCCCTGGACAGTGGATAGCTGGCTATGTATGTGTGACACACGTAATCTGCACACTCCTGGGGCCCAAACATTGTTCCCACCCGCTGCATGGGCGTGTGCCACATACCCCAGGCACATGTGGTGGCTCAGCTCAGCAAGTGGACCGCATATCAAAGCAACACGCAGATTACATGTCCGAACACAGGCGTTGTGTGAACAATGGACCCACCCATGATGCCCACAACAGAGTTAGGGAAACAGATGCTGTCCCCCACCTTTAGTGAAGCAAACTGCAAGGACACAGTCCCAAGTGACACAATTCCCTGAATGTAAGGGCCACACCTGGGTATCAGATGAGCAGTGGGCAGTGCACAATAGAGGGACATGGCTCCTGGACAACATGACTGCTGCACTGTGGCAGTTGAACCAGGCCAGAGGAGGGCACAAAGCATGTAATACAGAGTTCACAGTGCAGTCTTTGACTCACCCCCTCCTTGCTGCTGTCTGGCCTTCAGCTGCCCATCCAGGTCTGGAAACACCACCGCCAGGATCTGGAGCATGTGGGGGTCAGGGTCCGTGTTCCGCCCCTCCTGCGAGGAGGCGACAGCTTCAGCTGGACCCGTGCAATCCTCCGGGTCCAGCCCCGAAGGTCCTGCCACCTCTTCTGGCAGTTGCGGATCCGGCGCTTGTAGACCCCCACGGACCGGACGGCCCGGACGATGTCCTTCCAGATCTCCTGCTTCCGATGAGCATTAACCTGTCAGGATGACAAAGTGAAAAGGCCATTACTACACATGCAACATATCCGTGCATGACACAGTTGTATATACATGTCTCAATCACAGGGGCACATGATGTACACAGGCAGTGCAAAGCTGCCCATGGACAGTTTGCCAGACGTCACTACATGGTATCATTGCATGGGAAGTAAAACCTTGTTCAAATGCACTGTCACTGCACCATACCTGTCCAGTGCATGTCACTACACACTATGGGGGTGACAACTACTCAGTGAGCCTGCTAGCCAGTGGCGTGCAGACTTTCAGCCTTGCTAGTCAGACAATATGCACATTCAGAAAGGCAGTGCACAGAACACTCACCTGCTCCCCTGGTGTCCCATACAGCTTGCTGTACTGTGGAAGTAGGCTGTCCAGCAGGGCCTGGTTCTCCTCAAGGCTGAAGGCTGGGGCTCTCTCCACAGTATGTGCCATTGCAGGGTCCAGAGGGGCAGAGACAGCAGCAGTGCAGTGGCAGATGTCGTCCTGGAGCATGTAGTGCAGGCAAGTGAGCTCTCAGGGGAACAGCCAGCAATATATATGTGCTGGAGAGGCAGATACTGTCCCTTGTGTCCAAAGTGATAGGTCCAAGTCGTTTGCATCTTCTGAATCTGGCCAATCGATGGAATAGCAGCACCAAAACACGCCCACAGCATCCTTCAAATCTTCAACTTCATGACATACATGATTTTGCAACATTGTTGTGGGTGACCAACTGATTTTCCAGCAACCGACTCGTTCGAAATTCGAAAACGCGTCCGTTGCCAGGCAAGCCCATTGTCAATGGGTGCGCACCGATCGGTCCATTGCGGTACAACGCGTACAGGGGTACAACGCGTACCCGCACACATTGAATGCAATGGGCCGGCTGGGGGCACCGATCGGTCCATTACAGTTCAACGCGTACAGGGGTACAACGCGTACCTGCACACATTGAATGCAATGGGCCGGCAGGGGGCACCGATCGGTCCATTGCAGTACAACGCGTACAGGGGTACAACGCGTACCCGCACACATTGAATGCAATGGGCCGGAGGCACCGATCGGTCCATTGCGGTACAACGCGTACAGGGGTACAACGCGTACCTGCACACATTGAATGCAATGGGCCGGCCGGGGGCACCGATCGGTCCATTGCGGTACAACGCGTACAGGGGTACAACGCGTACCCGCACACATTGAATGCAATGGGCCGGCCGGGGGCACCGATCGGTCCATTGCGGTACAACGCGTACAGGGGTACAACGCGTACAGGGGTACAACGCATACCCGCACACATTGAATGCAATGGGCCGGCCGGGGGACCGATCGGTCCATTGCGGTACAACGCGTACAGGGGTACAACGCGTACCCGCACACATTGAATGCAATGGGCCGGCCGGGGGCACCGATTGGTCCATTGCGGTACAAAGCGTACAGGGGTACAACGCGTACCCGCACACATTGAATGCAATGGGCCGGCCGGGGGCACCGATCGGTCCATTGCAGTACAACGCGTACAGGGGTACAACGCGTACCCGCACACATTGAATGCAATGGGCCGGCCGGGGGCACCGACCGGTCCATTGCAGTACAACACGTACAGGGGTACAACGCGTACAGGGGTACAACGCGTACCTGCACACATTGAATGCAATGGGCCGGCCGGGGCACCGACCGGTCCATTGCAGTACAACGCGTACAGGGGTACAACGCGTGCACCGCACACATTGAATGCAATGGGCCGGCCGGGGCACCGACCGGTCCATTGCAGTACAACGCTGTACAGGGGTACAACGCGTACAGGGGTACAACGCGTACCCGCACACATTGAATGCAATGGGCCGGCCGGGGGCACCGATCGGTCCATTGCAGTTCAACGCGTACAGGGGTACAACGCGTACCCGCACACATTGAATGCAATGGGCCGGCCGGGGCACCGACCGGTCCATTGCAGTTCAACGCGTACAGGGGTACAACACGTACCCGCACACATTGAATGCAATGGGCCGGCCGGGGCACCGACCGGTCCATTGCAGTACAACGCGTACAGGGGTACAACGCGTACCCGCACACATTGAATGCAATGGGTCGGCCGGGGGCACCGATCGGTCCATTGCTGTTCAACGCATCACTGTACATGTGACTGGCATATGTCAGCATGCCTGTCTCAGATGGACATATGCCAGCCACAGATAACTCCCAGGGAGTGAGGGGCACACCTACATCACGACAGCCTGTCCAAACTTTATCATAAGGCATGTAAGGCTGCATTTCCTATTGTGTGTATGTTGGTGTACATGTTGTCCTGTGGGTGTCACCTGTGGGCAGCCACCCCCAGGCTGTGCACGTGTTAATGGGGACAGGATCCTGGGTGTTACGTGTACATGACCACTGTGATGTGCAACTGTTCATATCTGTGCATGTGCCATGGTCACATTTCACGGTGGTGTATGTGTATGTCATGTCACATACCCCGTGAGTCCCATGTGGGATGGTATGTTTGAGCCAGGGTGTCCCAGTGGCACAATAGTGATGGTCCTCCACAGTCTTTGTGCATGTAGTGTTTACAATGTCTCTGATTTCATGTGCACAATGGGAGACAGTCTCCACATCCAGGTTGTGTGTGCATGGACTTTGATGTTGTGCGTGTGTGTGTCACAGACGTCCATGTCTGTCCTGCCGTGGCAAGTGGGACCACTACCTGTGGGGGTCATGGTTGTTTTGCTGTGGTGTATACATGATACTCCATGTAATGCCAGTGTCCATGTGGCAATACAGGGTCCCTGGGAATGTACCTGTCGTTGAGCTGTGGTGCCTGGGGCACATCTGTCCTCACATGTCACTGTGGGGGGTGATTGTGACACGGCAGCAGGAGATGGGAACTGTGACACGGCCTCATGATATCCAATGGGCCAACCTGGGACTAATTGATGCCACCTGTTGGACCGTGTTGACAGATGTTGGCCATGTATGTACCATACATGTCCTTACGGAACTGCACACTTCATGTAGTTGTGCCTCATAATGATGTATGTTGGGATATTGAGTGTGTTCAAAGTCGCATATGTGGGCTGACTGACAATCTTGCTTACTTCTCCTCTGCACTGCAGGGCTCCTGCTGTCCATCGACCATTCCCAGACCTGGCAACGATGGTGGAACGGGACAGCATCCGACGGTACCGCTTCACCAGGCAGCTGATTGAGGATTTGGCAGTGCAGTTGTCCCCACATTTGCAGCCTGGCCGGCCGTATCCTACAGCGCTGACCCCCAAGGTGAAGGTGATGGCAGCCCTACACTTCTTTGCCACCGGTACCTTCCAACATACTGTGGCGACTGCTGGTGGGATGTCACAGACCATGTTGAGCCGTGTGCTCCGCGATGTTTTGGCGGCAATGTTGCTATTCCTGAACCGGTACATCTATTTCCCTAGACTGCGACGACTCACTGACGTGAAGAGTGACTTTTATGCCCTGGGGAGGATGCCGCATGTCATTGGCTCCATTGATGGGACACATGTGGCTTTGGTACCACCACAGGCCCAGGAGCAGGCCTACAGGAACCGCAAGCACTACCACTCGGTCAATGCACTGGTGGTGTGTCTTGCAGACATGACCATCACACACGTGTGTGCCCGTTTCCCTGGTTCAGCACACGATGCCTTTGTGATGAGGAGTAGTCGCATCCCCAGGATGATGGCACAGATGCAGAACCAGCGTGCCTGGCTTGTCGGTGTGTACTGACTTTGTGCCATTGTGTGTGATCTGATCTGTAGTATTCCGCCCACTTTTCCAAGTCAGCTAATGTGCACTTGTCTGTCCGTAGGTGACTCGGGATACCCCAACATGCCGTGGTTGCTGACACCCCTCAGGAACCCTGTGACACCAGCCCAGATGCGCTACAATGAGGCACATGGTCGGACCAGGAGAGTGATTGAGCGGACATTTGGTCTCCTGAAGAGCCGCTTCTGCTGCCTGGACAAGACCGGAGGGTCCCTCCCATATGCCCCTGCGAAAGTGTGCAAGATTATCATCGTCTGCTGCATGCTCCACAACCTGGCAGTGCGGAAGGAGTTGCCTCTCATCCAGGATGACAATGACCAACATCCGCCACCTGTGGAGGATCCTGGCCTGGACCACGATGCCAGTGACGATGATGATGATGATGGTGATGTCCGCACACAGCTCATCACCAACTTCTTTAGCTGAATGTGAGTATCCTGAGGTGTCATGTCAACGATGTGAGTTGGCATGATGTGTAGGTGGTGCTCTGGTGCTGTTGGAGTGTGTCCATGGGCTACTTGACTGGATGTGTGTTGCGATGTGTGCTTACAGGTGGGCTGTACTCCCCAACAGTGTTGACATGCTAACTTGGTTCTGGGTGGGTATCTTGTAACATGTATTGTGCATGAGTTTTGCTGTTCTGTCCTGTACTCCATTGCTTTTGACTGTGTGTCATTTCTGTCCTTCACAGGGTACTTTCAGATTCGTTTGGTCAACTGTGTCCACCGACGACGTGATTGCACTTCCAGGCTGGTAGCTGTTGTGTCTCTACAGGTGATGTGCGCCACACCCATGGACTTCCTTCCGTCTACAGTTGTTGACTGTGTGCCCGCTGCCAGGTGGGATTACCTTGCATCTGTAGTGGTTACGACATGTTGCAACTGTGTAATAAACCTGTGCTTCACTATGTGATGTGCGTTGTCTGTGGTCACACATTTGACTGCCATTTGCTTACTGCACCTGTGGGCTACTTGACTACAACTGGGAATGGGTGTGGTGTCTGTGCATTGCACCGTCTTCCCTGGCAACATCAGTGTAGGCAATGAGTCAGATGGCCTAGGTGTGTATGTGTTGTGTAGCCCTGGTGGTGTGTCTCCCTCATATGTGTCACGTTGCCTTTACTCACATGCCTGTGTTGTCCTTGCTGTTGCAGTTCGCATACACAGTGTAATTTTGCAGTTCATCATCCCCATAACAGCACCCACGTTGGAATCACAACAGAGGCAAGTATGGTGTATTAGTGTGTTTATTGTGATACATTTGGGTGAATAGTGCATAGGATGGGTAGTGCTGTACATAAATCTTGCAATCCGAAGTTCCTAGGTGAATTGAAAGTCCTGGTAGACAGAATCCCCAGTATCGGGGCCACAGTTGTCTGACACATTGGTCCAACTTGTACTCCCCATGCAATGTGTGGGAGTAGTGTTGCCGTCAACAGGGTGAACAGTCTGTGCACAAAGGTGAACATCCAGAACAGGTTCAGGCTTCCTGGGAGTTGCGCTTGGCCATCAGCCTCTCACTTGCCCCTCCTCGGACGACCCCTCTTCTTGGGGCGGGGCCCCTCAAGTACAGGCTGCTGCGGTGCAGGTTACTCTCCGCCAGAGTCATCCTCCCTCCCTGTGGCAGTTGCAGTTTGTTCGGCACCAGATGTTGTTGGCACACAGGGAGGTGTGGACTGGTTGCTGTTCATCTGGCGGAGGCATTGTAAAATGTCCCTGTGCACCGCCGTCATCTCATGCAGTGCATCCCACTTGGACTCCACGCGGGACATGTGTGAGTCCACGCGGGACATGTGTGACTCCACGTGGGACATGTGGGAGTCCAAGCGGGCATGATGGGCAGCCTGCTGCTGTTTCATGTCTCTGAGGAGCCCCACTACCTGGCTGAGGTCTCCGGTTCTGGACTGGTACGCATCAGCTATGCGTACCAGTTGTGGGTCATCATGCACACCAGCAACCTCTGCAAGCAGCGACCTCTGTCTCCCACCCCTCCCACCACCCCTGCTGACATGTGCAGTGTGTGCAGTGGCACGCACAGATGACCCTGGTCCACCTTGGGGGTTGGTGGTGGTGGTGTCCATGGCCCCAGGTTGGTCCAGGGTCCCTGTGCTGGTGTTGCTCCTTGTTCTGTCCATGTCGGCAGGGATGGTATTTGTGGTGATAGTCGTTGGAGGGGTGGGTGCAGGGGGTGCAGCTGGTGGTCCTGCTGGTGCTGCAGCTGGTGGTCCTGCTGGTGCTGCATGTAGACTTGCACCGGATGTGCCAGGTTGGTCTTCATCATCCGAGGAGGACAGAGGCTGTACGACGCCAGTGAGCTCCGCATCCTCTTGAGCCTGGGACTGGGACTCCTCAGCGTCTGCTGCTGTGTCCCCATCATCACCTGTTTTTGGGAGACACACACAATGTATGTTATGTTTCTGCAGGCATCAATGGTTGACACACATGACAGTTGTGACTGTGCCTCTGGGTGCGGGCCTGTACATTGCATTGTCCTAAGTCGTCACAGTCAGGGGTTGATATTGGTGTGGCACATTGTCCTGCATTATTTGGGCATTTCTATGTATTTTTTGGGGTGTGAACATGGTCTGCATTGGTTGTGTTTGGTTGACAGCCGGCCCTCCTTCCCACCCACCCAGCCAGTCAGTTATCCCACCATGGAACGTGCTTGCATTGCAGGGAGTGGAAGTTGTCTCTCAGGATGTCAGTCAGTGGTGTCCTGCTGTTTGTTGGTGCACAGTTGCCAGCAGGGCTTTGTGCTCCCCACAGCAGTAGCCAGTGTCAGCCATCTTGTGAGTCCTTCTCCACTCCCTGTGATGTGAGCATGGTTCAGGGTGGTGTTGATGGGACAGTTGTGGGGGTGAGCTATGTCTGTGACTACGACTCCCATCATGCTATTGCCTCCACCCCACTTCCCAGCATTCCCATACTTACTTGCTTTTGTGGGGAGTTCAGTGTGTGTGGGTGTGAGAGCAATGGCAAGATGGCAGACAGTGGTGTCCTGCTGTTGGTTGGTGTGCAGTACCCAGCATGCCCTTGTGCTCCCCACGACACAGCAACAGTGTCAGACATCTTTGATGGGCCTTTCCACTCTCTGTGGGATGTGCATGCGTGAGTGTGAGCTTGCTGGGCCATGTGGTGGGGGATGTAGAGCTGTGACTACGACTCCCATCATGCTATTGCCTCCACCCCCCTTCCCAGCATGCCCATGCTTCCTTCCTTTTGACTCTGCTTCCCTGTGGGGTGGGCTGGCTGTGATGACAGGATGGCTGGGAGTGTTGTCCTGGCAGTTATTTGGCTAAAAGTCCCAAGAGTGTCCCTGTGCTTCACACAACATCACCCAGGGTGGTGGTTCTTTGTGGGATCTTGTGTTAGGATGGGGGGCATTGCATTCTACCAGGTGGGTTCTGTGGAGTTTGTGTTGGGGGGGGGTGTGAGGGGAGGTGCTTGTGACTATGGTCAGTGCTGCAAGTCCTCCTTCCCACCCAGCCAGCCAGATATCCCACCATGGAACGTGCTTGCATTGCAGGGAGTGGAAGTTGTCTCTCAGGATGTCAGTCAGTGGTGTCCTGCTGTTTGTTGGTGCACAGTTGCCAGCAGGGCCTTGTGCTCCCCACAGCAGTAGCCAGTGTCAGCCATCTTGTGAGTCCTTCTCCACTCCCTGTGATGTGAGCATGGTTCAGGGTGGTGTTGATGGGACAGTTGTGGGGGTGACCAATATCAGTGACTACGACTCCCATCATGCTATTGCCTCTACCCCCCTTCCCAGCATGCCCATGCTTCCTTCCTTTTGACTCTGCTTCCCTGTGGGGTGGGCTGGCTGTGCTGACAGGATGGCTGGGAGTGTTGTCCTGGCAGTTGTTTGGCTAAAAGTCCCAAGAGTGTCCCTGTGCTTCACACAACATAACCCAGGGTGGTGGTTCTTTGTGGGATCTTGTGTTAGGATGGGGGGCATTGCATTCTACCAGGTGGGTTCTGTGGAGTTTGTGTTGGGGGGTGTGTGTGAGGGGAGGTGCTTGTGACTATGGTTAGTGCTGCAAGTCCTCCTTCCCACCCAGCCAGCCAGTTATCCCACCATGGAACGTTCTTGCATTGCAGGGAGTGGAAGTTGTCTCTCAGGATGTCAGTCAGTGGTGTCCTGCTGTTTGTTGGTGCACAGTTGCCAGCAGGGCCTTGTGCTCCCCACAGCAGTAGCCAGTGTCAGCCATCTTGTGAGTCCTTCTCCACTCCCTGTGATGTGA
Organism: Calotriton arnoldi; assembly: GCA_963921515.1. Lineage (NCBI taxonomy): Eukaryota > Metazoa > Chordata > Amphibia > Caudata > Salamandridae > Calotriton > Calotriton arnoldi. The sequence continues at coordinate 366,446 of CAWUFW010010441.1, read as the reverse complement.
GCATGGTTCAGGGTGGTGTTGATGGGACAGTTGTGGGGGTGACCAATATCAGTGACTACGACTCCCATCATGCTATTGCCTCCACCCCCTTCCCAGCATGCCCATGCTTCCTTCCTTTTGACTCTGCTTCCCTGTGGGGTGGGCTGGCTGTGCTGACAGGATAGCTGGGAGTGTTGTCCTGGCAGTTGTTTGGCTAAAAGTCCCAAGAGTGTCCCTGTGCTTCACACAACATAACCCAGGGTGGTGGTTCTTTGTGGGATCTTGTGTTAGGATGGGGGGCATTGCATTCTACCAGGTGGGTTCTATGGAGTTTGTGTTGGGGGGTGTGTGAGGGGAGGTGCTTGTGTCTATGGTTAGTGCTGCAAGTCCTCCTTCCCACCCACCCAGCCAGCCAGTTATCCCACCATGGAACGTGCTTGCATTGCAGGGAGTGGAAGTTGTCTCTCAGGATGTCAGTCAGTGGTGTCCTGCTGTTTGTTGGTGCACAGTTGCCAGCAGGGCCTTGTGCTCCCCACAGCAGTAGCCAGTGTCAGCCATCTTGTGAGTCCTTCTCCACTCCCTGTGATGTGAGCATGGTTCAGGGTGGTGTTGATGGGACAGTTGTGGGGGTGACCAATATCAGTGACTACGACTCCCATCATGCTATTGCCTCCACCCCCTTCCCAGCATGCCCATGCTTCCTTCCTTTTGACTCTGCTTCCCTGTGGGGTGGGCTGGCTGTGCTGACAGGATGGCTGGGAGTGTTGTCCTGGCAGTTGTTTGGCTAAAAGTCCCAAGAGTGGCCCTGTGCTTCACACAACATAACCCAGGGTGGTGGTTCTTTGTGGGATCTTGTGTTAGGATGGGGGCATTGCATTCTACCAGGTGGGTTCTGTGGAGTTTGTGTTGGGGTGTGTGTGAGGGGAGGTGCTTGTGACTATGGTCAGTGCTGCAAGTCCTCCTTCCCACCCAGCCAGCCAGATATCCCACCATGGAACGTGCTTGCATTGCAGGGAGTGGAGGTTGTCTCTCAGGATGTCAGTCAGTGGTGTCCTGCTGTTTGTTGGTGCACAGTTGCCAGCAGGGCCTTGTGCTCCCCACAGCAGTTGCCAGTGTCAGCCATCTTGTGAGTCCTTCTCCACTCCCTGTGATGTGTGCATGGTTCATGGTGGTGTTGATGGGACAGTTGTGGGGGGGCAATATGTGTGACTGCGACTCCCATGATGCTATTGGCTACACTGACTTGGCCAGCATACACAGAATTCCTTCCTTTGAGTGGTCTTCACTGTGTGTTGGTTTTGTTGTGGTGGCTACATGTCTGGATGTGTTTGTTAGTTCTATTTGTGCCACTGCCTAGCTGTAGTTGTAGTTGTGTTTGTACATGTGATGGCACAGTTGGATGTGACTTTTTTGATGGCATGTGTTGTGTTTATCTGACTGACATACACATTTTGGGATGATTCTGTTCTGGTTGCTGTGTAATTGCTATGAGTGCATGGTTTGACTCTCCCCTTGACAGTGATGTGTGTGTGTTTTGTGGCAGTATATTGTGTACATTTGTTGTGTACTCACCAGGCTCTGGGATGTCCTCTAGTCCATATACGCTCACTGGCGGAAGGATGGCCCGCACCTTCTCCTCCCAGGGCCTGAGGTATATTGGCTTGGCAGGAGGGCCACTGCCGGTGTGTTGGCTGTTGATGTAGTCTTTTTTGAGCAGGTCCCGTACCCTCCTGCGCACGTCATACCACCTGTTCTGGATGTCGCACTTTGTGCGCCGACATGGTGATTGTGCGTTCACCCTGTTGATGATCCTCTCCCACATCTTGGTTTTCTGGGAGATGGGGGTCTGTTGGACCAGTGTGCCAAACAGCTGTGGCTCTACCCTGAGGATCTCGTCTACCATGACTTCCAATTCACAATCTAGGAACTTGGGATTCTTCTTGGGGGGCATGGTGATGGGTGGTGATGGTGAGTGATGTGTGTGTTGGTGTGCAGGTGAGGGTGTGTGAGTGTGTGTTTTGCTGGGTGTATGTGAGGTAGGTATTTGTTGGTGTGCTGATGGTGTGTGGCTTGTGTGAGGGATGAGCTGTGGGTGTGTGGTTGCTTTCTCTTGGGTGCTGGCAGTGGAATGGCATTTGCAAAGGCTCATGGTTGTGATTTGTGTCCTTTATATGGGTGGAGTTGTGGGTGTGTCTTTGTTCTCTGTCCCCACCCCCCCAGTATTTATTGGCTTTGTAATTGCTTGTTTGGCCTTTTTTTGGGTGATTTTTCCTTTGTACTGTCTGTGTATGTTGGAAACGTTCTTGTGACCGAGTCGGACCCTGCATTTGTCTCGTACGGTCTTCTCCGTTTCGTTCACGCTGTGTATGTGCAGTTTTCTATGCTGCGTACGCGTCGGTCGCGGTGTTTTGTGTTGCTTCGGCTCGGTTTTGTATGCGTGTCGGTCGTACGGCTTGGCCTCCGTCCGACTCGCTCGTGGTTTTCGCGCCTTGCATCGTACTTTGCGGTTTGGAGTTCGCGTGTACGTTTCGGTCGGATTTGTTCCGGGTGCGTGTCGGTCGGTTGGATTCGCGTGTTTTTCCGACCGGATTGCTGTTTTCCGTGCGGCTCGGTCGGTCGACTTGGGTTCGGTACGTGTCGGTCGGATTTTGCACGCCTTGCATCGTACTTGGCGTGTCGGGCGCCACAGCTACGTGTCGGTCGGTATTATTTCCGGATCCGAGTCGGTCGGTGCTTTTTCCGGCCCGAATCGGAATCGACCCCAAAATATATTAATTAACATAATCAATCTATAAAATAATAAAAAATAAATCCCCAGAAAACATATTTACTAAAAATGCTATAACCATTAAAAATAAAAACAAATAATATAAAAAGAAACAGATAATAATATACATTATATTTCATCAATAGAAGGAAAAGTGTTAGACTCTGGGGGGCTTATTTATGAGCCCCTGCGTCACTTTTGCGTCACGTTGCGCCCTTTTTACAAAGTGATGCATCTAGGCAGATGCGTCACTTTGTAAACTCCTGCGCTACATTGTACCGGCGTCAGGTATAATGTATGCAGGGTGGGCGTTCCCCAGCAGCAAAGCCTCCTAGAAGTGGCGCATTGAAATCTATAAGATTTCAGTGCACCACTTCTATGACGCTATTGCGTGAAAACCTTACGCCTGCCTCATGGCAGGCGTAAGACTGATGCAGGCCCTTTCATATGAAGCTTGCCCCATGTGAAAAGAACATTGCTGGAGTTGCGTCACGCTTCCGACACAACTCCAGCAATGCGTCAGTTTTGCGCCAACAGATATGTCAGTAATACTGGCATACCTGTCCTTGTGACAAGATGCGTCATACAGTAAATATGATGCATCTATCATGTCACAAGGAGGGGACACTGAGAAGTGACGCAGCGCTGTTTTCACACAGCGATGTGTCACTTCTCATATATAAGGCCATGGAAATTTTAGACATACTGGGCCAGATGTACACCGACATTTAGCATGTGCAAACGAGTTTGTGACCCGTTTGCGCACGCTAAATCTTATAGGGCCATGTACATACACTATTTTGCAAGTTGCAAAAAATTGCGACTCACAAAATAGTGATTAGCGACTCGCTATAAGAAAGGAGCGTTTCCTTCCTAATAGCGACTCACAAGCCATGTACAAATGTTTTGCAACCGCAATTGCGGATGCAAAACAATCGCAAATTACCGCCCTCTTCAAGCGGGTGGTAATGCAGTCACAAATGGGACCCCTTCCCCTTTGCAAATACAGGGGAAAATATTTTTTAGGGGCAGGCAGTGGTCCTAGGGACCCCTACCTGCCCTTAAAAAATGAAACAAAAACGTTTTTTTTTTTTTTTTAATGCAGCCCGTTTTCCTTTAAGGAAAATGGGCTGCATTAAAAAAATGCTTTATTGAAAAGCAGCCCCAGACATTGGCTTTTGTCAACCTTAGCACTGCCAATTTGATGGACAAAGACTTGAGGACAATAGAATTGGGACTGTCCTATTGCCATAGGAACAATTTTGATTATCCCAGCACCAGACTCAACCTCTACAAATTCACGAGAAAACTAAAACTCAACAAAATACACATGCTATGTAAGCAATCAAGCAGATCTTTTGATTCTGCTATGCCGGACACAGAGGTGCAACAGACAACAGCGATATGTCTGAAGATGAAATTCTAGGGAATCTTTTGGCCCTACAAGAGGAAGGAAGGTCCGATATGGAAGAGACAACTAATGGAACGGAAGAAAGATCCATTGGACTGATTAAAGGAGCAGGCATCACTCCGTTCAGACATAGATCTAGATTTATTCCTAATACAAGGGACAATATAGATATATTTTCGGATATCATGAATAAAGAACTGCGATGTATCAACGCCTCAACTAAACGGAATCCCAATACATTTAATTTGAGAGACAAATATTTTTTTGATACTGTGGGGAGATTAAAACAAATGGATGGAGTGATAGTGAAACCTTCAGACAAAGGAGGTAACATGGTCCTCTGGGATCGAGACCTGTATGAAAAAGAAGCTCTATCTCAACTAAGCGACAAAAATTGCTATATTCCTGTTACAATGGAGCACTACACATCCATCAAAGAGAATTTCCATGAACGTCTGCAATTCTGGAAAGATACAGGCCACCTCAGTTGGGATGAATATCGCTTCCTGAGGAAAGATTACCCTGTGATACCCACGTATCCTGAGGACCTCAGGACATTAGTGGACTTCATCCCCCGAGCAGCAGTGCACCAGGAGGCATGTCTGCAGAGTTGCGTAAAAAGGTGGCGTGGCCTCGGACCACTCTCAGCAATCCAGCTGTGTGGGGCTTACTGGAGGTACCTGGTGGGCTAGTTGGCCCCCAGGGACCCTCATGAGGAAAGGGGACTTCATCCCCCAACCAAGAGCGCGCCAGGAGGCACGTATGCAGAGTGGTGGAGAAAGGGGGTGTGGCCTGTGTCTACCTCTCAGCAATCCCACTGTGTGGGGCTTAGTGGAGGTAAGAGGTAGGCTAGTTGGCCCTTAAGGACCCCCAGCAGTGTAGGGGACTTCAATCCTCATTTGCAGAGTGGTGGGCAAAGGGGGAGTGGCCTGGTATGAGACCTTAGCAATCCTGCTGTGTGGTACTTACTGGAGGTAATAGGAGGGTAGTTGGCCCCCAAGGATGTCCTTGGGGGCCAACTACCCTCTTGTTACCTCCAGTAAGTCCCACACAGTAGGATTGATAAGATGTCTTCGGAGGCCACGCCCCCTTTCTCCACCACTCGGCAAACGCGCCTCCTGGCAGACTACAGGATGGGGGATACAGTCCACTTTACTCCTGAGGGACTTTGGCGGCCAAGAAGCCCTCCTGGTACCTCCTGTAAGTCCTACGCAGCGGAATTCCTGAGCGCTGGGCGGAGGCCCAGCACCCTTTCTCTACCACTCTGCAAACGTGACTACTAGTTAAAGAAGCATCTTTCTGCACCTCTGACTTAGAGGTAGTTTTAATCCCCCTGCCCTATTATGTACAAGGGCCTTACAGGGGAGGTCATGCCAGTCACAGGGCTACCCCAACCCATAGTGTACCCTAGTGTATGTAGGTGTTTTCACTCCATTCTAAGTGTCTTTCAGCATAGCACTGGCTCTAGGCCTGGTTAGTCAGACTCAGTTACTACCAGTACCCATCAGCAAAAAGTTGGGGGTACAGGATGACTTTGCAACAGGGTCTCTTTCTGCCCCTCTGTTGGTTCTTTCTGCATATCTCTTGTTTCTTTCTGCACCTTTCTTTGTCTTTCTGGACTTCTGTTGCCTCTCTCTGCATTTCTCTTGCTTCTTTCTGCGCCTTTCTTCCTCTTTCTGCATATGTCCTACCTATGTAGACATAGTTTGAAATTAGCATTTAAAAAACCTTTGAAATTCACTGAAAAAAACACAGGTTTCAGGGACGTTATAGTTAGAAATTAGCAATTAAAAAACCTTTGACATTCACTGAAAAAACCATAGGTTTCAGGCACGTTATAGTTATAAATTAGCATTTAAAAAACCTTTGAAATTCACTGAAAAAACCATAGGTTTCAAGCACGTTATAGTTAGAAATGACCATTTAAAAAACCTTTGCAATTCACTGAAAAAATCATAGGTTTCAGGGACAATATAGTTAGTTGGACATTTCACTTGTGCAAAACCAGTGAAATTCGGCAGCTATAGTTAGTTCAGCTAACTATAACTCGTGCCCCCGCAATGCACTGCTGATGACGTCACATATTACATCATTCATGACATGGTCAGTGACATCACTGATGACATCTCAAATGACATCACTGACGACATCACTGATGACATCATCCACTTAATATCTGATGCACCTCCTCACAACCTAATATAACGTTTGATATACCCACTCTAAAATACAGACTACCATTTTTGAAACCATACACACACCAATACCAGTTACTACATACTCAATCACTGATTCCTAGGTCTACAAACACATCCACTTATTCACCTATACAGTCACTCATACATGCAGTCACTCATCAATACAGCACTATCATATGCACTTATACACCTATAGACACTCACACACCGCCACTCACCCATAGAGTTACTCACACACCTAGTCAGTCATGCAAAGAATAAATCACACTCCCATTTACTCACCTATATAGTTATACACACACCACCTCACTTATTCATATATATACTAACACATACTTACTCTCATACAATCACTGATACAAGCACACACTCATCGATACAGCCACTCTCACAATCACTCAATCTCACATATAGTCATTTATATACTCCAACACTCACATATGCTGCCTTTCATATATGTAGTTACTCACACATGTACCACTGAGACATCCATTCACTCACCAACACAGCCATACACACATTCACCCACCCATACAGCCCCTCACAGACGTACTCTTGAACCCATACACCCAGTGAATCACCCACTCACACATCCATGCAGGGAGTCACACACCCCCACCCACCCACACAGACACTCAGGCACCCATACAGATAATCAGACAACCAATCAATAACCCATATAGACACTCATGTAGCTACTCACCAACCCATGGAGCCATTTACGCACCAACTGACAGACTGATACAGACATTTACAGTTTAGTCACTAACCTATGCATTCACTAAGACACGTTTAATCACTCACTTATACAGACAGACATGCACCTACTAAATGATACATTCAGACACTTATACACCCACTAATTCTTCAATACACCTTGGCATATATATATATAAAACATATTTAAACTTTACAGAAACACACAGTCACTGGATGATGTCATCAGTGATGTCATTTGAGATGTCATCAGTGATGTCACTGACCATGTCATGAATGATGTAATATGTGACGTCATCAGCAGTGCATTGCGGGGGCGCGAGTTATAGTTAGCAGAACTAACTATAACGGCCGAATTTCACTGGTTTTGTATGAGTGAAATGTCCAACTAACTATAATGTCCTTGAAACCTATGGTTTTTTCAGTGAATATATATATATATATATATATATATATTGTATCCAAAAGACGCCCCACTCAGTGTACTCCTTTTTAATCCTTTATTAGGTATACACCACTGCTACACCAACACGTTTCGACCTCACAGGGTCTTTTTCACTGTAGGTGAGTCTTTCTTCACTCGTGATTTTTATACCCTCTCCCATCTCCAACCTGTTGCGTGGCATGGTGGGAGTTGTAGTTAACATTTGTGACATTATAAAATTACACAGAATTTGAGACATTTTCACAGTTGGCTTAAATGACATTTGTTTTTCAAAGATTCATTTTTCTCTTGTACCGGCTCATTGGCATGTCATTGATTACAAATTAATTAATTGATATCGTTCATTGGTACGTTATAGTTTAGGTATAGTACCTATATGTGTTAATGCTAAAGATCAACCCAATTATAAATCATTTTCCTCATCCTGTGAAGAGTCAATTGTGTACTCATAGTATACACAATTTAATGAATTTGTTCCTATAATATTCTGTGTGCGGTTCACCAATGCATTTTCTCAATTGGTGCCTTTTTTATTGTACATTTTCAGTGTATACCAATGAATTTACAAGTCCTAGGTATAGTACCATATTTCAATAATTCATAGTTCAGAATTTGTATTCTTTTCTAGTTCTTGTTGTAACGGGCATGTGTTAATTCTTCAAAGATGTTTAAAGAGTTCCTCATCATTATTCAGGCCCATCAGTGTCTTTGTTTTGAGTTTTATTATATATCGTGACTCCAGCTGTCTTAGTTTTTTTATCCTGTCTCCACCACGTTTGTTTGATGGCACCATGTCTAGTCCACAGAATTTCATTGCTTTCCAATTTGCATTCTGGCACTGCATCAGATATTTAGCTGTGGCATATTTGGTGTCTTAATTTGTTACTGCTCGTACATGCTCCAGAATTCTCTTTTTTAACATACATGTTGTATTCCCAATATATTGGAGACCACAATCACATTCTGTTACATAGATGACATATGTTGTTTTGCATGTGATGTGTTGATTGATATAAATGGTTTTTCCTTCTCTGTCGGTTATATCTTTCTTGTTCATTCCTATTTTGCACGCCTTGCAATTATTGCACTTTATAAATCCATTCTGTGCATCTGTTAATCAGTTCTTTGTTCTGATCTCTTGTAGATGGCTCTTTACCAATTAATCTTTGGGGGATTTTGTTTTCCTATAGGTTACTGATGGCCTGGTTTCCAAGAGTTCACCTATGTCTGGGTCTTTGGAGATCAGATGCCAATGCTTATGTATTGCGTTGACTATTTTCTTAGCCTCCTTACTGTAGGCGATTATTAGTCGTGGGGCTTCTATTTGTGAATGTTCAAGATCATGATGTTGTTTCTCCTTCTTTGTAATCAGTGTGTCTGCCTTTGATTTTGTTTTCACTTTCTTTAGACAATTCATGAGATCTTTTTGTTTGTTTCCCCTTCTTTTCAATCGCGATATAGTTTCTCCAAATTTCACTTCTGCATCTTCATCTTTTGAGCAATTTCGCCTCATTCTTCTCATTTCCCCATAAGGGATGCTTTTTATTAATGAGGGGGGGTGAAAACGTTCACCATGTAGAATGCTGTTTGTGGCTGTCGGCTTCTTGAATAAAGTGGAGTTAATTTCTCCTTGGTTTATGTAGATGTGTTTATCCAGGAAGTCAATGTTTGTCTTAATTATGGCACATGTGAAGGAAAGTCCGATATTGTTCTGGTTTAGTTTGTTAAAATATCTAATGAAAACATCCTCAGTGCCATTCCAAATTAGAAATGGGTCATCTATGTATCTAACCCAGAGCACAATGTTCTCAAGTTCCTCTTGATTGTCCATGCCCCACGCTATTTCTTTCTCCCACCATCCCATCACAATATTGGCATAGTTGGATGAAAAGGAAAATCCCAACGCAGTGCCACACCGTTGATGGTAATATTCACGATGGAATAAAAAAACATTGTTTTTCAGACACAGTTCAGTCATCTGTAAAAGCATTTTTGAATGTTGTAGGTCCTTTGATGTTCTTCTGTTTTAAAAAGTATGCATAGGCTTGTAGTCCTATATCATGATCAATGGACGTGTAAAGTGATACTACATCTATAGTTGCCATTGAGTATTGATTGTTTCAGTTGATTTCCACCAGCACACTTAGAAAGTCCCCAGTGTCTCTGATGTAGGAGCTCAGATTCTGCTATAGGGGTAGATAGGTGTCCACATAGGTTGACAAGTTCTCGTATAGTGAATCACAGGATGAAACAATTGGTATACCTGGTGGATTTATGAGGGTCTTATAAATTTTAGGCAGGAAGTATTTAGTTGGTATAGTCGGTTATTCTTTCAATAAGAATCGTTGTTCATCTTTCTTAATGATATTTTCTTGATACCATACATTCAATTGTTCCCTTAATTCAGTTGTCATTTTATTGAATGGATTAACAGATAGTTTCTTATATTTGGTCTCATCCTTTAACTGCCTATATGCTTCTCTCATATAGTCATTTCTGTTTTGTATGACTATATTTCCCCCTTTAACCGCCGGTTTTATTATGATTAGTTCATTCTTCATCAAGTTTTCAGGGATGTCCGTTCATTTATAGTAAGATTTTCTTGTTTGGAAGATGTAGATTAAGGGCCCCATTACGATGGCGGGCGGACTTTGCCCGCCCGCCACCGTAACGGAAAACGGGACCGACCGCCAGAGGTGCGGTGGTCTCGCCAGACCAATTAGGATGCGCCCGCCACACTGGCGGGCGAATCCTCGACTTTAACATTGCGGCGGGCGGTGCTGTGAGCAGCACCCGCCGCAATGTTAAAGAGGCACGTCAAGCATCGCCATGTACAACGTGACAGGCACCGCGCGGTGCCTGCCACCTTGATCATGGGAATGCCCAAGTGCAGCCTCCCACCCCCCCCACCTCCCCGGGGGCCCGCAACGGGCCCCGTGGCAAAAGACCGTATGCCTTTCCATGGCGGCAACGCCGCCATGGAAAGGCCGGTCACTGCTGGCATCCTAATCTGGTGGACGGTGCCTGCTAGGCACCGCCACCATTTTGGCCTCCCTGGACCGTCCGCCAGGCAATCGGGACGATTGCTGGCGGCGGATGGTCTTTGCGTCCGCTGCGGACGCATTCCTGTTCCCACCGCCATCCTAATCTGGCGGTGAAAAATATCCATTAGATGGCGGAAGGACCGCCACCGCAGGGCCGGCGGTTGCCACCGCCGGGCCTGCGGTGGCGGTCCTTCCGCCATCATAATCGGGCCCTTAGTTATTTTGTCTAACTCCAGAGCAACAGCATCTGCGAAAAGGTAAAATTTATTCCCAGGTTATAATGACGGACAGTACTTTGATTTCTTTATAAATTTGCTGAATGAGTGTTGATCTGTTCGTATATTCAATTCCTGTAACATTTCACTCCCCATTATGTCTTCCTCATTTAAATTGAACAAGAGGTCATACATGATTTTGAGATCTGGAATTCGATCTATCGTGAGTCTGTTTTCTTCCTCTTCTGTTGATTCAATTGATTTGGAATCCTGAGGTCTTGCGGGCTTGGGTATTTTCGCCAATTTCAATTTTCTGATGTATTTATATATATCAATCCTAGTATCTACGTAGTTGAAATGTTTCTCCGGGCAAAAGGAGAGGCCTTTATTGAGTTGTGATCTTTCATCCTCTGTCAATACATAATTGGAAAGGTTAATTATCAAGTTCTCTTCTTCCATCATTATTTTTTGTTTTGAAGGTTGCGCAGAGGATAGTGTCTTTTTCCGTTTGGATCTTCTGGTCTTTCTTGTGCTTTTTAAGACCTTGTATCTCCTTTGCCACGCACCCATCGCCAGCACCCGCAGTAGAGCGCGCTAGGAAAGAACCTGTTTGTATATATAAATATATATTATTTTTTTTCTACAAAACTAAAAAAAGTTAACAAAGAAAGAAAATGTAAAATTACAAATAATATCAACTTCCCTAACCACAAGAAAAATTACAAAATTATGAAATCATTGCTTATTTATTTAAATTCAATAAATACCTACAAAATAAATTAAATTTAAGTAACACATATCACAAAAACAAAATTTCACCAACACTTACCATTACATAAATAAATTGTTTTTAAAATAATAAATATACAAACAATATACATAATTACTTGCCAGTTAATAAATTACATATAATTATCAATTGATATTTTTTCGCAACCTACACACCTTTAAAAAATAAAACAACATTAAAACATACATAATTAATAAACATATCAAATGTAAAATGCATATTAAAATAAATAAAACAATACAACAATTACACAGTGATTAATAAAGTAATTTACATAATTAATAATCAAATTAAATTTACAAAATGGCATTAAATTAATATACATTTAACTTTATTCAACTACCCACCCTATTCCAATAAAACCCCTGCAAACCATAACTAAAATATAACATAAATAAATCAGTATTAAACTTTTTACATAATTAACGATCAATTAAATAATGAATTAACAATATTGTTACATTTTTATACCGTAATTAACTTCCCACTCTCTACCACTGCAAACCCAATAACCTGCTACTAAAATATAACTTACTATTACTAATAGATAAATAAAAGATTTATTTTCAATTCAAAATATAACATTAAAAAAATTGCATGATTAATAATCAATTAAAAATGAATCACCAAACACAAAGAAAAATAAATTACAAATATTTGTAATTTAAATAACTACCCACCCTATCCACCTACAAACCCCACAACCCACAAATAACACTATAAATTACTAATAACATAAAAAATATATACTAAATTACTTAAAATACAAACTTCTTTTTATAAATTTAATAACAATTATACCAACAATACTGACACCTACTATTAATATATTTCCTTAAACACATTACAATAATTAAAAAACAATACTTTTTACAACTATATTACTGAAATGATTTTAAAAGCGATATTCTTGAAAACCATGGGGCATATTAGCCAGGGCGGTATCGCCGCTTTAGCGGCACTTTTTGCCGCTAAAGCGGCGATATTTCTATCGCCCTATTAGCAAGCTGTCGCTAACAGCTGTTAGCGACAGCTTTATGGCGAAAGCGACCGTTTTGGTGCCACTTTGCATGTCAGCGATATTTATCGCTAATGACATGCAAAGTGGGCGTTCCTCCACACAACTCCTTGGCAAACACTCGCTAAATCAGCTTCAGGATATTAGCAAGGCTGCACAAGACCCGCGATGCGAGCTTGAAAGCCGCGCTAAGCCCCCTTTATCGCAGGTTTTTAACACCTGCTAAAAATACAACTTAGCCATCTTTAACATGGGAGGTGGATTGCATGGCTGAGTCCATGCCTGCTTATCAGCAAGGTTTGCAGTATCGCAGGGAAATCATCGCTTGTTTTCCCGCGATACAGCATGTTATCACGGCTATCGCTGGATTTAATATCGCCTTGGAGATACGCGTTGCTAATAACGCGCTATCTCGGCGATAAAATCCAGCGATATCCGGCGATAAAAAAATGAGCGCTAAGCGCGCTTTGCGACATTTATCGCAAAGCGTTGCTAATATGCCCCCATATTACTTACGAAAACAATGATATTCTTAACAACAAAATTCTACACCAAAATAATTTTGCATCACATTATTTTTTTTCTGATATTTATGTTTTCTGATAATTTGATATTTTGTCGTGACGTTTGCCTATCAAGCAACAAACACATTAATTCAGTGTCCAGCCCAGTGCCTATGTTAGTATCATCATCAAGTCTTTATTCGATTGTAAAAACAACCATAAAAGAGCATAAAAACACAGCACATACAGTCGAACACATACGGCAAGATCAATAAATACAAAGATAAAATTAATTAACATACAGTAATGAAAACCAATAAAAGCCCCACATAACAACAATATAATGATCAGTCGGGTCTGTGACAACCTTGACCTCAGTGCCTCATGTAAAAAACAAGAAACAGCATATAAAACATGATAATTGGGAAGCAGCTGCAGATGCATAAGGGCCAGATGTGCTTGCTTAAAGTTCAGGGGCTTCAACAATGGGATGATGAACTGCCTTCTGGGCACACTAAAATATTTACAAAACATAACAAAGTGTAGATTGTCCTGCTGCCGCCTATTGTCGCAACCACAGGGCAGCATGGTTCCAGGATAAAACCAGCCACTGGGGGATGCCTGTAGATGGTGTACCAAGTTAAACCTGAACCTGGCCAACACAAATCTATCCCTCCCGTTGGATACCAGGGCTAAAATTAAATATTGCTCCGGGACCTGAACTGTTTTCAAAAGCATACGTCCATGCACTGTAGGTTTCATCAGCTCAGCTTGTTCTCTAGCTAACGAGACACGCTAAAAAAACAAGTCCTTCACCCTTCTCAATTCTAAAAAGTGACAACGAGTGGGATATTTCTGCCCGTCCAAGGTTGGCAAAAGCTGCCTTCACATAGAGGATTCAAAAAATTCTATTTCCTTGGTCAAGGACAGGCAGCCTGAAAGGATCTGTCTATTCAGCTTGAGTCCCAGACTGGTCAAGATCTTAATTCAGCACATCAAAGGACTAAGGGCGACTATATCAGCTACATATCTTAATCCAAACTCCTCATGGACAGAGAGGGCCTGGGTGCTCTTAGGGACCTGCACCAGCTGTCTTAAAAATTGGTTTTTGGCAGGCTGAAATTGTCAGACTTCTCATACCCCCATACTTCACTGCCATACAGGACCCGCAAAATACATTTAGCTTGATAGATCACTGCCCCAGTGGCCTTAACAAGTTCACATCTCCTCCCATCAATCAGGGGCATCCAGTTTTTGTTCACCACAAATAACACCCCTAAATAGGAAAAGGTTGAGACTTTAGCCAGGATGTGGCTGGCAACCCATACTGTAAAGCCACACTCTACTAACCAAACTCAACAATGGTGTGTACAAGCATAAAAAGCTCCATCTCTCAGTCCTCTATTCTCCACTCAGGGTTGAAGCCCAGCTACCTGATCTCCACATCAGAATATGTGCACCCTTCTGATCACTGCTCGTGACTACAAAAAAAACCCCCACACATGCCACACTGTAATCTCACACTATACCAACAAAACACAGTGATGTTATGTATAACAGTGAGAGACTTTGGGCCTGATTATGATCTTGGCGGATGGGATACTCCGTCCAAAAAAAACTATTTCATTTTGTGCCACTCCATGCTTCAGAACATGTTCTCGGGCTCATCATAGGAACACTATTCCAGTCCTCACACATGACACCAACAGGCTTTCCACACAGGCCACAGCGTACACAGCATTCTTCCAACCAAACACAATTTAAAGAGTAGAGTTCTACCAGTGATCAAAATGTGCTTCGAGCATTGTTGCAGATACGAAGTGGTTTTCAAAGCCAACTACAATACCACAGGTGAATTATTTTTTGTAAATCAATCATAGTCTACATATGCATTGAAGCAGCTTTCAGAGAACACGAAACAAAAATTAATGCCTCAATCCTCTGCTCTTAACAAGTGCCGCCTGTGCAGTAAGTCAGAAGGTTAGAGGTGAAGCAGAACACAACAGACAACTGATATTAGGCAGAACTGGAGCTAAAACATAACACTGGCTGCTACATACATTGGTCAGAAAGGGCGCTGAGAGGCCACTGTTGCCATACGAAAAATGTCTCCTGGGCAAAAAATCAGACAAACACCTCATTACTGAACTGTATGCCCTGCTTTGCCCAGCATGGACCGAGGACAAATCCCCTGCTCCGTGGTGATGGGAAGCGGAACTGGGACGACAGCTCTCTCAGAAGGAGTGGCACGACATCTTCTACAGAGCGAGACACTCAGCCTATAACACATCTAGCACTGAATCGGCGGTGAAAATTGCCACTTATTGGTAATTAACCCCTACAAGGCTACATAAGGGAAACCCGACCCGCAGCGAGTGCTGTTGGCGACAATGCGGAGCGATGGGCACACTCACCCACATCCTTTGGGATTGTTCAAAGGTCACCTCTTTCTGGGATTTCGTTCTCGATTATCTTGACACCTACTTCTCCACCCAGCTCCCCAGAATTCCGTCCTACGCCCTGCTAGGACTTCCCAATGCTCTTACTTATCCACTCACATCACGTAGGGGGCGCCAGATCAGCATAGCTCTGTTGGCAGCTCACCAGACTATTCTATCGCTTTGGGGAACCACCCCCACACCGACACACCTAGGATGGCTTCAGCGCCTTTGGTTCGTTCTGGGAATGGAGAATCTCACCCTTACCCTCTCAGCCCAGGGTGACACATACGTAACTCTCTGGCGACCCTTTATAGCTTTGTTGTCTTGAGAAGGAAATTCCTGCTAGACTGACCGTGGTACCGGGCCTCTCTATGGTGACTGCACTGAAACTGTGTCTAGATAATATTGTGAAGGTGTCATTTAAACTCATATAGCTAATATTGCTGTTAGAATTAAGTAAAGGAAAGCTGAACTTGGAAAGACTTAATTATTATGGAAGAATCATCTAATTGAGAGAACCCAGCAACACCCGTTTAAGAAAACTTGAACCTGCACAGACTCTGGTGGTACCTCCCGCTGCAGGTGGAAACTGAAATTCCCCAAACCATCCACTACAATGTCGTCTGATACCAAGAAGGACTTGTTTTCAAGAACAAGGGGAACCCAAGGCCTAATAAGGGACCAAGGGTATAAGTATTTTCAAAGGAACAAAGGTCCCTTACTCATAAGATAGTACAACATAGAAGCATAGAAGTATATTGAAACCTATGTGGAATGACCAAATGGACAATGAAAATTGTTTATTAAGTTGCAAATAAACAGCACATAAATAGAGTGGGAAAACAAAACACAAAGGAAGTAAAAAAACTTCCAACCTCAGGTTTTATTTCATGTGACTACAATGAGAACATAATAGTTATATCACAGGTAATTCTTAAGTACTCATGCAAAAATAAAATATAAATCATCAGTCTTGGTCATGGTACTAAGGTAGACGACATTTCGATCCCCTACATCATTTAGGGATCATCATCGGGACATAAGGAATTATGCCTGAGAGAATTTCCGCCCGTTAGAGAGAGAAAAAAAGCTGAAAGAATAAAAAAGGGGGGGGGGGAGAAGAGAAAACTATAAAATATAAAACCTATCTACTTCATAAAGGAATAATCCACTCATCCCATGCATGTGTGAATAGAGTCAACATGCATCCAACCGGGCTACATTGTGTCACAAATCAATGGTTGTGGTCTATAATAGCCATGGTAGTCGTCGGCGCAGAAGCATGCTAGTGAGGAGATAGAAGAGCTGATAGATAACACAGCAAGCTCACTGGAAAAAATGTACAACTAACCAGTATAGCATCCACGGGAGAGTGGAGGGAAGATAATCACCAAAAAAATCAAGGAATGTTCGAATAAGGGGGTCAGCAGTGACCGAACCATGGTATCTGGTACGTAGAGGAATCCAGACAGAATGAGGGTCACAGGGGATCAACGGAGGATTGCCAATTATTGATTAACCACAATGTTCAGTCTGAAAAGTTAAGAGTCAAAGTAATTAAAGAGTCACGTGGCCACAGTGAAAGAAAGCTCATCCCATACCTGGGAGAAAACAACTAGGTTTGCCACAGAGAAAGGAAGCTAAATACACCTGCGGAAAATTACAGACAACAGTTAAAACTGAGAAAGGGGCTCACAGACAGAGGGGCATACACAAAGAATTGGGCGGTGTGCTTACTGGGAATAATCACATTTTCCATTACGGAGACGGCAAGTATCCTTAGTGCATTCGAGCTGTGCCGGTGTAAACAAGCATCTGCAATGCAATAGGTCTCACATTTACGCGAGTTTAAGCTATTGGCATTGTAAATTGCAATGCGTTTTATTTATGTTTCAAAAACCAAAACATAAATAAAAGACATTGTGATTTACAATGCCAACAGCTCAAACTCGCGTAAATGCGAGACCTGCTGCATTGCAAATGCTTGTTTGCCTGTGCTACACTGAACTGATGGGGACCACGCTTCAAATTAATTAAATAAAGCAGGGAGGCCACTAAAGTGAAAGCGGACCGCACTGGAATAAGGAAAGACCATTAAAGAAAATAGTGCTCACCCACTAAATAACGGAGACGTGTAACGAGCCAAGCAAAAGGTCCAGTCGTATGGGAGGTAACAAATGGAGACAAGGCGTTACCCAGGAGGGACTAACAAGCCTCATAATGAATTGGAATTCAGCTTTTACGAAGGACAATGACACAAGCCAATTAAAAATATGGGCGGAGAGTGGGCGGGGCTTCAACGGCATACTCTATTACAGCATGCCTCGCAGAGCGAGCAGCGCATGTGCCCTGCCGCAAGGCTCGACCTAAAAAGGTAAGAGGGCTTTGTATTGGTGAGCCATATGACAATTTTACCACTAAAGGGTGATGGGCTGGTGGTTCAGATTCAGTCATTAATGAAACCAGTGACTGGATCAGTAGCAGTGCTGGGCACAGCCAGTGACATGTCAGGATCACTGCTATAATACTTGCTAGGTTGGGCACAATCAGTCATGTCACTCCTGCGTTTGAAAAGGCAACAGAGTTGAGGCAGTCAGTCATGCCCCAAGTACCTTCATACATCCGCCTGGCTTCACCCCGCACCACTGCATCATGACAAAAATTAAGCAAACATAGAAACAATTATTTGTTGAGTGCACGTTCATCCTGAGGGGTCAGATAACAGCTTAATTTTTGCCTAAATCAATAGTACTCATTTTGTCAACTTTGAAATGATTAAACGTTGAGTGGATCCACTAGGTTATGAATCTGTGAGCATAGGTTCAAATAGAGATACTGGTAGTGTACGCATTAATCCAATAAGATGCTGGCCTAGCATAATGCAATAATTTTAACATTACCAAAATCTATAAATAGAATATATATATTTTACCCCTAGTTTAAGAAAACAAAGTCATCCGGTGACACTATGGGTCCAGTAACTTTTCACCTGCTGGTCTACTATCAATTTGTCAATGTTCAAGCCCTCACCCACTTCTTTAAGATCTCCCCACATTGATGTGTAGATAAATATATGGCAGTCTTAGTCACGTGGTAGTCAAAGATGATGAAGCGAGCAGACAGATATGACTGGGACTACATTTAGTACACACACAAATTTCATGTAAAGGATAGAAATTTAAAACAACTTAAATATTCAATGTAAAATCCCTGCCAGAGTAAATCATCTGAAAACGTTTGTTATGCAAGCGACAAATATAGTTTTTGCGTACTCCAACGGAAGATTCTAAACTTCTATTTTGGCTTTAATTAAAGCAATGTAAAACAAACATCCTAATTCAAATTGGCAATTTATCTAAAAAATCAATAACGATTTCTAAAAACCCAATGCATAAAACCAAACCTAATTCAAAACACATAAGCATACCAAATAAATCAATGGTCTACGAAACTTGATGATACTGCCCTAGGCATGTGGGTTTTGGCACAACACGACCGCAAAGGTAAATCCGCAACAGTACTGCGTTAGACTTGCAACGGACACCAAACATCAATATAGGAGCAATTAAAGAGGGGTGCAACTAGAGAGTACTGAATTGTGTAGGGTTCAGTTTAGAGTGGCTAGTTGTTTGTGTGTAGACAGAAAGGATTTGGCCCGAAGAAAGAAAATGGATGGCTGTGAGTAGATAGGGTAGTGAAAAGGTAAGAATGTGGATGGAGGAGATTACGTTCCTTACCATGATGCATGACTGGGCGAGGAAAATGTATTGTACAAACGTTTTTATGCCCAGATTTCTTCACCGAGTAAATTCATATAGTGAGATGGACAGTTTCAGGAATCCAAAACAATGAAATACAGCCTGGTTACTTTGCACAAAAAGGTGTCAATCTAAGTCTGTGTCCACCTCTACTCTGGCATCTCTAGCACTAGTAACCCTTCCAGCCTTTGACCCCATAATAAACCAAAGGCGCTTTCACTTTACTAAACTAGTTACATGCCTACCCTTACTGCTGTTACCGCTCAGCTGTTTGCCTAAATGGTCATTCATCTCCCTATGCAATTGTGTACTGCAGTTTGCCTAAATGGTAATGCACTCTCATATTAAGTAGTTGTATACTGCAGATTCAATTAATGTGTAGCCAGTAGGAATTCTCTGATTTCATTACAAGACCGGAGGCTATCATTATGCAAAACAACTTTTATTTGCCACTCCTGGAGCACCTTCAAAGAACTTCACTGTAGAACAAAACACTAGAATTAGAACACAAAATCCTTAAGTATTCCTAAACACCAACATTCTTTCTCTTTTATTGCTGCTCCTGGAAGAGATAAGTCAAACTTTTTGTTTTTTCCCTTTTGTATGTTTAATTAATTGATAATATGCTTGGTGCGAATGTTTAGGAGCTAGCTTCTAATATATGGAAGCATGCTCTATTATAACTGTGTATTTTGTTATTTTGATTGGTTGTATTAGGATATAAAAAAAAAATTAAAAAATGAGGTTAAACGAATTAATTTTGGGTTTCTAAAGAATGATTAATTTACGGATTCATTCCGCTTATTTACAAGTATTATTCTTTGAATATGACTGTCATAAATTGATTAAATAAGTTTGATTAGCAAGTGTTTTTAAAAATAAGCAAGTTAACCGTTGAGACTGATGCGCGAAGGCACGAGCTTACCTCGTGGACTGCCGTCACTCGATAGCCATGGTGAAGCCGTGAACCGAAGGGAAAGGCTTGCGGCACCCGGTGCAACGCAGATTTACAAGCGGATCACACGTAAGACGTTACGGGCGTGATCTCGCGAGAGAGAGGCCATTTTGGATTGGGATTAGTTTGTTTAAGGAGATAGACATTACGCAAGTGGTGCGATCGGTTAAACGATCGGCAACGAGACAGCTTTGTGAGGAGAACAGCTGATTTGTCGAACGAAGCGGTGAATGTTGGAATATTGTTAGTGGGGAGTGTATCTTTGGAAATTCGTTAGAAAGAGATTAAGTTTAGTTGGTGAGTGTGAGGAGATTTATTTTTTTTCTTTGGAAATGGAGGAAAATAAAGAAAGAGAAATGGAGATAACAGGAGGGAAAATAAATGAAGAGATTGTTAGAAAACTTATAGAATTTGAAATGAAGAAACAGGTTAAAGAGTCTATGGATGAATTTTTAAAGAATAGAAAAAGGAGAGGAAATGAGTCAGGAGAGGAATTTTATTCGTTATCAGAGGGTGAAGGAATGAGTACAGAAGTAGTAGGAAAGAAAAGAACAAAGAAAACGAGACATATTGAAGAAGTGCAAATGATGCAAAAAGGAAAAGTAGGAAGTTTCCAAAATACTAAGAAGGGTGACCCTTGCGGCACAAAGAGGAAAGGTTCCTTAGCGGCACGCATGGAGAGGATGCCCTTGGCGGCACACAGGAGGAAGAGAATTTTAATGAAGGAATGCAAAATAATTGGTCAGGAAAAGATGTTGACATTTTGGCCGAGTATGTTTTAGATTTGGAAGAGGATGACGGATATGGGGATTTTGAAAATATGGAGGTGGCAGCCTCAAGTGAAAGTATAAAGGATCCTTTTGGTGGAGATATGTTCAGTCCTATAAATATGAAACACCAAAGAAGTGGTGAATGGTGGCCTTTGGACCACATGGCAAAATTTATTAAAAATTGGATTTCTAAGCCCTTAGACAGGGAAGTAAGGAGACTGATGAGAGCAGAATGCTCCAGACCAAAAATTGAAGATAAGGTCTGTGCTACCCCTAATTTGGATCCTGATCTAATTAGTTATTTGTTCAGATTAGGAAGGGACCCTAGGAAGGGACTAGAGAGATCCCTGAAAATATGTCAAGATAAGTTGTTGGACGTTTTTGGTCCTTTGGGGAGAATATTAGATATGGCTGAAGATGCATATGCTAATGTGGCGCAGGTCGATATAGAGTTATTGAGAGGATGGAGCCAGAGGGCAGTAGTGGTTTTGGGAAATGCCAATGCGGGGCTTCTGCAAGAGAGAAGGAAGGCGATACTGATGAAGATCAATCCTAAGTTGGGAGACCTAGCACAGAAGGAGGTACAAGAGGACAGTAAGGGACTGTTGTTTGGAGATGGTTTAGTCAAAGGAATAGGAAAATATGTTGGTACATTCACGGCCTTGGATAAAGCGCAGGGGAATATGCGAAAGATGTTTGGTGTTTTTGGAAGGGCCAGTAGAAGGGGACCCTTTACTGGCCGTGGCATGCAGAGGTCCCAAAACGGAGCACAGAACAACACACAGTATGGATGGCAGAACAGAGGAAGAGGTTTTCAACAGAACCCAAATTTCTATCCTACAAGAGGAAGATATAGTAGAGTCAGAAGATATTCAAGGGGTCGCGGATTGCCAAATAGTGGAGGACAAAGTGAGTATGGGGATTACTTTTGGTTTTTCCCAATCAGGAGTGGGAAGTCGACTAAGATATTTCAAGGAACAATGGCAAAAAATTACGAAAGATCCTTGGGTCATGCAAACAATACAAGGGTTTGTAATAGAGTTTTTAAGTACTCCTTTCCAAGATGTAGATCCAAAAGTGATAAAGATGTCTCGGGAACAAGAGGCTATAGTAGACCAGGAGATGTTTTCATTAGTGGGGAAAAATGCAATAAAGGAAGTGGAAGAATGGGAGATTTGTTTTGTAAGCAATTTGTTTTTGGTAGAGAAGAAGGACAAAGGATGGCGTCCAGTGATAAATCTAAGAGGGCTAAACAAATTTTGGGTGTATCGACATTTCAAGATGGAAGGGATACATTGCCTAAGGGATTTATTAAAAGAAAACGATTGGATGGTAAAGTTGGATCTGAAGGATGCATACTTTACGATTCCGATGGCAGAAGAAAGCCAAAAGTATTTGCAATTCAGATGGAAAGGGAAAATTTACCAATTCAAATGTCTTCCATTCGGTCTTTCATCAGCACCTTGGTGTTTCACCAAGGTGATGAGGGTATTAGTAGCATTTTTTCGGAAAAGGGGAATGAGGTTGATTATATATTTGGACGATATTTTGATTTTATCACATTGTCCAAAGGAGTTGAAGAATGCTATGAATGAAGTAGTGGAGATGCTGGAGAAATTAGGATTCATTTTAAACAGGGAAAAGTCTTGTATGGTTCCTTTTCAAAGGATAGAGTTCCTAGGTTTCATGGTAGACACGAAGTCATGTCAATTAAGTCTTCCATGCAAGAAGTTGAAAAATATCAAGAGAGAGATAAAACAGAGTTTAAAAAAAGAGTTGGTATCATTAAGGAAATAAGCAAGGATTATAGGTCTTTTGAATTCCTCAGTGCAGGCTATTTTTTCAGCCCCATTACACTACCGTGCTCTGCAAAGGTTAAAAGGGAATGCTTTAAGGAAAGGATTGTGTTATGGAGATAAGATAGCTTGGGATGTGGAAGGAATAAGGAATTGTGTTGGTGGTTAGACAACATGGAGGCATGGAATGGAAGAGCGATTTTTGGAATGACTCCGGATTTTGTGATAGAGTCAGATGCTTGTATGACTGACTGGGGAGCACGTCTTGGAGATTTGGAAACAGGAGGAGCATGGTCGAAAGAAGAGAGATTGAAACATATCAATTGTCTGGAGTTGACGGCAGGACTTTATGCCTTGCAGAGTTTCAAGGAGAATATAAAAGGGAAATCAGTTTTGATGAGAATGGACAATGTAACAGCTGTTACATATATAAACAAATTGGGGGGCACGAAATCCAGGAATTTAGCAGATTTAGCGAAAGATTTATGGTATTTTTGTCTGGAGCACAAGGTGGAAGTGAAAGCAGAATATTTACCAGGAGAGTTAAATGCGAATGCAGACTGGAATTTGAGGTATTTGAAAGACTTCAGCGATTGGAAGTTGGATGTGAGTTGTTTTACAAAGATAAATTTATTATGGGGACCATTGGAGGTGGATATTTTTGTGAGTTGATTGACTACCCAGTTTAAGGATTACTACAGTTGGAGAGCAGATCCAAAAGCCTCTGCGATAGATGCTTTTCAACAGAAGTGGAATGGAAGGAAGGTTTATGCCTTCCCTCCTTTCACGATGATACAGAGGGTGTTGTTGAAGTTGAGACAGGAGATGAGTCAATTGGTTTTAGTAACTCCGTTTTGGGTGTCTCAGGTTTGGCTCCCTTCAGTAATGGAGTTGGCTTGTGCAGAGCCTTTGTTGATGCCTTCCCGGGAAGGTCTCCTCAGGGACGCAGAAGAAGAGGAACATCCTTTAGTTTTGAGCGGGGTTTTGAACCTTCTTGTTTGGAAAGTGTCAAGAGATCCTGCAGAGTCCAAGGCCTTTCGTCGGAGGCTGCAGAATTACTGGAGGATTCATGGGCTCCAGGGACTAGAAGAAGGTACAGAGGAATTTGGAGAGTTTGGTTTGGTTGGTGCTTGGCAAGGGGTCTGCATCCCGTGGAAGCATCTGTAGTAGAGGTGGTTAATTTCTTAACAGAGAAATTTCAGGAAGGTTTGGAATACAGAACCATTAATTGTTATAGGTCTGCGATTTCGGCTGGTCATTCTCTAATAAATGGGAAATCTATAGGAAGAGATGTTATGGAGTGCAGAATTCTAAAAAGCATGAGGATTAGGAGACCCCTTAAGGCCCGATATAGGGTCTTATGGGACGTGAATATTATGTTATCTTTGTTTCAGCAGTGGCCAGTTAATAGGTATTTGGACATTAAGAGGCTTAGTGAGAAACTGGCCTGTTTACTTTGTCTTGTGTCGTGTAAAAGGGTTTCAGATGGAAAGGCATTGGAGATAGATAAGAAAGTTTTAGGACCAAATGGTATATTTTTCGAAATTTATAAGAGAACTAAGACGATGTCCACTTCGGTTTTTTACCCATGTTTTCCGGATAAGAAGTTGTGTGTAGTAGATTGTATTCAAGAATATGAGCGTAGAGTTTTAGATAAAAGAAGGGATAGTGATAAACAGCTTTTGATCTCTTATGTAAAACCTTTTCGTATGGTAAGCACTGCTACTATTTCTAGATGGGTAAAAAATGTGATGTCTGAGTGTGGAATAGATGTAGGAGTGTTTAAATCACATTCCTTGCGGGGTGCAATGGCGAGTAAGATGTATTGGTCAGGTGCATCTTTGGAGGAAATTTTAAAAGCAGCAGATTGGGCAAATGCAAGCACTTTTGCGAAGCATTATTTTAGACCAATTAAGCATGTTTCAAATTTTGTTTTAAGGGGCTTTGAACATGCATAATGATAGCCTCTGGTCTTGCAATGAAATGGCGATTCTCCAAGCATAGTGAAATGAGAATCAAGATTTCATTAAAGACGCAGAGGCTAGCATTATCACTCCCTCCGCAACCCTTGGGTTAGGAGTGGGGGATAAGGTTGCATTTTATTTAAACTTATCTTATAGTGTACTGTTGTAAGTGGTGAGAGGTGCAAAATAAAGGACAACTGTATTGATGTTTTATTTTTTGTATTTTCTTATGCAGAATAGTGGACGGAATTTATCAAGAGGACGTGGTTTATGAAAAGAAGTTTCTGGGAAAGAGTTTCAGTTTCAGCATTACAAGAGGAAGAATGTTGGTGTTTAGGAATACTTAAGGACTTTGTGTTCTAATTCTAGTGTTTTGTTCTACAGTGAAGTTATTTGAAGGTGCTGCAGGAGTGGCAAATAAAAGTTGTTTTGCATAATGCCAGCCTCCGAGTCTTTAATGAAATCTTGATTCTTATTTCACTATGCTTGGAGAATCGCCATTTTGTGATGCCTACCAGCACATTGATGGTATTGACACTTCTGAAAAAACCGAGACACCAGGCTCAAGTAGACTTCCAGTTCCGGTTTATAAAAGCAGTGAACATTATCTGACCAACTATCTAATAATATTGTACTCCTCAGCCCTATATTTTCCCAGAATAAGGCCAATGCCCTAACTTAACAACTATATTCAAAAAAAGAAATCCGGCTGCTCCAAGAAATATATTATGATTGCAGTCATGGATGTGGATGCAAAGATGTAAGTAAGTAACCTGCTGGGGTAATCAGAGTTTGGGCCGAGGAAAAGAACATTTTACCATTATTTTAAAAAGGATTTTGTCAGTGCTCTCAGACAACTGTTAAAGTAACTGCCATGAAAACTCTTTAGGCAACAGGCATCCTTACACACATTTCAATTACTTCACGCCTTATGGCTCCCTTCTTGCATCTTCTAGGGACTATTGTTGAGCTCCGTACAAATATATGGGTAAATGTTCACGAATGGATCAGGAGACCACACAAAACATATTATAAGAAATAGAAGCCTAAAACAAGCCTGTGCCCTAGCCACTTTGTATTTTGCTTATACGCATCTAATCTGGGTGATGATTTTCCACCCAGTGTGAGATACTCTCCTCTGCAAACAACGCAATATGCACACCATTCTAACCACTCTCAAGTGGGGTCTTCAAGTGTCTATATGTTACTAATGGTACGATTAAGTTGCTATCACGTCTACCTAGCCTGGATTTGACCAGGGACTAGTCATTAGCTTATGTTAGGAAAATGTTTAAAGCTATGGAGGCGTTAAACAATTCTTTCTTGGCAGGTATAGAATCCATAATGAGGTCTTCTTTAGAATATTTGAAAAATTCCTATAAGATCCTAAAGCCTCAATTGTACTCTACTCTTCCACCACAGCTGCAACAAAGAGACGGATAACAGGCTCAGAATGATGTTACTGCCATTAAAATCTGTTGGTACTTGCTAGTCTACTACATATTTTTGGTATACACTGCATGTTGCATGGCTGGCCAAAGGAATAACTGTAGAATGTATTATGCATTAACCTGATCTTGACATCACTGAGATGTAGGCTTCTAAATAAGGCTTTCCGGTAAGTAAGATCCATTCGAGCTTCAAGAGGCCCCGCTTATGTTGGGCTAACGAATTGCCCAAAGCAACTCCTAACCTCTCACCAGTACTATTGAAAGGGTCTAGCCACCACCCCACTACTCAGTTCATCCTGCACCCTAAACTGAAAAGTACAGTTGTCACACTCAGAATCTCTGACCAGAGCTGCTTAATGCATTGCATCTACTATTTTACAGCTACTGCTGTATGGTCAATACAACCACGTCCATCATTTGTGTAAATAAAATAGCACCGTCCACGGGTTTACGCTCACTAAGCAACCTATGTGCAGGGGTCACGAAGATTAAATCCAGTTCGTATTTTTAAAGAGTCACAGTGCATTTACTTCATGGACGTCTTTGAAAGGGATATGCCCCTGAAACGTATCTAAGCAACGATGCACGAGTGCGAAATGTGCCACTTAAAGTCAGTTTTGACTTTTTAGGCACCAGCACGTTGATTCTCGAATTTGTAGATGTCCATTTCCACACGTGTTTGAAGCCGGTCAGATATGGCTGGAAACGTGTCATGCTTGCTGTGGAACGCCGCTGAAACTCTACCCGCTGCAACTGACTGAGTATATGTCCCTAGTATGTCTTCGCTGCTCCTGAAAGAATCTCACCTCCTTCTCACTAATCACTCAAATCTTGGTATTGCTCCCCACGACCTCTCACCTTGCCACTCCCCCATAGCCATTGTAGAGGAGTTGCAGGGAGTACAATAACCCTCCTAGATTGGCAGGTCCCTCCTCATCCTCCGCACCACTGGCCCCCAGCATCAGGTGGGGTACTCCCTCCCCCCGCCGGCCCCTTCTAGCCCCCCTGTGTAGAAGTGCAGGACCGTGGCTGGCGGGGGGCGTCTATAACAGCAGCTGCAGCCGCTGTCCAATCACAATAATGCACTGCTACCGTTAAGAGGACAGAATAAGAACAATGGACTCATGCCTATCACCAGCGCATGCCGCTTCAAGGCATGGGGTGACATCATAAGACCGCACCACATGGGTGTGACATCACTGCCCACCAGCCTCTGCTTGGCACACAATTCATATTCTAACAAGGGGAGGAG
This sequence comes from Calotriton arnoldi, assembly GCA_963921515.1. Taxonomy (NCBI): domain Eukaryota; kingdom Metazoa; phylum Chordata; class Amphibia; order Caudata; family Salamandridae; genus Calotriton; species Calotriton arnoldi. The sequence goes on along the minus strand of CAWUFW010010441.1, from coordinate 338,972 downwards.
AAAAGATTAACTTCCGGTGAATAGCTCCTCGACGGAAATGCAAGGTCCGAAATGTGGCTGCTATGAGTGCGGATGTAAGTAATGGAGCCCGTTCCAAGATGGCGCTAGTTGACGTATGCCGTAAGAGGGACGCGTCAACTGAACAGCAAGGTCCAAAATGTGGCTGCTATGAGTGCAGATGTAAGTAACGGAGCCCGTTCCAAGATGGCGCTTGTTGACGTATGCCGTAAGAGGGATGCGTCAACTGAACAGCATTGGGTATATGCAGGATAGGTCGCATTTTTCATTGGCTGCTGTATATGTTCAAAGAAAGAGAAAGCATAATCCGAAGCCTCGGGTCCTGTAATAGAATAAGGAACTAAAATGGAACTGTCTAGCCCCAATTTCAGTCTCTATTGTTTTAGTTGCTGCTTCCGGTTTACCCAACTCTATGGCCATCTCCTCTGTAGCCAGGCACCAAGTCATCGTTGTGTGTGGGGACATGCCTTTTTCTTGTATAGTCCAGCGTAAGATTTAATAATTCCATTAAGTGACAGGACATCAAAACCACAGACTCACATATTAAAACACTTGACATCCGATAAACAAGCATTTGCAATGCAATAGAACTCGCATTTACGCGAGACCTATTGCATCACGGACAACGGGGGGAGCACGGACAACGGGAGTGCGGGCGGGGGAGGGGGAGAAGGGGGCGAGAAGGCATGGACAAAGTAGTGCTCACAGTCTAAATAACACGTACGGTACCGTGTAACACTCGAAGTAAAGGGGCCAATAGCCATTGGAGGGTACAAATGACGACATGGGCATAATAAGGAGGGACTAACAAGCCTCATAATCAATCAGAAGGCAGCATTTACGAAAGACAATGACACGAGCCAATTAAAAACATGGGCGGAGAGTGGGCGGAGCTTCCACTCCATACTCCATTACTGCATGCCTCGCAGAGCGAGCAGCGCATGCACACTGCCGCTATAGGCTCGACCTCAAAATGCATGCATCTACACAGTGACGGAAATGCGAGTGGAGCCCACGCATGCGTGTATCTGAGGGATAGGTGTACGAAGTGAGTAGCGATGGAAAGGCAGCCATATTGGAGTGGTCATCCACCAAGTTAGAGTAAATAGAAAATAGTGTAAAGGTACCAGTGGCCACAAGACCTCCAGTATTCAAACTACAGACGTTAAGAATTAACAAACAATTTCACATTTTAAGATCGATGCTACAGATTGGGAAAAAATACAGACAATAAATATACACTGCATCTTAGTATATAAACACTCCATATACTGACCAAAGGTGTTTTACCTATGTGATTAAACTTGACCGAGACCATAGTAAACAGTCTGTCATTTTGAATCTGAAAGTTCCTAGCTCGGATAGATGCACATAATAAAGTGTACACACAGTAAATTCATAACTAGTTTATAGAGCGGGTAGGACATTGCTTTTTCCAAGTGAATCCTCTTACAATTGTCAAGTGAGTTATACGAACGCTATCCAGTCCTTCATCCTGTTCAGGCCAGTGTGCAGACTGTCGGTACGGAGTATCCACTTTAACTCTTCTTTCTTCAGTAGAGAAGCGAGGTCAGCGCCCCTAGGTGGAGGTTTCACCACTGTAATTACTTTCCATCAGAGGTTGTTCTCTGAGTGTCCTTTGTCCATGAAGTGGTCCACCATGGGAGCGTTAAGCACTTTACATCTTATCCTGCTCCTATGTTGACAGATACGAATATGCACCTTCTGTGTAGTCTGGCCAATGTAGATCCTGTTGCACGTGCAGGTGATTGCATAAACAACATTTGCAGTGTTACAGTTAGAGAATTGGTTCAAAGTAATTTTAATATCACCATGATTAAACTCTTTGGGTTCAATAGTAAATTGACATTCACTGCAATTTCCACACTTTGAGTGTTCCACTAAGGGGTTCAAGCCCCACAGGTCTGTGGGAGTTTGGAGTATTTTTTGAGAGGGAAGTCTAGCCCTGACTAAGTGGTCTTTATTTCTAACGCTTCCAAAATACGAAGATGAGGCATTAACGTTTGAGTTCACCCGCATCAAGTATGGGCCAATGTTTCAGAATAATTCTTTTAAGCAGGTTAGAAATGGGGGGAAAAGTAGTGACACATACTAATCGGTCATATTTCTTTTTACCTTGAAAGTCAAGAGTGTGTCCCTTGGGCAATACCAAGCCCTTTTCATTGATTGTCTCACTAATATACATGGGTATCCTCTTGCATGCAATTTCTTGGAGAGGGTGTTTGCTTCTGAAAAGAAGTCCTGTTTAAAGAGCAATTCCTGCGAATACGCAGAAATTTGGAGAATGGTCAGGAGTCTCTCAGGGCCCAAGGGTGATGGCTGATATCGGAGAGGAGAGTATACCTCTCAGTAGGTTTACAATACAGTGATGTAAAAAGTTCCCCATCGTTTTCTATTAATAAGTCCAAAAAAGGAATTTCTGTTCTGCTGTGTGATAGGTTAAATTTTAACCCACTGCAATGGGTGTTAAGCCAGTTTTTAAAGTCTGTGAGAGTATCCTATGGGCCAAGCCAAATCGTGAAAATGTCATCAGTGTACCTTTTCCAAATGGAAATCTTATCATAGAAAGGGTTATTGAATGAGAGAATTTGGCTTGTTTCAAGGTCATCTATGAAAAGTATCGCAAAATTTGGGGCAAAAACTGCTCCAATGGATGTCCCTTTGATCTGCTGGAAAAAGTAGCCATCAAATTGAAAGAAATTTCACAGATGATACAGTTCAAGGAGTTGTCAAATGAACGATGTCAGGACAGATTGTGGGCGTGTACGCGATTCAAGAATTTTTTCAAAGGTTTTCAAGCCCTGGACTTGTAGAATATTAGTGTAAAGGGATTCAACGTCCTATGTACAAAGGATAACAATAGTAGCGTCGAAGGGAAGATGTTTATCTTGATTAAAAATATCTGTGCTATCTTTTACATAGCAACGTGTTTTTCAGGTGCAAAGCCCTTAAATAAAAAATCTACATAGCGACCCATAGGCTCTAAAATTGAGCCACACCCATAGACAATTGTACGGCCCGGGGGCACTTCAATATTTGTATGCACTTTAAGGCAAAGTATAAATCACCGGTGTTCTGGGAGATTTTTGGTTCAAAAGCAGGAATTCCTTTTGGGTTAGAAAGCCATCTGTCCTCCACTTTTCCGTAATGTCTTTGTATTTCATTGATAGGGTCGGTACCTATTCTTAAGTAATGATAAGTGATGAAGAAGGCATGTAAGCATATCTTCCTAAAGAATCATAAAATCTCTGTCTGAAGTTCCAAGAAATGACATTGGATAGTGTGGGCAAAGTAGAGGCCCCTACTCAGGAATGACACTTTCTCTGAAGAGAGACAGTGGGTGGACAGATTGAATGTTGGTACAGTTTGGGTAGCATCCATAGTAGGTGATGCTCTGTTATGGGGTCCCCCTTCCGTTCCCATTGATCAAAGTTCAGTTGCGTTTGGCGCTCGCCCGGGGTACTGTATCATTGCTGTGTGCGTCCATTCCCCTGTCCGGGAAGTCGTCCCTGGCCTCTACCTAATTTTTTTTTATTGGAAGTGTTGGAAGAGGCGCTACTGCCTTCACCAAGGTCACAATTGTCAGATGAATTAGCAGATGTGTCAGAGAATAGTATAATGGTGTTCTGTTTATTGTATCTTGTCCCAACCATTTTGTGCCTGCAGCCTGTATCCTGGGTCCCATTACTAGTTGTAGCTGACAATTAGTCTTAGTGTATTGCTCCAAGACAGAGAGACAAAGGTAAATTAGGTGTTGGCAGGATGTGCTACATCTTGCTTGCCATCTATCGCACTTGCACATCAAAAGGACTCTACCTCAACCCACTGAAAAAGGGTTTGAAACTAGTCTTTTGTGCCCCCAGACAAGCTGGGGCTAGGGCAAGGAGGCAGCAAATCTCAAACACCTCGGGCGTGGAACTCTCTAGAACCTTCTCCTACTTTAGAGCTAGCACCAAGGATAAGTGGTTGACACTCTGATCCACTTCTTCAGTACACCTCTGGTTCTGTGGAAGACTCAGAAGGACTGATGTACTGCTCTGTTCGAAGAATGACTGCTACTCTGCTGCCCTGCTGCCTGAGTGAGAAGGACTGGACCTGCATCTTGAACCCATGACCACCAGAATGACTCCAGGTGCTTGTTGACTGACTTCCTGATCAGAGCCTCATGGACAGAAAAGGCACCGACCACATTTAACCCTGCGCCTGAGCTCTGCCTGCTGTGAGTCCTACTCCCCAAGTGGTACCACCCCAGGCTGGACCCTTGGAAGTGGGCCTGAAGATGCGCTCCCAATTCAGCTGTGGTCCTTTGGACAGAACTGATGCAGCACAAGGCATCTCCTCGCAGCTCTGCATCAGAACCGCCCGTGTGCAACGTATCTCAGATGCAGGACTCTGTACCTCTTCGCAACCACCGCTATGCAATACCACCTCAATGCAGACCCCGCATCACAGCCTCCCGATCCTCGTAATTCTTGCTGTGCGACGCATCCTCAACACAGGAACTTGCATAATTTGTGACTTTGTCCTAGTCTGGTGCGACCAAATAGCCACAATTGGCACTATTTAAAGCACTATTTTTACATAAATCATTAAATCTGCAAATTGCTGGTTCTTCTAGTTGGATTTGTGTCCTTTTGGTGGCAAATTATTTATGAAATTTTACTCTATTTTTCTAAATTGGTGTGGGATTTTTCTTGTGTTGTGTTTTTTCTTTATTGCTGTTGAAAGTGCTGCATAAATACTTTACAAATTGCCTCCATGTTAAGCCTAACTGCTTTTGTGCCAGCCCAACAGAGGGCTGGGCACAGGTTACTTTGGGGTTTGCATGTGTATCACCCTGACAAAAATTGTGGTTACTGTCTGAGTAGGGTTTCACCTCCCTCAACAGGAAACCAAATTTCCTACGAGGCCTACAATTTTTAAGCTAGCTAGCATTTGACTTTTCATTGCTGCAAAGAATTTAATTTTTGAAAAATAAATTCAACACTTTGTAAAATGCAATCTGATGAGCATCTTTTCACTGAGCAGCCTAGAAGGAGAGGCGCTTTGAAACTGTACAGATCTTCAAGCAAATCCTTCCTGTTGCACTCACAAAGAATTACAAAGGGATAAACATTTCTTATTATCAAACGTTTGTTACAGAGGTGAAGACATATCAGTAATAGTTTCATTGATGTATTTCTTAAACTGAAATACCCCCCCAAAAATACCAATTGTGATTTAAAGTTACAGGACAAAAAAAATGGTTCATTACCTTGGGTCGCCTATGCCAGATATGGCCCTTAAGCCAGTTCTTCTAAACATCCTTATAGGCCCGCCTAGAAGAAGACACAGCTCTATTACACACAGATGGAATACATAAATCTTGTCATCGCCACTCACAGGTTAGATAGGGATGTATTCTTGCACCTATGTATATTCTCAAGGAGTTGGCACCGGATGCATCCCTTGCATCTCTCTGCTTATCAGGCAGTTCTTTTATCTACCCCCAGACTTGGCCTGCAATGTTTTGTTTCTACTCACGTCAACTATACAGATTTCAGTGATTTGGCAACTAATGAACAGAAATGCAGAGGACGGTTCCTACACCCCTAAAATATCTTGATTAGACCCATGGGTGCAAAACTCCATGGGGCAGATTTGCAAGCCCCTTGCGCCACCAGTGGCGCATTCTACTGCTCCATATTGACAAGGACAGGAAAAGCCACCCTGCGTGACTTCTCCTGTCCTTGTAAATATGGCCCCTTTGCATGCAGCACTTTGCCTGAAAGGGGTGTTCCATGGGTGTCTCTGTGGGTGTTCCCACGCAACACCCATGGAACCAGACACATTTCCAGATTTACGAGGAATCGTAAATCTGGAAATGCGTGTGAATGCTACGCTTCCCAGGGGAGACGCAGGGAGGCGCAACAAGGAGAAATGTATTCATTTCTCCTCGTTTTTTTCCCCTCTTTCTATGCGTACTGCATTCTACAGCACACATAGAAAGAGGAAATCAGCTCTAATGATTGTTTATGTACAGGAAGGTGCCCCTTCCTGCATATAAACAATCATTGAAACAATGACGTTTTTCAACTTCTATGTGTTCTAATGCAGCACACATAGAAGTTGAAAAACGGCATTTCAGATTGTTTTTGTGCAGGAAGGGAACCCTTCCTGAACAAAAACAATCTCCCCATGATGCAGGCATCCTTGCGCCAGCGCATGGCAGCAGTTTGTGTGCCAGCGCAGGGGGAAGCACAGAGATGCAACATATTGTTGTAAATATGTCGCATCCCTGTGCTTTGAAAGTGACTCAGTGCGGCTCAGCCAAATGGCGTGCAGCACGCACTGAGTCACTTTCTTGTAAATCTGCCCCCCTGTTTGGAAAAAATGGGCTCATTCAGATACGTGAGGAATAGAATGTAAGAACAGATTGTCTTGGGCCCACTATTAAAAAAGACTCCCACCTTGATGATACAGTCCAATGGGGATACAATTCAGTTCAGCAAGACATGTGGTGGATAGCTCATGGGTGCATAAGGCCAAGTCCAGAGCCATGTCTACTGATGGCAGAGCATACAGGGTTATCATTCCTTAGCTCAAGTGTTGTGAACATATTTTGTCATGCACATTTGGGGATGCAGCTTTCAGCACAAATATATATTTTTCACAAAGAAATAGTTTTGTCTTACGTTACCTGGCCAGGTAGAAGCAGTTATAAAAGGGGGTAATCTTGAACAGTCATGGTGTATTCCTCTGTTTAGTTACTTAATAAATATTCTTGCTATTGTACGTGCCTCATCCTACAGTTTTAGCCCAAGTATTATTGAGAAGTCCAACAGGCCCTGGTTTAAGAATATGTCAGCCTCAGCATTGGTAGACTCAAGAGACTTCATGTCATAAGCCACCTACCTGGATCCCAGGTGATTCCAAAGAGGTGGCGACGGTAGTTCCCGAATCCCCTCGATACTTGCCATCGGTGTACAGAAGGAGACACTGCTCCGGTGGCAAATCCCAAGGGGAAGGGGTTATGATGGAGAGAGCAGGTGGAGTCAAAAGATGCTGTCCCTCGTCTACTCAACCGCAGCACTGCAGCAGGTATTCACACCAGTCTGGTGAATGGTATCAGCAGATATGTTATCTATAAACAAACAAATAATAAGGCTTTAGTCTAGTATTAGCTATATCTTTTAAGGTGTCACCTCACAAAAGCTTTTTATATCTCAAACAACCTTTAGTTTTGTTGTCAGTTGTTTTTTGATAGACCATAGAGGTTACTTCATCAAAGTTTCAAAACTGTAGTAAGTATGATTCCAGCATTAACCCCACAAGCTAATTTGGGCGGGTTTAGCTTCACCCAAGTCCTTTCTGGCAGAGCCCTGCCAACAGAAAGTACAAGTTGAACAAGTTAAAGGTAAGCTGGTTACCTTGTCTGCAAGCACGATGTTGCGAAGGAGCTCAGCGCATAGCAAAATCAAGTCTGTTAATATGTCTCTCCTTTTCTTCTTGTTTTTCCATCCAGTAGTGAAACTGAGGCGGGATGTCCTTTGCAGTGAGTTCGAAGTGGAAGGAACAAGGGAGCTGCCAAGACAGAGTCCAGGAAGACGGGAAACATGTAAATGGCAGACAAAGAGGCTAAGCGAAGGGGAGGAGTGTGGATGGCCTTTAAATAAGACTGCTTTAGAACTTTCATAAAGCTCACATTCTAACTGATTGTAACAAGAAACAGGTGCAGATAATTAACTTGATGAGGCTGACTTCTAGAAGGTGCTTTAGAATGTTTACAAAAGTTGCGTTCTAATTGCTTATGGCAAGGAATGGGTGCAGAGGATTAATTTGATGAGGCTGTCTTCTGGAAGGTTCACGTTAAGGTCATCTGTTCTGGTTGCTTGATGCTTATTCTAGTAGATTTTCTGGATGTTTCCCTGGCACCTGAAACCAGGCCTTGCATATGCATGGTAAAACATTTGTAAAATCTATTAAGCCTTTTCAAACAACCCGGGGATTACCAGCTGCAGCTAGCTATTATCGACAGCATGTAATATGGTCAAAAAAAGTACAAGATGTTTGTTCATTCATAAGTGTTGGGAGGAATTATATGAGTCATGCTGGTATAATGTGATAGTCAAGAGAGGTGAGCTGTGGCAGGAATCCTGACACTTCAAAAGACCGAAAATGATGACATTTCAGTCATATCTTTATAAATATAGCACACCAACCCGTTGTTCTTTTGCCCACCATGCCACCTCAGTTTGGACCCCTCCATATGCAAATCAGTCTTGACCCTGCTCCCTGCATCTGGGCATACCCTTGCACTTAGGGTGGTACATCAAACACACAAAGGTGATGGGAGTTTGGGGTGGACTGTCCCTTGTATGTGTTTGATGTACCACCCTCAGTGGTAGGGGTATGTAAAGACATGGGCCCTGTGGTCACTGTGCCACTGGTACCAAGCTACACCCAACTGAAGAGCCCCAGTCAGGGTGAAACTGGTCTTGGGATGCTTTTGGTCTGTTTCAGGGAGGACCTGACCTGGCAGTTTGGGCTGGACTGTTTCTATTTGAGCAAGGTCAAAACTGACTGGGTTCAAACTAAGGTGGCATTATGAGCAGAAGAACAATGGGTTGGAATGCTACCCCGAGCAATTGCCAGTGGTTAGAAAAATTAAAAGCACTCCTCCCATCACTTTCTGTGTGTTTGATGGGAAACCCCTCTCTGGCTCGTCCAGTGGTTCCAATGGTCTCAAGCAAAGCATCTTTGAGGTTAGAAAATCGTTTGTTCTGAAAAAAAGCTAGGATCAAATTAATCCCCCTAATTGTAATGGCCAAAATATGTTACTCCAAACCTTAAAACATTCATAACTCTTGTTTTCCAAAAAGAAATATTCAAATATTTCCTCTTCCAAAACTAGCTTTAACATACATAGTTCTCTGACTCTCCTTCTTAGGTCGAGCATTTGAGACCTCTTGTATATACTTTAGTATATACTTATATGTGTATATACTTTGTGGGCTGTGGAGATCAGCCCTAGGACTTGTCTGCTTCTGCTTACGGACTTTTTTGGGGGTTCAACTACCTCTATTTAACTGTCTTGATAGAAAACGACCAGTAGAGGTCAGTAAAATACCAGAATTGATTTCTGCTTGTTCAACTGCCTTGATAGAAAACGATCATTTGAGGTCAGTAAAATACCAGAATTGCTTTCTGCTGAGGGACTTTTTTATTTTTCTGGCAACTGCCTCTATTTAACTTTCTTGATAGAAAACGACCAGCAGAGGTAAGTAAAATACCAGAATCACTTTAGCATTCTCTAGATTCCAGTCCATAGAAATTGTCTTTCATGAGCACCAGTAGACAATAATATTTTTTTCAAATCTTGTATTTTCTGTGATATGACCACCAAATGCCCTGATTTTATATTAAAAACAGAGCTTTGGACTATACCATTTCCTGCTGAAATGCAATATTTCTCTCCATGTGTTCCCATACCTGGCATGCAGTTTGGTGCTTACTTTCCCTCATGTTAAAGAACAGTAGATGTTTCAGCACCCAAGCTAATGTGCTGCATAGCTAAATACATATAAGGTCCCAAAGGCGAGACCGATTGCATTGCAAATGCTTGTTTGGAATGAGCAGTAACCCTCTGTATCCAAAGCTTTCTTTATTCTTTATTTTTCCGGCCACTTGCTCTACTCATTTCCTGTAAAGTTCTCTTTTATCCTTAGATTTGCAGTCCTATATAAAAGATATAAACTAGCAAATCAACAAAAATCATACAAATAAATAAATAAAATGAATTATTTCTAAATTTGTAAACAAGTATGTGTAAATGTTGACTACTTGACTACTGCTTTCACATTTACATTTTATGAGTTTGCTTTCTCTAAGTTGAGATTTAAGTACGAAGGTTTTGACGATATGTTCGTTATGTAAAGTATAAACGGGGGAACTGATGTGCAATATGAGAACTTAACATCTACTTTGAGAACTTTTACAGATAAAATAGTCTTATTCCCTGTGTCTTTTCCAGCATTTACAGAAATAGAACCTTTTTTAAACTGATCAATGGTCTCCCACAAAGTCATTAAACCCTTCAAAAATTGCATTGAAACGATATCATCTCAGTTTTTCAATTTCATTATTATAATTGTATTTTATTATATTGAGTGGTGTAGCGCTGCGTAGTAGGAAAGTGCACTTTGTAGCACTACAGTCAAATATTTACAGCTCAGATATTCCTCCTATAGTTTAACAGTTACAGGAGTCAACAAGATCTGGAAGTTGTTTTGATGTTTATTCAATGTTTGTTACTTAAGAGAGAATATTGTCTTTTTAGGGGTCTTATCCTCTAAAGAGAAGGAAAGGTGGGCCCTGAGACATCTAAGGAACTGGAAAGCCTCTCTGAAAAGGCTCATTTACAGTTTCATTTGAAAGGTGGTAAATGTGGTTCTTTCCCAGGTCCGGGCTTGGTAAATTGCATAGGTATGTGTTGTAACCTGCACTTGTCCCGGTTGGTACATTCCGGCTCCCCCTCTCCTTAGCCCTCCTTTGGTATTTCCCAACCTGAAGCTCACCTTGGAATGTTGGGGACATGTAGAGTGGTGGAGAGCCGGATGGTTAATAAAGAAGATTACTTACATGCTGTCTCCCTGATATTACTTACTTTTAACACTGGCGACGAGACGGGAACTGCGAAGGGGGCAGTTTGACCATCTCCCCTCTGTGTATCTCTCCATCCACGTATGCTGAACTCCTGAGTACAGTCCTGTGCTGCCTTCAAGTCCTGCTCAGCATCTTTACGTATTGTGCCCACATCGCAGCAAGATGTGTAGCTGACTTAATTGGTTCCCTCTCGAAGTGCTCAAAGGCTCTGCGGCGTTATCGTGAAGAGGAGGTTAGTGTGTGAACAGGGACACTGCGTTGTCAGATGAGGAAGACGGATGGGAGCCTGGAGTGCCCTGTGACTTTTAATGGTGATCGAGTCTGGGAGCGGACGGTGCCCTGGGACTTTACGTTATTTCTTGTGCCGGGCAAGCACCGCGTGGGGGGTCCCCGCTCCTGACAACTGCCGTTATTACCGAAGATATATGTGCTAGAGAACTGTCAGGGTGACTCTCAGCGTGACAGGAGGTGTTAACGTTTGCTCCGGTTCGGAAGGCAGCGTCCTGGTGTAGCAGTGCTGGTTTGAGCGAGTCTCGGCGCAGCTGCGGTTGTATAAGTTCTTCAAGTCCAGTGTGAAGTGTCCCCACTGCAATTGTACTTCAAGTCCTGCGTATATCGGAGAAACTGTCTGGGGGCTATTGTGATCGTCAGTTTCAGCTTTCCTGTCAGGAAGCTCTCCAGCCTGTCGACGCATAACCAAGCTGCAATTCCGGAATTCATTGGCAGGTGGCGTCCCTGTCAAGTTTATGTTGTCTTCACCACGGAGTTCAGGAAGCGCTGGGAGTGGGCTCCGTAGTGAGAGATAAGTTTTGCTAGAAGAAACCTCAGACTTTTAACTGCTCTCCTCCTGTGCTCCACATGGATTGGCATCAATTTAAACTTACCAGCGTTCCCTTGCTATTGACTGCATTTGTATTTTAGGGGTTGGAATTGTTATAACTGCCATTCTGTGAAGTGCACTGTACACCCTGTCTTATTATCCTATTCCTTGTATTCTTTTCCTCTCTCCCTGCCCCAACCCAGACCCTCACCCCTATCCACTTTTTCTGAACACCATACACATTTAGTGGTAACCAGTATGTTACAATAGAATACATCCTCTTCGGTCATTTCACTTATACTTCTCTTTTATATTCCGTAGCCTTTTTACTCCTTATTATTGTGTATAGCTATTGTGTTTTGGGTAAACGAGATGATGGCAGGGGCAGGCATGAGTCAACCTCCGTCCTTTTTAAATGAGATAGGAGAACCAGAGATATGTTGGAAGGAATGGGTGAAACTATTTGAATCCTACCTAATAGCCATTGGGGGAGAGCGTTACAGTCCTGTGCGCAAACAGCACATCCTCCTCCACAATTTAGGTGTACATGGGCGCAAAATTTATGAAACCTTACCTAATCCTGAAGGCGAGGTTAGGGAGGGGGAGGATGTGGATGTTTTCGTATGTACAATGAGTAAATTGGAGGCACATTTTGGGGACAAAGTGAACGTTGTTCTAGAACGCCACAAGTTCTTCAGTAGAGTCCAAAATAAGCAGGAGTCTGTATCGAACTACATTGCAGCTTTGTGGGGTCTTACGCAGTTGTGTGAATTTGGCAATCTCACCGAATCTCTCATAAGGGATCAACTGGTGCGGTGCACTAACAATGTAACCATTCAAGAAAAATTGTTAGCAAAGAACCCTGGTCTGAGAGAGGCGGTAGAGATTGCAAAATCGGTGGAGCACACTGCTAAATGTATAAAAGAAATGAAACCCAATACGGAAGCAGTGGCCAGTATTCAAGGTGCTGAAGAGAAATGTGAAGTGTGTAAAGTGACAGGCAAAGAAAACACAGTCAAAGGGGCAATTAACAAAGAAAAGATTGGCAAGTGTTTCCGATGTGGTAGCAGTAATCACTTTGCAAATTATTTCCAATGCCCTGCTAGAATGGTTACTTGCAAAAAGTGTAACAGGAGAGGGCACTTTGCAAGGGTGTGCAGGGAAGGTGAGCCTCATCCCAATGATTGTGTGAGGGAACTGGATAAACGGGTGATCAAAGAAGTTAAGTGCGTGTTGCCCAGTGAAGGGAGATATGTACTACAGCTTAAAGATGGATCTGGGCTAGTGAATGCCATCTATCCAAAATGTGAAGTACTTCTGGACAATAAAGCAGTTACCATGTTCGCGGACTCGTGTTCGCCCTTCACACTACTTAACAGAAGTGACTATGAAAACATTGGAGGTCAATCCCTGAACTTGCAAGAACCGGATATTTCTCCCACAGGATACAGCAGAGAACCTATACCCCTCATGGGAATGAAGGAGATGCAAATACAATTTAATGATAGGAAAGCGATTGGAAAGGTATACGTAGTAGAATTTGGATCAAATTTACTGGGATGGCAACACCAGAAAGACCTGGGCATCATCCTGGACCCGAATGGAACAGAACAGGTCCTCCTTATGGAAAAAACCTTAGATGGTGATGACATTTGCGGGAAGTATCCTAAACTATTTCAGGAGGAACTCGGTTGTTTACATGATTTTCAACAGTATGCACCTCAAATTCACAATACGGTGTCTTTCATATCCACATGCAAAAATATTTACTCCACAATATCGACTAGTGGTATAGCATCAAGATATATAGAGGGAAGTATAGAATTCTATTCTTTCCTCCACATGTAGTCACCTTGACAGTAGGTCGGTAGTCCATATGGTAGAGTAGGTATTTTTGAAGGTCGAGACAACACAAGATATTGACACAATAATCTGGTTATAGGTCATGCATGTGTCGTTCAGGTGAATTTTGTGTGAGAAATCACATTTGTTTTTCTTGACCTGAGGTTGCAGCTGGGTGTGTAAAACAGCGTAAGATTTTATAGATAGCTCTGCCAAGCCCCCCCCCCCCATGATTTGAAACTGTGCTCCCCTTCCCTAACTATTATGCAGCTAGGAAGCGATACTTATTGTGTAATGTACATTACAGAAATTTAGTCTTTAGGTCTGGGGCAGCTGTAAAACGATATTGAAGACAAAAATGTCTTGGGGCTAAAACATTGGGGCAAGAATATCGGAGACCAAAGTATTGAGAACGTAAGTGATTACAGTTACGTATATATTTACTATTCTTAAATCCACATCCACGTACCTTGAAGATATATATTTCGTCAAGGTACATATATGTAAAGCTAACTGTAGTAAACCTGTGTTTACCTGCATACTGACCTTCATGATACTTTTGACCTTCAAATGTTTGCCGTGATATTTAGGCCCCACGGTATTCAGTAGTTGATATTCTGGTTAAATACTGTTTACCAGAGCTCATGTCCTCACAAAAACAAATTACTCAAAAAACAGAAAGAAGGGCTTTCTCTCCACCTAATCTCCCCATTCCAAACACAGTAAAGAAGGACTATACATAGTGTAACCTAGTGACTGTATTGACTCCCCCCCCTCCCATGAGTAGTAGAACAGCAGCCAGGGTCAAATTTGTGAATCATCAAATTTCCAGCCAATATTTCCTATTAGGGCATTACAAGACATTTTCCAGGCTTTTCAGTGTTAAAAATACAGAACAGTCAGCTGATAGTAACAGGTTTTCAATCTGAAATGCCAGAATTGTTCCATTTGGGTAAATCTACATAGAGCTGTCTATAACCACCCAACCTGAAAGCAGCTTCTGCGTTAGTTACACTGGTGATGCTTGTCACCATTCACTCTGAACGCTCAGGGTCTAAAAATGAGCCTTGTGTAACCAAACCGACTCACTCCTTGGGCATCCATATTTATTTGGACTGGGCCAAGGCCCGGGTACTGTTTTAGATTTAAACACAAAACATGTATATTTCAGTTTTGAAACTTCCATTGCATGACTTCTATCACCAGTTCATCAGAGGCTTGTGGGCGGCTCTACACTATCCGGCCCCTTCTGTCTGGGGTCTGGTGGTTTCTGGTTCCTATGCAGGGGGCCAAGAGCAGTGACCAAGTTTACACGATCTGCGAGTTTCCACCCAAGATCAGCCGCTCTCTTCAGAAGCCCAGTTTTAGAAGTTCAATAATGGAGGGCGAGGAGGGATACACAGCTCTGCAGCTCAAGGGGAGAAGTAAACCAGAGGACGAGGAGGGATACACAGCTCTGCAGCTCAAGGGGAGAAGTAAACCAGAGGACGAGGAGGGATACACAGCTCTGCAGCTCAAGGAGGGGAGGAAACCAGAGGACGAGGAGGGATACACAGCTCTAGAGCTCAAGGAGAGGAGGAAAGCAGAGGACGAGGAGGGATACACAGCTCTAGAGCTCAAGGAGAGGAGGAAAGCAGAGGACAAGGAGGGATACACAGCTCTAGAGCTCAAGGAGAGGAGGAAAGCAGAGGACCAGGAGGGATACACAGCTCTGCAGTTCAAGGAGAGGATGAAACCATAGGACGAGGAGGGATACACAGCTCTGCAGTTCAAGGGGAGGACAGAACCAGAGGACAACAGGCATGAAGATGTATCGAGAGGTTAGAGGTTCCCTTGCTTCTCCTACCTTTGCTTTTCTATACATTATTTATACATATCATGTGCCTACCTGGTGTCCTCAAAATCATTTCCTTCCTTCGGAGGGCCCCACTAGGGCTGTAGATGGATATCATTAGCAGTGGATTTATTTTGCAGAAGCTACTTCAAGAGAGGGCCATGACAAATTGTGTTATATGACTGTCATCAAGTATGTCTTTACAGAGAGCATTGGGGACATCCCTCCTCGCATACTTTGCTTACTCCCTATTGATAATCTGATAGGCTGCAACATATTGTTATTCTTCTAGGTCTCCAGTGGCCTCTCCATCTCCAGATAACACTTTCAAACCTTCTGGAGCTCAGTTGTGAGGACATCAACTGAATTAAAGGCCGATATTGTGTGAATGTCATGACGTTCAAATGCAAAGTCCTCCACCATAAACATGATTCCCTTCTGTAGATCTTCTGCTTTTATGTAGCGTCATCCATCTGGGTGCAGGTTCTCTTTGACTGAACACTCAACAGAAAGGAACGGGGTTCATTCCGTAAATTAACACAGTAGACCCCAGTGCACTTGAATATAATGGGAATTCTGGGAAGGCCTAAGGTGAATGTGGCAGCACTTTAGATTGCAGGAGATCCTCCTTTTAGTCCTCTCTGCTAAATTCTGGATCTGATAGAGCTAGACATCCTGAGTTAGCGGTTGGCCTCCCTATTAATTTAGTCTGCATGAATACTGTCGTAGGTAAAAAAAAGTCCAAATGTAGCCAAAAGGTAAATCACAACAAGGTGGTTTATTGTTCCAGTTACAGAAGATGAAGTTGGTAGATGAGATGGTAAGTAAGATGTAAGGTAACCCCACCAGGAGCAGCCTCCCTGCTGCTCAGCCTGCACACACCAACTGACACTCAGCACATCACCAGGTACCAAAGCATTCCCTGACATCACCACACATTCCAACACTCATCCTGGCTGAGCAGTAGGGAAGATGTGACTAAGAGAAAGGAGAGGTGACAATCAAGTCACAACATATCCCCTTTCTTTACACCAACAAATGAAAGGAATAAAGCAAGAACGAAGATAAAGCACTCTTGCCTTTGTACCAGCCGTGAGGGGAACGGCCAACGATAGCTCTCTCCTGCTCCCGCTGCCGTGAGGGGAACGGCCAACGACAGCTCTCTCCTGCGCCCGCTGCCGTGAGGGGAACGGCCACCGCGAGGAGACTCCAACCCCCAGCAGCCCAAGCGGCGGCGCCAGCCGCGACGCCGCTTTTCGCTCCTGGAGGCGCGTTAAAGGTCCAGCGGGCCTCCCGCAGCGCGGGAAGCACTCTTGCCTTTGTACCAGCCGTGAGGGGAACGGCCAACGATAGCTCTCTCCTGCTCCCACTGCCGTGAGGGGAACGGCCAACGACAGCTCTCTCCTGCTCCCGCTGCCGTGAGGGGAACGGCCACCGCGAGGAGACTCCAACCCCCAGCAGCCCAAGCGGCGGCGCCAGCCGTGACGCCGTTTTTCGCGCCTGGAGGCGCGTTAAAGGTCCAGCAAGCCTCCCGCAGCGCGGGACGCGCCCGGGCAAAGCCCGGGCGAAGGGCGGGCCCGTCCACGCCCGTCAGAGTTCAGAGGAGGCCGGGCTGGGACACCCCCCTGAATACTACGCCTTTGGAATACAGATTTTGAGGTACTGTTGATATCTAGGGGGTATGGCGAAGCGAATGCTGAAAAAGGGGGGGGGGTCTAACGGGGACTCTGGACGCCTTCTTAACACGGGCGGAATCATTACTGACTCATGAAATACAGCTCACCGAGAGGAGACGTTCTTTGGACTCGGTGACCGCCTGTAAAAGATCCTCGCTAGGGGGCATTAGTGTTGCGATCTCGCCGGCAGGAGCCATGGCACCCGCTCCGCAATTACTAGCAAATGTGTGTAACATATCGGGGGGGGGATAGGCGAGAGAAGCCTACTGTGTGTTGATGGGGGTATGTCAACACCTTCATCAAATAGGGGCGTGAAGGTCTGGGTGCCCGGATAGGAGTTTCTGACCCAGGGATGAGGGGTAGTGGGGATCTGCATTCTTGCCCAGGCCTGGATCCCGCCCCGGTTCCGCTGATTGTGTCCGATGCGCAGAGTGTAGTAGACGGAAGTGATGACGAGGGCGGTATTAGAATCACTAGATCTAAAGGGGGCCAAAGGGCTGGGCTAACAGATATGCTAATAACCAGCCCAGAACCCTCGTCGAAACATCATAGGGGTGGTGCACTACCAAAACAAAAATTAAAACAGAAGCCCAGGTCTAAGAAGTCACAATCTAAGTTAAGCACTCAGGATAACAGTAATGCTCCACAGGGACCTCCGGTATGTCAGGGAGTAGTTCCAACCCAATTGAATCGCCTGATATCAACTTTGGGGGATTGTGATAATGATCCCTGGAAAAGATTTGAGACCTTGTTTTCTGGCCTACTTGAGCCCATACTCAGTAAGTTAAATAGCCTAGAGGAGAAATTGCTAGGGCTGGAGAAAGTTTGTAGTAGTCATATTAAATCAATGCAGGAAAGAGGGCGGTGCACGTATGGCCAAGAGATTCCAATACAGATATCTCGGCCAGCACAAGCGGAACATCAACGTGGTATGCAGGCAGATGGGGGAGGGGATAATTCGGTGCCACGGACCAACATGCCGACAGAGGCACGTGTTGCGCTCTCAGGAGAGTCTGTAAATGAACATTATGCTCAAGGCGGGGGGAGTCAGACAATTAACAGTCGTGGTAACACAGTAGTTTCTAACATGAGGGATGGAAGTGGCAGGGACACGACTGGGAAGGGTAGTAGGGTACTCAAGGGCGGTGTGGATGGGGAAGTAGCCTGCCCGAGGGATATTAGTGATGAAAGATTATTGTCAAGCCAACAAACATCGAGTAGAGTTGCTCTGCAGCAGAGAGATGACCTGCCAATAATAAATCTTCCACCAGACTGTTGTCCATACGTGGTTGTCCTTGTAGGTGTACCCGCCCAAACAATCACGTATGAGGAATCTACCTTACAATTAATCAATAAGGTAGCACATTGGCTATCCAAATTTGTGAAATTTAACACACGTGATCTTCGGCATATCTTAATGGCAAGAAGGGTGACCTGGATAGGCAGCACAAGGAAATCCTTTTCTGGAGACTGTGTGATTGTCACCTTTAGATATCCATGGTTGGCACAGTCAATCCTTTCCCGGGCAGAAAATGTATTTGATTTGGAGACTGGTATAAAACCCTTGACTTTGGGCTTTTTTTATAGACCAGGCACAAGAGGTAGGGTTAATCAGGTTGGGGAGAACCAGGATCAATATAACACCAGGGGGGTAGGGGCAGACCTGTTCATCTAAGTAATGTTTTTGCCCCCTGGGTGATCTAAATGAAAATGATTGACTGCCTGAACGTAGGACTGGGGGTGGGGGGACCTTGAGTTCGTTGGGGCCTGTGGTCGTCCAGAAAGGGAAGTTTGTGCGGGCCAGTGAGTTGGTGGCAGTCCCATTATTGGAGCGCAGGGAATCAACCACCAGTGAGGAGAGTAGGGAGATTGGAGAGGACAGTCTAGTTGACTCTGGGGTAAATAGTGGGGTGCATTACATCGATAGGAGCAAGAATGAAGGCTCTTTAAAAATTATATCCTGGAATATAGCTGGCTTAGCAAGCAAATTAGAGGATGTGCATTGGCTCGCCTTGGTAAGGGACTTTAACATAATCTGTCTCCAAGAAACTTGGGCGACGGAGAATACGTGTTTTATAGAGGGATATAAAACCTTCTTCTGCCCAGCAATCAAACCCCGAGCCGGAAGAGCAAAGGGGGGTTTGATTGTGTTTGTGGATTTGAACACATAGGGAAGGTGGAAGGATCTGGCTTGTGATTCACACAATGTACAAGGGGTTAGACTCATAGCTAAGGGATGTAGAGTAACCATTTTGAATTTTTATAATGCCATACAATGTACACCACAGGGCTTAAATAGTATATATGAATTAGATGGTTGGCTGGATCGTCTCACTAGGAGTGGGCATGGTGCAATGCACATGATAGTAGCAGGCGATTTTAATTGTCAACTATTCCCGGACTTAAGGGTGGCTCATGGTGTTTGGTCTTCTTGTGCATTAAGTGAGGGTATGCATATGGAACACACCCGGATGGGTAGGGAGCTGACGTGTCTTTTACACACACATGGGTTATCACACACGCTGGATATGGCTGACATTGCGGAAGGCTCCCTGTTGGCCCCCACTTTTAAGGGAAGAGGGTGCCATTCAGTTATCGATTATATTCTGATTTCACAGGCAATGAAAAGATCCGTTAGGAAATTTAATATTTTACACAGTGCATTTAGCGATCACAACCCACTAATTTTAGTAGTTGATGTATATAGTCAGAGCGTGGTCAGACAGACAGATGATCAATTATTAACCACGATCGATCAAGGCAGGCGATTAAGATGGGCCCAAATAGATGAAGCAGGGTTCAATGCGGCTTTATTTGGTCAAGGAGCTAAAGATATTATGAATTGCTTGGACTTAGAGGTTGAAGGGGCCGATTTGATTGAGGCTTTTACAAATATTGCTGTCCTTGTTACTAAGTTGTTGAAAACACAGTCACGTGGACATAGGGGGGACTCCCCAAGATGGTTTAACCACCAATGTTCGCTTACCCTTAGGAATTTGAAGGATGCTCTTAAGCAGTCTCCTAGGGATAGAGAGAGGGTGATGGCGTGTCGCGAAAGTTATAAGTTAGCGTTAAAACAACGTAGAGGTCAACTGCAGCGGACAGCGTGGGAGGAACTCCTTGAAGCAGCGGAGCAGAAAGATTCAGAACGGTTTTGGAGGGTTATAAATAGTCCCTGCTTCTCGGACCCAAATAAACCAGGGCTAAGTGGCAATGTACTCCCTGAACAATGGCAGGAGTGTTTTCAGGGTCTATATAACCACTCGTCCGGCCAGGTAGAGGCGCAGTTGTCAACTATACCCACAAGGGCTACCTCTGTTATTTTCTCGTTGGAGGAAGTCACTATCGGTATTGAAGGGTTGATGCGAAATAAGGCCCTAGGCCCAGACGGGATTCCGCCCGACCTCTTCAGATCGAATCCACAGGTCTGGGCACCTCTATTAACAAGGGTCCTAAATGCAGCGATAAGTGTCTCAATGCCTATATCTTGGTCTTCGGCAATTATAGTACCGATTTTTAAGAAGGGTAACAGGGATAGTCCGCACTGTTATCGACCAATATCTTTGATAGATGTTTCAGCCAAGGTCCTGGGGAGGGTAATTTTAAATAGACTAATGGAGTGGGCCGAGTCTGTTAACATAATTACTGATGTTCAATACGGATTCCGCCCAGGGAAATCAACTGTGGACCAGTGTCTTAATCTTTATCTTATTTCCGCTAAATATACGCTGGTAAAAGGGGGGGCTTTTTATTTGGCTTTTATGGATCTATCGGCGGCTTTCGACTGTGTGAACCGGAATAAGCTGTGGCTAGTAATGGCTAATCAGGGGGTGGATCCAGAACTAATAAACATACTTCAATCATTGCATAATCATACCACGGCTGCAGTAAGGTACACTCAGGAGGGAAAAGTCACGGATCGGTTTAGATGTTCAAGCGGTGTCAAGCAGGGATGCATTCTGGCACCTTTTTTATTTACTTTATACATCAATGGCCTGGATGCGGCACTGCGGGATATTAGGGCAGACTTACCACGAATAGGGGAAAGAACTGTGCCGGTTTTATTATATGCAGACGATGCAGTGCTATTGGCCCGCACCCCTCACAGCCTACAACTTTTAATTAATGGTTTTGTAGAGTTCATGGAAAAACTCGAGATGGCCCCCAATCTCACCAAATCATATGTAATGGAGCTGGGGAGAAAGCCAGCCAAATCATATAAATACACCATAGGTTCGCATGTTTTAGGCAAAGTCCCAGTTTTTGCTTACCTAGGCATATTATTTGATGGGAAGCTTAATTTTAAACATTTACTAGAAGAGAAATCTCTGTCTTTAATCAGATCCACAGGTTCAATTGCGAATTTTGCAAGCAGACTTGGGTTGTGGACCCCGGATGTGATTTTGAAACTGTACAACTCAATCTGCTGTGCCAAGGTGCTGTATGGTAGTGAGGTCTGGGGCTTTGTGAAAACCAACAGCCTACAAACGGAAGAAAACAAATATATGAGGCGTCTGTTAAGGGTTCCCCACAGCACCCCGGCATTTATTGCCCACGAAGAACTGGGAGCTAGTTATATTTCAGATTCAGTGGCTGTTAGACCTATAATTCATTGGTTAAAGGTCTGGTTAAATGAAGAGATAGGCCTGACAAGGCTTGTTGTTCAGGATTGCTTGTCTCTGGCCAACGTAATGAAGATCCCATGGTTAAAATATGTGCGGGACTGCCTACAAAAATGGGACGGCAGGCACTGTTCGATGAGCCAGATAATATAAGACAGAAGGACAAGGCAGTTGTTAAAGAGTTGTTTCTTCAGTTTAGTATGGCACAACGTGAGGGCAATGAGTTGGTTAAACCCACAGTAAGAGAACACGTTCTAATTAAAACCTCCTTGAAAATAGAACCATACTTAACCATTATGACAAATGCCCATGATAGATTTTTAATCACACGTTTTAGATTTAATTTTATTCATCATATTTTAGCGGTTCCAGCAGGTTTTAGAGTAAAGCTAGGAGAAAGAGGGCCCTGCGGCTGCGACAATGTGTCTCCGCAGGATACCCTCCATTTCCTTTTTAATTGTTCATTTTATGCCCTTCCTAGAAAAAGGTTCTTGAAGTCTTTATTGCAGACCACCGGGATTAGACAGGCACGTGTGGCTCTGCTCTTTTTAAAACTTTCTGCCGATGTTTTAACCTTGTCTTGTGTGGTAAATTTTTACGAATGTCCCTTAAATCAAGATCCACGAGAGTGGTTAATGATATTGAGAAATGACTTGTTAGTATTTTTTTAGACTATGAAATATTGGGTTGTGAATTTTTGGGATGTATTTAAATGTAAATGCTTATATGATTTGTGTTCCAAATCGAATAAAGTAAATATTGATTGATTGATTGACTAAGAGAAAGGAGAGGCGACAATCAAGTCACAACATATCCCCTTTCTTTACACCAACAAATGAAAGGAATAAAGCAAGAACGAAGATAAAGCTCATAATCAAGATAAACAAAAGTAAAGAACAAAGAACATTACATGCAGAAATGTGAAAATGCGAGTTCTACAAAAGAACTTACAGCAAGTCTAAAAGGTTGCACAAATCAATAAATACATTAGCTTCACCAAATAATAAACTTCACATTCAAAAATGTACTGAATGCAATAAAACATTAAATGAATTGGTAGAACATTCCTGAAGTCATAAAAGCATTACATTATGAAACAGCACTAAATCATGAAAAGAATTACCTTAAACACACACTCACCCATCCCCTTTTCTCACAAAGGAAAGAAAGCAAGCACACCGCACACTATACTGTACGTATGCCATGAAATACCGTAGCAGGCAACACACATACGCACTCCTATAAACTTGAAAAAGAAGGGGTTTCAGGTAAAACGCACTACCCGGTAAACTGTAAGGCGGGCAAACCTATAATGTATACACATACTGTAAAACAAACTCAGGCAAACTTGCATGCTATGCACCTGATGTGACATCCCGTCTCAGGCAATGCATATACTACATCATAAACAGTAAAATAAACAACCCTATAGCGCAACAGAATTCGCTGAACACCTGACAAGGCAAAATGTCTAGGCAAAAAAAACAGTACGTAAAGCAAACAACCGTATAACACAAAAAAAGTGCGCTTTACACGCCACCCAAAAGGTTGTACTGAGGTACTAACCACCCCACAACACTGTAATGGGTACACACCACCCACAAAAACTGTACTGGGGTACTCACCACCCCACAACACTGTAATGGGTACACACCACCCACAAAAACTGTACTGGGGTACTCACCACCCCACAACACTACAATGGGTACACACCACCCAAACAGACTGTACTGGGATACTCACCACCCCACAACACTGTAATGGGTACACACCACCCAACAAGACTGTACTGGGGTACTCACCACCCCACAACACTGTAATGGGTACACACCACCCAAAAAAAAACATACTGGGGTACTCACCACCCCACACCACTGTAAAGGGTACACGCCACCCATAAAGACTGTACTGGGGTACTAACAACCCCACAAACCTGCAATAGGAACCTAAAAAAACATAAGGAAACAACCACACTGCATGCAGCACATAAGTATTACAAACAATAACTGACAGAAAGTCTTTTACTCCGGTGAGCGATCTCTCACCCGAAGTCCTCACCCATAGCGAAAACTAGTCCAATACACTGTGGTGCACATAAATCAACACGAATGGAATCTTCATGACTGTGACCTTCACACAGTTGACGTCTCATATAGCGTGATAAGTAAGTTGAAGCTGCACAGTGTCCTCCACCCGATAGCCGAATATTTCTCCACATGGCGTAACGTTGTGCACGAGCGTAGAACAGTTGTGCTTAACAACGGTGATGCACACTGTACGCAAGAAAACTACTAGAAGATATTTTGTGCAGACATAAGTGCTCCCGCTGACTGGATAATGAGAAACAGAGTAAGGCATTCGAGATGGCAACACGTTTTCGTACGTCCCGCCAGATGGCTCATGGCACGTCGGTGCACAAAACATCTGAAAGCAGCACAGGTTTGCTGCATAGCAACTGTGACGCGGTAAAAGGCTGTTCCGTAATAGGAGAAGACAGAGACTCTGCGCGACTCCCAAAGAGAAGGTAATGGCGCGCGCATGCAACACTAGAGTCTTGCCACCGTTTTCAAGAAATGCGCAGCGGTTGAACCGCCAAAGATGCTTAATGCTTGAAAACCCACTAAATTGGCCGGTATCATGGCAGAGTTTTCTTAGCAGACTCACCATTTTGATGATTAATGCCACAGTGCTCCATAGAACACACTTCAGTGCACCGCAAAAACAGAGTCCTATTGTGAGGCGAGACTCGTGCCCCTCTGCTTCCCAGTTAAAGCGTAGAAAGTAATACGTTCATATCCATACTCCACTGCCAGAAACACACTTGCAGCTAGTTGCTTCAAAACATAATCTGCCAAGTAGAGTAAATTGGGTGCTGCCGATCCTTTAAATCAAGTAAAAAGAGTTCACATCCTTTTTGCAAGAGGTTGCCAGCGAGAGGTTGCCAGCACTCCAAAAGACATACACACGATGATGCAAATACGTGTATGATACTTGTAGGACTATACATCAGAGTAAAGAAGGTCAAACGCTCTAAACAGGCTGCCCAGATAGTAAGGACACTGGTGGGGTTGGTGAGAGCATTCGTTTCCTCCAAGTTTCAAGCTTCTTGAGCACATATCTCTTAAGTAGTTTCCAGTAATACAGTCCATTATCAGTTTTCTTTGTAGCAAGGTCCTGGTTTCCACAGCAGTTTAAATGAAGTTCAAACACACGCAGGTTCTTGATTCAAATCGTTGCCAAAATGTAGTAGGTAAAAGAAGTCCAAATGTAGCCAAAAGGTAAATCACAACAAGGTGGTTTATTGTTCCAGTTACAGAAGATGAAGTTGGTAGATGAGATGGTAAGTAAGATGTAAGGTAACCCCACCAGGAGCAGCCTCCCTGCTGCTCAGCCTGCACACACCAACTGACACTCAGCACATCACCAGGTACCAAAGCATTCCCTGACATCACCACACATTCCAACACTCATCCTGGCTGAGCAGTAGGGAAGATGTGACTAAGAGAAAGGAGAGGCGACAATCAAGTCACAACATATCCCCTTTCTTTACACCAACAAATGAAAGGAATAAAGCAAGAACGAAGATAAAGCTCATAATCAAGATAAACAAAAGTAAAGAACAAAGAACATTACATGCAGAAATGTGAAAATGCGAGTTCTACAAAAGAACTTACAGCAAGTCTAAAAGGTTGCACAAATCAATAAATACATTAGCTTCACCAAATAATAAACTTCACATTCAAAAATGTACTGAATGCAATAAAACATTAAATGAATTGGTAGAACATTCCTGAAGTCATAAAAGCATTACATTATGAAACAGCACTAAATCATGAAAAGAATTACCTTAAACACACACTCACCCATCCCCTTTTCTCACAAAGGAAAGAAAGCAAGCACACCGCACACTATACTGTACGTATGCCATGAAATACCGTAGCAGGCAACACACATACGCACTCCTATAAACTTGAAAAAGAAGGGGTTTCAGGTAAAACGCACTACCCGGTAAACTGTAAGGCGGGCAAACCTATAATGTATACACTATACTGTAAAACAAACTCAGGCAAACTCGCATGCTATGCACCTGATGTGACATCCCGTCTCAGGCAATGCATATACTACATCATAAACAGTAAAATAAACAACCCTATAGCGCAACAGAATTCGCTGAACACCTGACAAGGCAAAATGTCTAGGCAAAAAAAAACAGTACGTAAAGCAAACAACCATATTACACAAAAAAACTGCGCTTTACACGCCACCCAAAAGGTTGTACTGAGGTACTAACCACCCCACAACACTGAAATGGGTACACACCACCCACAAAAACTGTACTGGGGTACTCACCACCCCCACAACACTGTAATGGGTACACACCACCCACAAAAACTGTACTGGGGTACTCATCCTGGCTGAGCAGTAGGGAAGATGTGACTAAGAGAAAGGAGAGGCGACAATCAAGTCACAACAAATACTTAGGTACAAGGTCTGGTTTTTCCCTCAAATAGTATGTTTACACAGTTTGTGCCTCCACCATTTTCAGTAATGGTATGGCATTAGGGAAGCAATACAAGAAAAAATTGTAACAGAATAGCTCAAATTAGCATATTTTCATTAAAAAACTGGGACAATGGGGTAAAACAGAGGAGCAGAACACCAGGATCTCCTATTAATATCTGGACACTGGAGTCGTGCATGTTTGCTGCCTTCCTGCTTTTGATACCCCATAATATTTCACTTCTCTGAGCATCTCCAGGGACAGGAAACAGACATGGTTAGACTGCTGCACGATCTTGATTCTTGGGTTTTCCTGCTGCAGTAGGGTAGAGTCAAATGAATGAGAGACAAAGGCTCCATAAACAGAGATCACTCATACCACACTGGCTTCATTGTCCTCTGGATTTTCTCTGCTTAAAGTGGGTGCTCTCCACCCACCTCTCCTCTTCTGGTCTTATCTCTGATGGCCCAGAAGGGAAAATTGTCCCCCATCTTTTCCTCTTGCCTGAACAATAATGTGACATCATAAACAACTCAAGCTTCGCTCTCGTCTATCTGACGTCACTCACAACCGCTAGCTGAAAATATCCCCGTAATTCATTGTTACCCAACTATAATTCTATATATTTAAGTTTAGTTTTGTAGAAAGCAAACGAGACCAAAGAGGCATCAGAGAACTTTACAAGCAACAAGGTGATACAACAACACATTAAAAAATATCTTACAAAAGGTGAGAACAATATTATAGGGTAAAGTGCATTATAATATCGAAGAATGTACATGCATAACAATAGTGCAATTAAGTACCAAATAAGTGCTGGAACACTTTTCAGAGAGGAGTGCTGGCCAGTGGTGCCGCTTCACCAAAGTCATACGGAATTTGAACAAATATGGTATCACTGAGCGAGCAAGCGTGGGAACTGCAAGGCACTTTCCATGTAAGCGTGGTGATATTTGTGGAGAAACATGGGCACAAGTCTCCCTGTGCTCTGTTCTGTACACTCTGAACTTTACTATATGATACCTAAATATCTCGGCAAAGACCTCTGCTCCTACTGATGCCCCGCCCACATCAATGTTCTTGATAAGTGATGAAGTCAATCAAAAGCTCTCTCCTGACAATGCACTAACGTCTCAGCGTTAATGATAAAATCTAGTTTATTGCCCAGAGCATCAATTTTTGACAATTCAGAGACTAATTCAAACCTGTACTCTTGATGACACCTGAATTGTGACCACTTGATGAATTGTTCTTATACTTCCCTGTCCCATGCAGTGCAGCAGATGCAGCTCATAAGCTACAATACACACATTAGAAACAAGATGTGACCCTCAGGAAACTGAACAACCTGCTTGAAAATTGTAGTGTAAAGGTAGAACAGCTGCTGAAGTGAAATAGTGAACAGCAAATAAAATTACGATCAAACATGCTGTATATAAACAATACCAAGAAAAACACTGGACAAAGTCCTATATATATAATACTGGTGCTGGGCCATGTCAGGATATTGTACATGGGACAACAACCCTTATAATATCAGACAAAGATTTCGCTCAGTATTGTGCTATAAAATATGACCTCAGAATATATGGTCAGATATATTCCTCAGCATAGTAATCTTTTATCTGAGTAGGTGTATCATAAATCACATTACGTCAAGCATTCTTTCTATAAGATTGAGATTAATATTGAGAAGTGTAATGCTTTCTGCCTGTTTTTTGATGTAGGGTGTGTCAAGATAACAGGCTCTGCAAGGTTTTGTGCCAAGAATTTATAATGGCCTATATCTTAATTTTTAATGTAAACGCTGTTTTTTATGAACATCTACACTTTTTCAGAGCACTGACTCTGGTAATGCAGACTCTCAAAGCTTGGTAATGCTGAGCTAAATTTACACCCCTGCTCTCTTAATGGTGTCCAGGTTCACTCAGAGCTCTAGTCTAGAGAATACTCATTCACTCAGAGCTCTGTTCTAGAGAATACTCATTCACTCAGAGCTCTAGAGAATACTCATTCACTCAGAGCTCTGTTCTAGAGAATACTCATTCACTCAGAGCTCTAGAGAATACTCATTCACTCAGAGCTCTGTTCTAGAGATACTCATTTACTCAGAGCTCTATTCTAGAGAATACTCATTTACTCAGAGCTCTATTCTAGAGAATACTCATTCACTCAGAGCTCTATTCTAGAGAATACCCATTCACTCAGAGCTCTGTTCTAGAGATACTCATTTACTCAGAGCTCTATTCTAGAGAATACTCATTCACTCAGAGCTCTATTCTAGAGAATACCCATTCACTCAGAGCTCTGTTCTACAGAATACTCATTCAATCAGAGCTCTGTTCTAGAAAATACATATTCACCCAGAGCTCTGTTCTAGAGCATGCTCAGTTACTCCGAGTACTTGAGAATACTCAATCACTCAGAGCTTGGCTTCCTAGTAATATATCCGTATGAAGCCAGACATTGCTCTCAAGAAAATCAGGGTAACTCGGAGCTCTGCTTTACGTAATACATAGATTCACTCAGTTCTGTTTCAAACACCCAGAGTCACTAAGAGCAGCACTCGTAAAGGTACCAGTCCTTAACTGTTCCATTCCCATAACATAATTCAGTCAGTAGGTGTGCTGATCTTGATAAAATGCACTCACGTTTGCTATGTGTTTAGGTTTGAGATAGGTCATGTTAAATATTGGAACCAATACATATAAAACTTACAGTGATTTCAGTTTACGTTCATAAAATATTAAAAATAAAGATTCAAACTTCCCTCAGAGTAGCTCCTGAGCTCATACAAAGCTCTGCTGACACACAGATTCATCCACCCAGAGCGCTGTACGCGTCAGTACCTGCAATCACGCGCAGGCGTGCTGCGCTCCTCATCACGCGCAGGCGCGCTGCGCTCCTCATCACGCCCAGGCGCGCTGCGCTCCTCATCACGCGCAGACTTACTGGGACATCTTCTCTAGACAGCGGTCAACCACAAGCTGTGTTATTGGAAATATGTAGACTCCTTCTGAGGTTTACTGGGTTTGTAAACTGTTTTCATGGGGCTTCTTCGGCTCATGGTCTGGGTCATTGTGCTATTGGTTGAATTCATGTATCAGACAAGCCCCTATCATGATGTTTGTTTCAATTTATTTTGGGATTTTGTAAAGCCCTACATGCTGATGACAGTAGCATCAGAATGCCCTGCTGGGTAAAGGGGGGGGGGGGGGATTTAGAACCAGATACAGTGCACAGCTGAGACCAAGTGCAGTCTCAAGTGATGATGTTCCATGGGACTACAAGGGAGGATTGACAGTGAAATCACCGCAGACGAGATTCATCATTGTAGGGACCGGAATGTCTAGGATTGAGAGGAGGTGGTAAATATGATTAAAAGGTTGGGATAGTAAGAGGTTGTGGAGACCTGGCGAGTCTACTTGTCATAGGGTGCCTAAAAAAGGTAAGCTCTTGTGTTGGGAGTGCGTTTCAGAGCAGTGAGCCTTGGGTGGGAAGATTTCTGGACAGATATCAAGCAGGGACTGGGTGGCTGACTTCAAGGGTTTAATTAATCTTTTTTTGACTTTCGTGCTGCTGGCCTCCGCTCCTTACACTGCCATTACTTCTGTCTATCCCACCACGCCATTCCTAAGCAGAGACCTCAGCAGTCCTGCACTATTGCTCCTCAGCTGGGTTTGGAACCAGCCTATACCATGGAGAGTGTTTAGGACAATAGCAGATCCCCTTTCCTGGGAAGAAGGGCTGAACTCAGCAGGCCTCTTACCAACCTAGGAAACCCGCCTGTGTCCTCTCGTCAGCTTACAATACTTATGCATTTATTATAACTTGTTTATATATAGTTCATGGTTTGGCTTTGCAGTTTGTAGCCACTGTATCTCAGTGGCGGCTGATTACATGTGAAAGTGGTGGGGAGCAAAAGATTGGTATAAGTAGAGGGCGAGCTCGACCGACATAGAGTGCTCTGGGTGTTTCTCCCCTCTGAAAAAAGTTTGAAAACTGAAGTGGCAAATTGTGCACTTTAAAGCAAATTGTAAGAATGTAGAGTGAAAGGATGAATTTTTATAAAGAATTTGTGAATGAGTAGTCTTGTCATTAAATGCTTTTTTCCAAATAATTGAGCTGTGAAACTTTTTCTTCATGGAATTTCTCATATTTACTATGAACACAAATGTGTGCCAGTAGAAACCTCTTAGAAGGAAGGAAGAAGTGATCTGATTTTGCAAAATAAATATTGTAACCAATTAATGGGAAGGCATTTAAATTCTCCTCTCTTGCAATGGGGAGCTGTCTTTTTTTCTTGAGCCAGTCTCGTCTTTCAGTCAACCTTAAGCCACACAATTTAATGGCATTTGATAATATAATAATAACATGGCACAGGTGAGAAGACAATGGCAACTACATTCATTTACAACATGGGAAGGAAGGGTGGAAGAGAGAAAAATAATTCGTTTTTGCTCTGGAGCATGAAATACTTAAAAAGAGGTATTTTTTTACTAGACTTTGTCTGTGTGAAGCGAAGTGCCTGACTGCAGCACCCACTGGACCTGTTCTCTCCAGCTGTCACATAAGGATATACGCTGTGTGTAAGGGAGGTGGGGGTAACCCACTGTAAAGATAACACTCCGAAGATGATTCTTTCAAATGTTGCTTCGGCTTCTGTCATCTTTATGCTACTAGTTGAGTGTAATTATACAATGGTCATATGTTGACATGTATGTCCGCGCATTGAAACTTACAAATAAATGTATAAAGATGATCGGTTTTACACCCTGCACGAACTTCCAACTTATTCGTGATTTTTTTGGTTTGTCTTTTTTTGTCAAGTGCAAGGCAGTCCTACATACATTTGAAATCTTCATAAAAATGTAGCACATTTGCACACTCATGATTTCACCTCATTCTCTCACTTGTACACGTCATATCATGTGTTTCTACATACGATGTTGTCACAGTAGCCGCTTTCCAAGCCTCTCATAATATTTTATTTTTGCAATTTTATATAGTGCAGACATGGCCTGAAGGCATCAGAGTGCTTTACAACAGTAGCGTGATACAAGGGTACAGCAAGTTGCAGTTACAATAATCACGTTCAGACATTTGCATTGGTAGCTGCGACCAGGACAAATGCAGCCGTTGGTCAAGGGACGTATATGGTTCGGGCATCAATTGAGATGGTGGGGACACACAGTGGAGGTAGTTTGTCTCCTGGATAGAGTACTTGGGTATGGTCGAGGGTGATTAACCCAGGTGTCTGTCAAATAGGAGGAGCTTGGGGTCCTTTATGAAGGTGGCTATGCAGTTTGTTAGGGGAAGGGAGGGAAGTAAGGAGTTCCAGATTTGTGTGGCACTACAGAAGAATCACTGGCTCATCTACCATTCTCGACTGAAGGTGGGGGGGTGTAATGTTGCTCTCAGTGGGCCTAGACAAACTTTGGAATTGCCTGAGAGAAGAGAAATTCTGTAATCTAGTCTGGAGAGGATGAGACTGCACTACTGTTTTGAGATCTTGGGCCATATGTATGAAGCTGTTTTGCGATCGCAAACACTGCGAATCGCAAAAAAAATTGTGTTTGCAATCGCAAAACAGAGAATCCCTATGTATAAGAGCCACCCTGAGCGGAAAATTGCTAATAGCAAAATGAGTGATTAGCAATTTTGTGAGGCATAGATTCTGCGAATATTTTTGCGAACTCGCAATCTGCGACACGCCAATTGCGAAAATCGCATTTAAGGAGTTCTCAAATTGCGAAACCGCAAAATGAGATGCATGAAAAAATCGCAATTTGCGATTTCACGAAATTCGCAATTTTGCTAATCGCAAATACCACCAAGTCTGAGCAGGTGGTAACCAGGTGCATCCTCTTTAAAGAGGCCCACAATGCCACAGGGGTTTTCCACAATGGCTGGGCTGTATGTGATAGCCAGGAGGCTGCGAATCAGAGCTGCTGCACAGAGAAGGAGACGCCAGGAAAGGATCTTCAGAGCGCGCATTACCCTGTTCCAGCGGACTGTGGAGGAGATCCATGTGAACTACAGGCTGGACGAAGACAGCATCCTGGACCTAATAACGGAGCTCAAACCCATACTAGAACACCCCACACGCAGGGCACACACCATCCCCACCCATGTACAGGTCTTGTGCTCACTGCACTTACTGGCATCAGGGAGTTTTCAGGGGGTGATAGCCACAGCAGGAGGGGTCTCTCAGAGTGCACTGTTGCGCTTCTTCCACGCTTTCCTTGATGCAATGGTACAGAGGCTGCATCACCACATCCAATTCCCCAGCACACAACAGGCACTAGACCAGACCAAGCAGGAGTTCTACCAGATAGCACAATTCCACCACGTAATTGGCTGCATAGATGGGACCCATGTCGCTATTTCCCCCCCTCACAGAATGAGTATGTGTTCAGGAATCGCAAGTCCTACCATTCCCTGAACATACAGGTAGTGTGCAATGCCAAAACTATCATCACTGACATAGTTGCGAAATACCCAGGCAACACCCACGACTCATTCATCTTTCGCCACAGTGGTATTCACCGACGACTCACAAATGGGGAGTTTGGTGAGGGCTACCTACTAGGTAAATGCATTGGTCACAAGGATTCACCAGTAAAGCACAGCAGTGGCAGGACAGTGTTTAACCTGATTCTTCTCACCCTGCAGGTGACAGCGCGTATGCTGTCCATGACTTCATCCTGACTCCGTACCTGAATCCACCCACCGCTGGGGAGCGGAGGTACAACAGTGCCCACAGAGCCACCCGCTGTTCCATTGAGCGGACATTTGGAATACTCAAGAGCCGTTTCCGCTGCCTACATAAGAGTGGAGGAGCACTACAGTACAGCCCCGAGACATGTTGCAAAATCGTGGTCGCGTGTGCCATGCTACACAACATCGCCACCAGGAAAGGCACCCCAGTGGAGCTCACAGATTCAGACTCATCAGATGAGGAGGGGCCAGCTCCACAATGCAGGCCAGCCGGTGGTGTTGGTGCGGCTGCCGGCCGCCAGAGGCGAGATGAGATCACACAGAACTATTTCTAGGTGAGTAATGATGACACAGTGCTACAGATTGGTGCAAAACTGTGTTTTTATTTCCTTCAGTGCAGGAAATTTTCCGTCACACAGCCTGACGTGCACACTATGTTAGTCCAAATTGCTTGCACATGTTCAACACACATTGCAAGTCTTTTTCACAAACATGAGTTAAGATGCAATGGGTTGCCTCACCCATTGCCATGTGCCACTCATGGCTCTTCACCGTCGGCGTGCACGGCTTGTTGCCCCTCGCTCAGGGTGCCCACTGCCCTCCCCTGAGGCATCTGCTGATCTCCCCTGACGCGCACTACGACGTCTGTCCTGTGGGATGGGGTAGTGATGCTGCTCCTGCTGGATTGCCCATCATCCTCCAGTGAGCTGAGGGGTCCTGTGCCACCTATGGCTGCTGTCCGCAGCTGGTCCACAGCATGTGTAACTTGCACCAGGCCCCTGGCTACATCCTGGCAGCAGTGTGCCATCTCATGCTGCATGCTGACACAGCAACGTCCCAGCACTGATGTGGCAGTGGACAGCCGGTTTACAGCCTTTGTGTAAATGTCCAGGCGGTTGTGGAGGCGCTGTCTCTCCCTGCGCCTGGCTGCACGGTCTTGCCGCATCTCTGCGCATTGCTTCCAGAGCACCAGTCATGGCCATGAAGCCCTCCCGCATTTGGGTCATGTTGTTATTGTGCGCAGAAAATTGGCGCTGTATTGATTTCATTGCCTTTGCTTGCAGGCGCTGTACCTTGAGCATGTTGCCTTCAAGTCCTGCAAATACCGTGCCTTCGCCTACTTCAGCAGTGCTGGTGGACGGCCGTGCCCTGCGCCTGGACGACATTCCTGTAGTAGGACGGGCAGGGGACTGTGCTGTGTGACGTGAGGCAGGCTGGCCCTGGACTTGCTGATCCTCTCCACTTGTGTCCAGTGGATCTACCTCCAGTGGTGGCAGTGGTGGTACTACGAGGCGCCGTCTGCGTGTCACCGGGATTACTGGGCTGCCTTCCTCCTGCTCCTCTTGCCCTGACTGTTCTTCTGTGTGGGATGCATCCTCCCCTCCTGCCATAGGTTCCTGTGTTTCTGGTGGTGCTGTGAATGTAAATGCACACATTAATTTGGTGTCCAGCCTCGCATTGGTTACGCAATAAATATTTCAGTTTGGAGTTACATGGGTCCTATTTGTCTGTTTTTTGCCTTTCCTGATACACACATTCTGATTGTACCTTGCTGGGTGTCACTGCTCCACTGTTTGGTGCATGTGACTACAACTCCCATAATGCATTGCTGGGTGTGCTAGTGTGCATGCACTGGAGTTGCATTCATGTTTGGTGCCTGGGTCTGTCCTGGGTGTGTGGGTGATGTGGTGATGTATCAGGGGAGTGTTAGCATGCTTCTTACCTTGTCTGGTGTCTTGGGGGTCGGAGCTGTCCAGGTCAGCCACGCCACTGACACTCTCCGGCAGCAGGGTGCCCTCAACCAACTCCTCCAAAGGTGTAGAATCTGTAGCAGTGGACGTCCCACCACCGGTCTTCCTTGCCTCAGCCAGCCTTGTAGCCACCTTTTCTTTGGATCTCTTGCGCATATCATACCACCTTTTCCTGAGGTCTTCAACGGTGCGGTGGGTCACGCCGATGGCATTAACCTTCTCCTGTATGTCTGCCCAGATTTTCCTTTTGCGTGCCTCTGGCACACGCAGTGATTGTTTGCCAAACAGGAGCTCATGGCTCACCACCATTTCTTGGATGAGCACCTACTTCTCCCTTTCACTGAACTTTTGTTTTCTTTTTCTGGCATTCTCCTCCTGCTGCTTCTCCTGTGAGTCCATGTCTCCTTCACTCAGATGCAGTGCACAAGTGGCTCAGCTCTCCACCCAGCCTCTCACTCAGCTGCTGGCAATCAGGTGCAGCATGGGCAGTCACACTTCCTGGTTGTGATGTCATCAAGCTGCACCTGAATTGCCGATTAGCAGATTTGCGATTCCTTATTTGCGAATTCGCAATTAAGGAATCGCAATTTAGGTATTCGCATTAATTTTCTGCGAATTTTTGAGAATCGCTAAATATTAGCGAACTTTTATTTACATCGGGTTTTGTGATTCTCAAATTGCAATTCGCAAGAAATCGCAATTTGAGATTCGCAAAATCCGATTTTGATTTGGCCCCTTGTTCCGGGATCAATTGTCTGACGCCACACAGCTGCCTAAGTTGGTGTCATGCGCTTTTGGCCATGGCTGTGATGTGGCTGTGGAGGTTTAGATGACTGTGAAGGGTGATATCAAGAGTTGTAGCACTTTGGACAATGGCAGGCTAGCCATCCTGGGTAGAAAAGGTCATTGTTGGACTTGGCCCTTTTTGGCAGGTTCATCCCTAAACTTTTTGCCTTTTCTCTGACATGGTGTTGGTGGTTTTAGGCCTCTGGGCACTTTAGCACTGTGGTCCAGTGTAAAGTGCGTGCGCTCTCTGTGTACATTTGGTAAGGTTGGCCTGCCCTCCCATAGGAATGCATTGGGGATTCCCTGATAAAGTGTGTCAGTGATAATTCCTGGGATGGAAGGAGCAGCGTGGGCGAGTTTAGTATGTATGAAATTGTAATAATAAATGCTGCGCAATGGTGTGCGCAAATTTATTATCACTATTTGAGAAATGCCACTTTTAGAAGTTGGCATTTCTGTGTGCTATGTTTCTGCCTGCCTGATGTGAATTGCATGTCTGGCTTTTGAGTGACAGGGGCTGAGAGATGTGTGGCTCCAGTAGGGGCAGGGTGAGTCAGCACTAGGCTAAATGGGACATCTGCATTGGGAGTAGTGGGAGGAGTAATCCCCTGACTCTGAATAGGACTGTGCCCAGCCTGTACAATGCTGGCTCCACCCCCTGTGGTGTGTCTGATCACCTAGCCCCCACCTGACAAAGGGGAAGAGGAGCTTGGAAAACAAAGTGCTCCAAATCCCCCCTGAACCAGTTGTATCTGGTTCCCCCCAAACCCTACACTGCAGACAAAGATAATCTGGGTATAAATGTAGGGGCTGTGACCCCATGAAATTGTTCAGTTCTATGCTGGTGTGCTGTTCCTGACCTTGCTGGGGCGTGCTGCTGCTGGGGCCCAGGAGGAATCACCATGAGGGCTTGCCTCCCTGGGCCCAGCATTGCCCCTTCATCTCTAAGGACTTCTGTATTGCCCTTGCGCCCTGGGAGCGCTTTACTCTACTTCTGCCAAGGAAAAGGAGCACGAGGGCTCCGCAGCGCTGAGCTGCGACCTTTCCCGAGGGAATCCCGATGTGGGGATTCCCCCTAATGGAGGGGAGAGAAGCGGGAGCCCACCCTGCATTTTGCCTGCCTAAGCGGGAGCCTACCCCGCTTGATGGAGATTCGAGAGTTACGGGTGCCCACCCCGCTTATGCTGTTATTTTGATGGCGGGTGCCCACCCTGGGTTCAGCTGCCAGAGAAATCACCGCCACGGCCCGATCGCCCGAACAGGGAGCCAGGCGGCCTTGCCTGACTGTGGGCGGGCGTGAAGCGTGTCCGGCAAGCCGGGGAAGGAAGTCCCGCCCGCCGGAGACGCCGAGAGGAAAGGAGAGAGAGTACCCGAGGAGTGGGGGCTCTCCCAAGAG
This sequence comes from Calotriton arnoldi, assembly GCA_963921515.1. Classification (NCBI taxonomy): domain Eukaryota; kingdom Metazoa; phylum Chordata; class Amphibia; order Caudata; family Salamandridae; genus Calotriton; species Calotriton arnoldi. Next base: position 302,341 of record CAWUFW010010441.1, on the reverse strand, counting down.
TGGCGATGGTGAAGCGGGGCTCCCATGTGCGAGGGAGAGCCCCACGGTGCTAGCAGCAGAAGAGCAGAGCCTCCCCAGCGAGGGAGGAGACCAGAGGAGTCCAGCCCCGGTGAGTAGGGGCTTCCCCAGTGTTGTGGTGCCTTTCAAGGCACGGTGCCAGTGCTTGGATTCTGAGCGGCCCCGCCTGAGAGCGGGCCGCTCCAATGATGGGGCATATTTGTTTATAGGGCCCCAGTGGGGGTCCCGAGGGCCAGTGGTGCCCGTACCTTCCTCCAGTTTGGCTATTTTCTACAGCTGCCCCGCTTGCTAGAGGGCAGCTGCATCGATGGGGGCAATTTGAGTTAGAAAGGCCCAGAGGGGCTGAAGAGGCACGGATGTGCCAGGGCCCTTTACTTTGTTTTATCCACAGCTGCGCCGCACCAGCGCGGGCAGCTGCAACGTTTTTGTATATTCGTTCAGGGGGCACAGTGAGTGCCCAGGCCCACGTTTTGCATCACAGCTGCACGGCAATTAGCGTCAGCTGCAACGTTTAGGCCAACATTTCTTTGGGGGCATTTTTAGTGAGACAGGAGTGAGGTACACTCCTCTGCCCCAGCGCAATTGCGCACTTGCGAATTCTGCTGCATTGGCAGCCGCCCTGACATTATGGACATAGGGCATTTGAGCCCTCTGAGAAGGCCAGTTGGCCAGGGGACTGTTAGTTTGATAGGGCACCGGGCCCTAATGTGATTTATGTGGTGCACAGGATATGTGATTTATGTACTGTGATTTATGCACCCTGTTTTATGCCTCTAAATGTGGTTTATGTATGAGGTTATTTGCATACTGTGGTTTATGCTTGCGAGGTTATCCTCTACTGTGGGATATGCCCCTAGATTTAGATTAGATTTATTTGCATAGTTAATTAAAACCGTTGCAAAACAACAACATTATCGAAAACAGATATATACATATACAGCTCATTCCTTCATGATTCTTGTCTTTAAAACCTGTTAAAAAAAAAATTCTATAAATAAGCAGCTGTACCAACGAAATGTCTAATCTCTGTCCAAGTGCTGCGGGGAGCATTCCAGTAGGTCAAGAAACTTTTCACCAAGCCTTGGCATGCCCATCTGGCCTAGGCAAATCAACCCCTATAAGAATACTAGCAGCTCCGTGAAACTTGCCCTCAGGTGCTGTGCTATCCGACTACCTCGTGATTCAGATACAAAGTTTTTATTAAACTCGGGAAGTTTGCCCATGGATTTGCTGGCTCGGTTCCTTATGTCAGTATTTCAGGCATTTTGCTTTCGCACAGTCTCAGATACTTCACTAGACTACAGTTCAATTGAGGGTCATTGGGTGCGAAGCATGCCAGCAGAGCTTGCCTCCTGGTGCGAATCCCCCGTTGATTGAAGTGTTGCTTCAGCAGTTGTTTCCGTTCCTTAAGTAGTTTTTTGCAGGAGCACAGTAAATGCAGCAGATCTTCAGATGCTGATCCACATAAGCGGCATGCAGAGCCCGCTTTCTCTCTTAGCCAGGGTGGAAGATGTTGTATACAGGGTAGCAGTCTGTATTTCATGAAAGCAATTTTTATGTTTTTGTCATAAACCAGATTGAAGTAGGCTTGAGCGGCCAGCTCTGTGTATGTCTTCAATGTCATCCAACCAGGGGCCCTTTTTGTCAGTGAGGCCTTGTCCTCCAGCCAGGAGAGATGTTTCACTGTCTTCCAAACTAGTTTTTCAAAAATGGTGCTAGTTGTTGATGTTTCCCAAAGCTGACATAGCTCCATCCTATTTAAGCTACTGTAAAGATCTATCGCAGCGGGTGTTGTGGTGTGTTGTTGTAGCTCCTTCCATAGTTGTTCATTTAGTGTGCCATGCGGGGCTTTTCGCACTTTATCCCATGCAATAATAAAGGCCCCTTGTCTTGCAACTGTTTGTTTCTGAACGCCAAATTCAAGCCTAATTTGTGCAGGCGAAGTGTGTTTGGGCAGCCCAAAGATGACCCTGTATGCTGTTGTTACTGTGGCATCAAGTATTTTTGCGTCTCTGCCTTTCTGGGCTTCGCTGCCATAGGTGATTGTTGGCAGCAGCTTTGCCCGAACCACCTCAATCAAGGGAAAGATCGAAGGTCCCGTCAGTTTAGAATTTAGCGATTTTAGAGTGGTAGCCAAAACTAGGCCTTTGTGCCTGACGCTGTTCTTCTGTGCCAAAAAGCGTCCCCCTATATCCAACTTCACACCCAGATATTTGTATTCCATTGTGTCCTCAATTTTAGTTTCTCCCCAAAACCAAGCTCCGGTTTGACACCTTTTTTTCCTGATTATCATAGTTCTCGTTTTATCCAGGTTGATCGTTAGATCATTTGCTTTAGAGAAGTCCTGTGTTGCATTTAAAAGATGTTGTAGCCCTACTTTTGTTTTGCTAATCAGGACTATATCGTCCGCGTACAGGAGGCAAGGTATCAAGATGTCTCCTAGTTTTGGGGCATGTGAGTTGCAGCTAATTAGAAGTGGTACTAAGTCAGCTATACATAGGTTGAAGAGAGGCGGTGCTAAGACACAACCCTGTTTCAACCCTTTTTCCGTGGGAATACGCCTCGACAGGAAAGTTCTGTTGCCCAGCTTCACCTGCAACCATGTATCCGTATGCAAGTTTATTAGCAGGTTTAATAAGGGCTATGGCAGCCCCCATCTGTGCAGTTTGGACCATAGTTTAGTGCGGTTGACGTGATCAAATGCGGCCTTATAGTCAATAAAGCATAAGTATAGAGATGTCCGTGCAGCCTCTGCCTTGTCCACAAGCATTGCCATGCTTAGAATGTTGGTTATTGTCCCGACTGATTTTACAAATCCAGTCTTTTGTAAAGGAATTGAAGATCTTTCTGTGGCCCATGCCTGGAGCTCCTCTAATAATGTGCCAGCAAAAAATGTTGCCTCATTATCTAATAAAGCCACTAATCGATAATTTTGTGGTGCCGACTTTTCACCGGATTTATAAATTGGGGAAATGATCGATCCTTTCCATGAGCTAGGCAGGATGTTTAGTGTCCTAATTTCTCTAAAAAGTGGTTCCAATGCTTCTGCCCAGAAGGCTGCCTCCTGTTTTATAATGCTGGTGGTATTCCATTAGGGCCAGGAGCACCTTCCCTTCTCCCCTTGCCTATCTGGCATTTAATTGCAGTTATATGAGTTGTTTGGAGTTCCTCAGATGAAAAACCTCCCCTTGTTTGCCCAAAGTCGGTGGGGTTGCTTCCAGCACTGGCTGTGATTGTCATATGGCATTCTGGTTTATTTTGAGTATTTTGGCCCTGCTCACTGAGCTCAATGCTATGTTGGAAATGGGAACTGAGGTATTTTACCCAATCTTCCTCTGCGATATTCGATGAAATGCCATCATGATTGTGGTGAATAAATTGGTTTATTGTGTTCCAAACTCTGGCGCTGTTATTGTGTTTAACATCGGCAAATAGTTTGACCCAGAATTCCTGCTCCATAGCTCTATTGATATTCCTTTTCAGTTTTTTCAAATTTAACCTTTGACTCCGTAATAATTCCAATTGAGTTTTATCGTTGGGTTTGTGCCGGAGGTATCTCAATGATCGATAAATAAGATTTTTGGCAAGCTTAATTTCTTGCTTTGCAATAAATGGTATACGTTTCGTGCCACTGAATCTCTGCTGGTTTGGTGGTTTGATCTTAGACGCATATACTTCCATCATTGTTAGAAAGTTTAACCATTTCTCAACTTCCCCTTCTCCAGCTCTGGCGGCGAAATGCTGTTTTGCAATTTCCAGCATCTTGCTGCCTGCAGCTATCTTAAATTTTATTCTTTTTAGGTTGATGGTGACATCTAATCCCTGTGGCGCAGGCAGCGTTCAAATGCTGGAGTAGTGGTTCTTAATTCTATTTCCTGCAGCCGATGATCACTGTCGCCTTTGTTGCCCAAACAAAACGATGCAATTTGGTGAAACAGACCTAGGGAGACAAAGGTATAATCCAATATTGAGCTTGTTCTCGTTGAGCTGTACGTTGTTACCGGAGGATTGTCTTCGACTGATCTACCATTTAGTGACCTTAAATTTAGATGTTCCAGGTCCTCCAGGATTGATTGTCCTGACTTAGTGTGTTTGCACAGTTGTAGTTTCTCTTGAAGTGGGATATTCCAAGTTATGTTTTGCTGGAGCACTTCTTCATCCATGGAGGAACCCATTAAGTTGTGATTAAGGTCCCCAGTGAGGATAAGATCAGTGGTAGGGCCTTCTCTTATGCATGTTTCCACAAAATAGCACATTTCCTTGGCTTGTTTAATTTTGCGTTTTGGTTGGATGTATACGTTTATTATCGTAATCTTAATATCCCTTGTATTTGTTATTGATGGAAAGGTTACAGTTACTGCTAATGATGATTGAATTTTGGGGCCAAAGATGCGGGCAGTGTGGATAATTGTATTCTCAACATATATGACCAGACCTCCTTGCGAATGGCCATATTTTGCCGTCTTAGTTGCATCTTTGTAAAAACGCAAAAATCCTTGGAGATGTGGCGGGTCCAATGCCCAAGTTTCTTGCAGAGCTACTATGTCAAAGGCCCTCATATAAGTGACAAATTCCAGATCTGCTATTTTATTAGCGAGCCCATTTACGTTCCAGGAGCATATCCGTACTAGCCCATTAACATTAACCATATGTGGGGTATGAAGATCTCGTCAATCCTTTTTATTGTTTATGGTTCTCGAAATCCATCTTATGTCTACTTCCCGTTCATGCAGTGTGAAGGGGTTTCGACAGATTCTGGGTTCCTCCAGCTGTTGTCCCATGTCCGTGTTGCAGTGCCCTATGGCTCCTTTCAGTACCCATGTGACACGTCTGTTTCCAATCCCCTCAAATCCCCTCATGGGTTGCGGGTTTAACGGATCTGGATAGCCTGGTTTGGTGTACGGAGCAATAATTATCCCCCAAGACTTTAAAATCTCACTTTCTAGGAGTATTTTGTGTGCAGTTAATGAGGAGGTCCATGTTGCTCTTGTTCTTTCTCCTGCCATATGATCCGAACATTTAACAAACTCTATTGACTCCAGGTCCGTCGTCCTTATCTCCGCCAATGTTGGTATGTGGGATAGGAGCCGCAGGATATTGCCTCGGTTCAAGACGTCGTGCCTTCCTTTGGAGATGTATTCTGGAGTAAACCAAATGGCATTTGTTTCCTTCACTCCTCCCCCTTTAGAGACATTGTTTTGGACTCTTATGGAAGGCGGTCCTGCCTCAATTTGGGGGCATCCCTTTTCCCCTTGATCCCCGTCAGTGGGTCTTGCTTGAACGTTTTGGACCCTTTCTATCCCATTTTCAGTATTTCCTTGCGATTTTATTCCATGACTGGTTTGGTTAAGCTCTCGGAGTGACTCGATGTTAGTGACAGATATTTGTAAGTTGGTTGTGCTATTATCCAAAAGCTGCCTGTTCCATGCCTGCTCTTCTTCCTTGTTGACGACGAATCTGTTTTTGGGGTTGATCGAATTCCCCGAGTTTGTATTCCTCCCTTCAAGGATGGGGTCAAGCGTGATTGATGTCCAAGAATTTCCATAGGGCGTTAAATCCTGCTTTGTCTCATTCGGTTGGTTGCTCGTTGTTGTTTTTACTTCGATTCTATTTTTGAGTTGATTTACGGCCGAATTTCCATTTAAGTGAGGCTGGGGTGAGACGGCTCCCTCAGCCTCCCTGACAAGCTCGGACACAGTGCTTTCTTGCCTTCCACTTCGAGGATTTTGGATCATGACAGGCATGTTGGTAATGTGCTTTGTGTTAGTTGTTTCTGGTGTTGGGTTATTTTGGTCCATTGACCCTTTTTGCACTGGCGTTGCCCCAAAAAGTCGTTTAAATCCGTCCATATTGAGGCTTTGTTTCTGATTCCTGCCCTTCCGTTTTTGTGCCCGTCTTTGTTTTGCGTTCAGTTTCATTTCCCCTTTGTCTACCTCAGCAAGCTCTAGCGTGTGTCTTTGGCTAAACATAGATGTTAATGTTTGGTTACTGTTCTCATTTTTAGCATTAATTTGTGGATTCTTATTCATAGTCGCCGATTGGTCCGTTTGTACGGGCGCACCCCGATCGATCACTGTATCTTTCCGAGGCCCATTCGGGGTGTACCCTCCTCTAGTCTGTGTTTGGTCTTTGTTCGATGCCTTCTTAAGATGTGAGCAAAGATCATTCAGCATTGATGGGAGGGTTGCTAATTTATCCACAATTGTGCTGCATCCGCAGTTACGATGTTCGGCTAGCGTGTGCTCCTGGAAGCTTTGCAGTGTAGTGTTTAACGTGCCCTGCTTGCCATCAATTGCTACCACAAAGACTGCCAGGGTATTCAGTAGGGTTAGTTGCATGTCCATTTTATCGGTCTGATATTGCAAGGCCTCTACCAAAAGCTGCACGGTTTTAAGCAAGCTTGCCCAGGCATCTCCGTGGTCTGGTTTTTGCTCTTCATCTTTAAATTTGCCGAGGTCACTACCATGAACTGTTTCTTCTATGTCACTTTGATGATTTCCAGGTTTACCCGTTGTGCGTTTAGATGTACATTTAGATGGTGCATATGACCCCTCTGCTGACTGAAGAGCCTTATTTTCCTTATTCCCCTCTATTTTTAAATTTTCTGGTGATTCGCGCATGCCCGACTCCTCCTGATAAGTTGCCAGGAGTGCCTCCCACTCGTCCTTATCGAGATATGAGTGCTGCTCTGGCTCTTCTAGGTCTTCTGTCATACTAGTTTGGATCATTGCCGAGTTATTTTGAGATGACTCAGTCCAATCCTCATATTCTGAGCCCAGATTTTCCTTTGGGTTTTCCGGTGCTCCCCTTGTGGTCTTCCGTTCCTCCAACCCGGCCGATAGTAGGTCGGATTTGGTTCCCACCAGTGAGTTTCCTGTTGGTTTTTCTAGCTCGTGAATATCTAATGGGTCTGTTGAAACACAATTGCCCCGTCATGTTTGTATTGGTTGGTAAGCCTAGGCGTTGTGACCTTGGTGGCCATTGGAGCAATTTCAGGCTTACGCTGATCGCTTGATGTTTCTGTGAAAATTTCCCATGCTCCCCTGGTTTCGGGTCTTTTTTCCCTGTCTTGAGGTGGCTCTTGAATTGCCCCTTTGTGTCGTTCCTTGAGCTTTTTCTCCGAGTTCTCCGGGGTCTTTAGGGTTTGGTTTACAGGGGCATCTTGTCCCTGTAGGGCTGGTATGGGGCTGACTGAACCAGACCTTTCCACCCTGCCTCCTTTGCCTTCGATTGCTTCAGTCCTTTCCCCCTTGCCACTGTCCTCTTGACGTATAGGCGGGAGTGGAGATTGTAGCCCTGCCACTACGGTGGAGCATGAGAGCAGGGTATCGCCTGCGTTTTTTATAAAGCAAAATTTTGTGTCAATTTTGGGCTGAAAAAGGCGATGCTTTCCCGCTTTGCTCCCCTGCATTGTATTGCTTGGCTCAGGTGCTATTACAATTATAGTGCCCTCTTCCTGTAGTGGAGGTTTGGTTTTTGCCTGCGGTTCGCCCTCAAGCTTGGCAGGCGTTTTCAACTTCCTTTTTCTCTTGCTTATGTTGCTTGCACTACTTGTGCTTCTGGCAGGTTTAGCCGCCCTGCGTATCCGCCCTGACCTCATAGTTTGTAATCCTTAGAAATCTTTTTAGGGTGTTTGATTCAATTACTGCGGGTCCGTGATAGTTGCCTGTTTCTTCTGAAGTGACTCTGGAGCTTGTTGGCGACAGTAACACGCCTGAATTCCCTGTCAAGCCGGTCCGGCGGGCCAGTGGTCCAGCTCGATTTAGCTCAACTTGGTTGATTAGTTGGCTTAGTTGGCTGCTCAGGGTCCAGCTGAGCACTGCCGCCGGGGGAACTCACGGGCACTCTCTGGTGGGTGCGTGCTGTTGAAAACCCCCCTTGCTCAGCCCTAGTTCCACCCCTAGTTCCCCCCCTGACTTGTCTCTCGGTCCACTGCTCCTCTGCAGCCCCTGCTGATCTCTCGTCGTGGCCGGGGGGGCAGGCAAGGGGAGGCCGGCAAGTGGTGAGCTGGTGTCAGGCAAGCGGGGCACACGGGGCAGAATCGCAGGCTGTACCCGATCTAACCGGGCCGCCTCCGCGATCTCCCGAGGGCACACACTCACTGCGGCCGCCAACTAATGGCGGCCGCGCTTGCCATGGGGGAACACCAGTGCTGGCAGTGATTTTTACTCATCGCGGCTGCGGCCGCCTTGTTTTACTTCTTTTCCCACAAAGCCGCGGTAAGGTGGTGACTTGTGGCTGGGGCTATGGCGCTGCTGCCGCTCACCCGCTGCGGCTCCGCTCACCGCGCTGCTCACTGCGTCGGCGGCTGATGCGAAAACACGGATTCTGGACTCACTCGCTCACGGAGATTCCAGCCTTTCTTTCACCCTCAGGTCATTAAGGACTCTAACTGCCTGGATCACACTCAATTCAGATCCGAACACAGGCAGAGTTATGCCCCTAATGTGAGTTATACTTAGGAGGTTATGGTCTAATATGTTTAGGCTTATGAGGTTGGCGCAGAATGTACTTCACGCCTAATGCGATACTGTGCATAATATGGTTTATGTTGCAGGATATAATGCTGAGTACAGTGTTTGCCAGTAGTTACTGGTTGTGTTCTATGTTTATTATATGTTCTACATTTACTATCTTTACTAAGTGATGGTTCTGACAGTGGCCCAATTGGCCCTGTCAGGTGTATATAATCCCCTGTAAATACTGCCTAGTGCCAGTTGGCACAGTGTATATTGTGTGATTACTATTCTAATGTGTCTTATGATAATACAAAGGCTATTTTTGATATAACCTTGTGTGGAGTTCCTTTTGTGGTGTGCCTAGTGTGTTGTTGTTGTGTGTGTGTTGCGCAAACGCTTTACACATTGCCTCCGGGATAAGCCTGACTGCTCGTGCCAAGCTACCAGGGGGGTGAGCAGGGGTTATCTTCGGCCTGCAACTCCCTTGCCCTGACTAGAGTGGCGGTTTCTGCCTGGCTTTGGCGCAAGCCTTAGCCAACCAGAAATCCCATTTCTAACATTGGTTGTCAGCGGGGAGGATAGGACTTTCCGTTTGCGCAGTACCACAGCGACAACTGGTTGCACTACAAGCTCTGCATTTTAGATAGTCACTTGTTTGGGGATTATTGTTTCTGAGTTTGTTTTAAGTATAATTTCGTTGAAATGTGTTTTATTGTTGCACTATCCGTTGGGGGTCCTGCCAAGGACAGAAACCAGAGAATCTGGAGGAGTTTTTTACTGCCCTTGTGCAGACTGCTATTTCTTGGGTTGGCCTGAAGCTGAAGGAGTTCACTGCCCTTGTGCCATCGTGCTATTTCTTGGGTTGGCCTGAAGCTAAAGGAGTTGTACTGCCCCTGTGCTGTCTGCTATTTCTAGGGTTGGCCTACAGTGATAACTTAATTGGCATGGAGTAACTAGCTCGGGAGGGTAGATTATCCCCTAAGTGCAGTTTTAGTTTTCTGGAATCCCCAGTAAGGGTGGGATCCAGTGGTGGCAGCAATATGGAGTCTAGTGCAGGAAGTACCATTCCCAGTTCCCAGAGTATGGTACCTGGTTCCCGGTTAAGAGGGGGACAGGTTGAGATTCAGGGGTAGTAAGATGCTGTCTCACCAGTCTTGGGGGGAGTGTGGATGAATGTGTGGTGCACTGGACATTTGGGTGATTGGTTAGCACGGTAAATGGTGTTAAAGGGCTGTTCAATCCGTTTTGTCAGAGAGAACATGCCCCGTAATTGTTTTCCGGAGTCGCGCCAACCCCTGTTGGAGGGTGTGAGTTCTTTGATTCTAGGGAGCTTGCATTGGGGTGTGATCCTAGAGGAATGGTGCAGGTATCTCCCAACCCAGAGTGGCGGAGATGGTTCAGAGTAGCCCAGCTAGGTACCCTTATAGTGAGAAGGTTGCAAGGCCTCACATCCTGTCTCGCAGGGGAAGGTGTGAGACTGGGCCGTATTCTGAGCCTCAACCTCAGTCTCCAGTACTGGGTGGTTTTTTAAGGGAACACCAGGTAGGGTGCCTAGTCTGTCCTGTTGGACCGTTCTTTGAGGGGGATCTACCCGTGTTGGGTGAGCTGGGAGTGTCTGTAATCAGGCCTCCATCAGTTCTGGTGTCTGGCAGTGCCACTCCTAAGTGGAGGGTGCAGAAGTCTAGATTGAGGGGTGAGAGGGGGAAAGAGTCCCCAGTGGAAGAACCCGTGGGTCAGGGGCCAGCCAGAAGGGCTGAGTCACCAATGATTGGCCATGGTAACGCCACTTCTGTCCTGGGGCATCTTCACGCACTGTCAGAGGGACAGGAGGTCGTGAGCTCTGCACCAGGCAGACTGTCACACGACACATTAGATATGTGTCACCCTCGGGGAGGGTATGTGTACTCCCCAGGAAGTCCTGGTTCGCCGGGCAATTGTCCGACCAAAGGGTACCATCCCTAGGTTGAGAAACCAGGTTCAGGTGTTTCCTGACCTGGAGGGAAGGGCAACTGTAATCAGTGTCCTGACCGGTTTTGCCTTCTAGGGGTACCACTCCAGTTGGGAGGGTATAGGGCTCTGGAAGGGGGTGCAGAGGGAGGGAGTCCTCGCCTCTGACCCCAGTGCACATTGCAATAGGATCGCAGTCAGAAACCGGTGCTTCACCTCCCCACACAGTAAGGAAGCGAGCGTCAACTCTCCTGCGCAGCAGTAAGGAACCGACGCGTCCACTCCCCTGAGTGTAAGGAACCGACGTATCACCTTCTCTGTGACCCTTTTGTTTGTTTTGCGTTACCCATCCCAGGTTGGTAGACCAGTTGATGGAGAGAGGTCCTGAACTGGTGGGAGAGTTGTGTTCTGGGGGTGCTTCTCCTGGGAGAGTGCGTAACCCCAGAAGGGAGGTAGGGTGAGGAGACGCTTCGCCCGTGACCTCTGGTCAGCCTGAGGGTGTGGACCCTAGGTGGGAGGATCAGTGGCAGTTTGGAACTACACTCAGAGGAAGAGTGGAGAATGGCTATTATGTGCTAGAGGTTACTGCCCCCCACTCTGTGGATTGGCAAGGACCAGTGACATCTGGGTGGCCTAGGGCCTGGCCCTGGCCGTGGACAACTAGGGAGTACCAGTGGGGTAGCCTACTTGGGCCAGAGAGGTTTTTTTTCAGAGGGAACCACATGGGTTCAGTGGCGTAGAACCGGAGGGTGTCCCTGCAGTGCGGGCCCGCGTGCGTGTTCTATTGCCCAAAGCAGGGAAGCCCATCAAGGTAGTGATTGGTCTACCCTGCGTTTTGGCTGGAAGGGGGTTGTGTTGGACTTGGCCCTTTTTGGCAGGTTCATCCCTAAACTTTTTGCCTTTTCTCTGACATGGTGTTGGTGGTTTTAGGCCTCTGGGCACTTTAGCACTGTGGTCCAGTGTAAAGTGCGTGCGCTCTGTGTACATTTGGTAAGGTTGGCCTGCCGTCCCATAGGAATGCATTGGGGATTCCCTGATAAAGTGTGTCAGTGATAATTCCTCGGATGGGAGGAGCAGCGTGGGTGAGTTTAGTATGTATGAAATTGTAAGAATAATTGCTGCGCAATGGTGTGCGCAGATTTATTATGACTATTTGAGAAATGCCACTTTTAGAAGTTGGCATTTCTGTGTGCTATGTGTCTGCCTGCCTGATGTGAATTGCATGTCTGGCTTTTGAGTGACAGGGGCTGAGAGATGTGTGGCTCCAGGAGGGGTAGGGTGTGTCAGCACTAGGCTGAATGGGACATCTGTGTTGGGAGTAGTGGGAGGAGTAATCCCCTGACTCTGAATAGGACTGTGCCCAGCCTGTACAATTCTGGCTCCACCCCCTGTGGTGTTTCTGATCACCTAGCCCCCACCTGACAAAGGGGAAGAGGAGCTTGGAAAACAAAGTGCTCCAAATCCCCCCTGAACCAGTTGCATCTGGTTCCCCCCAAACCCTACACTGCAGACAAAGAGAATCTGGGTATAAATGTAGGAGCTGTGACCCCATGAAATTGTTCAGTTCTATGCTGGTCTGCTCTTCCTGACCTTGCTGGGGCATGCTGCTGCTGGGGCCCAGGAGGAATCGCCATGTGGGCTTGCCTCCCTGGGCCCAGCATTGCCCCTTCATCTCTAAAGACTTCTGTATTGCCCTTGCGCCCTGGGAGCGCTTTACTCTACTTCTGCCAAGGAAAAGGAGCACGAGGGCTCCGCAGCGCTGAAATGCGACCTTTCCCGAGGGAATCCCGACGTGGGGATTCCCCCTAATGGAGGGGAGAGAAGCGGGAGCCCACCCCGCATTTTGCCTGCCAAAGCGGGGTGCCCACCCCGCTTATGCTGTTATTTTGATGGCGGGTGCCCACCCCGCGTTCAGCTGCCAGAGAAATCACCGCCGTGGCCCGATCGCCCGAACAGGGAGCCAGGCGGCCTTGCCTGACTGTGGGCGGGGCGTGAAGTGCGTCCGGCGGGCCGGGGAAGGAAGTCCCGCCCGCTGGAGACGCCGAGAGGGAAGGAGAGAGAGTCCCCGAGGAGTGGGGGCTCTCCCGAGCATGCCGATGGTGAAGCAGGGCTCCCATGTGCGAGGGAGAGCCCCGCGGTGCTAGCAGCAGAAGAGCGGAGCCTCCCCAGCGAGGGAGGAGACCGGATGAGTCCAGCCCCGTTGAGTAGGGGCTTCCCCAGTGTTGAGGTGCCTCTCAAGGCACGGTGCCAGTGCTTGGATTCTGAGCGGCCCCGCCTGAGAGCGGGCCGCTCCAACGATGGGGCATATTTGTTTTTAGGGCCCCAGTGGGGGTCCCGAGGGCCAGTGGTGCCCGTACCTTCCTCCAGTTTGGCTATTTTCTACTGCTGCCCCGCTTGCTAGAGGGCAGCTGTATCGATGGGGGCAATTTGAGTTAGAAAAGGCCCAGAGGGGCTGAAGAAGCACAGATGTGCCAGGGCCCTTTACTTTGTTTTATCCACAGCTGCGCCGCACCAGCGCGGGCAGCTGCAATGTTTTTGCATATTTGTTCAGGGGGCACAGTGAGTGCCCAGGCCCACGTTTTGCATCACAGCTGCACGGCAATTAGCGCCAGCTGCAACGTTTAGGCCAACATTTCTTTGGGGGCATTTTTAGTGAGACAGGAGTAAGGTACACTCCTCTGCCCCAGCGCAATTGCGCACTTGCGAATTCTGCTGCATTGGCAGCCGCCCTGCTATTATGGACATAGGGCATTTGAGCCCTCTGAGAAGGCCAGTTGGCCAGGGGGACTGTTAGGTTGATAGGGCGCCGGGCCCTTATGTGATTTATGTGGTGCACAGGAAATGTGATTTATGTACTGTGATTTATGCACCCTGTTTTATGCCTCTAAATGTGGTTTATGTATGAGGTTATTTGCATACTGTGGTTTATGCTTGCGAGGTTATCCTCTACTGTGAGTTATGCCCCTAATGTGAGTTATACTTAGGAGGTTATGGTCTAATATGTTTAGGCTTATGAGGTTGGCACAGAATGTACTTCACGCCTAATGCGATACTGTGCATAATATGGTTTATGTTGCAGGATATAATGCTGAGTACAGTGTTTGCCAGTAGTTACTGGTTGTGTTCTATGTTTATTATATGTTCTACATTTACTATCTTTACTAAGTGATGGTTCTGACAGTGGCCCAATTGGCCCTGTCAGGTGTATATAATCCCCTGTAAATACTGCCTAGTGCCAGTTGGCACAGTGTATATTGTGTGATTACTATTCTAATGTGTCTTATGATAATACAAAGGCTATTTTTGATATAACCTTGTGTGGAGTTCCTTTTGTGGTGTGCCTAGTGTGTTGTTGCTGTGTGTGTGTTGCGCAAACGCTTTACACATTGCCTCCGGGATAAGCCTGACTGCTCGTGCCAAGCTACCAGGGGGGTGAGCAGGGGTTATCTTCGGCCTGTAACTCCCTTGCCCTGACTAGAGTGGCGGTTTCTGCCTGGCTTTGGCGCAAGCCTTAGCTAACCAGAAATCCCATTTCTAACAGTCATCCATTCCTGTACTGTGGTTTTTGCTTTCTGAGGTTAGATCAATAGAAATTCAGTTTTAGTTGGATTGAGTTTTAGATGACAGTTAGAAATCTGGGGGCATATTAGCAAGACCCACGTTAAAATTATCGCCGTTTTAGCGGCAGGAAACTGCCGCTAAAGCGGCGATAATGGGCTTGCTAATATGCGTTATGGAATTCAATAGAAGCCCAGGTTAGATGTCCTGCACATCTAACCTGGGCTTCTATTGGAATTCTATAACGCATATTAGCAAGCCCATTATCGCCGTTTTAGCGGCAGTTTCCTGCCGCTAAAACAGCGATAATTTTAACGTGGGTCTTGCTAATATGCCCCCCAGTTTTGAATCTTTAGAGGCGTTATTGAGAGGGCAAGGTCTTCAGGGGAAGAGATTTTCATGTATATTTGAGTGTCGTCAGCGTAGAGGTGAAAGAGAATCCCAGCGTTTCTGAGAATCACACATAGTGGTTCTAGGTAAAGGTTAAAGAGGGTTGGGGAGAGGATTGAGCCTTGAGGGACCCTTGATGAACATTGATTGGTCTCGAGAATGAGCTGTCCATTTTCACAATTTGGGAGTGGTTGGTTAGGTAAAAGTAGAAGCAATGGAGGACTGTGCCTCCACATGCCATGCATTGTTCAAGAGTGTAAAGGAGGTCCAGATGGTTGACAGTGTCAAATGCAGCAGACAAGTCCAGGAGGACCAGGAGGCAGGAGTTCCCGGAGTTGAGGATTCTAAGGGAGTCGTCGACAATTTGTACGATTGCAGTTTCTGTTCCGTGGGCCTGGCAGAAACCTGATTGGAGAGAGTCTAGGAGGTTGCTTGTTCGAATGTGTAAAGTCAGCTGAGAAGCAACGCAACTTCACAATGGCTTTGCCTAAAAATGGAAGTGTGCAGACTGGGCGATAGTTGTTCATGTTCTCTGGGTCGAGAGATTGTTTTTTCAAGAAAGGAGAGACTTGACCAACTTTTAGTCGTTCTGGATATAGGCCCTGTTGAAGATAGGAGTTGACCATGTTGGTCCATAGGGGGAGTAGGTGTGTGGGAAGAGATTTGCTGATAGACCCTGGAATGGAGTCCTGAAGGTGGTTCAAGGGTTTCACTTTGGAGAATGGTTGCTGTAGGTCTCGTTTGGAAATAGGGGAGAAAGAGGACAACAAATGAAGCACCTTGCAAGGTAGAATCTCAGTTGCTGGAGGTTCACTGGTGTGTAGCGAGATATGGATGTCTCTGACTTTTCTATCAAAGAAATCCACAAAGTTGTTGCAGTGGGCTACTGATGGCTCAAGAGCTGAAGTGGTGGTGGGGTTTGTAGTTTGTGCAAGAACCTCGAACAGGCGCTTTAGTCTGTTCTTTGCAGAATTCACAAGTCCTTGGGGAGAGCTGTGTATGTGATCGCCAGTGCCCCCGGGGATTTCCAGAAGCACTGGCCAGTCGCATTACACTCCCTTTGAGTTCTCAAGTTATTTTGACTGAAAAAGAAAGTGTGTCCGGTATGTTAGTAGAAAAATAAGATTCCGAACAAGGAGATTTTGCTCACTCTCTCCCTGTCACTGTCAGCCAGGCACTGCAGAAAGAAAACCTCAGGTGGGGCATGTGTGAGTGTGTGTGGGCGGTGGGTAGTCTTTTTAATATTGAGCTTTTGCAGTAGCAATGGGTGCCGAAAATGAAATAGCAAAGCTCTCTTACATCAAAGTCATGTAGGGTGCTGCCAGGCAGCTGGGGTTCCTGATGTGATGGGTTACGTGGGTTTATCTGCAGTAGTTTATAGAGAGGATCACTGGAATTAGGGGAGGGCTAAATAATGCGACAGGGTAAAGTAAATTATGTGGCAAGAAAAAACTAATTATGCTGCACATTTTGTAATAGTATTGCTTCATTATTTCCTCAATGAGAGATTTTAAGTTTAAGGCAGTTTTTTTAGCAGCAGACGCACTTTTCATAAGAAGGTGACTACAGAATTTCTGGTGCAGTCCAAGCTTCACCTGCAAGGTGGTGATCAGATAAATTTACTTCCAACATCCGATGATCACAACTTGACTAACCTGGCATAGTAAACATGGCCTAACAAGCATTGTCAATCTTAATAGGTATTAACTTTTTTTGGCAAATGTGTTGTGAGATCCTGTGTAAGCTCTAGCTTCCACCCACTAAGCTGTGTTATATACTATTGCTGCTGCAACTCCTTGCAAGAGATCTGCTTAAAATGTGAATGAGATAACAACACCTCAAACCAAATAAAACATTCTCAAAACTAGTAGGTCTGGATTATAAATATTATGTAAAACTGCCCAGAATAAATTGTGAACTGTGCCTAACAGCTCTTCACCTTTACACACATGGCCTGTGAAACATTTGTGAATCACCTGGAAGTTTAGCAAATGCTGAGTACCACTATGTATAAGTCACTGTCTGTTTCTGATGTGCTATGTCCTGGACATGTGTTGCTCTGTACTATCACAGTGCATAGATCATTTTCTGTCTATGAAGTACTAAGTCCTCGTTGCTAATGTCCTTTGTGTTTTTTGTTATATGAAAACAATACATTTTCGTTTAAAATTAAATTAGGTTTAGCAAATGCTGAGCAGAGGCCAGACTTGAACCCATGTCTCAATGATCCATAGTTTGTAGCTGTAGTCGCGAAGCCACATCTCCCTCCATGAAAGCTCGCTTATTAAGCAAGTCACACGTTGCATTGGGAGTCTTGTTTCACTTTTTGATTATAGCTACTGTTCTTCAAGTGTCAGCATGGTGTGCATTCTCTCACAGATTTGGAATACAATACAGATAATATTTGATAAGGTACAAAAACCACTGTAATATGCAGGAGAAATGTAACCAACTTTGGGCAGCAGCAGAAATGAATCACCAGATGAGTAAGTTACACCAGGATTTTTCCCTTAAAAATATGTATGTTGGCCTCCACAACTTATCTGTGTTTAACTTCATCTCTCTCAGCCATCTGGCAACACCCATACCACACTGACATCGAAATGGATTACTTCTTCAGTGTGGGGTTGGCAGGCCATACTCTTCTCGTGATAATTTCTGGGAATTTCACC
The DNA here is from genome assembly GCA_963921515.1 of Calotriton arnoldi. Taxonomy (NCBI): domain Eukaryota; kingdom Metazoa; phylum Chordata; class Amphibia; order Caudata; family Salamandridae; genus Calotriton; species Calotriton arnoldi. The sequence goes on along the minus strand of CAWUFW010010441.1, from coordinate 285,297 downwards.
TGTTTGTGACTCACTTGGGGGATTCGCTCCTCATCTCCATTGGGTTGGGGCTCTATTATAGGGGGCTCTCCACATAATATATCAGCCTGATCAAAGAAGGTTAACAGCTTTAATGAGGAAAACTGCAAACGACTGAGGTAAAGTCTTTGTTAATAGGGCTGTAGATTTTTGGCAGTCAAGTTCAGAACGCTTCAGATGGCTGCATTAAGTTGCCATCCACTATAACAGTAGACAATCAAGGTACAATACTTTAGTCAGCCTTGAACCCTGAAGAACCACTAGCTCAGTACAGGCCTGGAGCAGGCTCACTCATGCTCTGAGGATGGGCCTGCAAACAGGATGCAAGGCAACTGATATTCTCCACTCCCCACATGCACAATGCCGTCACTGGCGTTGTGCGTGAGGGGAAAAAGCTACGTCATTGCATCACCAAATAAAGCCACAGAGGTATTGGTCATTTCCTTAATATTCCCCTGCAGTCGACTAACACTTATGAAAGCTATGCAAATAACTTTAGCTAGAGTTTTCATGAAGCATTTGACTTCCCCATTCACCTGCGTCCACCCAGGCGTGATCTTTATGTATTTGATGCACCGGGACTGAAGGCACTAAGATATCTCTTGCCCATTAAGTGGGGTTCTGTTGTCTGTGCATTTTTTGATGAGGCCATGTATTGCCATGATTTTCTACAGCTTTGGAATCACTTCCGCAACTGCTGTAGATGACACTACTTGTTCCTCCGGGTATTTCGAGTAGTCATCAATGACGACTAGTACGTACAACTCATTAGGCAAACCCCTAAAATTGGCTTTGGCTCGATGCCAGGGGATCTGAAGGATCTCTTCTGTCACTATTGGCAGTGGTGGTTTGGGACTTCCACCCTCTTGGCATAGTTTGCATACTCAGACTGGTTCAATAGGTTCGTCAAGCAGTGGGAACCAGACTTTGCTCCTGATTCTATTTTTGTTGTTGACCATTCCCTTGGTGCGATCCAAGGGCCAGATTGACTACATATTGGGTTAACTGTCAGGGAGGATGAGACTCTGGCCCCTCAGGAGGCAGAGATCCGCTGAGACTGCCATCTCATGTCCTACATTGTGAAGTGATGCCAGCACTTATCTACCTAAGCCAGTTCGGCATGATATGTGTTTTTAGAAAGTCCTACAATATCTTGATATGTCTTCCACTGCCAGCTGCAGGCAGTCAATGGTCCTTGAAGCTTCAATTGTCACCTGGGGAAACACTGACAGTGGTCTGGAGTGTTCCACCACCAATCTCACATATTTTCCTGTTTAAAAAGCAATCTCTTCTTCTTCTGCGGTAGCAGGCAGGCATGTCTGGAGAGATGATCTGCAGAATTCTGTACCCCCGGCCTGTATTTGATGGTAAGATGGTACTTTTTGGCCGGATCCATGTCTCTATCTGAGGTGGTGGTTTGGATGCTGAACCCAGAAATAAAAGGATGAGGAGCTTGTGGTCCGTATGGACTACAAAGGGTTGTAAATACAAATACAGATGTAACTGCACCACCAGATGATGGCTATTCCCTCTTTCTCAATGCGAGAATAGCGCTGCTCAGTGGGGGTGAGAGCACAGCAGGCATATGCCACAGGAGTCACCAAAATAAGAGAGGTGTCCGCCTTTACCAAAGGGGCAGGACACCAAAATGACAACAGGTCAAAAAATAATTTCCCTTTGGAATATTTTAAAGCTCACAATCTGTACCTCACAGCACATCCATACACAAACAAACCGATATCACCAACGAGTGTCACAGAATACCAAAGCCAATATATAAATGTTTATTAGATGAATCCTTTTTCTTATATATAAATAACACTTTGAAAATACATTAAAAACAGCAAATCAATTGTTGTGCACTAAATCAATGGACAAATCTAATAAATCACATAACCAAAAAAGAATTCTCATAAAATTCAATACGGGAGAATATACTAGACAATAAAAAGTTTTTTTTTATCATATAAAGCACTAATCCAACAGTAATTTCATGATCAGCACATCATAGTCCAAGGTCCTTATTTTTCCGACCAGAACCAATTTGGTTTAGTGCTTTTTAATAGCAGCGCAACGTGTTTCGGTGATATAAGTTGATCCAACCACCTTCTTCAGGCAATATCTCTTGAAATCTCCCAGCACTTCATCTATTATAAAAACATCATAAAAAACCAAATGTCCTGTTTATAAAGCAATCTCCTCTTCTTCTGCGGTAGCAGGCAGGCATGTCTGGAGAGATGATCTGCAGAATTCTGTACCCCCGGCCTGAATTTAATGGTAAGATGGTACTTTTTGGCAGGATCCATTTCTCTATCCGAGGTGGTGGTTTGAATGCTGAACCCAGAAATAAAAGGATGAGGAGCTTGTGGTCCGTATGGACTACAAAGGGTTGTATACAAATACAGATGTAACTGCATCACCAGGTGATGGCTATTCCCTCTTTCTCAATGCGAGAATAGCGCTGCTCGGTGGGGTGAGAGCACAGCAGGCATATGCCACAGGAGCTCACTCTCCACAAGCTTGCTTCAAGGACAAGACTGCCCCATGTCCTGTGGTGCTGGTATCCATAGCTAGTTCAGAGTCTTTCTAGGGGTCAAAGTACACCAGGATGATGTCTGCATAGAGGTTTTTTTTTAGTTCTGGTATGCCTGTTCCTGATCTGTTGGCCATGCCCACAAGGATGAAGGTTTTTTTGAGTTCTCTGAGAGGACCTCTGAGGGCAGAAAATTTGGCATAATGCATCCACAGTAACTGACCATGCGCAAGAACCATCAACCTCTGTGGATGATGTCAGGCTGGGGTAGATTTATTTCTTTTACTTTGGCTGGATCTGGTGCTACTCCTACCGCCGAGAATTGGGAGCCAAAAAACATAGCTCATTCTTCAAGAATTCACACTTTTCTTTGTGAAGTGTCAGGCCACTCTCTTGGAGTCTGAAAAACTCTTCTCTCAACCACTGTAGATGTTCTTCCAGGGTCAGGCATGAACCATGATGTCATTGCTGACATTGAAAATCATAGGGATCACTGCCCACACACCTCGTATGCTGTGTTGAAACACTTCTGAAGTAATGGATATGCCAAAGTTGAGGTGCTTGTAACACCAGAGACCCAGTTGAGTTGAGAATACAATTATGTAATGCAGTTCTGGGGCCGGCTCGAGTTGATGATAATCTGAACTGAGGTCCATCTTCTAAAACCAACAGTACTCTGTGACCGCACTAAAGATGTTGTTGACTGTCAGATTTAAGAGTCTCTTCCTCTTGATGGCTAGATCGGGGAGGCGCATTTACACACATATCCTTACCGAACCTGGCTTTTTCTGTTTTCGGGTCACCACAATTGGGGACACCCACAGGGTGGGACCTCTCCATCATTCAATGATGTTGGCTGCTTCCAGTTTCTTCAACTCCTCCTCCACTTTGGGTGTGAGATGGAAGGCCACCGGTGGTGATTCAGGGCTTCTGGCTGGATGTAAAGCTGCACCATCATCCCTTCTTTATCATCATAGTCTGTGAAATAGGGTCTAGAATTCTTCCAACAGAAAGTCTATTCTTAACATGCGTACACTAAGTTCAAACTGCATTAGTTGGAGTCTTTATGCAGTCTGACAACAAACCAGCATGCCTCTATCTTCGTTGGTGATGTATATTTTGCCAGTAGTAGAGTGTCCTTCATGGCTGATGTCTGTTGCAAATAATCTTGCAAGCATGAGGTGTTTAGTGCGGCAATTGGCATAACTCACGCACAAATTGTCTGAAGTTTGGCTTTTTTTCTAGTCTCAAAGAGTTCCTGTGTCATGATGTTTATATACACCCCAGTATCGATAACAGCTGAGAGCTTTTGTCCTTCCACTTGCACCCGGCATTTCAGGGTGGTCCTAGCCAAATGTAGAACAGCTTTACGGCCTGAATGATGTATATAGAGCCTTTTATCCCATTGTCATCCCTGTCATCTTCTGTTGTGTGTTAGGTGCAGTTTCTATTGTAGTCACCACCTTCTTTGTGTTTTTCTGCAACATGAGAGACACCTTGGTGTAGTGATTCAGTTTACTGCACACAAAACACTCCCCTGTGTGTAGGAATATTGTAAGAAGAGACTGCTGCACCATCTTTGGAAACTGCGAGGTAGCCGCGCCTTGTGTCTGTCTCTTTTTCCTGTTGTTAGCCCATAAGACACTCGGTTGACTGGTTCTGTCTTAATCGGCCTCTGGAATACTACTTCCATATTAGGAAGACCTGCCTTTAGAGAGTTCTTTGAAGTGTCCTAATGTAAGGATGTCCATCATGGACTTTCCTGTGTCTAGTAGGATTTATGCACTTAATTTCGCTGATGCACAACCCTGTATGAACTGGGCTCTTATTTCGTCCATCTCGTCTGGTTGAGTACATGTGCAGTCCATTTCTCTGAGTTGTGGGTAAAAAGAGCCCACTGGCTCATTGTGTAGTTGCTTGATTCAGTTGAAATCACTTGTAATCGGGGTTGGCCATCAGCATTAAATAGTTTTTAAGGGCACACTTTAGTATAGCATATGTGAAAGGTGGTCCGGCTTCAACAACGTTTCTGAAGATATGGTAGATTTTCCCACCTGCTAAGTAAAGCAACATGGGCCTTTTCTGGTCTTTTTCTGCCATGGCTGTAGAGTACATCTCTTAGCGCTTGAATCACAGTTTCCATCTTGGGGCCTGTGCAGATGGAGGCCCAGTCGTGATAAAGGGCTCAAAGGCTGGGATGGATGCCATTTCGATAGTGGATGAACCCTGGGTGCGAGCTAAGCTCTGGTCTTTATCAGTCGGATATGGCAATCACCCTCCCCAGGCAGGCACCACACCAGCAGCATTGTTATGGTAGGTGTGGCCCCAAGTGTTCATTGTCTGGATGTTGAGAAAGCCTGGTTGGTTCCCAGGTCACCAAGAGGGCTATGCAACGGCTACTGAGGTATCATACCACCTGAAACTGTTCTGAGCAGGGCATTCTTCCCTTCATGGTGCCAGCTGCAAGGAGGACTGAAAGTGCAGCAGAGATGGCAGCCTCACAGCAGGGGTGGTGCTGAAGCGTGCACTTGGTGAATCACCCATGTTGTCTTCTGTCACAGGCCATTCCACAGACATAATGATAGGACTGCCAGGTCTGCAGAGCAGTGGTGTAGGAAGGGGAGTGCGGTGGGCGCGGGCCGCCCCGGGTTTCATCACTGAGGGGGGTGACAAAATGGCAAAATATGTGTTTTAAACACATATTTTTGCCATATTGTCAAGCCGGGGGTGACAAGTGTCATCATGGAGGGATTGACAAATTGGCAAAAATATGTGTTTTAAACACATATTTTTGCCATTTTGTCAAGGCGGAGGTGACAAGAACTTTTCTGCACCGGGTACCACCTGACCTTGCTACGCCACTGCTGCAGAGGCCTATGTGTGGCCGCCTGCCACCACCCACCTGAGCGGCGTCAAGCTCTATACGGGGGCTGGCCCCGAAGGTGAGACTGGAAACCAGTTGAGGAGTCCAGGGGGTGGAGCATAGGGAAGAAGCACCACTGCACATTAGCGAGGCAGTGTGGGTGAACACTATGCTGCCTGCCTCGCGACAATTCTACCATTTCACAGTCTAAGGCCTCTAGAGTAAATAGGAACCCAGAGATCATCACTGTTTCTTACTAACTGCCCCAGCGCATATTATTATTCTAATTACATCATTGCGGAGCATACTATCACTTTATGTTCTGTGAGTGTTTTCCAATGAAAACACCCTTCACTGTGTCAATGCTGGGAATGCCCAACACCACAGTGGATGACCATCCAAACAACAGCAGAAGCGCATTATTGAATATCTGCCCAAAGCAAGTAAAACCAGCTCTTCAAGCTGCCAACCCTAACAGATGAAAAGCTGAGAAGGTCAGATCATTTTCTTACTTTTTGTCCCTTTATCCATTGGAGACCATTGCAAATCCAGACAAACTGGCTTTGGTGAACTCCTTTGTGGTTTCTACTATGTTAACACAAGGTGACAATCGGAACACACAGATGTACAGAGTAGGGATATTAAAGTAGAAAAGGCTTACTGTTGAAATGATCATTATCAAAAATTTGCAAAACAGCACCTATAAATGTTTCATTTACTCTCTGATTGCACAGAAAAAAGATGGACACTTAAGCTGGCATTCTGAATTGTGCAGTAATGTCAACATGGCAAATACCGATACCATGTGGTATGGTTTTTCCTGGTGCAATTCTCCCTCCTTCTTGCAAGTTTCACCAATTAGAATGAGGTGCCAGGCTGTAGTACCTCAAGCTTTCCTCTATTTTAGGCTACAGAGCTCTTGAGCTAGTTCCCTAGGCAAATTCCAATATTACACGGTGAACTTTGTGGAGTGAAAAATTGACAGATCAGTGTGATATTGGAACACAACTTGCAATGCTGATTTGGTTGATTAGGCCACATTGTGCCTGAGTTGGCATTTCCATCCAGTGTAGAATTTAGGTCTAAGCATCGTTACTGGTCTCAAAACTGGTCACGAAATGTAGAGTCAAGATGGACCATTTGGGACATACTGAATGAAAATATTTATGTATTTCTCTATGTATTCTAGAGCAGAATTGTGCCCTTATGCTTAGATTAGAACCTAGATCAATGGAATAAACGATACATAGACCCTGCAGCAGATGGATTATCATATGCAGCACTTGAAATGACATAGCATTGAACAAAAAGGTTGTTTTTTAGGAAAAACAATTGCTCAGAGTATAGTTTATTTAGACTTATGAAATACATGAGTGTAGACCAATTTTAAGAGACGTTTGATAGTGTAGGAGTTAGCCTTCATTTTCAGTTGGGCAGAAATGGGTAAGTGGTAAGACAAGCGTGGCAGACCGATGAGTGACCCATCATCTCTGACTGCAGCTGGTGCTCTCCAGATCTTTGTTGTCTGAGCATGTGACATCAGTGGTTGAAAATGTGCAGCTCTAGTGATCCTTAATGGAATATTTCCTCATTGAAAATTGCAGCTGACCCAAAAGGTCCACAATTCCGCAGACCTGCCCCGTAGATAATAGACTTGCTGATGGTCCTGACGGTCCTACTAGTCCTGACTGTGAAGGGGTCTGGCGTTTGGAGTAGGTGAATAATTTCACACAAATATATCATGTGAAAATCAAAGAGATTTTTGTTTCTGAATATCAAATAATAGTGGAAATATCCTCAAGATTATCAAATTATTCAATTGTACTTATCAGGAGCAGAAGGCGAGGTTATAGTAAACACAAAGGTATTCCTTCTGGAGCATGAGACCGGCTCCTTGAAGGCTAAAATAGGACAAATGGTACGCCGTGTGATAGCACGCCCACTTATAAGGGTGGGAAAGGAAAAGTGACAAGCAGGGGAGCTGAGCCTAAGATAGGTATACAGATCGAACAGGACCCTTGACGAAAGTTTGACTACAGGGTCGCTCTCTCACGCCCCGTGGGAACGTTTGTCCCACTTTATTTGGGAAATCCCCAACAGCGGCAAGTATTTTATGAATCTTATGCATACTAATTGCATGCCCATAACAGCAATCACACATTAGTCATGTCACTGGGGGAGTGACCTCTTTGCTACCCATCCTGTAGAAAGCCCAGGACCTCACACAGGCCAATAGAACAGGGCTGAACCATGTTGATGATATAGGATCATAGGACCATCATATCCTCACACCCTTCCAATATATTTTGTCCTTCCCTCCCACTCTGCTAATAAAGGATACTTTTGTAGTGGGTGAGGAATTTTATTTTTAAAGTTACGCCCCCTTACACCCTATCTTCATAAGTGCTCCCTGGAATATGGTAGAGCCCACCTTGGCATTTAGGAGTCAGGGGGAACCCGATGATAAAACATGCTACTACTAGAGTGGGTAAGGGTTATATAAAGAAAAGGGTCACTTTTCCCTTCCCACCCAGATAAGTAGGTGTGCTATCAGACGATGTACCTTTGGTCCTATTTTAGCCTTCAAGGAGCCGGTCTCGTGCTTCAGAAAGGATACCTTTTTGTTCTGTAGCATATCATAGGGAGGACGTATCCCTTCATCCTCGCTCTAGAGGATTTCTCTACCCTTTAAGGGCTGTAGGTTTTTACCTCTCCCCTTAATTTGTTCTAGAGAGGTTATAGTAAAACCAGTTTTCTAACATGGTAGCCTTCTCTCAGTCACCACCAATGCATTATCAACCCATCCCAGTAACCTAAAACACACAAACACACACACATAAATATCCCAACAACTGCCTCTTCTGAACCAATTTTTGCAAGCCTTGCCATCGCCTTTACAGGCAATGTCCATTGACATCCAGTGGCGTGATGCAAAACGATGTCCCCGCAGAATGTGGTGCAGAGATCTCAGAGAAATTTATAAGCCTTCGGTGGAATGAGGGCCTACTGAACGGTGGGGCACTTCTGTGCTGTAGGGTCTGCAGGGGGCCTGTGTTACGCCTCTAGTCTGCACCAATCGTTAATGTGCATGGATCTGTGTGACATTAAACAACAAACTTCCAGATAGTGTACATGGAGAGCAACACACATTTATCCACAAATTTACCCAATCCAGTGATGCAGTTGTGAAATGTGGCACAACTATGGAGACAGCTTTTACTGTTGTGCCAGCATCATGTTATAGGCAAGCATTGGCAAAGGCAATAGGTTTAGCCTTGGCGGGCTGGTGAGATGGTTATTTTTTTTTATTTGCAAGAATGTCAATAAAACGTGGCCACCTAAACATGGTCACCATATTGTTGCATTAAAGATTTTTATCTAAAAAATTCTCCCTGATGTGGCTGTTTTACTATTTTTTTAATATAAGCCTTTCAGTTGTGCCATGCATTCTATTAATATATTTGTTTGTGAAGGAGACAAGAATAAATCAAAAAACTAACCAAGCACTCAAACCACAGGCAGCTCCAATGTTACAATGTCACCTAAGCACTTTCTTACTTATAACTTTGAAAAGAAACTGAAAATAAATGGCCTTCGAAGTGGGCAGCCAAAGTGCTGGCAAAATAAACAACCACTATTTGAAGATAATATAAAAATAACTAAAACGAAAAGAGCACACTTAGAACCAGGTTTATCACTGAAGAGAAAGGCACTGCTTTGAGTTCAATTTCTGCAGTCACTCAAAGAGAATGGATCCAGCGGGCAAAGTTGGCCTCACCCACTACTCCATGCTCGATGCTGTTGTGGGTGGGCGCAACATGCGGATGACAGTTTAAGAGACCAATGGATGAAGCCTCCTGACCAAAAACTCTTGTATGTATATTATGTATGGATTTTCTGGGAAAAACAATAACCTAGTGAGAAAGCTAAAACTATCTCAAAGGCCAGACCTAAAACAAACAAGCATTGTCAAAGCCATGAACTCTGATTTAGCTGCCCAGCGTTTTGGTTTTGCCAACGCTTTCATTGTTATGGTTTTTGTAAAACTTTCTTTTTGTGGAAGGTGCCAGTCCCTCAACAATATAAAAACAACTTTGGCTAAAACCTAAAATATTTTTGGTCTCAAAAAGCTGCCATTTCTGTAGAAGTGCATGGCACTGAAGGGAACCACTTTGTGTACTGATGTGCTCTTTGTGAAAGAGCAGAATTCCATCACTCACAGTGAAGTTAAACCATGGCTGAAATGGGCTGACCCCATGCTGCATGCTGTATTGTGAGACAGACAGATGGAGGAAGAATACTTTCTGAAAGGCCCTATAAATAATATATTATATATATACTTTTAGCAAAATCAAAAATGACAGACCTGAAAACAATGATGCACAAATATATACATACATAAAAAACCTTTGGGTTAGCCATCTTCACCTATTGGTCTGTTCAGTAGTCATTCACATTTTGAACCCACCCACCACAGCATACAGCAGGAGGCAAGGGATGATCTTGCTTCGGTCATAAACTCTCTTGCACTGCAAACGATGGTATTTTGCAGGATCACATGTGAGCTTCTGCCTAAAAAGGATTGCACTTCGGTGAGCCTATACTTTCCTGCACCAATGCTTTTTTTCTTTCCATTACTTATCTATTTTTTTTAATTCCTGTAGTCTCCCTTAAGTGTTTAAACTATTTCTTCATGTCAGAGGGTTGCTATACCTGTTGTAAATACATCTGTCTGCTAGGAAGCACCCATACTTCTGTTTTTAAATTATTTGGAATGGTTATTTTTTTTCTTATTGCAAACCCTTGACCTCCTTGTTTAGGCAGTGGCACGCTTTAATTTTTTACATCTTTTGATCTTTTGGGGAATATGCTTGCAATACAAAATAAAACAGACGTAACCATTTCACAAGTTTGCCTCGACCAGGCTTATTGCCTTTGATAATAATTGGTTGAAAAGACTCAGGGAATCTCTTGGAGTGCTTCCATACCAGAATAAGACATTTTAGTGCAATGTTTTGATGGAAGTGATACTCTAGGGGGAGAGAGCATCGTAGAGACACATCTGTTAATATATGGTTCTGCTGCTCTTTTCCACATCACCGGTGCAGACTGCCTACCACCTTGCACACACCTCTGCACCATAGTCTAGCATAGTTATTTTTATGGAAGTTTGTCATTCCAGTCCAAAATACGATGCTTGCACTAACTTTAAAACTTGTTATACATTGGATGGGTGCTGGACAGTGGAACAGACATGCAATGTGTGCAAAGTTATGAGAAATGAAAAAACTTCTCTCCATTAATACCAAAATCAAGGAGATGTCATTTTTTTTGCACAAAGCCCTGTCTGTCCATTTCAGTAGCTAGGGCTTTGTATCAACAACCATTGGTGATTGTGTGGAAATGCCCATGTGCCACTGATGGGACACCTCCTCAATACAAAGTAGTTTGCTATACTTTTAGGACTTCTCTCCAGCACAAAATTATTTTGCTTTGGAAAGTAAATACTGTGATCTTGTGCTGGTTTGTGTCACTTTGCATGACATAAATCTCTCCGTACATGTTATGAGGATATTGTGTATCCAGTCCAGTGGAGTCTCTAGGATTTGCTGTGTTGGCTTGCTTCAACTCTAACAAATAAACCAGCACACATTTAAGGATAGAACAGATCTTCCTTACTTGAAGTAACCAGCCAGCCTTGTTCAAGAACAGATATTCAGAAATTGGTATTTGACTGTTCACTCTACGCTTGATGGATGTGTCCTCCTTTAAAGCCAAAGCCAACCAGCCTCCTTCTGCTGACAGACCATATTGAAAACGTTGGTTTCTCAACTGCGGAACATCTGTGCTTCATGAACTAGTCTTAGCAAGGCCCTGTGGCAGGGACAGAAGAACCACTGCATCTTATGCCTTTTCACGTTGACTTTTCTCAATAGCACCAAAAGGATACATGTGACATTATGCTACATTTCACCAGTGGTTCTCAACTCAATAAAGTAAACCCTGGACAGAGGTCTACTTAATCTTGCCATGGTAACACTACATTAAGCGATGGAGAACTACTCCATGAGCCCAGCAGCAAAAGGCATTTTGGGCTGCTAGAATGTATGGCGGTGGAAACCAGAGTGCTTTATTTGTATGGTTAGCAGAAGACTCCGATGTCATCGTGGGTGCAAGGATCGAGTGCTAGGCTTTGTTTAACAAACATATGTTTTCAGATGTGTAGTTTGACTCAACAGAAGTACATCAGAACTACAACTCCCAGAATTCATTCTGTTGTTAAAGTTAACCTCAGGATTGGAGCACTTAGACCTTGGTGGCATGGAGCCATCTGGTTACCTAGTTTTCTGGGGTCAATGCAGTGATACACATGACCATAATCTGGAGGTCCAGTGAGACCAGCAAAATCTAGAAAGAAAATCAGTCTCACTCCAGGTACCCTACTTCAACCCCTCAAAAGGACATGCCCTGCCCCTCTCCCACTTTTACTTTTTAGTTTTAGGGTTACTAAAACTAATGCACCAATGTCATCCAAACAATCAATTAACCAATATTCTTATAAAGCACAAATACTCACCCGTGAGGGTCTCAAGCACTGGATGGGGGAGGGGGCTGGCTCTGTGGTTCAGTCGAACTGTGACTAGCCTACATGTTTTAATATTGTAAAATTGATATTCAGACAAAATAGTGAGTAAAAAGTTTTGCCGCTCCAGAATATCGAGTCTAAAATATCATGATATTGAAATATCGTCAACAAGAATATCGATTTTAAGGTAATTTATATCGATTTTTTAATGACCAAAGTCATTAAAATCATTTCCCAAAAATATGGTTGTTTTAAATATCGTTTTTTATTTATTGTTCTGTATTTTAGTATATATTTTAAATGTATATGATATAATTTTTTGTATAATTATTGTTTATGTTTTTTAACATACTTGTTAAATTTTTAGTAGCTATTAAATTTAACTTAATCAAATTTTGTGGTTTTTAGTTCTGAAGCGGGGTGTGGGTTTATAGGGGTATAGGGTGGGAAGTAATTTAATTATAATAAATTAATGAGTATTTTTTAGTATTATTTATTTAATTTATATTTAATTATGCTAATTGTGCTATAATTTTTTTACTGTAAATTTTATGTGCGGGTTGTGAGGTTTATAGGGGTAAAGGGTAGGAAGTAATTTATTTTTAATTAATTAATAATTAGTTGTTGATTAATTAATTGATAATTAATTATGTTAATTATTTATTTAAAATATGTTTAGGTTCAGGTTGTGGGTTTATAGAGGTAAAGGGTGGGGAGTAAGTTAACATTAATTAATGAATAATTAGTTGTTAATAACTATTATTTAATTGACAATTCGTTATTTTATTTGTGTAACACATTTTTTTTAAGTTTAATTTTAGGTGCGGGTTGTGGGGTTTATATGGGGTAAAGGGTGGGAAGTTAATTAATTTTAATGATTTAATATTTAGTTTTTAATTAATAAGATTTGTTTATTTCATTATTAATTATGTTAATTGTGCAATTGCATTTTTTTGATTGTAGATGTGGGTTGTGGGGTTTGTAGGATTATGGGATGTGAAGTAATTCATTTTAAGTAATTAATAATCATTTTTAATTAATATGAATTATTAATTTGATAATTAATTAGAATAATTGTATAAATAATTTTCTGTTTAATTTTATGAGAGTGTTGTGGGTTTTGTGGGTGTATATCGTGGGAAGTACGTTATTTATAATTCATTAATAATTAATATTTAATCAATGACAATTAGTTTGTTGATAAATATTTATATTAATAGTGTAAATATTTTTTTTTAAGTTACGTTTTAGGTGCAGGTTGTGAGTTTTGTGGGGTTATCGGGTCGGAAGTAACTACATTAAATGTATTTACTTTTTTTAATGAAAATTACTATTGTATTTTATGTATCATGAAATCCGTAGGTATTTGTGATATTGTAATATGTTTTTATTTAAAAAAATATATATATTAAATATATTTGAGTTTTATTTTTCAACATATATTAATATTTTTTCTTTAGTTTATTTTTGAAATAATTTAATTTTGTTTAAGATATTTTGTTTGTTTTTAATGTTACACCGACTGGAGTGGGAATAGTCAATTTTACCCCTCCGCAATCCAATACTTTCCCTTCTGTTGTACTGACTGGAGTGGGAAAAGTAAATTTTACCCCTCCGGTATCCAACACTTTCCCTACTGTTGCACTTATTGGAGTGGGAATAGTAATTTTTACGCCCTCCACTATTCAACACTTTCCCTACTGTTGCACTTATTGAAGTGGGCATAGTAAATTTTACCCCTCCGCAATCCAACACTATCCCTACTGTTATACTGACTGGAGTGGGAATAGTAAATGTTATACCTCCGCACTCAAAAAACTTTTACTACTGTCGCATTTATTGTAGGGAGATTTCAAACTTTTACCTAGTTTTATTATTTTTGTACTTACCATTATAAGTATAGGATGACGGATATTTTGGTCACAATATTTTTGTATGGCGATATTTTGAGGGTCGATATTTTGACAGTGAACCTTACAAATTCCCAGCTTGGATTGCCAAACTTTAATGTTCCAATGAATGCCTGGATGTTTTTAGATGAAAGAAAACAGAGGAATACCTCATGCTTTGTAGAAAAGTCAGAGGAGAAACTGAAGGCATGTGAATCACAGGGGTTGTGATGGTCAGTTTCTTTGAGCTGTAGAAGGAGCATTTGAAAGATTGACCATTTCCTCTCTCTCCAATCCTTCACCTTTGCATTCCACTCTAATGGCTTCCTTCTCTTCTAACTCCTCTCGCTTCAGTTTTCAAGTTGCACCAGGAGAACGGGGTCCTGAAGGTGAGCCAGAAACAGAGAGATGAATGTGATGGCACCAATAAACCAGGTAATTTCAGATTATTCTTTCAACAAAGTTTTATGTTGCTTCATTTTTTCAAAATTAGAATAATTATCACAAGCTCTGTTTTCCACTGTATAGTTTAGGACTATATGGCCTTCAAGTGGTCCAGTGGGGTCCTCTGAATGTACTTATCTAGTGAAGGGGCACTCACCATCCTCTCTAACTTGCATTTTGTCACACACATCTCACAACTATCACAACAAGCTTGTGTATTGTTCCTGGGGGATGGAGCGCCCGCAGATTGACATTGGCCTTATTTAAGAGTAAAGCCTCCATTCCTTTGGGGTTGGCCTTTTCTACTGGCAATCACCTTGGGGATAAGAGCGTGTTTAAGACCCCACAGACAGAAACCCTTTCTGTCTCTGTCCCCAAGAGAGACAGAAAGTTGTGCACCAGTGTTATTGTTTTACAGGGCTTGATGCCTGCCTCATATTGCTGATGTCTAAAGTCTAGCTGAAGAGATTTGCTTGTCCCTGGTACTGTCTGGTGTTGACTGTCACTGCACCCAGATCAGGGCAAAACCTTCGAATCAAACGCCTTCCCCATACATTATGGGCTGCAGTGCAATCCTGGACTGCATCCAGTTCAACTCATTCATAAATATAATAATGTACCAGTAATATATGTTTTCTATTGATGGGCTCAATACCAATGCCTGATTGTGCAGTGTAGATGAATGTCAATAACATAACATAACATAACAGGTGAAGGCTTTAGAGTTAGAGGCGCCTGGTGCGACAATCCCATGACCTCCTTCTCCACAAATTTCCTCGCTATCACTTTCCAACAATACCACTCATCTCTCCACAGCCCCTCTCTAATATGCATTTCTTTTGTTTTATTTTGCTACTCATACCAACCCTAGATTGTCAGAACTCTTTACATCACAAACATGTCATACAGGGCAATAAATCTTACATGTGTAAATCGGTCTACAGGAAATGTTAGACAAAACAATGAGTATTATCACTCTGTGATCTGCATGTTATACGTTCTTTGCAGCAGGCTATTAGCCCTCTGTGCTATTTTATAATGAGTCAAAACTGCCACTAGGCAAAACTTGATCTCTCTCCAGCAGAAACATTAACCCCCAGAGTTATCTTGACATTTTTATTGTTGCCTAAAAGCTGCTGGACGCAAGGATAGCTGAGCCCCCGGGTCTCCCATGACAGCACCCCCAAAACAACGCTTCTTGGAACATATTTAAAACCTTTGATTAAAGCAACATTCACAACATTCTTTCAGCTTTAAAACTCTCAAGCCACTTCAATGACCTGTTACCACTGAATATCTTCATGGAGATCAAATGTGCTATACTCCCTCTGTGGACCGAGATAGTAAATGCCTTGCTTCGTTAAGGCACTATGCTATACTATATTAAAAGTAGGGAAGGTAACCCCTATCCTGAAAAAATGCACGGCAGATCACTCAGACCTAAACAACTTCCATCCAATCTCCAACATTTCGACTTTGGCCAAGCTCCTTGAAAAATGTGTCCAGGTCCAATTATTCAACCACATAGAACAATTCCAGCTTCTAGACCAGTTCCAATTCAGCTTCCACCAAGGCCACAGCTCTGAATCAGCTCTCATGCACATAGTGGACAATGTGCTAAAAATGCTGGATCAGAACGAATCCTGGCTTCTATTCCCGGTAGATCTATTGTCTGTTCTCCATACGGTTAAACATGACAGCCTCCTCGACTACCTGGAACAAAGGACGGGGCTATCAGGGTCCGTCCTAAATTGGTTCACCTCATTTCTCCACAATAGAACTCCAAGAATCAAGGTTAACCATTCCCTGTCCAAGGCCACACAGGTCACATTAGGGGTCTCATAGGGTCCTCTCTCTCAACTACTCTCCTCAACCTATTCATGGAGCCTCTAGCTGACATTTTGAAATCTACCAACATTCATTGTCACATGTATGCTGATGACACCCAATTGTATTTGAAAATCCTTTCCCCAGAAGGTTTTAGGTCCCTAAACAGAACTCTACAAAAAACCCAAACCTGGCTAGCCCGCAACCACCTCAAACTAAATGTAATCAAAATGTAATTCCTAATCGTCCCACCCAAAAATTCTCCCAAGATTGAATTATGGATAAAGCATCAAACTGCTCTTAACTGCTCACCACGCAGTATAGAGTACACAAGGGGGCCGATTCCGATTCGGGCCGGAAATCTCTCCGACCGAGCCGGACCCGGAGAGATTTCCGACCGAATCGGACTCTGGCAGTCCGACCGAACGAGTACGATGCGCACGCATGCACCCGGACTCGATTCGGTCGGACTCCCATTGAAGTGAATGGGAGCCGGTCGTACAACGCGTACGCGGGCTCCCATTGACTCAATGGGTGCGAGGCGAACAAGGGCGCCCCCTACAGCGGGTACGCGTCGATGCGCATCGTGCCGTACAAGCACAGGTAGGGGGGACCCATGGGTCCCCCCTGTGTGCGACTCGCGCGGCTACGCGTACAGGGGGGTCCGACGCGGACCCCCAAAGTCCGGCTCCGACAGCTCTTTCGAGCCGGACGGCGCGAGTCGGTCGGACTGCTCGCGGTGCGCATCGTACTTACCCGGCCGGGGAACGTCTCCATTGCGCGGTGCGAGTTGTGTCCGTGCGAGTCGGTCGGAGCGTGTTGTAGCCGCGTTCGAGTCGGTCGGCGATTTCGCGGGCGCTTGCATCGTACTCGCTCGGCCGGACCCGCGTACGATTCGGTCGGGAAACAGGGCTCCGAATCGGATCCGGTAATGCCGAATCCGATTCGGAGCCCTACCGGCCGAGATCGGAATCGGCCCCTAGATCTCTGGAATAACACTTCACAAAAACCTGAACATGCAGGAGCATATCAGGACCGCTACCAAAGGAGCGAACTACCAAATGAACATTTTAAGGAAATGTAACCCTTCTTCCCCCGTAACAACTTCAAGGCAGAGGTTCAAGCCCTATCTATTCCCAGGCTGGACAATGGATTGCCACCACCATCTGGCCTTCCTAGATCCAATGTGGTACCTCTAAGGGCCTATCTTAATGCTTCTGCTAGGCTCATCACAGGAACAAAAAGAAACAACCACATCACTCTGGATCTAAAATTCCTAACTGGCTCCCATATGAGGCAAGGATACAATTAAAATTGCCTGCATGACCCATAAAGCATTATACTACAACACCCCAAGGTACTTGGCACAAAAACTAGAATTATCTTGTGGATGCTGATCCTCTAGGAGCACCAGCACCTTGTTGCTGAAACCACAGAAATTCCATAAAAAGAACACTTGCAACAGAGCCTTCTCGGGTATTGCCCAGAGAATTTAGAACTCTCTACCACCTGAAATCAGACTGATCCCCTCAATTGCATCATTAAAAAAAATTCTGACTCGTCGAGTTGGTCATATGGAGGTAACTTTCCTCAATTTGTGAGCTTAGACAGTCTGTACCTCTCTTGAGTATGTTGTTGTTTCCTGTTTCTTCCTCCAGATCATCTCTAAATCGCTCTGATAGCCTCACGGTTCATGTTTACACTATATAAAACTTAATAAATACAAAACAAATAAAAAGGTGCTTTTAAAACCAAAAGTTATTTCTGAACACAGCGTCTCTCCGGAGGTCAATGCCAGGTGTGGCTGCACCTATTGCACCGCCGTAAAGATGGCCCTGGAACATAACTCTGATATCTTCGGGTCAAGTTCACGCTATATAAAACTACAACAAAAAACAACGCAACATAATACGTTTGTGCCATGTTGTCAGGCCCCCTATGCCATCCTACTCCTTCCAAAAAGCGTAGGGGCATATTAGCAAGACCCACGTTAAAATTATCGCCGTTTTAGCGGCAGGAAACTGCCGCTAAAACGGCGATAATGGGCTTGCTAATATGCGTTATAGAATTCAATAGAAGCCCAGGTTAGATGTGCAGGACATCTAACCTGGGCTTCTATTGAATTCCATAACGCATATTAGCAAGCCCATTATCGCCGTTTTAGCGGCAGTTTCCTGCCGCTAAAACGGCGATCATTTTAACGTGGGTCTTGCTAATATGCCCCGTAATTTTTATTTATTTATTTAAAGAGTTTTATATAGCGCTGGCAAGACCCAGGGGTAGCAGAGCGCTTTTACAGATATTGTCAGGCAGGGTTAGCAAACATAGAATATAAAGTGAGAGCTAGTTGAGTCAGATCAGAGCATTTCTTAAAGAGAAACAATACAAATAATAAACATTTTGAGTAGGAGACTCTAGTTATGTGCTAGGTGTTAGAGCCTGAAGGGTTAAGGTGATGAGAAGATCTTTTAATTGTCTCTGGAAGCTCATGAAGGATGGGTTTCTTTGAATATGTACTGGGAGGGAG
Source organism: Calotriton arnoldi (assembly GCA_963921515.1). Classification (NCBI taxonomy): domain Eukaryota; kingdom Metazoa; phylum Chordata; class Amphibia; order Caudata; family Salamandridae; genus Calotriton; species Calotriton arnoldi. The sequence goes on along the minus strand of CAWUFW010010441.1, from coordinate 266,610 downwards.
TTCCAGATTTTGGGGGCATTGCCCAAGAAAAAGTGTGCTAGGGTTTTTTGTTTGTGTTTTGTGGGTGGGATGAGAAGTAGGATGTTGGTTCTTCTTAGATTTCTCAACTGGTCAGCCTTTGAGAGTTTGGACACAAGGTAGGCTGGGTTTCTGGTGTGGGTGAGACAGGCAGTTTTTAAGTGACAACGGGCTTCGAACAGAAGCCACTTAAGATTATTCAGGGAGGGGGATGTGTTGGTGTCTTTCGCTCCAGTAGCCATCCTTACTGCTGCATTTAGAGTGGCTCTTAAGGAAGCTAAGTGTGACTTTGCGGTGCCAGTGAAGGTAGCATTTTGTAGTCCAGTCTTGAGAGAACCATTGCTTGCTTGGTGACTTTTAGATCATTTAGAGGGAGAAAGGACTTGATTTTTTGTATGAGGTTTAGGGGCTCATTACGATGCCGGACGGAAGCCCATCCGTGCTGGTGGCGGAAAACGTTCATTTTCCCGCTCCAGGTGCAGTCATTGCGACCACCAAATTACAATGGTCCTACAGAGGCCATTTACCGTCCGCAGCGGTCCGTCAGGCTCCGCACGTTTTTTGCGTACACAAGGGTGGCGGACAGAGCCAATAGAGCAGGACCGGCGTGTGGAAAAACGTTCCGTCCGCCAACCAGATTACGATGTTGCAAACAGCCCTTCCCACCGCCGCGTAAAAACCACCACGTTGCGGATGGCGGAAACACAACAACGGAGAGGGAAAGCTGATACAGTACCCATCTAAACCCCCGGAGCCGCCATGGTTCCTGCGATACAGGCCTTCCCGCTGCTCTACCTGCTGCACCTCTGGCAGAGAAGATGCCGCCGCGCTCAACAGCAGAGGTACGTACCAAACATCCCCACGCATGCAACCCCTGAACAACTACAACTCCCAGCAAGCGTGGCGGCACCACGATGAATGTGGCAACCTGCCAAATGCAAAGTGCGAGGCCCACCCAATCCTCATGAGTGACCCTCGGTGCCCCAGAAGGCAATTGGGGCCAATGCCGAGCCCCGCAGTTACACACCGCAATATCAAAATATGTACGCCGCCGAAGGCTCACATTGGCTGATGGCTCATTCGCAAAGTGTGTGCCACACCGCGGCGGCATGGAAGCTGCGACCGCAATTCTGCAACATTCAATTGGGGCTAATGTGTGTCATCGCTGTGGATGCCAGCTACCGTGCATGCAAACACATACTGCATTTGCATTGTCGCCATGCGAATTGCATCACACATCACAACTCATTCGCCTAAAGGGATTGGTGCACCCCATGTGTAATATTGTGGGCCACGAGGCCCCCATGCATATCAAGTAACCACACACACAGACACAGTACTTGTATGGGAGAACTGGCCCAGGGCACGTGCGTCCGGCCCCGTTTGTTGGCAGGGTCACAGGTCCAGTGATGGGTGGCTGTGGGTTGGGGGGTAAGCCAGCCCTCTGGGAGTGGCTGGTACATCAGAACAACTAGAACAGTGACCAGCTGCTCACTATACTGTGAAGGTATGAGAGAGTGTGACCTTTGAGTCAAGTCATCACACACATGGTATGTCCAAGAAAGGAGAGAGAAATTACATACATTGTCATGCCTCGTGGCCAGCATGTACTGCAATGGGTGAAGGTGTCCAAAAGCACAAAGGTCTCTCGCACTGTACCAATGTTGTGTAATGAAACATCCAACCTGTGAACATCGCTTGTATATCCCTTGACATCTGACTGGGGTCTCTTGACCAGGGGTCGTCGTGTGAAGGGCCAGTGATGTAGGCAGACAATTAGAGGTGTCCATTGTCTGCAAATCAGACATACTTGTAATCCCTAGCACTTCCAACACACGTACTGGTGTGGCGTGCAGTCTGCCCAGCTGCCATTGCCTGTAAATGTTCTCACATACCTCATAGGAGTGCACATGTTGAACAAACAAACATAGCTCTGACCCACATCATTGGACAATGGCAGCCATGTGGGCATGTATACACAATCAATGTGTATTTGTGCCTCATTCAGGTGAACATTGCAATGTCTGTGACGCTAAATCCTCACACACTCAGGCAGGACTGACCCCATGATGTCCACATGTGTCTGTCCCCCGTGCTGTACATCCATGTTGCGTTGTCCAGATGACACTCACTGCCCTCATTCTGTAATGTTGTTGTGAATAGGGGGACTAAAGTTTGCGGCTGTGCAGTGACAGCAGCTACATGCAACTCAGCACTGATACTGGGAAACACAAGTGCTGTGCCATCTAACCACAGGGCAGCTAATCCTTGATGTAGCAGTGTACTATATGCCATACACATCGACTTCTTTGGATGTTGTAGTGTCAGTATGGCGAGTGAGTGAAGAAAAACTACATCTGAATGCAGATCACTTGTGCATTTCACTTGACCATGAGTCCTCTCAATGTTGTGGTTGTGTGAGTCTCTGGGTAAGCTGTTCACCACATCTCATCTATAACTCAGCTCATGCTCGTGTACCCTGACATACGTAGGAGGAGACAACCCATCCTTCGACCTGTTCCCGACCTGGCGACGATGGAGGACATCGAAATCATCCAGAAATTCTGTTTGGATCGCCGCACACTACGGAACCTATGTGCCCAGTTGAAGCCCCATGTGAAGCCCAAAAGAATACATCCGGCTGCATTGTCTGCTACAGTGAAGGTTATGGCTGCACTGCATTTCCACGCTACTGGGTCTTTCCAGTACACTGTGGCCAGCGCCGGTAGGATGTCACAGCCCATGTTCAGCATGGTGGTGCGTGACGTCCTGTAAGCATTGATGCTTTACAAGGACAGACATGTCCACTTCCAGAGGAGGGATGAAGTGGCAGATGTGAAGGGGGAGTTCTATGACCTGCGAGCACGCCTGGTTCTAGCGGGTGGGCCAGGCCCACCTAAACATGAGCCTGGCCCACCTAAACATGAGCCTTGGCCCTGGCAGTGACGGCACGAAGGCCAGTAGAAAACGGCCACTTTCATGTAAAACGTTCCTGCGAACGTTGTTTATCTTCCTCTCCTGGGAGTTGCGGTATTGGGCCTGAGCCCTCTCTCACAGGCACCCCCATCACATATCTCCTTTTAGAAAGGTGGGCTGTGTCCCCGCCAACTCATGCAGCTAAAATATGGGCATGGCGAAGGGGACAAATCCTCTCTTCTGCACCGGGTAACCTTAACCGGTCTGCTGTGTGGATATCTCCTTTGCAATTCCACAGTGAGAAGAAAAGTAAATTTCTCCGGATTCGCCTCACCTGGCCACTGCAGCTGCTTATCAGATCGGGCAGTGAGTAGGAACCGCGCAGGTGAGAGAATGTCTGGCTATTTGTTCTTCATAAAATCATCAGGGAAGGCCCAGCAAGAAACATACTTCCTGAATACTTCATTTAAACATTTTGTATCTTAATCAAGGCTCCGCCACAGATGTAAGCCAACAATAAAAATGTCCAGATAACTGGTGATTAATGATCCTGGCAGTCCTTTGTCTGTTGGTAGTTCTGAAATGCAGATAAACTGCATTTGATGTGGATAGCTCAGTGGGTTACTGCCTTTGTCACAGAGATACTTGTGTAACTTGCAGTTCAGAAGTTACAATCCTATCATAGGACAGTGACCTAAGAACTGTCATCACAGAGCTGCATGATAACCTGAGTTAATAGTCAGAACGTAGCTTTATTTCTGGGTTGTAACATAGTCATAACTTCCCCAGTCTTTCATCATTCGAATGTTGCCATAAAGAGTTTGTTGGGGCAGATATACACCTTTATCTGCAAAGCCAACCCCTAACCACTGGGGTGTGCATTAAATCCTGAGTTAGTGCTTCTCCAGACCAAACGCCCTTAAAATATCCTGCCCACCAGTATGGATTACATGTGATTCCCACACCTTGTAATCCTCATTGGCTTTTGTGACATTCCCTGTAGACTGATTTGCTTACATACTTGCATGATTGATTGTCTCTGTACAGTGTGTGCGTGATGTGAAGTACTGTCACACCCTACACTGATATGAGTAGCGCTATACAACAAATGAAATGCACATGAGAGAGTGGCTATGGAGAGATGAGGGGCGCTGGACAAGGGTGGCAGTGAGGGAATACGAGGAGGAGGGCATGAGTGAGAGCCTGAGAAGTGTCACTTGCCTGATACTCCCACCTCAGGAAACCTCCTCCTCCCATCAGGAGGACATTATATGGAAAAAACACTTTTGGAGAGTGATAACATCTAGAAAGAGATTTTGGAAGAAAAGAATGCGTTTCACTGGCCCTTGTAAAACTGAGGAGAGATAAAGGAGGGCCCTGAAGCAGGCCTGGCGAGAGATATAAGTGACAAATCGGGCCCGCAGTGGCCCACCCGAATGCATCGTTGGCCCACCCAAATAAAAATTCCTGGACCGGGCCTGCCTGGGAGGCATCCCAAATGTTGTGGGAGCCATTGATGGTACCCACATTGGCCTCGTTCCACCACAGGCAAGTGAATCCATCTATAGGAACCACAAACACTACCACTCCATCAACGTGCAAGTGGTATGCCAGGCGGATCAGATCATCTCACACGTGTGTGCAAAGTATCCGGGGTCGGCACATGACTGCTACATCTGGCGGAACAGCACCATCCCCACGCTCACAACCCACACATGCCCAGTGATGATGACAGTGGTGAGGAGGAAGGCCTTGACCAGCGTCAACAGCTCATCGTCAACTACTTCCGTTGAGTGTAAGTTAACAATGAGCGACCATGACTGTGTCTGTGTGCCTTGCTATTGTCTCACAAACTTTGACAATTGTTCCTGAGATTTTGTACACATACTGGACTATGTGCAGGATTAGAGAACCTGGGCATGCAGGGACTGAGCACCCCAAAGCACCCCTAAGCACAGGACACAATTGCTATACTGCCTCACTCTGAGGCATTCAAGCGCCTGTACACAAGTAGATAAGTTGAAGACAAGAAACGGTCTGAAAAGAGAAGTTTTTACTACAGTGTCAAAGCATGCAACATACGTGCCACAACAGGTTGAGAATGCATGAGTACCTAACCAGTAACCACAGTGACATATCCATTTAACATGAAGCAAGATGTCGCATCAATAATCCCTCTGGACGAAGACCCACGAGCATATCCCCCACCCCTTCCAGGAAGGAGTTGTATGGGATGTCCCTGGTCTATGGGCTTTGTCAGCAGACCCCATTACTCAGCCTAGATATGGTGAAATGTACATCACATTTGCTGTGTCGCTCTCATCACTGGATGGATCACTCTCCAAGTGTGGGGCATCTAGCCCGCCTTCCCATGACATCTAAAAGGGATCCGTGTCCTCTTGCAGCTGTGAGACTTTGTTGAGTCGGGGCGCTAGGGCCAGACCAGAACAGAATGACAAGGGACAATGTTCTCCGACCACGGACAGAATGTTCAGACAGTTCTCCTGGACCGTGCAGAGAACAAGCTCTGTGGAAACTTCTCATGTGACAGACATATACTAAGGTACTTGCAGGGCAGGAGTCCTATAAAAAGAAGTGGGGGGGCCTGACCAAGTAAGACAAAATGCAAATGACCTCACAACATCACGCCGTAGCACTATGAAAGAAGTAAAATAGTGCGACTAAAATTATTTGTGCAAATACTGGGACAGACTAACCCGTCTGATAGTCTTACAGTGTCTGCATTGATATCCAGGGACAGTACAAAGGCAAAAGCATGCCTATCTTAAGTACCTGTGAAGAGAAGGCAAGCTGTGTGCCTATGTTTCCCTCTGTAAAAACAACAGTTGATGGACAGAATGCAGAACAATGTCATACATTCACCCCAGTACAGAGATCTGGGCCTAAATCCATCGTTTTTTTGCTCACCATGCCATTCCAGTTTGGACCCAGCCATATGCAAATCAGTCTTTACCCTGTGCCTCATGGGAACAGTCCAGCCCGAACTGCCAAGCCAGGTCCTCCCTGGACTGGAAACAAGCATCCTAGGACCGGTTTCAGGGTTTCACCCTCTTCAGCCAGGATAGCTTGATTCCAGTGGCATGGAGAGCACGGGACCCACGTCTGGGCATACCCGTCCCACTCGGGGTGACAAATGCAAAAACAACAGTTGATGGACAGAATGCAGAACAATGTCATACATTCACCCCAGTACAGAGATCTGGGCCTAAATCCATCGTTTTTTTGCTCACCATGCCATTCCAGTTTGGACCCAGCCATATGCAAATCAGTCTTTACCCTGTGCCTCATGGGAACAGTCCAGCCCGAACTGCCAAGCCAGGTCCTCCCTGGACTGGAAACAAGCATCCTAGGACCGGTTTCTGGGTTTCACCCCTCTTCAGCGAGGATAGCTTGATTCCAGTGGCATGGAGAGCACGGGACCCACGTCTGGGCATACCCGTCCCACTCGGGGTGACAAATGCAAAAACAACAGTTGATGGACAGAATGCAGAACAATGTCATACATTCACCCCAGTACAGGGATCTGGGCCTAATCCATCGTTTTTTTGCTCACCATGCCATTCCAGTTTGGACCCAGCCATATGCAAATCAGTCTTTACCCTGTGCCTCATGGGAACAGTCCAGCCTGAACTGCCAAACCAGGTCCTCCCTGGACTGGAAACAAGCATCCTAGGACCGGTTTCGGGTTTCACCCTCTTCAGCCAGGATAGCTTGATTCCAGTGGCATGGAGAGCACGGGACCCACGTCTGGGCATACCCGTCCCACTCGGGGTGACAAATGCAAAAACAACAGTTGATGGACAGAATGCAGAACAATGTCATACATTCACCCCAGTACAGAGATCTGGGCCTAAATCCATCGTTTTTTGCTCACCATGCCATTCCAGTTTGGACCCAGCCATATGCAAATCAGTCTTTACCCTGTGCCTCATGGGAACAGTCCAGCCCGAACTTCCAAGCCAGGTCCTCCCTGGACTGGAAACAAGCATCCTAGGACCGGCTTCGGGGTTTCACCCCTCTTCAGCCAGGATAGCTTGATTCCAGTGGCATGGAGAGCACAGGACCCACGTGTGGGCATACCCGTCCCACTCGGGGTGACAAATGCAAAAACAGCAGTTGATGGACAGAATGCAGAACAATGTCATACATTCACCCCAGTACAGAGATCTGGGCCTAAATCCATCGTTTTTTTGCTCACCATGCCATTCCAGTTTGGACCCAGCCATATGCAAATCAGTCTTTACCCTGTGCCTCATGGGAACAGTCCAGCCCGAACTGCCAAGCCAGTTCCTCCCTGGACTGGAAACAAGCATCCTAGGACCGGTTTCGGGGTTTCACCTCTCTTCAGCCAGGATAGCTTGATTCCAGTGGCATGGAGAGCACGGGACCCACGTCTGGGCATACCCGTCCCACTCGGGGTGACAAATGCAAAAACAACAGTTGATGGACAGAATGCAGAACAATGTCATACATTCACCCCAGTACAGAGATCTGGGACTAAATCCATCGTTTTTTTGCTCATCATGCCTCCAGTTTGGACCCAGCCATATGCAAATCAGTTTTTACCCTGTGCCTCATGGGAACAGTCCAGCCCGAACTTCCAAGCCAGGTCCTCCCTGGACTGGAAACAAGCATCCTAGGAGGAGTTTCACTTCTCTTCAGCCAGGATAGCTTGATTCCAGTGGCATGGAGAGCACGGGACCCATGTCTGGGCATACCCGTCCCACTCGGGTGACAAATGCAAAAACAACAGTTGATGGACAGAATGCAGAACAATGTCATACATTCACCCCAGTACAGAGATCTGGGCCTAAATCCATCGTTTTTTGCTCACCATGCCATTCCAGTTTGGACCCAGCCATATGCAAATCAGTCTTTACCCTGTGCCTCATGGGAACAGTCCAGCCCAAACTGCCAAGCCAGGTCCTCCCTGGACTGGAAACAAGCATCCTAGGACCGGCCTCTTGGCTGATGACGGCTGAGACGCCCTAAGTTGGCAGGGTATGCCCAGACGTGGGTCCCTTGCTCACTTTGCCACTGGATTCAAGCTAGCCTGGCTGATGACTGCTGAATAGCCAGAAACCGGTCCCAGGATGCTTGTTTCTGGTCCAGGGAAGACATGGCTTGGCAGTTCGGGCTGGACTGTTCCCATGAGGCACAGGGTCAGACTGATTTGCATATGGCCATGTCTGAACTGGGGTGGTGGAGTGAGCTAAAGAATGATGATGGATTAAACCCAGATCAGTTGACTGGGGGTGAGTGTTTGATTTGCTCAAGCGCTCTGTCCATCATCCCCTTTGGTATCGCTTTGTTCGCCCTAAGTTGGCAGGGTATGCCCAGACGTGGGTCCCTTGCTCACTTTGCCACTGGATTCAAGCTAGCCTGGCTGATGACGGCTGAATAGCCAGAAACCGGTCCCAGGATGCTTGTTTCCGGTCCAGGGAAGACATGGCTTGGCAGTTCAGGCTGGACTGTTCCCATGAGGCACAGGGTCAGACTGATTTGCATATGGCCATGTCTGAACTGGGGTGGTGGAGTGAGCTAAAGAATGATGATGGATTAAACCCAGATCAGTTGACTGGGGGTGAGTGTTTGATTTGCTCAAGCGCTCCGTCCATCATCCCCTTTGGTATCGCTTTGTTCGCCCTAAGTTGGCAGGGTATGCCCAGACGTGGGTCCCTTGCTCACTTTGCCACTGGATTCAAGCTAGCCTGGCTGATGACGGCTGAATAGCCCGAAACCGGTCCCAGGATGCTTGTTTCCGGTCCAGGGAAGACATGGCTTGGCAGTTCGGGCTGGACTGTTCCCATGAGGCACAGGGTCAGACTGATTTGCATATGGCCATGTCTGAACTGGGGTGGTGGGGTGAGCTAAAGAATGATGATGGATTAAACCCAGATCAGTTGACTGGGGGTGAGTGTTTGATTTGCTCAAGCGCTCCGTCCATCATCCCCTTTGGTATCGCTATGTTTCCCTCTGTGGCATCTACATTCAAATGTAAGGTTCAAGTCGGCCCCCAGTCAGCATATACAGACAAAAGGAAGCCGGATGGCCCCTTAACTTCGGCCCAGCTGGAGGTGAAAAAAGGATCCCTCGCTGCCTGCACGTTGCTGCTGGGAATGGAAAGCAGTCAACGTGCAGGTGCTGCTGAACGTGTCCCGGTGTCTGACAATTACACCGGGACAAGTTCAGCATATTTCTGTGGGGCCCAACTTCTTGGCAGTGGGGACGGCGTCCACCCTGTGAAAAGAGGGGGGGGATACCGTGTACCTGTGTGTACCCCCGACTCGAGCCCTGGGTACTTGCAAAACAACTACGCCATGTAATATTCGTGCGCTACAGCTGCATATTGGAAGCTGGGCTCCTGCCAGACGACAATGTCCATGACGGTCAGATGACAGCCTCCCCTTGCTCAGGTCTGTGGTACCAAGCGAAACAGACCGCAGAGCTCAGCATAGTCAAAGCCAATGCAGACAGGGCTAAAGTCAGAGGGCTGAATGACAATTCTTGTCAGGAGGCATGAAGAAAGGTAAACGAAAATTGAATTAGTCACCAACAGTTCCTGTTGCTGTTAAGTAGATATGAATCCAAGAAGGCACAGGCAGCTTCGAAGGCAATCAGTTCCAAAAGACGATCCAAATCTTCTTCAGCGAAAAGGACTGCCATCCAATCCAGCAGTATGAAGGAACAGATGTGCTCCTTGCACCACGAGGTTCAAAGGAGCATCCCATCGCAAGCTGGGAGAGGTTCGATGTAGGCATGGCACAGAAGCCACTGCGCAAACGCACTGGTGCAGCTGTCAGCCTGTCTGACACATTGAAAGGCATCCCATAAACGTGTTTCACCGAAGCAGTCCTGCTCGTGGAGCAACAAAGGACTCACCCACAGCTCATGATCCAGGTCAGCAAGGTATGTGTTTGAAAGGCAGACATCCATGGCTCACTCAAACGGACATCTTCTGCATGAAAAGACAGGTTGCATGCAGGTGAATTAGGCATTGCGGAACGTTAGCCTATAACTGATGCGCAGCACAGCCAATGGGACACATCCAAAGAGAAGCTGCATGCGGTTGCGGTACAGTTGCAACTGACCGGGCTCGGCCTGGACCACTGGACGGTCAGACATGGCGTGAGAGCAATTTCAGAACCAGCGCTCAGCTGTACAGCCAACCGCTAAATGCAGTATGGAATTTTGAGGAATGACACCCGGTGCTACTCCAGAAAAAGCATGAAACTAAGGGACAAGGCCAGAGCCCACAAGTTGGAAAAAAGTGTGCAACGGCCTTCAGTATCAGTCGCTATCAATATTTTGTGTGTCAGTTCGCCGAGAAAAAAGTGGGAGTGCCGTGTTCAGCAGTGACCGAATTGCGCGGGACGGTCAAGACACCTGGAATTCGAAGGTCTCCGGGCTGATGTGGGAGCGACTACTTGTCTAAACAGAGGCCCAATGTGCATGCACTTATTGAAGTATGCTTTTGCTGTGTGAATGTGAGGCCACCAATGACTAGCCACAGTCACATATGGGGGAGTTAGGAGAACATTGCCACAAAAGGAACATGTTGTGCAACAGTTCCTATATACGTGATGCCTGGCCTGTGCCCGCAGCAGTTGTGCTCATGCAGGAGAAGCTAAGTACGTTTGGAAAATAGATTTAGCGTGGGTATGTTGTCAGGGACTGGTGTTCATGTGGGTAAACATGCATAAATCGCACGTCACATGAAAATCCCTGTGCAACAGTACTTGAGTCTGTGAATGCGACAATGTCACCATCGTCCACATGACAGGATGTGTTGTGATGCTGGCTCTTGTGGGCACACTGCTAAGGATTTCATTGGTCTGCGCTATGTGATCTGTGACAACTTCCGTCATGTCCATGTTGATGTTATTAGGGGGATGGGACCACACTGCTTCACCTCCCAGCACAGTTCATCCCTTGGCATGCTGGTAAATGCAGTTCTGTCATGATGCTTACTTGTCATGGGACTGAAGTGTCTCGCCTGATTTGGGCAGGGAGAGGTACAGAGACTCGAGTGGATTGTGGCAGCTTCCTCAGCAGACACCGATCACAATGTATCTTACCTCTACTGATGTAGGATGATTATGCGACACACATGTGTCTAGAGAATCACAGCACTGACCTGCACCAACCTTGGTGACACACGACAACGGTGACACAAGTAAGCATTTCAGCTGAACTGCATTTACCAGGATGCTAAGGGGTGAACTGTGTTGGGAGGTGTAGTCGTGTGCTCCAGTCCCCCTACTGTCCATGTTGATGGTGTTGGCCAGTGTTATCTGGAAGGCATGTCGTACAGTGTTGCCTAGTGGTGTGCTTTTGCGGTTATTCCATAATATGTCAACGCACTGTTATTTCCTTGTGTCTTTCCAGCTTCCTCCACTCTCTCAATGGATTTTCGTTTTTACATATTCGGATACATTGCGATGTGAGTTAACAGGCTACTTACTGTAATGAAAATGCTCTTGACACAAGGCATACTGGTAGAACACACAATGGTAGAGTTCCAAAGTACAACAGAACACTCCCATCCTTGTGGCAATGTGGGTTCTGATTTACAACACAGTCAATGCTCGGTGTTACAGTGGTGACATCAGTGGTTGCTCCGAGAACTGGTACGGCATGGTGCTGTGCCACGTGATCGTCCCGGGGTCTTTTTAAGACGCCCCCTCTGTTGTTTGCCAGGGGGGAACCTGCTGCATGTTCAGAGGTGTCTGAGGATTCGCTGTGGTGTGACTCACTCCTCCCTGTGGCCGCTGCTGCGGTGGTGTGACTATCATCCGGCTGGCCAGGGGGGGGCGACGGGCTGCTATTGGAGCAGCTGGCATGTCCCGCAGATAACCCACGAGCTGGCCCATGTACTCAGCAATGTGTCCCAAGCGAGTATCCATGGACCTCTGCAGCAGGTGCTGTTCCCGCAGTTCTTCAAGGACCTGGCCCATCTGTCCCGGGTTCTGCTGGTATGCACCGAGGACAGTTTGCACGGTGTCCAGGGCCTCTGTCTCATTGTCCGCCTGTAACTATCCCCAGTTGGCCTGCAACCGGCCCTAAAGCCACGGACCGGTGGCGTTGCCTGGCGCCAGCGCCGCACACCGTCCCCAGCATCCCCGGTGTGCCTGGTGGTATTCGCAACTGCTGGCACAGGGACAGTGTTGGAGGCAGCGGGGGTGATGGTGGAGGTGGCTGCCACACAGGTCGTTGCTGCAGGGGTCTGCGCTGGTGGTGAAGCTGTTGAGGGAGTCGTGGTGGTGGTGGGGTCAGTGAGGGCCTGAGCATGGGCTGTCCTTGGCACGCCGGAGGGGCCAGGTCGGTCCTCCTCACCTGAAAAGACCAGGGAGTCTGCATACGAGGGTTCACCTTCCTGGGGAGGGGGACTGGCTGGCCTCGTCCATGGCACGGTTGCCTGCTGTTGCTAGCGAGTCACCTGTTGGAGTGAGGTTATATTGTCAGCATGTTCGGCACACAGCACAACTTTGATGTTCATGTTTGGCACATTTAATTTGAGATGACTTGACTTTTTACCTTGGCATTAATAGGCATTCATGTCAGTTTGTCAGCAGTCGTACATGATGTTGAGGTACATACAGGGCTTTAAGTGGGCCGGGTCTCACCGGACCTGGGCACCGTCAATTTTTTAAGGGGGCCTCAATACGGCTCTCTATCGGGCTCTGTTTTGTGCCCTGCCACAGGCGGTCCGTTCTTTTTGCTGGGATGCAATGACAGCAGGCACATCGATGTGCGCATGGTCACACTGCTCACTTCTCACTAGTGGAGAAGTTACGGCATGTGCCAGGTGAGCGTTGTGGGGAAGTGAAATCCTTTAAGGATTCATTTTGTCTCTGGATTTCCCTCCTTTGGAGACTCAGGAGCAGCAATATCGTTGTGGTATCACCAGGGCTTTAAGTGGAAGCTTTTTAAATGTTAGATGCAAGCCATAGTTGCTGCTTCTTTATCTTATGCAACTGACAAACATTGACAAAGCCTGTAGTCCGGAATTGTTGTAGGTATCATGTTACTTTTTGTATCATATATCTGGGTGCAATGGCAGTAACAGCAAACTGCAAGTCGGGTAGCACAATATGCTAAGCACAGATTTTTAGCTAAGGTTTTTAGGCAACGCCGTTAATTAAATTGGCCAGGCCCCTTTGAGAGACCCCCCAGTTTTTTCATCCCACTTAAAGCCCTGGGTACCTACATTGCTCGTTAGCGATGTGACATCGCTAAAGGGCCAATTTCATATGTACAGATATTGTATTTCCGAGGACATGTCCTCTGGTACTAACTTGTTGCGCATCCAATTAAGTTCATGCTTGGACATCTAGGAATTTTCTATGTGTATCTGACTACTATGCCGCAACTTCATGATTTGTGTTGTGCTTTTTGTGCTTTCCTCCTGTGGTTTGTGAGGGCTAACAGAGTTTCCATGCATGTGTTGTGTTGACCCGAGTCTTTCTGCTTTGAGGAAATGGGACTTGCACATTGGCTTTTTGTGGTCGCGTTCTTGTGTTTTGCTTTGTAGTTACATGTGACTTCATCAATGTCACTGTGAATCATGTGGCCTCTCGATGGTATTAGCTGTATGCGCACTGCCTACAACTTATGGGGGTTTCCTGTGTTGGCTACCAAGTGCGGGATGTGGGGGTCATTTGGCTCCATGATATTTGTGAGGGAAGACAGAGGGCCTTGTGGGAGTTGTGGTCTTGCTGTGAGGTCTCACCAACCCCTCCCCAGTAAGATGGCTACCTACCTGTTAGGAGGCACTCTCAACGGTGTTAGCTGCCACATGGCTGTGGGGTGGGGAGGGTGAGCCATGCTGCTTGGGAGAGAGGCCAGGGTGCATAAGCTGACCACCTACCTGTGACGTGAAGCTGAGTAAGGAAATGTTATCCTTGTGATCCATTCATATTGAAAGCGTGAATTCAACATGAGTTTGATGTGGGCGTGCGATTGGGGCTCACTTGTTGTGCACAACAGTACATTGCAGTGTGATGTGGTCATTTTGTTAGTAATTACCAGCCTCCAGTCCCCCCTCGATTCCTGTGAGACTCTCTGGATGCAATATGGCAAGCACCTTCTCTTCCCATTCAGGGAAGGTCAGTGGTGGAATGGGAGGGCCGCCCACAGTTCTCTGTGCCGCCGCGTGGTTCCTCTGGTCTTGACGCTTGAGCCGGGCCTTGAGGTCGACCCACCGCCTCCTGATGTCACGCACAGTGCATAGGGTGGTCCCTACGGCATTGACTTTGCTGTGTATCCTTGCCCACATCTGATTCTTGCGCGCAAGTGGAGTGTGTTGGACCAGGTTCCCATACAAATGTGGTTCTATCTATGATTATCTCATCTGCCATCACTTTCAACTCTGAGTCAGTGAATTTGGGCATTTTCTTGGGGGGCATGGTGCAAATGAATGAGGGGTGCAGGGTGCAAGGCGGTGGTGGTGATATGTGATGTGTGTGAGGTGTGTGGGTGACAGTGTTGTTGTGTGGAGATAGGTGTGTGTGATGTTGTGCAGTGTGAGTCAATGGTGTCCTGTCTCTCTGTCTAGGCTTGTGGTGTGCAAAGGATGTTGGTCCCGGAAGGGGTTGGTTTTATACTGTGGTATGTGGGTGTGTCCACATGTTTGGTGACCTCCAGATGTCTCTTCCATGCTGCGCATGGCTTTCCTTACCAAGAGCAAGTTGGGGTGTATCATTGTGGCGTGTGTGTTGTGATTGAGGGCAGCAGGGAGTACAGGCACACCTTGGGCATTGTAGTGGAGTTGGTTGCGTCCGCCATTCATTTGGACTATGTGCGTGCGCGGCGGTCGGACGCAGTGCTCGGTCCGCCAGCTCCGCATTCTCATCGCAATTAGCCGTGCGGTCATACCGCGGCAGGAGCAGCCTTTCCAGTCCGTTGAACCACTTTCCCCGACCACCGTGGTCGGATTTGCAGCTTATCCGACCGTGGTGGACGGTGTTTTGTGACATCCGGCCGCCGCGGTCTGATTTGGTGTGCATTGCATCGTAATTTGCCCAACGGAAATGCGGCGGGTCATGGGGGGGATTTTTTACGTAACCATGGCGGACGGAAGGCTTTTCCGTCCGGCATCGTAATCGGGCCCTTAGATTGTAGTATGCACTCTTTACTTTATGTGTGGGTCATGATCAGACTAGGGTCCAGGGTAATTCATAGTGATTTTACCAAGTCAGCCAGAGTCAATTTGCAAATAAAAGCTCCAATAGTGTTTAGCCATTCTTTGGACCTGGATCGTCTGATCTTTGTTGGATTGGAAAAGGATTTTCGTCTTGTCTTGTTGAATTTGCGGTTGTTGTGTGACATCCAGTTTTGGGACTTTTGAGAGAGTGGAATTTAATCATGGTAGGTCCTCTGAGTAGGATATTTCTAAGTAGACCTGAGTGTCATCTGCATAAAGGTGGTATGGAACATTAGCTTGTTTGAGTATTGTGGTAAGGGCTTCCATGTAGATATTAAAGAGTGTAGGTGAGAGCACTGAGCCTTGGGGAACACGCCTAGTAATGGCGGAAGTATCGGAGATCATGTTGTTTATTTTTATTTTCGGGGAGTGGTTATGTAAGTATGAAGTGAACCATTTCAAAACCACACCATCTGCTCTGATTGATTTTTGGAGGGATTCTAAAAGCAGCTTGTGATCAACCGTGTCAAAGGCCACTGATATGTCAAGGAGGATGAGCAGGCAGCGTCTATCTGTATCCAGAGATTTGTGAAATTCATCTACTATATTTAGGACAGCTGTTTCCGTGATACAGCTTTTCCTGAAGCCCAATTGGAGTGGGTTCAGTAGGTTGTTGGTGTCAATGTGTTGGTTGAGTTGGGAGAGAATGCCTTTCTCAAGAACTTTTGCTAAGAAAGGAAGTTTGGAGACAGGCCTAAAGTTGTTTAGATCATCCGTGTTAGCATATGTTTTTTTTTAGTAAGGGGTGACTTGCCCAACTTTGAGCAATTGGGCATAACCTCATTGCTTAGGGAGCTATTTATTATCTTGGTCCATAGAGGTGTCAGGGCTTGGTTGAGACTCTTCACTAGGGAAGCCGGGTCAGGGTCTGCTAGGTGAGAGGAGGCCTTGGCTTTCAAAATCATCATGAGATGTCCATCTCCATGAGTAAGTTGAATGTCTTCCAGCTCCTGGGAGTTGTGATAGCTTCTGAGATTTTATTGCAAGATGAGGGCTCATGTAAAGAGGCCGCCCCTTGAGAGTCTGAGCAGACCAAAGGAGCGTAGGTTCCCTCCTTTGTGATGGGAGAGATTCCTGTGGAAGGCCGAATGTGGTGACCAAGTGAGAGTTCAATCTTTGTTATTCTGTCATTAAAGAATTTCGCTAATTTGTCACAATGTTCTTTAGTGATATGAGGACTTTCTCCTGCTGGCTTGAAGGATTGTTGTTTAATGGTGTTGAAAAGTTCTTTAGACGGTTTTTTGCTTTGTCTAGTGCCCTGCCGAAGAAAGAGGCTTTTTCTTCTAATATGTAATTTTTGTAATTTCTGCATTCCACTGTGAGCTGTTGAAGATGGGTTATGGACGGTTTTGTTCTCCAAAGGCTTTCCGCAGCTCTGAGTTGCCTTTTTTCCGAGTTGAGATCTATTGGTCTAGGTTGGCTAAAGTCTTTGAGTTATAATGTACTGTAATTTTCTCTGTTGTAAGGTTGTCTGTTGGGGGTGGAGTGAGCTTTGCCATCATTCTATCTTCCAGATCAGTCAGAGGACTCTGACTAAGTCCATTAGCTAGTTTTATGAGAGCAAATAGGGGGGAATGTCCATTTGATTGAGTTGGAATTGAAGGATGTGGTGATTTGACCAGTCAATTGGAAGGATGCTTATCACTTTGTTACCGGCTATGATGGTGTCAAGGGTTGCGCCTTCGGCATTTGTTTGGCCTTTGCAATGTTGGATAAGATCTTTGCTGAGTAGGAGTTCACTGAGGGATTGGATTAGTGTATTTTTCTCATCATTCCAATGAATATTGAAGTCACCTAGGATTATGTTATTGTCATTGGAGAGTGAGCAGTGCATTATTAGTTCCAAAGGTGAGCGCGTTCCCTGGTGGATGATAGTGTAGGTGACATTTCGTTGTTTTATTGTTCTTCATCATTATGTTCATGTTGAGGTATTCAAATGTGGGGTAGGGGAAGGTGTCTGTTTCGGCCATGAGAATGCTACTCTTGTGGATGATAGCTAAGGTCCTCCCTGTCTTTCTTGATGATAGAGAAACCAGGAAGGACTAGAAGGTCCAGGATTGGACAGAAGAAGTCATTTAGCCATGTTTCTGTGATGAATGCAATGTCAATGTCATGGTTCAGGAAGGCTTCAGCTAGATCCGTTGCATGTTTGGAGGCTGATCTGTAGTTTAGGAGCATGCAGTTGATATTATTGGTGCAGCTGAGTTTTTGAGCGAGTGGCCCTGGGGGGTATTGATTAGATGTGTTGGTGGTCTAGGAATTATTGGGGGGGGGTTGGGGTTGAGGTCTTTTCGGATTCCAGTTATCATTTGGATTTTGAGGTGAGGTTGTCTGGGGTTAACGTCAGGTTGTAGGTTTTAGCTAAATCCGTAGGTTCACTCAGGGACATCCGGGGGCACAATCTTTTCGGTCTGTGAGCTTGGTTGTTGAGCCATTTTGTGAGCCAAAATTGGGGCTGGATATTGGACATTCTCAAAGGATGACTGATGCTGGAGGAGGAGGGGAGGAGTGGAGTTTGGGTGAATTCCAGATGAGCTTTGAGGATGTTAAATATTTTGCTGATGCCCTGCTCTTATTTTGTCGAGATGATTTACCAAGTGAGTCAGTCATTCATCTAAATTGATCATGGACATTGGATTCCGGGAGGCGAAGGAGGAGGTGTGGCGACGTGATTTATCATATTCATGGTGTTCTGGATAATCAGAGTATAGGTCAGTGAGAGATTGGGTCAAGTTGCCACCTGTTGCTTCCCTGATTTGTTTGGGACTGGAGTGGGTATTTTGAGGGCACCTTAGTACTTTTGCTTTCGTCGAGTCAAATGAGGCTGGGGGCAGTTTAAAAATACCGTGCTCGGGCATCTCTAGTACTGCATTCTGCATGTAGTGGTAGTGAGAAGGAGGGGAGGGGATTTGGTTTGAGTTAGTGTTGGCATGGGGGTTAGAGTATTTCTGGTTGGAGATGTATCTCAGAGCTGGTCTGGTTTCTGTGTTAGACTTGATTAGGAGGACCTCATCGTGAGAGTGAGTGGCTGTTGTGCATTTGGGAGAGATACATAGATGGATAAAGATCTTTATTTGGTTTTTAAAAAAAAGCATAAAAGCAGTAGCACTGCATGCTGTACCACAGTAAAACTATTTGTAGCACTGAACTGTAACTGGGGCACTGCATCGTGCCTGTTGCACTGCAAACTGCCATACTTTAGTGCAACAATGTATAATGTCTGCAACAACGTTCGCTGTTTTTGACACTGTTGACTGACTGTAATACTGCTCACTGCACGTTGGTGTGACAAGTGTTGGTTTCCTAGAATTGCAGATTGACTGAAATCTTGTGCGTAGCAGTGCAGACTGATTACCACTGCACGCGTCCAGCACCACTGCCCTCTTTGTAGAACACATTCACTACAAGCTCACGTTGTCTATATTGTTGTACACTGAATGCATGTTATGTTACAGAGATTTGTGTAACACTTCATTTCCATTACTAAATGTAACACTGAGTGATGTGTGTAATAGTGCACAGACAAACACTCTGTAGCACTGCTTGTGCTCTTGTTGTTATCTGCACATAGAGTGTAACACCGCTCGTTACAATTAACAATGCACAGTAACTTGCACTTGCTCCAGAACCTTGCTCCTCTCGGCCAGCGACTCCTCCTGTCTGGCTCTGGTAATTCGGGCATGAGAGGGATTTACACCCACAGTTAATCCTGCCCACAGGAGCTCATGGAGAGTGCTCCTGTCCCATCGGCGGCGGCCATGTTTTTTACATTTGTAACCTAATGACTCTCACCCTTCCCTTTCACAACACTTTACCAGGCCTGCCAAGTATCACGCAACAGGTGTGACGCTCACGCATTTCAGCGTGGTGTTCCGCATCACCGCACTGAAATGCATTGTCACGCATTTAATGCCACTCTGAAACGACTGGCTACGCAGGGTGCCAGCGCGCGCCGCCGCCGGCTCTGCTGCTCCCCGCAGACGTGCTGCCAGCAGCTGGGCTCAGTAAGTTAATAGTTAAATGTCTGCTCTCAGCTCTGGAGTGGCTGAGAGTGCTACAATGTTACAAATCTGCCCGGCAGCCGGTCGTGCCTGGCTGCATATTTCCTGCGGCACGCGGCTTAATTCAGACACGTACCACTGAGACTCATGACTCACTGCCACTGCCAATAATTACCAAGACCGGGGAGCGGGGCCTGCCCCTCAGCAGTGGTTGCTACTGGCTGTGGCACACCATGGGGGTCACGTCCTGGAGGAAGAGGAAGTGAGGTAAGGTCAGAAGCGGCGGGAAATCTGAGTCGAGTCCTCGGTGCCGTGCTGCTGACTAGTGTCTGCGGAAATAACCCCCCCGCGTTGTCGGACCGCCGGCCAGATCGAGAGCAGCGACTGATTAATTTCTGTCACTCACCGGTCCGACAGGACACACTGACTCGACATGGCCGCCGCGTATCTGAGGCATCGACTGCATCGTGGTGGTGATGATCGCGGGAGCAAAGTGGTGCGGCCGGGCGGGGGACGAGTCAGTGACTCAGTCTGGGAGAAGACTGCAGAGGGCATCATGCAGTGTGTGCTGCAGCCGCGGGTGCCTGTGCGGCTCATGCGATTTGAGTAAGGTGGTTCCGCGCTGTATGGTTTGCGGGCGGCGCCACAAATTCAATGATGGCACCGCCATAGCTGCCAAGGTTTCAGATTGCTATGTGTGACATTTTCATAATTTCAGTGTAATTATGAGTGACATTTTAACTACTATGAGTGACACTTTTTCGCGAGCAAAATCAAGCAATGAAGACGAGGGAAATATCTAAATATAAATTACACCAGCCCTGCCAAGTACCACGCACCAGGGGTTTGACTAACACACATAGCTGCCAAGATTTTAGCATGCATATTAATGACATTTTTATGTGTATACTCTACTTATGAGTGGCATTTACGTCTATCATGTGACACTTTAAATAACATTTTATCAAGTTAAGAAGAAAACGTGTATGGGACAAAATAGCAAATCATCCATGTATTGTAATACCTAGATTAGATCACCAAATCCAACAAAGGACAGTTTAGGATTTCTAAAGTTGGTGTGCATGAGGTCCCAGAGTACTGTGGTTCCTCTAATTTTTTTAATAAAATGTAAAATATATTTTGTTTCATTAATTGCAACGACTAACCGCTCCACCATCATTAACAACCTTAAAAACTCCTTACTGCTCTCTTGACCCCCTCCCTCCTCCTTCAAGGCCTCAAAATAAACAAACCAGGGACAGAGGAGAGACCAGGGGAGGGGGCGATAACAGGGCTTCAGAGGGGGGAAATAAAAGGGAGTCAGAGGAGGCAATAACAGGTCCTCAGAAAGGGCAATAAGAATGCATCAGAGGGAGCATTAACCAATAGAGCAGGCAATAACGCATCAGAGGGGGCAATAATGAGACATCAGAGGAGACATTAACAGAATAGAGAAGGCAACACTGGCTTCAAAGTTGGCAGTAATGAGGCATCAGAGGGGGTATTAACAGAGAGATGGAGCAGGCAATAACGGCATAAGGCAGGACAATAATATCACCTGGAATGGGTTAATTAATAACAGGGCAATAAATAAGGAAATCATACTACTTCAGAGAGAACAATCATACTGCATCTGAGGGGGCGTTAAGAGGGCATCAGGGGGGTTAACATGGCATCAGAAAGGACAATGATAGGGCCTCAGAGGTGTCAATAACAGCACATCAGTGGCAGGAATAATAGCAAATTAGATAAGACAATAACAGGGCGTCTAAGAGTACAAAGGTGGTGCTTCAGATGGGGTAATAATGGGCATCCGAGAGGGCAGCAGAGCGAATCAGATGGGTTATATTGTCATCACAGGGGCAATAAGAAGGCATCAAAGAGGACAATAATAAGGCGCCTGCGAGGATAACCAGACACAACAATAATATGGCACCAGCAAGTGCAATAACCATATACCGGACACAATAATGAGGCATCATAGAGGGCAACAATGAAGCATCAAGGAAATGGAGCATCAGGACAAGAAATAACATGATTAATTTTATAGACTAAAACACAGGCTCTGGGCTGGTACCTATTTGGGCCGCGGCCCGGTCGCAGATGCAGCCAATTCAGAAAAGTTACCCAGGGATTGTAGCGCCAAGTGGCCGCGAGGAAAGTATCACAGGCCGCCCCCACTGAACTCATGAGGAGTCAGGACAGCGGCACCCCGATCACTGTGTGGAGGCCGCAGGCAGGGTGGCAAACAGTCCTGGAATAGCGTCCTCGCCTGAGCTCAGCCTGTCTGCAGTGCCGCAACCAGCCCTTGTAGACCAGAGTGAGTCGCTGCCTGCAAGCGTCATCCCCCTGCAGCTTCTGGACACTCAGACTCATCTGCGACCGGGCCGCGGCCCAAATAGGTACCAGCCCAGAGCCTGTGTTTTAGTCTATAAGATGAATCATGTTATTTCTTGTCCTGATGCTCCATTTCCTTGATGCTTCATTGTTGCCCTCTATGATGCCTCATTATTGTGTCCGGTATATGGTTATTGCACTCGCTGGTGCCATATTATTGTTGTGTCTGGTTACCCTCGCAGGCGCCTTATTATTGTCCTCTTTGATGCCTTCTTATTGCCCCTGTGATGACAATATAACCCATCTGATTCGCTCTGCTGCCCTCTCGGATGCCCATTATTACCCCATCTGAAGCACCACCTTTGTACTCTTAGACGCCCTGTTATTGTCTTATCTAATTTGCTATTATTCCTGCCACTGATGTGCTGTTATTGACACCTCTGAGGCCCTATCATTGTCCTTTCTGATGCCATGTTAACCCCCTGATGCCCTCTTAGCGCCCCCTCAGATGCAGTATGATTGTTCTCTCTGAAGTAGTATGATTTCCTTATTTATTGCCCTGTTATTAATTAACCCATTCCAGGTGATATTATTGTCCTGCCTTATGCCGTTATTGCCTGCTCCATCTCTCTGTTAATACCCCCTCTGATGCCTCATTACTGCCAACTTTGAAGCCAGTGTTGCCTTCTCTATTCTGTTAATGTCTCCTCTGATGTCTCATTATTGCCCCCTCTGATGCGTTATTGCCTGCTCTATTGGTTAATGCTCCCTCTGATGCATTCTTATTGCCCTTTCTGAGGACCTGTTATTGCCTCCTCTGACTCCCTTTTATTTCCCCCTCTGAAGCCCTGTTATCGCCCTCTCCCTGGTCTCTCCTCTGTCCCTGGTTTGTTTATTTTGAGGCCTTGAAGGAGGAGGGAGGGGGTCAAGAGAGCAGTAAGGAGTTTTTAAGGTTGTTAATGATGGTGGAGCGGTTAGTCGTTGCAATTAATGAAACAAAATATATTTTACATTTTATTAAAAAATTAGAGGAACCACAGTACTCTGGGACCTCATGCACACCAACTTTAGAAATCCTAAACTGTCCTTTGTTGGATTTGGTGATCTAATCTAGGTATTACAATACATGGATGATTTGCTATTTTGTCCCATACACGTTTTCTTCTTAACTTGATAAAATGTTATTTAAAGTGTCACATGATAGACGTAAATGCCACTCATAAGTAGAGTATACACATAAAAATGTCATTAATATGCATGCTAAAATCTTGGCAGCTATGTGTGTTAGTCAAACCCCTGGTGCGTGGTACTTGGCAGGGCTGGTGTAATTTATATTTATATATTTCCTCGTCTTCATTGCTTGATTTTGCTCTGCGAAAAGTAGTCACTCATAGTAGTTAAAATGTCACTCATAATTACACTGAAATTATGAAAATGTCACACATAGCAATCTGAAACCTTGGCAGCTATGCTTTACCTGCAAAACTGCTGGTACTTGTGATTTACAGCATGTGATTAAGGTAACGTTGAAGACAGGCCCGAGTTAGCGATGATGTAATATTTAGCCATAATTTAGCATTGCAGAATATCTCCTTTGATCTGTGGACCTGGTTTAGACATTGCAATTTATCATTTTAACTGTGCGCATAAATGTACCAAGTTCCTGTAGCTGATTCTTTCTGTGTGTTTTACACACATGAATGAAAGTGGAATGTCATAGGTGGATGCCTCTATGTAATATGTTGCATTGTGCTTTGCAGTGCATTGTGCAGCCCGTGTGACTTGTTCTATGCTGGAGCTGCACCTCCGCTGTTTGTAGTATTTCAAATGTTATGTTATTGTTTGACTTAGACCCGTGCAGGTAAACAGAGTGGCGGGTGAGGATTCCAGTGAACCAGTTAGTTCATCGTGGGACCCGTGCAGGCCGGCTGCTGCCTGTCGTGTACGATCATCCTTGGAATAAATCTTCATGCGTACCTCATGTCTCTGGAGATTTCTTCCACAACATATTGGCAACGATTGTTCCTTGACCACCAACATTCCTCGCTACTTCATTTTCCAGCATTTTTGTCGAATTTTGGCTTGGACGTCTCGGCTGTCCGAACCTCGGGGCAGAATTACCAGTCCCTTGCACTGCCAGTTCGTCACTTTTTGTGACACACTGGCAGCGCAATACACTGACCCATATTTACAAGGACAGGAAAAGCCACCCTGCGTGGCTTTTCCTGTCCTTGTAAGTATGGCCCCTTTACACGCAGCACTTTGCGTGAAAGGGGCGTTCCATGGGTGTTGCTGTGGGTGTTCCCACGCAACACCCATGGAACGAGACACATTTCCAGATTTACGAGGAATCGTAAATCTGAAAATGCGTGTGAATGCTATGCCTCCCCAGGGGAGGCGTAGGGAGGCGCAACGAGGAGAGATGGATTCATTTCTCCTCGTTTTTGTTTTCTGTTTCTATGCGTGCTGCATTCTGCAGCACACATTGAAAGAGGAAATCACCTCTAATTATTGTTTTTGTTCAGGAAGGGTTCCCTTCCTGCACATAAACAATCATTGAAAGAATGCTGTTTTTCAACTTCTATGTGTGCTAATGCAGCACACATATAAGTTGAAAAACGGCATTTCAGATTGTTTTTGTGCAGGAAGGGAACCCTTCCTGAACAAAAACAATCTCCCCATGACGCAGGCATCCTTGCACCATGGTGCAAGGGTGCCTGCATCAGCGCATGGCAGCAGTTTGTGCGCCAGCGCAGGGGGAAGCACAGAGATGCGCATTTTGTTGTAAATATGTCGCATCGCTGTGCTTTTCAAACGAACGCAGCAAGGCGCAGCAAAATGACTTGCTGCACCGTGCTGCGTTAGTTTATTGTACTCGTCTTTTGCCAGTCTGAAAGTCCAGAGGGTGTATGACACAGATCCCTTCTGTTCTTTATGCCACGGAGCACCTTTTTGTGGCACTTTCTGGTGTTTGGGTGTCTGAGCAGGCGGAGCGCAGCGTGGGCGCTTGCCTTAGCCTTGTACACACTTTGCTTACGTTCAGTGTTGCCATATTTTGAAACCCATGCCAAGCCCAAAGACGCTCAAGTATAAGCCCAAATTCAGCTCAACGCAAACCAGTGTCAGCCTAAAAAACAGCCAAAAGTCGAAACTCTCAAATTTTGCAAAAGTAGTCTTCAGAAGACATTTTAAGGATGTATTTAAATTCTATTCAATATATAGATAGTGGAGGAGGTTAACTGGCCACCTGTTTTAATAAATACTCATTTTCAAGACCAGTCACCACTTTGACTTTTCATCTTGTAGTTCTGTCACCACACAACCAAACCTGAACCTGGCATTCATGAATTACCTCTACAAAAGCAGATTATAAACCACTTTATATCTATGGATAGGAATTTCAATGCTATCTCAACAATGTGGCTCCAAAAAAGAATACTGGAAAGGTTATGCAAAATTAACACTACACAATGATCTACATATTAAGAAACATCCCCTCGTATTAAAGTAATTGCAACACAACTTGTTTGGCACTGCTTAACATTCTATGTACTTGTCTGAAGATATTCAACAACAAAAAACTCCTTCACAATGACAGTATGGGACAACAGCAAAAATAAACATTGCAGTAGACAAATCTGAAATACAGTTTTTGTGCACAACAAGTGTACGTAAGTGTGAAGCAACAGTGGGAAAACTGACGGTTGCTACAGTAAGATGAGAGCTCCACACTTTTCCCGTTAAAATGTAAGGCGAGGCCAGAAAAGAGACAGTCACCTAGTCTGACCGATTCCCACTCCTCTGATCTAAAGTCCTTCACCGTGACCACTTACTCTGGCACTGAAAAGTATAGAGGACATTGTTGTTTCCATTGTGTTGCAGCAAGTGCTTGACTAAAGCTCCTAGTCTTGGCAAGCAGCAGATGGATTTGTTTGGGGTACAGATGAACGCAAGGCTGTTGGAGCAGAAAGGAAAATGACCCAGTTTCCCAGAACTGTTGGCGACACCCTCAACACCGACACTCCCTCAACTCTGATACTGTCATACTGTTTGTGTTCCATCCCACTTCATTCCCCTTCATCATTAGCACTGTCTCACTCCCAAACCACCATTGGTCTGGGCCCTCTCATGAGGTTCCTTTACTCCTCACCCAGCCAGGGCTTTAATTATTCTTGCTCTTAACTTTAAATTACAGCAAATCGCCATGAATGATTGCTCAGGTGCAGGAAGGTGTCACTTCCTGCACATAAGCAATCATTCAACAAATGTTGATTTGCAACTTCTATATGTGCTGCACAGTGTAGCACACAGAAGTTACAATTTGCCATTCTGGATTCTTTATGTGCAGGAAGGGACACCTTCCTGCACATGAACAATCATTCTCTTAATGCTGGCACCCTTGCACTATCGTGCAAGGGTGCCTACGTTGGCGCTACGCAGCTGAGTTTAGAGCCAGCGCTAGGGAAAATGCAGGGATATGCTGCACCATTGTAAATACGGCACATCTCTGCGTTTTCAGAATGGAGGAGCGTGGCATTAGCAATGTTTGCTTAACACCACACTTCGCCATTCCCTTGTAAATATGCCCCTTAGTTTGGTGTGCGTGTAAATCCTGCATTGCCGATCCCTGGTGAGTTGCACTACTCCTGCTGAAACAAGGCCAACGGAGGTACCAATGGCTGAGGCGGACTGGCCTCAAGGGACCTGTGACTTCAGTGACAGAGTCACTATTGCTCTAGGGTGTGCTGCTTCGTAGGCCTACCTGCAAGACTGGAGGTGAACTTCAGTATGGAGTGTTGTGGACAGACCTTCAATGTGCTATGACACCAGGGCTTCTAAGGTCTAGCTAGGGTTTCTAAGGTCTAGCATGGGAATGTGCTTCCTCAAGAGAGTGGTCTGGTGGACTGGTGATGAAGGCTGAACCTGGTTCCCCAGTACCAAATTCGGCAGCTCTGGCCATAGTGTCACATCCTTTCCCCCGCTGAACACCATACTGTCCCACTGAGAGAAACTAGCGCTGCCTTCAGCTACATCCCAATTCTGCCCCGCTATAAACACCTGGATGCAACTCAATTCATATTATGCACAAGAGTAATATGCTGCCTGAAAATAAAGTAACATCATCCTGGAAAAAGCAAACCCTCATAGGGAATGCAAGATTAAGTAAAACATGTGAAATGTAGGCAGAACAACATGGTTATTACCTTAACACTTTTATACTCATTATTTAGAAATCAATGAGTGTTTTTGCCTGAAACGTTAAGCACGTGACTACAGGGCCCGGAAGGGACCCGTTTCAATGTCCATTGCTTAAATCCTTACAAAACATAAGTATTATGGTTTAAAAAGACCACATCCCTGAACACTGAGCAGTAGTACACATTTTATAAACTAAAATAAGGAAAAGAGCTGATAAGGATCACAATAAACATTTTCCACTCCAGTCATCAACCAGGTATTGCAGAACCTCCTGGGATGGTGCACTACCACACCCAGGGAAAACAATGTTGTTCAAAGAATAACGAGAAAACGAAAGTATTGCTTCAATGGCAAACTCTGTAAAGTGGCGCTAATGTGTTTGTGTGAGAATCAAAACCAATCTGACCACTTTGCAACTGCTGTGTAATGCTTTATTCAGTAATTTATTTTTCCTATTTTGCACCTGTTTTTTCTCTTGGTCCCAAGGGAGCACTTTGGAACAGAAATATGTAAGAAAAAGACAACATTTCTAACAAAAGTGTTTCTTTCTTTTTTGCATCTATTTCACATGGGGAGGAATGAAGGAAAGTAGAATGAAACAGATGATAAGAGACGTTTATTGAAGCACGGGTTTCAGCAAGTGAGGAGTTGAGAGAGAGACAGAAAGAGAGGGAATAAAAGAAAGAGGGGGCAGATTGCAACGGCAGTGCAGAAAAAGTGGACACTTCCCACACTAATCACACCTTAATACACCTGCTGGGCACCAAGGGACTCACACGAGCAACAGACGCAGGCTGCAACCAGGGTAGGCAAACCAGCCCTGCCTTGACACTCGTGACTCCTCCTCTCTCTCGAGCTCTTGTGGTCTACAGCACTCCGAGTACGGTGAGCACCAAAAGAGGCAAATGAAAAAGTTAAAAAAAAAATTATGACAGGCCTGCCCCTCGCAAGATCATTGGTCCATTCTCTCTGGGGGCAGGCCATCATCAACAAGAAGCAGGGCCGTCATAAGTAGCGCGTTCGTGCTATGAATGATTGACGGCCCTATTACAGCCTATTACAGATTCTCTGTGGGCGCCGCTGGAACCACTAATTTTGCGCACACTTGGGCAAATGTCGCCCAACATCCCGCAACCCGCCAGGGTATTTTTTTCCCGCACAAATGGGAAAAATGTCGCCCATTTGTGCTGGAAACCGCCCAATTTGGCAACACTGCTAACGTTGTCCTCTGTTGCCTGGAAACATTTGGATCTCTCCTGACATCGGACCACATGCTGTTGCTAACGTCAGACCAGAATCTGTTGCTTGTGATGTCACACGCAGCGGCCATATTGGATTGATCACTTTACATCGTAAATTCAGCCACACATGTCAGCGCGAACAGAGTGCTTTGCAGTGTTCACCGCTCCGAGCATATTTGCATATTTGCTCCGCAGTGCCTCATTCATCAGAGACACCACTTTCAACAAGAGACCACAGTCTACAAATGTATCAACAACCTAAGGTATTTTATCTTTAATTTTCAAAAGAAGCAACTTTTTTATTAGTGGGTTCGTTTTCAATCGTCATGGCCACTCCTCAACAAATAACACAACCACCTCCCTTCTTGGCTCCTCCTGGCAAATCCACTATTAAATGAGCATAGTGGTTTCGTCTTTTTTTAAATCATCTAATTGCAATAGACACAGGGGTTATAGCTCACAAACAAAGCGGCATATTTACAAGCCCCTATCGCCATCACAACATCACTTTCAGTGAGGTTGTGATGGCGATAGGGGCCTCGCCTTATTTACAAGGCAGCGTTAAGCCACTTAACAAGGCTTAACGCTGCCTTGTAAATATGGCCTCTATTCTCGCGATGCTTAGTGTAAACGGGGTGGGCGGTGGGTATTGCGGTGGGCTTTCCACCGCAACACCCATTGATTTTGAAGCTCTCCCCTATTTACAAGGGCAGCATAAATAGGAGGCAGCGCCAAAATTAAGACCAGGGAAAACCTGGTCCTAACTTAGCGAAACAAGGAGAAATGCTTTATTTCTCCTCGTTTTTGCTTTTTCCATGAGTGCTGCCTTGTGTTTCTGTGTAGGAAGGTGTCTCTTCCAGCACATAAACAATCTATAAAAAAAAAAAAAAAGACATTTTGTAACTTTCATGTGTGCTGCATTAAGCATCACACATAGAAGTAACAAAACGGCATTCAAAGAATGTTTATGTGCAGGAAGGGACACCTTCCTACACATAAACAATCTTCCCCTGCACGCAGACAACCTTGCACTATGGTGCAAGGGTTCCTGCATTGGCGCTAAGCTGCTAAACTTAGCGCCAGCGCAGGGAGAAACGCAAGGCTGCACCATATTCTTCTAAATATGGTGCAGCCTTGCGTTTCTGAAGTGGCGGAGCGAGGCATTAAGCTAACGCCTCATTCCGCCACTTCTTTGTATATATGGCCCAAAGTTTTCAATTTTATTTGGCAGTTTGGGGCTTACAGTGCAGCAGATATTTAACGATGTAGCCCCTATTCCCACCCCTAGAGCTCCAGCTGGTGATAATTGGAATATTTATGTGGAAGCAATTGAAAGGTTAAAAAATAATTTGCAGAGGAACCTAACGTCACGCTTGAAAGACATAATTTTGTAAAGCGGAAACAATTGGTTGATGAAAGAGTCAAAGAATACATAGCTGCGCTTAGAATACTTGCTGCTACTTGTGAATTTGCTCCCAATTCGGATACCTGCATTTGTGATCAATTTGTTTTTAATTGCGCATCAAAAAAAATACAAGAGGGGTTACTAAGTTGTCGCAATCCTACACTTAGCGAAGTGTTGAATTTGGCTAAAAGCATTGAACGATCTTTGATCTCATCAAAAGTTTTGAACCCTGATGTCAGGGTCAGTTTCATTGTTGACTCCACCTCTGCTCAGGAAGTTGATTCAGTGTGTGCTGTGCAAAATAAGTCAAAATTTCAAACACAAAGAGGAAGTGGAAAGAGGAGCTCTACAATGTGCAAGGGATCCCCTGTGTCCCAGGGTCTGCAGGGCCTTGGGTTACATCCCTGCACCAATCACTGATTTGCATGGATCTGTGTGACATTAAATAACAACCCTCCATGTAGGGCATTTGGAGATCAAGCAGAATCATCCACCAATTCAACCAATCCAGTGTCCAGTACTGCAGTTGTGAAATGTGACACAACTCTGCAGACAGGTCCTTCTGTTGCATCTGCATCATATAATAAGCATTGGCAATGCCAGTAGGTTTGTCGTTGGCAGGCTGGTGGGATGGTTAATTTCTTTTTTATTTTTAATTGCAAGAAAGTGCCACAGAAAGAAAAAAATCGAAACTTAAGGCCACCTAAACATAGTCACCATATGCTTGAATTAAATATTTTTATGTGTGTATGTATTTATATTAGGGATGGAATACTCTGGTAAGAAAGCTATAGCTGTTTCACATGCCAGACCTAAAACAAACATTGTCAAAGTCAGTAAGTCTAGCATTGGCTGCCACATTTTCCTTAATCAATCAATCAAAGCCATTTGTACAGCGTGCAGCTACCACAGCTGATGCGTCCCGGGGCTAAAGCAAGACTGAAGAACAGACTGGCCAGCTTAATCTATGCCTGACTGAAGAGCCATGTTTTTAGATTCTTCCTGAATCCCTGTTCTGTCTCGGCCAAGTGTAAGTAGGTGGGCAGAGTGTTCCAGAGCTTAGCAGTTTGTACTGAGAATGACCTGCCACCTCATCAAGCTTTAGCATAGCTCGGAATATGAAGAAGTCGCAGGCGATTCGATCTCAGGGCTAACAAGCTAACCCTATTCCTGAGATAGAGTGGCCCTGTGCCCCTTAAGGCTCTCAAGGCCAATGTCAGGGCTTTAAACCCGACCCTCTTGGCACCTGGGAGCCAATGAAGCTGTCTCAGATGGGAGGAGATGTGATGGCGAAAAGGGACCCTACGAATTATCTTAGCCTCCGCATTCTGAATTGTTCGCAATATAAGAATAAGAAAGGCTGGAAGCCCCAGGTATAAACTATTGGCATAATCCAAATGCGAGGTCACCAATACATGGATAATGATCTTTTGGCTCTCCTCTGGGAGAAAACGCAATAGCTTTCTGACAGATCTTAATTTAACAAAACAGGATGAGGAAATATGCTGGATTTGACCTGTAAAAGAGAGATCAGCATCAAACCTAATTCCTAGATTTCTAGCAGACAAGACCAAAGCGGTGGAGGATTCAATTCTGAAGGCCACCAAAGGCTAGATGGAGGAGGCGATGCCTGACTGAAAAAGAGTACCTCAGTCTTGTCTGCTTTAGTTTAAAAAAGTTACTGTTTATCCACTTTGAGATATCTTTCAAGCACTCTTTGAAGTTAAGAAAGGCTGCTTCAGAGTGTTCTCTAAATGAAAACATAAGCTGCGTGTCATCCACATACGAGACAACCTTAACTCTCCAGGATTCGATGAGAGTGGCCAAAGGGGCTCATTATAGATTATAAAGCAACAGGCTAAGAGCAGAGCCATGTGGCACTCCACAAACCAACGATTTGGACGAAGATTAAAAAGGGCAAAGAAAGACCCGTTGAGATCGATCTTCTAAAAAAGACCGCAGCCAAGATAAAACCGTGCCCTGAAAGCCAAGATGACCTAATCTCTTCAGCATGGTCGAATGAGCTACCGTATCGAATGCTGCAGACAGATCAAGTAGTACTACCATTAGCAGAAGCACAACCGTCCAGCGTCTCTCTGACTGTTTCAGACACTTCTAGTAGTGCGGTCTCCGTGCTGTAAACTGCACGGAAGCTGGATTTCGTGTCATGCAGCAAACTATTGGATTCTGCAAAGGAGGATAATTGGCGCTGAACCATCTTTTTTAAGATTTTCGCAGGTGCCAATAGCAAGGAGATGGGCTTAAAATTGCTTGGCACTCCCGGGTATGCATTGGGATTTTTTGAGCAGTGGCAGCAGGAACGCCTGTTTCCATACTGCAGGGAATATTCCAGATTTGAGAGAGGTATTCCAGATTTGATTCAACAATGGATTTACCCTGGAAGCCACCATTCTAAGAAATTGAGGTGGGCA
The DNA here is from genome assembly GCA_963921515.1 of Calotriton arnoldi. Taxonomy (NCBI): domain Eukaryota; kingdom Metazoa; phylum Chordata; class Amphibia; order Caudata; family Salamandridae; genus Calotriton; species Calotriton arnoldi. Next base: position 234,835 of record CAWUFW010010441.1, on the reverse strand, counting down.
GGTATCCTCTGGGGAGCCAGACTTACAATTCAGAAGCTCCTCGAGTGAATCCTTTTCGGATATTGAGAAAAAAAATTCAGAAAAAATAGCCAGAAGGATGTTGGATGATGGTTGTTGGTTGTTGTCTAGTCCAGCTTCTAGCGGGAACGAAGAGTAAAGTCTTTGAATTTTTTCGTCAAATCAGAAAGGCTTGTGCAAAGAGTAAGGGAAGGATGAAAGCCACTTTTTATTACTTCCGGAGTGGTGAAGGATTTTACGATATTAAAGATATCTTTAGAGGAGTTCCCTGCATTCTTGATGCTCCTCGATAAATGTTCTCTCACCTTATGTCGCATACGTTTGTGGAATTTTTTAAGGGCCTCCTTATAGGCGATTTTTGCTGAGGGATCATACAACCTTCTCCAGCAGCGCTCCATCCTGTTACAGAGGCTTTTCTCTGCTCTAAGTTCCGCTGAGAACCAGGGGGCCGATGGCTTAGCTCTATTGGCTGTAACTGTTTTTAAAGGGGCAAGCGTGTCCAGTGCATTAGAGATCCAAACGTTAAAGCGGATTGAATCGCTGTCGGGGTTGCCCTTAAGGGACGGCAAGGTTGCTTGAAGGGCGGGCCCAAAGGCCTCCTTCAGGACTTTCCAACAGTTCCTCCTCTTTTCTGATGTTTTGTGATTTATTAGCTGCTTTCCCTCGCCACAATGGCTGAACAGAACAAGAAAATGATCCATCCATAGCAGGCATATGGGGGCCTCAATTTGCAGACTGTGGCTGTTTGAGAAGATTAAGTCCAGAGTTTGGCCTGCTCTATGGGTCAAGAAGGTAACTAACTGGGTTAGGTTGAGGCCAGCTAAAGTCAGGTTTAGCTGGGACGCCTGAGGGCAATTCGGGACATCGGCATGCATGTTAAAGTCTCCCAGAACACTGAAGTTAGCTACTGTAACGTCAGTTGGGCAATGGCATCACATAGTTCTGGCACACAGCTATTAGAGCAATCCGGTGGCTTATAGACCAGCATATCGGCGAAGAAAAATGAGGGCGTAAATTTAATACAGAAGTTGAGGCCCTCGATATTACCGATTTGGCCCAGCCTAGATGTAGAAACCTCCCATGTGTCCCTCAAGACAATGGCAACGCACCCACCCACCCTGTCCCCACCCCAGTTGGCGCACAAAATCTGAAATCCGGGGGAATAGCCAGGGCCAAATCAGGGTTGGAGCCATCCTTCAACCACGTTTCAGTGAGAAACATAAGGTCCCAGGTGTTGTCAGATAATGAGAGCCATATGTCAGCCGAGTGTTTAGGGAGAGACATGCAATTGATGAGACAAGCTCTGACATTCACTCTTCTATTAGAATTCTCCATAGATGAAACACCTCTTCCATCAACCAAGGTGGGCGCCCCTAGATTGAAACCACAGGCGTTTCATTGCTTGATTTATCATGTTTTTTGTAAAAACTTTTTGGGGGAGGTGCCGGGCTTTTTCCAATATATAAATAAATCAGTTACTACCTAAAATATTTTTTGCCTTCAAAACTCACACAAACACATAGAACTCCATGGCGCTGAAGGGAACTACTTTGTGCGTGGATGTGCTCATTGTGAAAGAGAAGAATGATGTCACTCATAATGAAGTTAGCTTATGGCTGAAGGGGTCTGACCCATTGACCCATGCTGTGTGCTGTAGTGGGAGAAACAAACATGTGCAAGGCACAGTTATTTGAAAAATATGGACAGCAGGTCATGTAAATATTGCTGCTTTAAGATATTTGTGCAAAAAACAGATGGTGAACGAATGCTGAACAATGCAAACATTCACCCGCAGTCAGCAGATCTGAGTTTAATCCATCGTTTTTTTGTCAACCATGCCACCCCAGTTTGGACCCAGCCATATGCAAATCAGTCTTGACCGTGTTTCTCATGGGAACAGCCAGCCCGAACTGCCAAGCCAAGTCCTCCCTGGAATGGAAAGAAGCATCCTGGGACCGGTTTCAGGGCATCACCCCATATCAGCCAGGCTAGCTTGAATCCAGTGGAGCAGTGACACAGGACCCATGTCTGGGAATACCCTTCCCACTTAGGCCGACAAATACAAAAAACAGATGATGGACGGAATGCTGAACAATGAAAACATTGTTTTTTTGCTCACCATGCCACCCCAGTTTGGACCTAACCATATGCAAAGCATTCCGTCCATCATCTGTTTTTTTAATTTGTCGCCCTAAGTTGGCAGGGCATGCTGAGACACTTACTTACCTTTATTCACAAAAACAATCCTTAGAGGCCTATTCCTCTTTCCACAGACCTTCTACACAGTAGTAGCCTGTCTGTCTGACCTCTGCTCCGCTCCATGGGGGGAAAAAAGCACAACTGCCATTATGGGCCTTTACTCCTCATATAGCTCTTGCATCCTCCGGCCATTGGCTGGGTGGGTACCAGAGGGCCTCTATCACTCATTTCGCATGGCGTCTATCTGCATCACCTTTGTTTAGAGGCCGCCCTGTACCTGCGCTCTTAAAACGTGCAGCTCCCGGCGCCGTTGTTACCTCGTCATTTTCTTCTAATGTGCACCGTACTCCGCTTTCAAAGCCGGGTAGGTCTGCGTTCACCTATTGGCTGTCGGCTTTCTGCAGCTGCTCACATCTGGAACGTGCAAGGCAGCAGCGATGGTTTTCAGTGGCTGCGCACACTTTTATCTTCAGCTAATTTCTCTGCCGCCTTTTCATGTCTTTTCCAGCAAACATCCTGCTTTCCAAGCCCCTCTCCTTTTCACTACCTTTCTCGCTTCCTCTTTGACGGCTGTTTTTCTCTCTGATCCATTTTCTTACCTTTTCTTTAGTGTCGTTCTCTCTACCCTTGTTCCATTTTCTTGGCTTTGTTTTCTCCCGTTTAGTTTCAACCTTTCTTTCTTCGCTTTCTTTATTATAAGATGATTCCTTTCCTTTTAAGTTTTTTCTCCCCCATTTCTTTGGGTCCTTTCCCTGTCTTTTTTCTTTTTTTGCAATTCTGGCTTCTTTCTCTCTGCCTCCTTCCCCTTTCTTAATTGTGTTTATTTCTTCATGCCTCATCAACACTCTCTCTCTTTAGCTTCTTTCTCTCATCCCACTCCGCTCCTTTTTATTTGTGATTTTCTCTCTGCCTCATTTTCGCTTTTCCATTTTCATTACTTGATACCCTTTTCTCCCTGTTTCAAGCACCCTTTCTTTTATTTCTGTCTTCTTCATTTCCCCTTCGTTTTCATTTGCTTCGTTCTCGTTGCCTCATATTCCATTCTCTTTCTTTAATTTCTTCCCCCATTGTCCCTCTTTACTTTCTTTTCACATGCCAATTTCACCTTTCCTTTTTGCCAAATTTCCCCTTCTCTTTCTTTACTGTCTTTCACTCTTCCTCCTTTTTCCTTTCCTTTCCGTTTTCTTTCTTTCTCTCTTATTTCCACTTTCCTAAATTGTTTCATATCTCTCTTCCCTCCTTTCTCTCTCATTCTGTTTGCTTCCTTTATGTAGATTCCCTTTCACTTTTCGACTCCTCCACCAGTTCCCTTTCTTTCATGCAACCTTATTTTCTTTGCTTCCTTTTGCACCATATAAGAGCCCTTTCCTATTCTTCTGTTCTCTTTGTTCGCTGTTCCTTCTTCCCTTCTCTCTGTTATAATCTCTCTCAGTCCCCATTCCCTCCATAGCAAAGTTCAGTAGAACGGTTGTCTCCAGGGTGGCGCTGGCTGTGTGTGGTGGTGGTTGGGGGTGGGGGGGAGGGGGGTGATTTAACTGCCTCTCAAATCGTCTGGAGCACAGGTACAATCATTTACCTGAAAGAGTACCAATTACCAGCTAAAAATATAGATGCATGATTCTATTACTGAAAGAAAATTACGCACGGGTGCAGATTTACCTAAATGCCAAGTTTAAAGGAAATGACATCACAGACCCTTTGACAACTGGTGTCATCACTGAGCGACGGCTCCACTGCAGGTCTCCCAACAGCCCCTTAATTGCTACGGGAGGACTAAGGTAAGGGCAGGGAGTGTACATGCGGGCACTTTGCCTCTGGTTCACTTGCTATTCCTGGCGCTGCCTTTTGCCCTCAGAGTGCAGGACAGGGTCACTGTGGGTATACGCATAGGTAATACCTGGGAGCCACTCGCTTCGCCGAAAGGATGTTCATGCAAGTACAGTGACAATGATAGGCCCCGGCCCGGTTCTGCGCAGTGGATTATTTGCTCCAGTCAGGCCTGGCTCCAGTTTGTGAGAGCGGGGAGCGAGGTGGCTTGCGCACCGTCGCGGGCCGTGGCTGGCAGTGGCTGCAATAAATCAAAAATTTTAATCATGATGATTATCATTGTGACCGTGACAATCATCATGATTAAAATGTCTGATTTATTGCAGCCACGCGGGACGCGACGGTGCGAGGCGAGCAGGGCAACTGCAATGGGCGGCTGCGGGCGCCGCGTCCGGGCCACGATTAAAGTAGAAAGAGCCTCAGGCCCTCAGCCGAGGTAAATTAATACAGGGCCCGGTTCTACTTCTGCGCTGAGCAGTGGAGACGACCGTGAGGAGATGATTGCCAGCACCCCACTGCCCCCGGGTCCGACTCTGATTCACTTTCAAAGCCGTAAACCGTTTGATATTAGGGCGGGTGCTCATTGAGCCCTAATATCAAAAGGTTTACGGCTTTGAAAGTGAATCAGAGTCGGACCCGGGGGCAGATTGGGGATGGTGGGGCCGCCGCAGACATGTTAAGGCAAAGGGGCAGTGGAGACACCAGCAATAATGGCAGGGAGGGAGGAAAAGATGGAAGGGATGAAGAGATGAAGATGGGAGGAAGGGATAAGTAAATAAGGAGGGAGAGAGAAAGCGAGGAAAGACTTCTAGAAGAGAAAGATAAATGAAGCATGAGAGTGAAGGGCAAGGGGTTGTCCGGAGGGATGACAGGAGAATGTGTATGGGTATATATGACTGGGTGGGTAACCTGGTGTTCTTGAAGGTCATCATCTACTATTTACTGTGCTTTGAAAGTTGATACAATTAAATATGTAATGAAAAATGTGCAGTAAAATGCACCATTTTGGTCTGTCTTTTTCCAAACATTTCGTGGGGGGAGAACCCCCCCAAACCCCCCTAGTAGCAGTCGGGCTCGCTTGCTGCGCTCGCTCGCTCCGTGCCGGACAGGGGCTGGTCTGGCATAATTTGCCAGGGCTGCTTTCAGTTCCCAGCCCGGCCCTGTGCACTGCTCAGTATGAAGTGAAAGAAACTCTTCACCAGGAGCAGAAACCACAAGATCCAGGGGCCTGAAGCCTGCATGGATGTTGTTGTGAGAAAGTAAATCAACCTGGAGCCACAAAGATCCTGCAGGCACAATGAATTATAGTAAACCAAAGGACAGCCCTATGCCAGAGGGTTGAGGACCAGGAGAAAGTATTTCAGGAAAGATCATGTGGGGAGGCTGCATCACATGAACCCCAGACATCATTCCCAGTACCCAAGTTCCAGCTGCTGAAGCTCTGGGCTGTTTATTCAATACAGATACATATAGGACTCTAAACTCAAACAACTGACAAATACGCTGCATGATTCCTATTGCTTTTAATCATGTAGTTAGTCTAGTAGTACATTACTGCTAAGGGCCTCACTTAAAGGTGGGTGGAGGCAATATATACCGCTCAGGCACATTTTAGGGAAGCACCACAGTACAGTCCGCGTGCGAAAGATACGGTGTGGTCTAGTGCTGTAAGCACAAAGATTGCTTTCTCTTGAGTCTCCCCAACTCTGGGTTTAGCTTTTTCTGATTGCTCTGTTCAATTGCACCTCCAGCAGTGATGGTGCCCTCCATTCCGTTCCTCTCAGGCAGGTCAGCCTCTAGGGGCTTCAGAACTGAGAGCCAGCCCTTCCTTCCGAGTCAGACTCCAGGTGATGAACCCTCACGTCTGTGAAGCTGGCTATCAGGCAGACATCAGCTCTAGTTGCACAGCAGTCCTCTGAGTCCTCTGTGCAGCATTCACTTCCTTGCTCAAACAAAACTTGGAACTGGAACAACACGTGGGTCAGCAGCTCCTACTTTCATACCGTTAAAACAGACCGGGGGAGGAGTAGTCTGTCTACTTTCTCAGAACTGGTTTAGGCTGGTACTTCTTTCTTGTATCTTTCTTGGCTGTCTTCCACACACAACTTTTGTGTAGAGTGATGCTCCTCGCAGGGTTGTCTCCAGTTTGGGGAACCCACAGCAGAGGCAGAGGTATGAGCATTCTGCACTGGGCTGTCGACAGCCACACTGGAAGGTGATCAAGAAAGAGGAAAAAGGCTGGCCTCGCTTAAAGGATCCCTCACACTTTGTATAGGGACTGCAGTCCCACCCCTCATCCAACCATCTACCAAATGGCAATGCCCAGGAAGTATTCAATAGCCATCCCTCTTAGCAAAAGAATCTAATCGGATTTCAAAAGGGAGCCCTATCTCTTCATTCCCCACTTCATTATCTAGGTCTCCTCCCTCCATCTTCAGGAATACCAGCAATACACTTGCACTGTCTGAGAAAAAAACCTCAATTCCACCTTTTGCACATGGGTCTTCCAAACAGGAACGCACAGGCCTCCATTACTTGGATTTATTCATACACACAAAACATGTACCACATAGGCCACACACATAAACACATGCATAACACGTACTGGGGTGTTAGTGCTAGAACATGGATTAGCACACAGAGTGGGAACATGACAAGAATGGGTCAGTAGGTTTTAACTTCAGTGGCACCGATAAACAGGTCTGGTCACATCTACGGACACACAAAACACAACACTCTGCCACCAATGCTCTATACCCTAAACCCTTGATGGGGAAAGTAGTTCACTGCCAAACAAACAACATGCAAGGTCTAAGACTTCACACATGTCAAGGGACAGGCCTAGTCATTAATGCACACAGTAGATTAGCATGAAGCTGGGACCAAAATCAAAAGACAGATACACACAGTTGGGCACTCAGAGCAGGTGAGCATGACTATGACCCATGCATGGTGTCATTCCCACCCTGACAATAGTTATTATAAAGCCTGAAAGCTGCTGGTCGACAACAGTGTGTCCAAGATCCCACATACTTGTGTATCCTCTTTAGTTAGGATGGTTTAGTGAGGAGCATGCTCTGTACTGAATATGCGGTGATCTGTGAGTCATAAATCTGAACCCTGGAAAGGCCAACAGCCTGATACTCACCTATTATTTACAGAACTTAGAAACAGCATGAATGTGGTAAAGCACTACCTAAAAAACAATTCTGACGGATAATTCTAACCTAAGATACCTCACATTTAGAATACCTGCAAGAGCTAGACTGGATCTGGCAACTTCTTCAGCAATAATCTAGCCTTCAGATAGGTGGTGCTGTGTGGCTCTGTTGAGACTCCATACCCAGGAAGCGATGGATAACAGCCTCAAATAAGCACCACTCTTGTGTGCTGTCAGTTCTTTTTTACTCGCCTTTCAAAGCAGGTCAGGAGCGCCACTCCTAACTCTGTCAGTCTTCAACAACTTCCAAATTCTTGCCACTACTGCAGGAAGTAGGTGTCAGTCAGGAATCTGCACAATGCATTTTTGGTGCCTGAGATCCGGTCACAACTCAAAGTCGTGCTATAGGCGCATCCTCATGTACAGGGCCTCATGTTCGTGATCGAGCAACCGGTCCTCTGCAAACTCCAGTTCCTGCTCGATGATTACCACAAAGTGAAAGTCGATAATATATGCCATAAGCACATGAAAGCAAAGTTAGACTCAACCCCATCCCGCTACTTGAAGTCTGGTGAAAAGGTGTGAGAGTGTCAGTCAAAAATCTTACCCCCTCCAGAGCCTTCTAACTCTACCCAGCCCCATAACTGGTCCCGGTGGCCCCAAATTCACTGGGTTGTCTTTGACTGCAAAGGAAATACTGGCCTTCCATGAAGTCATGCTATAAATCTTTTGGACACTTTCGGCTCCTCTAGCATACCTGTATGCCAAACAGAGTCACAGTTGTGCTTCTGCCAACCTCTAATCCCTAGACTCTGCCTTGACACCATTGCTATTAGAGATTAGAAGCCTTATTCTGGGCTTCTGATATCGTTCGGGACATACCAAATGTTCCCCATGATAATCGATCATGAGGAAGAGGACAGCTTGACACCCCTCCCTATGCTAATAATCGCCTCTATCTAGACCACAAAATACCAGCGATATTGAAACATCTACAGAGATTCAGGTGGTCTCCAAACTCGGGCCACTAATTAAAGAAAGAGCTATTATGCAGTAGTGTTCCTAAGAGCAGCAAAAGTACTGGACCTACAGTAGCCTCACATTGAAACTAAGGCAAATTTTTTGGCTGGAATCCTTCCGCCAGGGCCAACCTCATCTGAGCCTCTATCGACAATCAATAAAGCCCATATAGACACTCTTGGCTGCCTGGATTAAGCTATGTTCCAGTCAGTCTACCTGTGATCAGGTTACACAGACCTGCCCCTGGTGATCCTGATTTTGTGACAAAGCACCCTACACCCGAAAGCCTGGTAGTACTGGCGACCATGAGTAAAGTCAGTCTGAATGCTTTTACGTCCCAGTCCTTCCCAAACAGATAGTCGGAAAAATGGCTATATGTCCACTCATCTAAATTGGGAGGCCAGATAATCAGCCGATCCTCCACCGGAACTTACTCTGTCAGGCCATCGGACAATTTTGGACATGGCAGAGATGGAGTAATCTCCTGGGTTGCCAAACTATGGTCCACTGGCATTTAAATTCCTCAGTAGGTAGGCATACTACAGCTCCTTTGTGACAAAGTATGCTTACCACCAATGTATAATTCAAACCAAAAGTGGAAACATCCTAGGTTGTGGGTGGAAGGGGCTTAAGTGCAGAGTGCTGGCCAATAGTTTTTAATGAATAAGGTCATCGCACACAAAAACCAAGTTAAAACAGGATAAAAGATAGCTTGAATACTGTTATCACCTTCAAGCTAGCACAGGGGTGTTTAGATTTGTGGGAGGAGAGGAATAAGGTGGGGTGTGCTAGCCAGCCAAGAGCTAGGGTATTCCTATGCTAGTTTCTTTAAGTAAAAGCCTAATAGAACTTGTGAACTTCCCCCTCGCTGGCAGGGGTGCATGCCATGTTTTCAGAGAAGCACAGGTCTGAGGCCTCCTTGCAGCTCCTGATGCCCTTAGTCTGAAATATAGGGAGAAGCAGGGGGTGTCGCTCATCCGCCAGATTGGAACAGCAACACAACAGATGTAGCCAGAATTATTTGCGGTAGCTGCGTAGCCTACATGAAATAGCCTCCTCTTTACGTGCCCAGGCAGGATTAAAGTCCAAGATTGACAAAGCAATGAGCCTCATGTGGAGGATTTTCCTGTGAGCCTGGGCTGAAAGTGCATGATGAAAGCAGGGTTGTGCTTTCCCAAAGCTGTAAGATGCATCCAATGACTCAGTGGTGAGGCTAGCATGAAGTCTTTCGGTGTACCATTCAAATGAGGTTATTATGTCTCCTGCCTGTTCAAAGCTTTTTTCCAGGCAGAAATAGGAATTTCATGGAGTGCAGGCTGTCTGCCCTGATCTTCAAGTTGCTAATTGCCCTTACCGAACCCTAATTACCAAGGGGAGCCCTCCTCTTCAAAAATAGTTTTCAGGTGGTTTTTGAGTGAGGCCTCTGGGGCTCGCAGGACCCTGATGTAGAACTTTATTAGATCCCTAGACCCAGTTCCAATCTCAACCTCGTTCTTCTGGCTTCTCAAGGGGCAAGCAACACTGCCTTGTCCGCCTTGAACCGGGAGTCCATTAAAAGCCTGCCAAAGGCGCCTCGAAAGGCCAAATGGCCATAATTAAGGCCCGGGATCAATTTTACTTTCAAACTGTCAGCCTAGGCTCGGCAGTTGAACTTTGTAGACGATTAATAAGTGCTTCAACATGTGGATGACAATTAGACTGAGACCTGGGGTGCCTTAAGTGAGCAGCCTGTTTGGCCCCCTTTGAGAGCCAGACCCCAAGGTAGTTATAAGCTGGCGCTGTAGATATTGGCAGGTCTCTCAGTTTCCAGTGGATTTGTTTTTTTATGGGGATATTTACCAAACACGACTACCTTTGTTTTGCTCTGGTTTACCTGCAGATTGTACTCCTGATTGTACCGATGGAGTGCGTTGAGGGCTCCCTGTAGGCCAACTCTGGTGTGGTCCATAATTGCAGTATCATTTGCATACTGCAGGATGGAAAGTCACACCCTACCCAGCCTTGTAGTAACTAAACTGGCGCCTTGCAAGGCAGCACCCAGATCTGCAGTGTAGAGATTAAAAAGTTGGGGGGCCAACACACACAGCCCTGTGTAAACCCATTGTTCGTGGGGGAGCTTGTTTAAATCTGAACCCATGTACCCTGATATACAATATGATCATCCTGAGGAGCAAGGGCAGAATCCCCCAAGTAGTCAGCTACCTCGATCCACCCTGTCGAAGGCAGTCCTATAATTGACAAAGCAACAGAACAGGGGGTGTTGCTTCCTCCCGACTGCTTGCGAGGCTACATATGCCAGCGCTATTATGTTATCCATTGTTGAATAGTCTGGCCTAAATCCAGATTGAAAAAAACAGAAGAATTCTTTTTCTGTTGCCATATCTCCAATTAACTTCAGAAGGACGTGGGCGTAAGCTTTGGCTTCCTGATCGAGCAAAGCGACAAGCCTATAATTTGCTGGATTGGAGCGATCTCCCTTTTCATGAATGGGGAAAAGAACTGAGCCTCTCCAGGAGTATGGCGTCATTGCAGTGACCAAAGCATAGTTAAAAAGTGACATTAAAGTTGTCACCCAAAAGTCTTGCACCGGTTTGAACAACCAGGATGCTTGTTTCCGGTCCAGGGAAGACCTGGCTTGGCAGTTCAGGCTGTACTGTTCTCATAGGAAGCAGGGTTAAGACTGATTTGCATATGGCTGGGTCTAAACTGGGGTAACGTGGTGACCAAAATAACGATGGATTAAACCCAGATCTGTGACTGGGAGTGAATATTTGAAAAGTTTCAACACTCCATCCATCATTTTATTTTGTGATGTTGTTTTAAACATGGAAGCAAGAATCCCATTCGGCCCTGGGGCCCCATCATTCCTAATTTTTTTGATGGCCGCTATTACTGCTCCTTCAGTAATAGAAGTACCTTGAGGGACCCATGGATCTGGTTCAGAATGGAGCAAAAAAGAGGCTGCCGCCGCCACCACCGAGTCAGTTCTGTATAGCTGTTCAACATACCTGATCCAGACCTTTTCTACCACACCCCTCTCCTTAGTCTTCCCTGGATTGCTGAGATGATTTATGTGCCTCCACAGGCCAGAGTGGTTCTTCTCTTTTAATAGAGTGAAATTTCTGATCCACTCTGACTCAATCTACTCCCGTTTGCGCTTCCATGCTGTCTTTTTGTACGCTGCCCTGAGAGCAGTAGTGGATTGGCCATTATCTGTTTTGCAGTCTCTTCTCCTGGCATCCAGGGCCTTATGGAGAGCACGTTTGCAATCAGTTGGCTCCTTAGGGCGACTGGTGGCATGCGTGGAGATTGCAGATCTATTGCTTTAGGGTTTACGTTGACCGTTCTCCAGCACCTGTTGGAGGTCTGCTACGAAGTCCTTCCTGTCCCCTATCACTCTTGTTGAGATGATTGGCTTGAGGCCAGGCTGCCTCTCCCCAACCCAGGCTACAAGTTTGTCTCCCAGTTTTGCAGACCATTTAATTCTGTGGAGGACCTTATGGTGCTCTTCCTCTGTTGTTTCCCCAAGCACTGGTAATGGTAGTGATATAGTGGCAGCTATTTGCAAGATTGCATACAGAGGCCTATGGTCACTTTCATCCCTGTCATCAACTTCAAAGTCTTCAAGTGTGCGAGAAATCCTTTCGCTGACAAAGATGTAGTCTATTGTAGATATATTCCTAAAGGTGGGGTTCGGGAGCCAGGAGGGAGAACACACTTCTTTTAATATTTGGATCAAACTAAGTTTGTGATTGTAGAGAAGAGCATGAAGGGGTGCAGCCAAGCCTGACCACCTGGAGGAGTTAAAAGGCTTGCCCAAGCTCCTGATGTTAAAGTCCCCAACAATAATTGCCTGATGGGACTCATATTTAATCAACAGGTCATCAATTGTGCTTATTAGGACGTCCAGAGCCTCTTTCTTCTGGTGCTGTGCACGATTAAGATAGCAGTTAATTACTCAACGTCTCCCTCCCTAACCAAGTGGCGCAGGGGCGTAGACTGGTACGCCACCCAAGAAAAAACGTCTACGAGGCGAGAGGGTGCCCAGCTAAGCATGAACGTGTATGAGGCAAATGGTTGGGGCCGATGGTTTGATTGTCCGTGGTACGGGTGGACTGATACTTCACACGAACAGAATGGAGAGATCACTTGTAACTATGTTGCAATTCCTGATATGTCAAATATGGTGCTGTATCTATGTTGTTGTTATTTCTAAAAATTTCAATAAAGTTGGTTATCAAAAAGATAGCAGTTAATTAACAGCAGACATAAGGCTTGGGAGTTAAGTTTTAGGCCTGTGATGCATAGAACTTGGATGGCATGCAATTTAATAGTTATTTCAGTGGCAACTAATTTACGGGCATGTTTGATGAAAACAGAAAGTCTACCAGACAGTCATCCAAAAATATGTTCTGTTTTGTAGCTGCAACATGAAATTCATAGTGCCCGCAAGCAGTGTGGTTGCCGTGGCCCATGTCTCCTGGAGGCACACTATGTTGCAGTTGAAAAAATAGTTGTTAGCTGAGTTTTTCTCAAAATGTTTGTTAATTCACGCCATGTTCCAGGAGAGAACTGTCAGCTTTTAGTCACTGCCATCCTCCCTTTTAAATTTCCTATCCGTCTGTCTGGGCCTGATGTTAGGGATACTGCCTAAGAGCACTTTGAACCTCTGCAAGGTCTGCCTGAGGTGGGCAGGAGTACACAGCCAACTGGTTGTTGGAGCAAGTAATTATAAAAGCAGTGGGAGCAAAGGGCCATATTTGGTTGTTTCTGCCTCCAATGGTGCTGCTATTTGTGCTGCACAAGACCGAAGGAGGGGGGGTGGGGGGTGGTAAAGAACATGAGAGTGGAGTATTTCTCCAGGCCGGGGGGGGGGGGGGGTATTGAGCATCTATGCCCCAATCAGCTTACTGTGGCAGTTTCCTGAGTAAGGAAAGTAACTGCAAGTTGAAATCGCTGTTGACGAAATCAGGCCTAGGTTGATTCACCAACAGTGTCCCTGGGGAGATTCTAGAATCTTACCCGCTCCAGGTTGTCTGACTGAATTTGGGCCAAAGATGTTACATGTTTATAAAGACGAAGGATGTTCCTCCTATTCAGGATGTCATGTGGGCCCTTGATATGGTATCTGGGGGTGAGCACTACCTCACAGACACAGGGGGGTTTGTTTAAGGCTGGTGACAGTGCTGGTTCCGATCCATGTTCCTGGATAATATTAGGGGCCTGGGCACAATGCACTCGACAGTTCATTTCCAGATTGGCTGCTAGCTGGCATTGCTGTAGTGCGGGCTGCCTGTCAGACAGAGAGGACAGTGAGTGTGAATATAGAGGTACCCCCACCAGGCACACAGGCACTACAGAGCTTGTGGCACTTGCTGGGGTGTCCTTGGTGCAGTCATCCAGCTTCGTTTTCTTCTGCACAAGTTCGTGTATGTGTTCTCAGGCCTTGGATTTGCCTCGCCAAGGACTCCTGTGTGTTGCTGGAGGGCAGTTAGGCTCAAGTGTAGTGACCTCTCTAGCAGAGACTTTCTTGCCCCCCCCATTCGAAGGTGAAGTTTGGATATAATGGCGCGTCGTTATTGGTTTCTGGAGTGCATCTGTTCATGGTGGATGGCGGTATCACCCCTCTTTTTGCTTTGGCTTTTTTGTGCTGCTTCCTCAGCTTTTTCTTAGCCCTCCTGAATGGAGGGGCTACTAGTGGCGCGAGGCTGAGTGGCACCTCTGCATTGTTATTCCCTTTGACCTCAGCCTCGACGCAGGCGCTGGTCCCCGATTGGGAGGACGGTTACTTCTGGGGTGCTAGGGAGGCACACTGTACCACCTATCAGCATGCAGGAGCCTTACTGAAGAATTTTCTGGATCTAGTCTGGCGTGTGTGGACATTCTAAAATGAGAAATCTGCATTTAGATTATCCACCAGAAAGAGCGTTACCAAAGTTAACTAGTTCATTATTATTGCATATGCAGAAAACTCCATGCATATAGTAGTAAACATGACATAAGCTTATTATTGAATAAATGCATCCTGTTCCCTTATAATAGACATAAAACAAACTCGGCTCCCCAAACAATGCACAGCTCCGATAGCCATTGAAAGTGAAGTCCTGCATTGGGGATGGGGTCCAATCTCTTTCTTACACCTCAGCTAAAAGAACTTCTTTGCACCATAACGAGTCTCTCAAGCCCCCATTCATCAATCAGCACCCACTCAACAGCCACCAATTCTCTTTATCAAGTGCACCACCAACATTTTCATGATCTGGCGGTTTTCTATTGCTGCCCTGACTCCGTTCTGCACCATCAATAGATGCCTGATCAATTCTGTGCTCCTTTTCACCTCACTGCATGGTTGGAGGATTATATCTCCCAGAGGCTTCCATCCACTTGCCACAATAACTGACATGTATACACCTAAGCTGCGCTTCAAAGAGAAAGTAACAAGTTTGTTTCTCATCTGACCGGATCAACACAGCACCAGCATACTGCACACATTGAAACTGAGGCAGTAACATGACAAATACAGAAAACCTCACCAGATTTGGGATGCTAGGGATATGCAAGACCTATGAAGCAGGGGGGGGGGTGCATGGGTGTACATTACACCCCCCAGATAATGAACACTCTGGAAACAGAATAAGAAGCTCATATAGATTTTGTAATGACGCCTTTGGAATTCCGTGACATAAACTGATGTGTAGAATTATGGAGTGCAATGGGCAGCCAAGTTCTTCAGGTGTTAGATGCTCCTGTTGCGACAGGACTACTTTGGTCCCTTTCAATGAATGTCCTTTGATCATATCCTGAAGCGCTACAGCATTCATCACGTTTCAATTTGGTGACAAGCAATGCCCCCTACACCTGCAAATCAACTGTAATTCTTTACGCCATCCATCACTCACATTTTCGCAGCAGGGGCCAGGGAGGTACTTTTGGTTGTTGCTTATCAATTCATGCAGAGGTTTCAGCATACTGATTTTGAAGTCAAAAGGGTTGCAAAGATGCTAGGAAAGCATTAACCACATTGATTACCACTGGCTTTGTCAGTCACATTTGCTTGCTTTCTATTCACTGGTTTTGTTTCAGTTTGTGAGCGTCCTTCCCATGGAGCTCAGCCTGTATCCCATTTGACTGGCCCCTTCTATGCATTCATAAGTGTCTGGTTTTTGCGAACTATTTTTTTTTTCTTTTTTGTGAAACAGGCAATGACAGTGTCTTGAAAATGATAATGTTTTGCAAGGTATTTCTAAAGATTTTTGCCTTCGCTATACTATTTTTGCAGAACCCGTTTTTGTTGTCTTTAGGAATCTGCACACTTTACGCTTGCTAACCAGTGGTAAAATGCTTGTGCTCTCCCTTTCAAACATGACAAAATTGGTATACACCTTATTGGATTATTTTATATGGTACCACTTTGTTGGGATCTCCTGCGCATTCTTACATGGAATCCTTCCTTGGTCGTGTTCCCTGCGTGGAACACAGAATGTGTGGAGTGTGGCAGTTGCTGCCTGGGAGCTGCTGAGATGGGACATGAATAAATGAAGTACTTACCGAATTGTAGCTGTGCTTCTTTTCATTGGCGACGAGTTGTCCCATTCTCGCCCTCCCGTTCCTGTGTGGACCAGTGTCGACCTGCCTTCTTCCTGCTTGGAGCTGTGTGGCGTTTTCTTCTCTCCTGCGCCTCTTCTTCGAGTCACATCATCCTTGTGGACTTCTGTGGATTCCTGTGTGGTTCCGTTCCTGTCCTGAAGCTCCGACGTCGATTTTGGGGAAAATTGAGCCATTTCAGGTACTTTTAGCTGTTAAGGGGCGCGCGATTGAAGCGGTCGTTGCATCTCGCGCTCTCTCTCTCTCTGTGATGTTATAGATGCGCTGCGCGTCTTCGGAGTTCGCCTGACTTGCCTGTCCTGCCTGCTACCCCCGCACGCAACGTCCTCACGCTGCGTGTGGCCATTTTGGTTCACTCCGATTCTCCTCTTGTGTTGTCATGACAACACCACGCTTGTTGTCACGCTGATGCGCACAGCTGCGGATCGGATCTCCATATTAACTAGCGCATCAGTTCAAATAACGCCACGTGTGCTTTCACGCTGATGCGCACAGCTGTAAACCCGATCTCCACGTTAATTATTTGCACATCAATTTAAATTACGT
Source organism: Calotriton arnoldi (assembly GCA_963921515.1). Classification (NCBI taxonomy): domain Eukaryota; kingdom Metazoa; phylum Chordata; class Amphibia; order Caudata; family Salamandridae; genus Calotriton; species Calotriton arnoldi. Next base: position 218,460 of record CAWUFW010010441.1, on the reverse strand, counting down.
CAATGTTATTTTTTTTCCCGCTGATGTGCACAGCTGTTCTCATGTTTGGTATGTGCACATTCTACAAAGCATAAGCTGATGTGCACTGCTTATTTCTACATCGTTTCCAAGTGAAGTCCACAGTTCTTCATCGCCATATGGTTATGAGCACATCTTTCAAGTATTCGCTGATGTGCACAGCTTATTCCTGCATTGTTCTTTCTTCGACCAACAGTTGCGTCATAAGGATTCATTGAATTTAAGTGTATCCATTTTTCCTGCTTCTGTTATAACTGAGTGGGCAGCAACTCACCCACGCTCTGTTTCAGCATGGATCACGTAATAGCTCCGCCACCCTTTCTACAATCTCCTGGCTCTCCTCCCATGATATGGTAACAATGGAAGGATACTTTTGAATGTTATTTGGAAGCCATCGATGGTGACACGTTCACTACAAAAAAGAAGAAAGCACTTCTTATGTATAATCTGGGTGCGGAGGGTAGAAGCATTGTGAAAACTCTAACCCTTGAAGTCGTCAGCACTCGTGTGAGTGGTGGTAATGATGGTGATTCCTTACTCATTGATGACTATGCATCTTTGATCAAGACTTTAGACAAAAGGTTCAACCCCAAGAAGAATGTAGTACTTGAGCGCCATAAGTTTCTGCAACGTGCCCAGATTTGTGGTGAATCTATCGATGATTTCGTTTCTGCACTCAGAACTCTATCTGTCACATGCAATTACAGAGAATTTAGGGATGAAATCATACGTGATCAATTAATCGAACGCACTTGCAACAAGAAAATTCAAGAGAAACTTTTGTCTTCTGACGACCCCGATCTTGAGACAGCCATCACGCTTGCGAAAAGCATTGAACATTCTCAATTTTGCATGAAGGAAATGAGCAACCCTTCTCAACCCACTGAAGTTAAACTACTGTCACCAAAGCACAATGTTAAGTCCACCAAAGTTCCCATTGAGAACACAACGCGGAATTCATCTTCTCTACCTTCCCCCAAGACCAAATCTGAGAGAGTACAACTCTTTTGTTTTCGTTGTGGGAGCAAAAATCATTTAGGCAATGCCAAGTACTGTTTTGCTTTGAACCAGACTTGTTTTAAATGTGGAAAAAAAGGTCATCTGGCTCGTTTTTGCAAAGCCATGGGGTCCAACAAGGGGAACACCCAAATTGTCAAGTCCATTGAAGAAGACTTTGTTGACTCTGGTGAAGAGAATGATAATATGTTATTAATGCTGTCTTCGTCATCTGTACAATCTGAGGGTGTCGTTGAGATTGCATCCATGGGTGGTTTACGTAAAAGAAAATCCCCCGCATGTACTATCCGTGTGAATGGGAAAATTGTGAATTTCTTGGCTGACTCCGGTTCTCCTTTTACTCTTATCAATATCAAGGATTTTGGAGGGTTAGAAGACACTCAGTTGCACCAGTCAGATATTAAAATGTTTGCCTACGGGGGCAAAAGAGTGGAAGTTCTGGGCAAATTTGAAGCAAATTTGGAATTCGGTGGGGATCTAGCCACTGGACCTGTATTCATTGTCAAGGATGGTGCAAATTTGTTGGGATGGGAAGAGCAGGGGGAACTCGGGATCATCCTCGATCCCAATCATCCTGACATGGTTTTGTCTAGACGTGAAGCTTGCAAATTTTACACTCCTCTTTCATCCTCCAATTCTTCTGATAGAGTAGTAGTGAAACACTTGTCAGGTGATGAGTGGATCCAAAGTTATCCTGAAGTTTTTAGTGACAAGCTTGGGAAGCTGAAAGGCTTCCAACACCGCATCATCCTGAAAAGTGGTGCGAGGGCTGTTGCACACAAGGTACGCAAGGTACCCTGGAGTTTGCGGGTGGAATTGAAGCAAGAGCTTGAACGCTTGTGCCGTATGGATGTGATTGAAGCCATTGAAGGATCCGAATGGTTGGCTCCCATAGTTCTTGCACGCAAGGCTGACAAGTCCCTTAGGATGTGTGTGGACTTGCGCGATCTGAATACCAATATTTGGATCGACCGTCAACCGCTGCCCAACATTAATGAAATGCTGGCGACGCTTGACGGAGCAAAGTATTTTTCGTCATTTGACATTTCTTCGGCTTATCACCAAGTTGAGTTAAGCAAGGAGTCCAGACATCTCACACCTCTTTCGTAACACCGGAAGGAGCTTTCTGTTACAAACATATGCCTTTTGGTCTGGCATTGGCTTCTGCTGTGTTTCAACGCCTTATGGGGAATTTGTTCAAAAATACAGCGGGAGTTGTGTTTTTCCAGGATGATATTCTGGTGTATGCACGAACTGAGGCCGAGCATGACAGCAGAGTTAAACATGTACTAGATACTGTAAAACTCCACGGGCTGACCTTAAGAAAGGACAAGTGTAAATTTTTTCGGGGGGGGGGGGGGTGGATTATTTGGGTCACCACATTTCCTGCACAGGGATTGAACCCAAAATTAAAATTTTGGATGCCATTCAAAATGCACCTTCTCCTACCAATAAGGATCAATTGCGTTCCTTTTTAGGACTTGTGGAGTACTATGCCAAATTTGTAGGGAATTTTGCAGATAAAACTTCCTGTTTGCGTGAGTTACTAAAGAAAAACGTTAAATTTGTGTGGTGCGAAAAATGTGTTTATCAATTTGATATCCAAAAAAGGGAAATCGTGCAAGCTCGCCCTTTGAAATTGTTCAACATCAATGACAAGTGTATTGTTTCTTCTGATGCCAGCAATATTGGTTTGGGCACTGTTCTAATGCAGAAAAGGAGTGACGGTCACGAGGAGATCATTGCGTTTGCTTCTAGGACACTTCGTGGTGCTGAGCGTTCTTACTCCACCATTGAGAAAGAGGCATTAGCTCTATGGTGGGGTTTCCAGTACTTTCGGATTTTCCTGTGGAGTAACGAGTTCATCCTCAGGACCGATCGCAAACCTTTGGTTGATCTGTTCACCACCAAAGGTGGTGGTCGTGCTACTCCACGAATTGCCAAATGGCAGTACAGATTACAGGAGTTCAACTATCGTTTAGAATATGTGCCTGGTGTCAAAAACAACATTGCTGATTGTCTTTCCCGTTTACCTCTTGCCAAGGACATCAGTGTATCTGCCGAAGATGATCTTGATATTGTATGTGCTGTTGTTGACGTGGTGAAGGGTGCACTTTCTGAGCAGGAATGGTTGCAAGCTTTATCTGTAGACAAAGATATTAAAATGGTTGTGGACTTTTTGGTTCAGGGGTGGCCTGTAAACAAGGACTTATCTGCTGAATTAATTCCTTTCAAAAGAGTTTGTGTTGAGTTATCATTGGTGGATGGAATTTTACGCAGAGGTGGTCTTTTGGTTGTTCCCACATGTCTGCAAAAAAAAGTTTTAGATCTTGCCCACGAAGGTCACCAGGGTATTCGTGCCATGAAACGCAGAATCCGTGAGGACTTTTGGTGGCCTGGAGTGGATAGGTCCATTGAGCATTTTGTCAGGGACTGTTGTGCATGTGTCCTCAGCGATAAGACTCAGGTGACTCATCCATCTCCCATTGATCCTGTGATTGTCAAAAATTTACCTTGGTGCAAACTAGCTTTTGATGTTGCTGGTCCATTTGGGATTTCTGGTGGTTTTTCTCTGTATGCCCTGGTCTTGGTAGACTATATGTCCAAGTGGCCGGAAATTAAATTTGTAGAGTGTGTTAATTCTTTGTCTGTCATCAGTTTTCTCAAGGAAGTGTTTCTCCGGGAGGGATTCCCTGAGGAACTAGTGACAGATAACGGAACTCAATTGGTGTCTCTGGAAATGCAAAATTTTCTCAAGGAGCATGGTATCAAACATGTTTTAACATCACTATATCATCCCCGCAGCAATGGATTAGTTGAGCGCTTTAATCGTGTTATTAAGGACCAACTGCAATTGGCTTTGGTGAATGGTTTATCCTGGCGTGTGGCTGTGGCAGACATGTGGGCAATCAGAACCACTCCCCATATAAGTACTGGGATATCTCCTTTTACATTACTTAGAGGAAGAGTTGCTGGTTCCAAGTTGAACAAGGATTGGATGTCCAGAAAGGAGGTTGACCAAACTAGACTTGGCAAAGTAGCGGATGTGAGAACTGCTGTCCTGTCCAAGTACACCACTGTTTCTGAGAGAGTTTCCCCTGTGTGTGTTGGTGATTGGGTAAGAATCAAGAAGCCTGGATTCATTCGCAAGGGGGCTTCTCGGTTTTCAGCTCCGGCTAAGGTGAGGGAAGTAAGAGACCGGGTGGTGGTGTTGGAGAATGGCAAGATTTGGAATAAATGTGCCATCTCTATTGTTCCTCAATCCAAAATGGTGTACGTAAGTGGGAAGATGGGTGTTCATTTTGACTCCTCTCATGTAACTCCTGTTCTTCCTAGTTGTTCTTCTTCTAACGCTACTCCTCCCAATAGGAATGATCATCCGAGCTATTCTTCTTACAAAAGATTTTCTTCCAGGATGAGATCTACGCCTGCTAAGTTTCAAGACTATGCTATGTATTGATGTTGCACTACGTTTCTCTAGGTTCTGATTTTTTCCGGTTATTGTCAGAACATGTTTGCAATGCTGGTATCTGTTTTCTTTATATTGTATATTTTTGCTTTTTATTCATCTCATTGCTTTGTTGCATATTTTCCTCTACCCTTTTTCTTTCTTTTTTTTCTTTCATTTGTGGGAAGGGAGGTGTGTTGGGATCTCCTGCACATTCTTACATGGAATCCTTCCTTGGTCGTGTTCCCTGCGTGGAACACAGAATGTGCGGAGTGTGGCAGTTGCTGCCTGGGAGCTGCTGAGATGGGACATGAATAAATGAAGTACTTACCGAATTGTAGCTGTGCTTCTTTTCACACTTGTACTAAGGGCCTGTAAATTAAATCCTGCAAGTGGGCTGCAACACTCATTGTGCCACCCTCTAAAGTAGCACTGTAAAACATTTCTCAAGCCTGCAGTGCAGTTTTAGAAACTGGCATTTCGACCTGGCAGAACAAACCTTTAGCCAGGCCTAAAAAGACCCTTTTAATACATATAACAGCTCATATGTGCAGCTTGAATGGTGTTTAAAAAGTAGGACATGCAAATTTCATGTTTTCCATGTCTTAGCAGTGAAAAGCCACCAATCTAATTTTTCACTGTAACAAGGTTAGCTCCCCCATAGACTAACAGTGATACCTTATTACATTTAACAAGTGATAACTTCAGTTTGGTAACATCTAGATAAATACTTCTTCCACTCTTTTGAACTGTAATGATAAATCCTGTGTAATAGCAAGTCAAATATCAAGTTACTATTTTAAAACTTCCACTATTAGGGAGTTGACATTTTCCTTCCTACAAACAAGTGTGGCTTTCTGCCAGTGTCCTGGGTCACATGACTGTTAATGGCTCTCCTGTGACGTGTATTACTCCCACACTCTCCTGTGTTTTGTTGTCCACTACCCACACTCCACATTGTCTCTCGCGCAAGTCACATATTGTTTTGTCCTCTGCCTGCTTCCCACTCGTGTTTCTATCCTATGTGCTACGTTCACCTCCTGCCAGTGTGGTTTTCACTTTCCTGGAAGCATCTATCTACTCCTTTCCTGTTTTCCCCAATGACCCCCGTGTTTCTTTTTTGGCACCCACCCTTCCTATGTTGCTGCTGTTGATTAGTGTCCGGCCACCATTGTGGTTATTGCTTTATCCTCCATCCATCCTCCCTCTGCTGTTGTTGTCCGCCCACCCGCTGTTGCTTTTCGCCACCCACTCTCCCTCCGTTGCAGCTTAGTGCCCGCCCATCTAACCTACCTCTGTTGCTTTTCCCCACTCACCCTCCATCCTGCCATTTTTGCTTAGTAAATGCCCTTATTTCTTTCCCCCCAATAATCAACCCTCTGTTGCTGGTTCTTCTCCAGAAATCCCCTTTCATGTTTTTTAAGAGCTTTGGAGAAATTGGCTTTGCCAGTAGGTCTCAAAGGGGAGCACTATTGACTTTTCCAGTGTTTGGTTTTTAGGTGTTTGTGTATGTTACGAGGTAGGACAGCATTTCTTACTAGCAGGACACTGACTGTGTGAGACAATGCACCACTTACATCAACCAGCTTTCTTGGCCCTTTACTCCCGAATCAAGGTTTGTGTCTCATGTGGCCCTGATTCCTGAAGCTTGTGTGGGAGGGTAACTCCAGAGAGAAGGTGAACATGTTGATGCAAGTGGTGCCAGATCATGGTCTGAGCCTTTGGTGCAACTCGTATGGTTTCAATAATGTTCTTCTTGTGCCTGGAATTCCAACCCAGCGGCATTTGTGGATCTAATATTAACTCTGGGGTGAAGAGGTACATGGGTGCTCTATAGAGAGAGAAGACTCACAGTTTTTAAAGTCGGATTTCTAAGGGTTGAAATTCGAGCTCACCAAGTGCTGTAATGAATACAGAACAGAGAATTCCCAATGGTAACTGTACACCAGAGAAGCTCTCAGGTGAAGGGTGTAGGAGAGTAGGATCTGCCTCTTATGTTGCCCCCACTTTTTTTCTGATGTTTACACTGGTTTCTGGCTATAGTCAGGCTGGGACCCTGCCAATCAGGGCCCCAGCCTCTCTGTTCTCTCTAAACGACTTGGAGTGCACTCTAGGTGCACTAGTGATTGGATACTGTGGTACCTTATGAGTCCCTAGTATATGGTACCTTAGGTGCCAAGGGCATAGGTACTTCACAGGCCTACCAGGGGCTGAAGCATGTATTATGCCACCCCTGGGAAGCAGACTAAATCTGACACCACAGGTCTGCTACTGCAGCCTGGGTAAGGTGGTGCAGGCACCCCTTACTGTGATATAGGCTACCTATATCACTACATAGATACACACATATAAACCTATAAGTCACTCCTATGGCAGGCCTTATCAATCCTGAAGGCAGAGTGCTTGGTTCCTATGTGAGAGGGTGCCCCTGCATGAGCAGAGCCCCTCTGCAGCATCCGGAGACCCTTCTCTGATGCGGTTTGTAGTGTAGCCTGACCATATACTCTTAAGCGCATTATAACCTCGCGTTAAATGCTAACTTTGGGATGGCTGCACGGAAACATGTCGTGTTTGGTGGCAAACATCTTGGAATACTACCCCCACGCCAGTTCTGGTGGCGGGGGTAGCATTCCACCTGTCTAGAGGGATAGACATGTACCTACTGTGGAAACGCGGTAGAATCCTGAAGAGCCCTGGCATCACAAAATGGATGCCACCAGTCACAGACACTGGGCTGCCCTCCTGCTGATGACCCACACTCGCAGTGGGGGAGGCCCAACAATAGGTATCCTGTCCCAAGGGGGTGTGACCACCTCCCAGACAGGGTTTAGTGTATTGGGGCTGGGTGGGTGCACTCCTAGAGTGCTTTGAAGTCCTGCACTGGGGGAGCAGAAGGCTCCTCTGTGCATATGCCCGTTCAAACCAGCTCAGGGGCTACCTGCCCCTGCTCTGGCGCGAAACTGGACAAAGGGAAGTGGGTGTAGCCACCCCTCCCCTGACCCTCCCATAGGTGGGGTCATAGAGCTAGTCCCTCCCTTCTTTTTAGTATAAGAGGGGAACCTGTGCATTGCAACCCAGATCTCCCTGGACGACGCTCTTAAGAAGAATACTGGACCTTCGACGTTCCACTACCTCTGGAAGACTGAAGAATCTCCCTTGGAGTCAAGGAGTGACTCCCCTGCTTGGCAGGCACCAAAACTACAACGACGGTCGCAAACTACGCCGCTCCCGCCGGAGCCCGAAGTCCCTGCAGCCCAGGAAGAGGATTTCCTGACTTCTCCAAGGCCATCGTGAGTCCCCAGCGAAGCTGAGGCAAGTGGACCCCACGAGCGACGAGGAACTGCAGCCCCTGGGTACCGTACACTATCGTCGAGTGCAACCCCTTCACGACGTTCTACGAACTTGTGCTTTGGACCACGTGTGGTCCCAGCCTCGAGCAGAGATCCCTCCCGAATTCAGAGGCCTACACCGTCCCGAGTGACCGTGGGCCCCTGTTGAGTGGATCCTCCCGAGGCGTCTTCGCGATCCCTTGCCAGCCGGCTTGTGGGTCCCCAGAAGACTTTCCAATGAAACCGAAGGGCTCCCCTGGTTGTTCCAGGCCTGCCCTGACCTACCCTTGCTGGGTAAGTCCCCCAGACCTTGCTGGTCTGCACCATTGACTTTTTACGTTTTCCACGAGACTTGCTGCTACCAAGGCTTGTTGGCTCCAATCGAGTCGCCGACACCTCAGTAAGCTGCAGACGTCGTGGGACACACCGAATCCAGCTCCTGGTCACCATCGACGCCGCCTGGACCACGTGGTCGAAGAGTCAAGACACCCGTGAACGACCCGAAGCTGTCGACGACGGTGGGCATTCATCTTCCTTGCCCAGAGTCACTGCCAAGTGACTGTGAACACTGTCCCCTCTGCTTTCAGGTCTTCCTCCTTCCGAATCCAGGCTTGGATTCCAACGGACACTTCTTCTGTCGTCGCAAGCAGCAAGTCTTCACTGGCTCCCATTGAAAACGACGCCGCGACCCGACACCAAAGGACACCTATGCACCTGGCTCCCCTGGGTGAGGTAACTTCAGCACTACGGTGCTCCTGTGGGTGTGGGCCCTAGAACTACTTACCTTGTAAGTGGCTTGCTTGTAGCTACCCTAGAAGTGCCCTAAAACTCCTATTTTCCCCGTGCGATTCTCGCACTGGCTCGTACAGGGCTCGCGTCTGTGTTAGACACATCGCGTCCAACTCCCTTGTAACTCTATCAGTATCCGCGTCCTTCGACTCGTACTGAACGATCGGTGTGTTCGCCTCGAACACGCCAGGGACCTGTAACATTGATAACTCAATCGCGTTCTCTCGCTTAGACTCGTACAGGACTCGCACCAGTGTCTGAACACCGCGTCCGTCCCCTGTGGGTCTCCTACAACTACCTGGGGTGGTTCTTTGGGGTCCCTCGATTCTATGTGCTCTAGATCACGGTCTAGCCAAGATAAGATTGTGATATTTACTTGTGCTAACTTATTCTGATAAAACATTGACTTGTACATATGTTCCTGACTTCTAATCTCATAAAGAGATTAGTAGAGAGTTGTTTAGTAATAAATACATATATATTTGATATATATACCTGTGTGGTGTCTTTTCATTTGGTGATTCAAGAGATTGTGTGGTAAAACAAGCTGCTTTACATTCCTCCAAGACTTAGCCTGAAGGCTGCTCTCCACAGCTACCACTAGGATAGCTTTCTATAAAGGTTGTCTTAAACCTACCTACCATAAAAGTCGAATTGTACTGGTGCAAGGTGTCCACTTTAACTAGTGAACAGCATATACCAGGCCAACTTCTCACAAAGGGATCTTCTTCTATGGCAGGTAAGCCTGAAGTATGGAAGTCCTGGAGTGGGGATCACAGTTAAGCTCTTTGGGTTACCAGAAAGAAAGCTTGCCTTTTCCCCAGGGAGTAATCCCCACTGTTCTTCAGGACCTTTGACGTTAGTTGAGATTAATCAGGAGCTGAACATCACATTTTATACATTTGAATAACACCACTATCTATTGTAGTCAATGATCAGTGCTAGGTCTGGATTTTAGGGTTTTATTTTAAATTATTCTTTATTTGCAATACAGAATGAAGAAGAACCTGATTAGTCTCAATGCATTTTGTACTAATCGATAATCATTCATCAATAAAACATAAATTAAGAGAGCATGTTCCATAAAGGAAAGCAATCCTGATTCTAAGAATGAGGATGGTTGGGGAAAATGAAATTGGTGTCAGTCAAAACCCACAAACAATCCCGATTCTATAGAGTTCAGAAAGAGCATGAAGCTTCTGTATCACATTATAGTTTCAATTGCAAATTCAGCAAGCTTATAAGGACATCAATAAAATCAGCAGCTCTGGTAAAGAGAAGCACATGAAACTCATTAAAGTCTCAAACAGCATATAGTATAGGCAAGGGTCAGAATGCAATGCGATGCAATCTAAGCGTGAGCTACTCTAGGAACAGGTATTTTTATGTCTGAGACAACATTCGCTGTTGCAACATGTTGCTTCTTCATCCTTGAGTCATCCAATCAGCTTCCAGACCGTCCATGGGAACAAGACTGCTTACCATGAATACAATAGCCCACAGACGGCAATATCGAGTGTAGCTCATCATATCAAATACAATGTTTAATTTCCAAACACTTCTCACCATTCATCTACTCTTAAGAATTTGTATTTTAAACATAAACTTTCACATTACCCCACTAAAAGATGGACATTTTATTCATTTGTCCATAGAGCTTTTCTTTCTGTGGGTGAAACATTTACAATGTTACACTAAACATTTTAATCCATCTACTGCATGATTCAAACAAATATGCGTATGGGAAGGTCAGAAACTAAACCTTTGACATTAAGGGCCTGATTACGAGTTTGGCGGTGTGGGAGCAGACCGAAATGCCGGTGGCCGACTCCTGCAACGCCAAACCTGAGATCTGGCCGCTTGCCAGATTACGAGGTGTTTCTCATGTCTGGCGGGCTGTTTTTGGGCAGTCCCACAGTGGTGCCTCTGAAAATGGGAATGCCAAAAAAAGTTCCTGCATGGCATGGACATTAAAGTCCATGCTGTACAGGAACTGTGGTGCATGTACACAAGGGGGCACATGTTGTGCCCCCCTGCATGCACCCCAGGGCCAAGAGGCACAAGGGGGCCCTGTAGGATCCCCTTTGTTTCCTCCGCCACGGTTTTCATGGAGGAGGAGCTGCCATGAAAACCGTGGCGGAGAGGAAACTCGTAATATGCTTGGTGGGACCGCAGCGGTCCCACCAAGCATATTGCTGCCTCTCCACCTTTGCGCCACCGCCAGGGAATGACAGTCTGATGGCCCTACTCACAATGGGGTGGTCGGAGCGGGATGCTGGACCGCCGCCTCCGCGAGTCTGGCAGTCCTTGGACCACCAGCCTTGTACTCAAGGCCTAAATCATTGATTTCTAAAACACGCTAACCTGTCAGAATATTAACATTTCACATTCTTAACCTGTGTCAGCACGTCAGGAAATGCAGCTTAAGCTATGTGGGTCTAGTACGCATAAATGTGGCTGCTTTCTGCAATTCTTTAAAGCACAAGTTTCTTTTTCTAAAGCACGTTATTTCTGCACACAATTTTAACAATATTTTCTTCATCAAATATAATTCTCCTCCAAACGGGGCGGGGATGCTCAACAACACGCTTGGGCTTTAAATAGCCTTAAAAGGATTCTACTCTAGGATAATCTATTAAACGGGAGGTACCAGGAACAGGCACAGAACTGTCTGGGGCATACGAGTAACAGGTATTAATAATGACTTCATGGTTCTCAAAATGACTGTCATAAAGCTGTTTGGACAGAGCTCAGCAGCACACTTGTGCCTGTCCGTACATTTTTAGGTCGAACTTCGATCGACCCGTTATATCTCTTCTGTGGGGTTTGGCACACCTGGGTCATTTACAAATGCAGGCTTGTTATTGGTGAATTTGTTTAAATGTCCCTCCTTTGTGGGCTTAGCTCCCTCGCTGGCGATTTCACTAGGAGATCGTTTTGTTTGGCCCGTGTGATGGCCTCTCCTCTCACCTCCCTCCTGTCTGATTTATTTATATCTGTTTTTAGCCTGCACTCAGCGCGGCCGCCTGCATGCCTGAAATAAGAGCAGCAACTGCGCACGTGAGCACCTTGCTTTTTATTTTCATGGGAGCCCTGATGACTGCGGGGAGAGGCGCTTGCGCTGGCCCTACACGCTGCTGCCTGGGAGACAATATCTTTGCAAATGTTTATTTCACATTTGCAGCCGCAATTGGCTGGTGCGCACGAGGTAGAGCAGTGTTTACAGCTTTCGCCGATTTACTGGCTTCACTGGTGATTTCTGGCTTGCGGGCTCATTTATAACTGATTACACACAGTCTAAGTGAAACGTAAAGAGGGAGAGCAGTAGTGTTGGTGCGTGCCCACAATGCTGCTGTGAGTTCACTTCTCTTTGGGCTGGCTTGGCTGTGTGCGTGCGCTCACCTGGGTTTGAATTTCACAGCAAGGGGTCCAATTTGTCAGGTGATATGCTTCTTAGTTGAGCAATATTTTCTGTTTTTGACACCTGGCTGCGCTTGAAACACGATCTAAACTGGACTGTTAACCCGGCACGATTTCAGTGCTGTGAACAGATTTTTTTTCTTTCATTTTTGAGGGAGGAGAGAGGGGATTTAGGAAGTGGAAGGCAGCTAACAGCAAAGTGCACACTCTCCCTGTTCGTGATTAACTCCTTCGTGCCCTGACTCTAGAGTAGAAAGTTCAGAGCTTGTAACACCTTAGGCAGACAGGAGAAGCATCTCCCACCCTTCCAGCAAGCAATGCGTGTTTCATTGTCTCGTTTTTCATTCCGAAAGAAACACAGACTTCACGTTTAAATGACCTGTCTCAGGGTATTTAACACGAAAAGTGGAAAATGATTACAAATGTAAGCTGTTTAAATTTTTGCCTATGAAAACGTTGAACTAGAAATGTTGAATTTTATTTTAACATTAGAGTATAATTGCTACCAGCACTCCTTTTTCTTCGTTAACATTTTTCTTTAGGTGAGATCCTCTCGCATTTGGTTTCTTCTATTGTAAAAGCATGGTGGTTGGGGGCCATTTTTAGGTCGAGCCTAGACCGCGCTTGCGCTGTCTGGAAGATCTGTTGTATGCACTTTGTGGGCTCTGGAGATCAGCCCCAGGACTTGTCTGCTTCCGCTTTTGCTTAGGGACTTTTTTTTTTTGTTCAACTGCCTCTATTTAACCGTTTTGAAAACGACCAGTAGAGTTCAGTAAATTACCAGAATTGCTTTCTGCTTGTTCAACTGCCTCTATTTAACTGCCTTGATAGAAAACAACCAGTAGAGGTCAGTAAAATACCAGAATTGCTTTCTGTTAGGCACTTTCTTTGTTTATTTTTCTGGCAACTGCCTCTATTTAACTTTCTTGATAGAAAACGACCAGCAGAAGTCAGTAAAATACCAAAATCACTTTAGCACGCCCTAGATTCCAGGCCATAGAAATTGGTTTCCCATGAGCACCCGTACACAATAATATTTTTTTCAAATCTTGTATTTTCAGTGATATGACCACTGAAGGTCCCGATTTTATATGAAAAACAGAGCTTTGGACTATACCGTTTTCAGCTGAAAGGCAATATTTCTCTCCATGTGTTTCCATACCTGCGTGTTCCGCAGCTTGGTGCTTACTTTGACTTCATGTTAAAGAACAGTAGATGTTTCAGCACCCAGGCTAATGTGCTGCATAGCTAAATACATATAAGGTCCCAAAGGTGAGACCGATTGCATTGCAAATGTTTGTTTTCCTTGCATGCAGAAAATAGAAGCATTTTTCTTTTGGGTTTGGCAATTCAGACGACCTGCTGTTATGCCTTTGGAGGACAAATAATTCCTTAACTCTTCTTACAGCATGATTTATTGCTGCATTGGTAAAATAATCGGGGGGGTGACTTACATTTAATTCCTGGTTCTAAGTTAAGGCGTTTTCATACATTACATTACATTTACGGACTAATGTTTTTACTTATTTGCTTCTTATGCTGCTGTTAGAAGTTTCAGCAGCAAGCTAGCTTTCTTGTCCTACCTTTCTCTTTTAAAGAAACAGGGGGACCATAATTTAAAAAAACAAATGGGAAAGGTGATGGGCTGCCTTCTTCAATGACTGTTGAATATTGTTTTCTTTTTCCTACTTTTATAAAGAGAGCAAATAAAGAGGTTTTTTTCTTGAATATATGTGTGTAGCTAGTTGCTTTACTTACTCATACATTTTATGCTATTTTGTGTTTTGTATGAGTTTCAACGTTAAGCTTCTTTTAACCGGAGGCCTCACGCTGCTCTTCTCCTCACTCTCCTTCCTTGTGCCTCGCGCTTCTCTCCTCCTCCTCCTGCTCACTCCGTCCTTGTCCCTCACGCTGCTCTTCTCCTCACTCTGTCCTTGTGCCTCAGGCTGCTCTTCTCCTCACTCTCCTTCCTTGTCGCATGCTGATCTTCTCCTCTCTCCTTCCTTGTGTCTTACCCTGCTTTTCTCATCACTCTCCACCCTTATGCCTCATATTGCTCTTTTCCTCACTCTCCTTCCTTGTGCCTCATGCGGCTCTCCTCACTCGGTCCTTGTGCCTCATGCTGCTCTTCTCCTCACTATCAGTCCTTGTGCTTCACAGTGCTCTTCTCTTCTCACTCTCCTTCCTTGTGCCTCACGTTCCTCTTCTCCTCATTCTACATCCTTCTGCCTCACGCGGCTCTTCTCACTCCCCTTCCTTGTGCCTCATACTTCTCTTCCCCTCACTCTCCTTTGTGCCTCATGCTGCTCACCTCCTCACTGTCCTTCCTTGTGCCTTTTGCTGCTTTCCTCCTCACTTGCCTTTCTTGTGCCTCACGCTGCTCTCCTCACTTGCCTTCCTTGTGCCTCACGCTGCTCTCCTCACTCTCCTTTCTTGTGCCTCATGCTGCTCGTCTCCTCACTCTTTCCTTGTGCCTCACGCTGCTGTTCTCCTCACTTTCCTTCCTTGTGCCTCACCCTACACCTCTTCTCACTCTGTCCTTGTGCCTCACGCTGCTCTTCTCCTCACTCTCCTTTGTGCCTCACGCTGCTCTTCTCCTAGCTCTCCTTCCTTGTGCCTCACACTGCTCTTCTCCTCCCTCTGCTTCCTTTTGCCTCATGCTGCTTTTTCTCATTCTTCTTCCTTGTGCCTCACGCTACTCTTCTCCTCACTCTCCTTACTTGTACGTCACACTGCTCTTCACCTCCTCACTTGTGCTTCATGCTGCTCCACAGCTAACAATTCCAATCCAACCCACATAATTCCACTACACACCACATACATAAACTCCATAACACAGGGGTAAAAAAAACATTGCCATTTACATCGCCAAAAGCTCGAAATCAAACAAATGCTTGTTTGACTTTCCAACTTTACTACATTCCTGTATGATAGCTTAGTAACTTTTACACCCAAACATTTCAAAGCAGCGTGAGAGATCTATCCCATTCTGTAAACCTGAGCAGCCCAGCATCTACTCAGAGGTCAATCCTGCTTGGAAATGATGTCAGTGATGGGGGCAATAGCACCTAACTCCCCCAGTGCCGGGCCAGGAGCAGAGTATAAATGGGATTATTTTCACACTGGGTTAGCATGTATGCTTTACTCTGAATGGTTAAGATATTGATTGTGAATTCCGTGTGTATGTTTTTGGTGTGGCGGAAAACTTACAGTGAATTAAGAATATCTAAATGTAAAGTGGAAAACATAATTTAATACTTAGGGGCCGATTCCGATTCGGGCCGGAAATCTCTCCGACCGAGCCGGACCCGGAGAGATTTCCGACCGCATCGGACTCGGGCAGTCCGACCGATCGAGTACGATGCGCACGCATGCCATCGGACTCGAGTCGGTCGGACTCCCATTGAAGTCAATGGGAGCCTGTCGTACAACGCGTACGCGGGCTCCCATTGACTCAATGGGTGCGAGGCGGACAAGGGCGCCCCCTACAGCGTGTACGCGGCGAAGCGATTTGCGCCGTACACGCACAGGTAGGGGGGACCCATGGGTCCCCCCCTGTGTGCGACTCGCGCGCCTACGCGTACAGGGGGGTCCGACGCGGACCCCCAAAGTCCGGCTCCGACAGTTTTTTTGAGCCGGACGGCGCGAGTCGATCGGACTGCTCGCGGCATGCATCGTACTTACCCGGCCGGGAAACGTCTCCATAGCGCGGTGCGAGTCGTGTCCATGCGAGTCGGTCGGAGCGTGTTGAAGCCGCGTTCGAGTCGGTCGGAGTTTTCGCGGGTGCCTGCATCGTACTCGCTCGGCCGGACCCGCGTACGATTCGGTCGGGAAACAGGGCTCCGAATCGGATCCGGTAAATCCGAATCCGATTCGGAGCCCTAAAGGCCGAGATCGGAATCGGCCCCTTTGTGTCTGAGGTGAGACTCTAGAAGCTTCTCAGTGTGATACACCTGCCCACCAGTTTGTAGGAGATCTATGAAGCACTGTCAGCCCAGTTTACCAGGAGGTTTGTGTCTCACGGGTAGTTATGCCATCCTCGTGATAAGTATTGTCACTGTCCTTTGAAGCACAGGAACCAGGTGCTGCTGAGAGCTCACTGTACTGCCAACTATTTGTTCTTTATTCTTTGACTTTCAGTGGGTAACAGGGGTAAGAGTCGAGACAATCAGGGCGCACTGTGGGAGGGAAAACCTAGATCAGCCTGAATGCATATCACAGTTAACGAAAATTTCCAAATCAGTGTTGATCTAAAAAGAAAAATACTTTATTCACATAAAAAAGTTTGTAACACGTTTTATTGCATAAAACGGCTTATGATTCTTGGTGTTATACACACTTAAGAGAATGCAATGGCAGAATTAAACAACACCAGAGCCAAGTGCAGTGATGGAGCAAGGTAAATAAAATAAATTTAGAACCCCCTCGATAAGTATAATAAATTAACGGTACTAATTGTTTGCTGAATTAACCAACAAATGCACCTTTTATAAACACTTACATAAATGGTAACTGCTATTTTTGTGCAAAATTTAATTTATTTACAGTTGTGAAGTAAAATAATATTAATATTGTGATTTGCGTACTAATTAGAGTAAAATCGCATGATTTATGCTATGTAGTAAAATTGTGTTGTGGCAAAAGAATGCGGATGGTAAGTAAAATGGCTTTGAATGTCGCTTCTGCTAGGTAACACCTAACACGGGTTCTTAGAATGACGGGTGGTAAACAAAAAGGCTTATATTCTTTGTTTTAATTTTGATTGTGTTTGTTCTTATGATAGTTCGTTCGGGCCTGTTAGGCCATGCTGGGGAAAATGGCTGCAGAGACTGATGAGGTCATGCTAGAAATCCAAGATGGCCTCTAAACGAAAGAAATAATGGAGCTAAATCACGTGGGTACGGCCTGTACATGGAGTGAGAAATGCCAAGGACACCTTGAACTATTATGAGGAGAGTGCCAAGAAAGACTCAGCACGTATCCGTGAGAAAGGGGAAAATAAAGTATTGAGAAACAATGGACTGACAAAATTGTGACCGTCAAAGTCGCAACATTATGAATAGTCAATTTGGACTGCTTTTACCCAAAGGACATGGGAAACCGTGAACTCTTAACCACCCCCGAAACCAGTTTGAACAAGGAAGGCGATGAGGTGATCTTCGCCACCCCTCAAATGGACCAATTAGCGTGATTCCTGCCCCCAAACATTGCAACTTTTTGTGTAGTAAGCTAGAAGTAGGGTATAAGAGGGACTGCTCTTATGTGGGAGGGGCTGCTATTACTGAAAATGTCGATGCTGGGTTGATGCTGAGAGGAATGCTGACTTATTGAACCTATTGCTGCCATTGACTTCGAAACTTGACTGGGGAAGGAACTAGACCGTTGCGGGAAATCTGTAAGGGAGGACCCGTCGAGGAGGCCACTTAGTCGGACAGTCAGTCAGTTTGGGAGTCTATTCTGTGATCTACGGTTTATCTTCTTTTTGATGAACCAATCTTTTCTGCATCTAAATAGGTAATGCATAATTTTTATTTCCTTTACAAAATGTATTATATAGATGTCGTGAATGTATTATGGTGATTAATAAACTAAGAATCTCACTCGTGCAAACTTGAATTTAGATAAAATGTCATTCTAATTAAATTATGAGTCTGTGGTTCTTCAGTTACATTATTAAGCATGACATTTTAACAAGGTTTTAATTGATTGAGCTGGTCTTAATCACCATCAACTTATTCTACTAGTTGGTCCATCGACCAAAGAGCGGAATACCTTGATGTTTTGAAACCGACAGGATTTAATATGAGAAACGTATAGGAGGTTTAAAGGTAATAATCTGTCAATTTTAACAAGGTATCCCGTTCTTCCAGCAAACTCATTCTTTCTCCTTGGTGGGTGGGTGTGTGTGTGAGTGCGTGAGAAATCCAGGGAACGACTGAGTTTATGATATGCGGTGTTTTGGGCCCCACCGTCATATGGTATAGTTGTAAGTGAAAGATTCCGCCTGGATTCATGTGCTAAGGAGAAATTTATATTAGCCATGCTGGATCAGCAGCATCTGCTCTTCTTTACACCCAAGCCTCGAAAAATCATAAAAATGTTACCTGACCTGCAGGTCTACTGTCTGGTATAATCTACTTGACCTAACTGTAATATATTTGACCTGTAAAATGGTCTGAAATTGTGTGATCCTAGGCAAATATTTTATTTTACAGTCTCCTTTTTCTTCATTATCACATATGAGAGCACCTTCAAGTATGTGAGTTCAGCATGTCTGCTGGGCAAAAAGCTTATTTTATTTGTTTTAATACTGTATATATTTTCTTCATGTAAAAAAAGAACCTTGCCCACATATAGAGGGCAGGAATGTTACGCAGTTGATTTTTAAAAAGTCACTTTTAATATACAACTAAAGCATGATGAGGTTGCGTACAGTCCTTTACGGACATTACAGTTTTCACTGAAATGGCCACAAGCTCTCCCACTAACATGCAGCTTTACTAGTAAACTATACAGTGTCTAAACAATAATCGGTTGAAATTGGGTTTCAGCAAAAAGATTTATTATTTGCAAAATTATATTTTAAAAAGTGCTTTCCTATTTACAGATTGTACAATTTATTACAAGCTATTTAAGTTTTGTGTTAGAAAAAAGAACCCGACATCCTACATACAGCCTTTCATTTTACACTCTTTGTACATCACATTGTTAGTTCACTTTACATAATCCTTTAAATTCTCAGTCAGAGAAAGCACCAACCTCCAGGATAAAATAAGCAGCAAATTGTAAGGAGACAAACTGGCATTTGACCTCTGACTTTAAACCGCATAGCAAATGTGACAGGATAAAAACAAGATTTAAAGGCATTTTTATTGCTCATTTCAATCATTCACTTTCTGAGTTAACAGAACACCTGTTCTTTTGTCAGCTCGCCCGAACGGGCCAGTGGGCCCGAAAATAGCTCGCCCTGATCAAATCTGACACCATTGTGAGTAGATTTTTTGCGGCCTGATCCCCGGATTCTCACATTCCCCATGTGCTGCTCGGTTCAGGTGCCGAGGCCAGCTGCAGGAAAGAAACAGCAGTTACAGTTTTAGAAGATTTAGGTCCATTCTGAATCAGGGGCACATGGGCTGGAGCGGAGTTCTGGGTTCTCTGGGTGGCTCTTCGCTGGTCATTATTACATTTCAGGTACCTGTGGTTCATATAGACATCTCCTCACAGCCTGTGAACGATGCAACGACAATGGGTTGAAACAAAAAACATTTTTCAGGTTGCTGCCCGACCCTGTGGCAAATCTTTCTGAAAAGTTCACTGCTCTGAAGGCAACTGTATTTTAATTCAGGTTTCAAAACCACTCAGAGCATGCAGTTTAAGATGATATCTGCGCCTAGAAAGGAGCAACATATAAGTAATAATTCTGTGAATAATTCCACACTTTTTTCGACCTCGGAGTCTCATCAGCTTAGAGCCACTTGTGAGAGGAGCACCCGCTCTCAAAAGGCGTCTGTGGAAGGGAGGGCACGTAATACGTTTCACAAGTCACTGTGGATGAGCATGGGCTAGGCAGTCTCTCAATGGCACCAACGAAAGTGGTCATGATTCATTATATTTTCTGTCCTTTCATTTCTATGTGGTCCCTCTGGTGCAGATCCACTTGTTTATGATGTCACATTCCAAACTTTTGACTTTGCCATAACCTAGATACGCACATTCCGAGGCATCGCTTACCGTGAACCTGCAACAAGAAAAAAAGTTTCAGGGCTTATCCAGAGGTTTTCGTTAAGAAATAAATAAATGTGGAGGAGAAGTGGGGGAAAAAATCTTTTAAGAGTGTGATAAAGGAAGGTTCCCAAGTTTGGTAAAAGAAGGCAGGGAAGCCGTCCAGGCCTTTCTTGCTTTGAGTAGTTTAATCATGTTGCGATTTCATGTCTTGCGATGGGTTTTACGAGTTAGGATTTGGTATCATTGTCTATTTTGGTGATGGGGATCTTGTTAAGGAACTGTTGGCAAGTCACGGAGGGTGTTATTGCTTTTTGAGTAAATGTTTCTATAAAAGCTTTAAAGAGTGGAGAGCATATCTTTCTCTTTGGTGGAGGGTGTGCCATGTCCATCGGTAAAGAAGGTCATCCTGGGTCTACAGTAAGTTTTTTGATTTTTTTTTAGGTGAAAGGCTAGTAACCTTTCAGCCTTATTAAGACCACAGAGATTGATACCTTCTGTTCTTTTGGACAATTATGTGTGCTCTGTTGCTTAGTATTTTATTGTATTCCTATTTTAATTTTGTTAGGAGGGCTGAGTTTTGTCTCTGGATTGTTTGAGGTCTTTTTCTAAAGTTTTTATTTGTTCTTCCAGATTGTCTACATTACGGTTATCCTGGTTGTTTTTCCACAACATTCATTTGATCATGTGGCCCGAATGGTGGCTTTCAAGGCATCCCTCACGATTTGAGGGTTAGGACCCGAGTGTCTGTTAAGTTCTATGAATTAGGTAATTTCTTTTTTACTTTTATCTCAAAATTATGGCTCTTCTGAGATGAGGCCATTCATTCTCCAAGATTTAGGTTTGGGTGTGGTGTATGAAATACCATATAGAAGGGATATGCAGGTATGATCGGACACTAGAATTGGTTCGATGGTGGGGCTAGATGTGACTGGGACATGAGCTTCGTCAACTAGAATATAATCTATGCAAGTAAAGGAGTTGTGAGGGTGAGAGAAGAATGCGTAGTCTTTGCCTGTCTGGTTAATAGTGTCCAAACATCTTTCAGCTTATGGTCATTGCATAGATTTAGCATTTGTTTGCGAGACTTGTTTTGTCAGAATGGGCAGGAGGAGTTTCTATCAAGGACACCGTCCCATGGGCGGTTAAAGTCCCCACCCATGATGATTCTGCTGTGAGGGGCCAGGAAATAAAAACATTTTTTAATTTACTTGCGACCAAAATGCAGGGAGGTCGTTATTGGGGGTGTAGACGTTCACAACAATATTTTCGGTGTGGTCTTTCTGCAGTTTGGTAATGAGCCATCTGCTTTAAGAATCTGCTTCAGAAGAGGTAATACTAAGACCAGAGGAGTTGGAGATCAGGGTAATGAGTTGTTAGGTAGAGCCTCGAGGCAGCGTGCATGCGCTGCTCTGCAAGGCATGCTGTAATTCCTCTGTGGGCATGAAACATGCCCACCACTTTTTGATTGGGTGCTTGGTGTGCTTTTAGAAATTCCGGTGTCTTGGTTGGTGAATAGGGTAGATTTGTCCCGCCTTGTGGCCGTTATGATCCTGCCCTAGCGACTACCGCTGCTACATGGATCCTGTTAGATTTGGGGGTCTCTAGTTGGCAGAGGTAGGTACCTTTGACCAAATAGGGACCCTTGCGTCTAGTCAGGGTAAGGGGGGATACACTACTAAAATAACCCCTGCTCACCCCCTTGGTAGCTTGGCACGAGCAGACAGGCTTATCTCAGAGGCAGTGTGTAAAGCATTTGTGAACACATACAGTAACCCAGTGACAACACTACAGATGGACACCACACAAGTTGTAGTATAAAAATAAGTATTTTTATATAGACTTAACACAAGACCACAAACGACAAAAATCCACAATACTGTACTTAAAAATGGTAGAATTAGCTTAGTTCTCTTTAGATGGCAAAATGCGACACTTTGAGTTCAATGTACCTTTCGATGCGTAACGCTATACAACGAAAGTGTTGCAGGGAAGGTGATGCGTCGGTTCCTTACACGCAAGAACGGTGATGCGTCGGGTCCCTACTGCTGCGTAGGGGATGCGTCTGTTCTTCTCCGCGTGGGGAGGTGATGCGGTTTCTTACTGCGCTTCCATGGCGATGCGACCAGCAGCGCCGTGATGCAATGAAGATCCGGTGCAATGAAACAAAAGTGGCGTCTTCTTCTTGATGCGACACGATGCGTGTACGCCCGACGGCTGTGCGGCAACTCAACGATTCTTCTGAGCCTGGACTGGCCCTGCGACAAGCTTCCCGGTGATGCGGCGGCGTCTGATGCGACGTCGATCCTCTTCTCCGGCGATGCGAGGCGCTTCGGCGATGCGACAGCTGCAGCGGCGACACCCTTCTTCAGCGATGCGACGACAGCGGCGACGCGCTTCTCCGATGATGCGGCGGCGTCTGATGCGACGTCGATCCTCTTCTCCGGCGATGCGAGGCGCTTCTGCGTTGCGAAGCGACAGCGGCGACACCCTTCTTCAGCGATGCCTTGCAATAGTGAAAAACGAAATTGGCTGTAATTCACTATTAGGACATGCCACACACACCAGGGCATGTCCTACCTTACACATACAATGCACCCTGCCCTAGGGCCTACCTTAGGGGTGACTAATATGCAGGAAAGGGAAGGTTTGGGAACTGGTAAGTGGATGCACTTACCAAGTCGACATGGCAGTACCAGACTGCACCCAGGCTCTGCGATGGCAGGCCTGAGACACACTTTTACAGGATGCTTCTGTGGGTGGCACAACCAGTGCTGCAAGCCCACCAGCAGCATTTGGTTTACAAGCCCTGGGCACACTCAGTGCACTGTACTAGGGTCTGACAAGTAAACCAAATAAGCCAATCATGGAGTCACTAATCCATACATCAATTTACCATAGGGAGTGCATATGCACTTTAGCACTGATCAGCAGTGGTAAAGTGCCCAGAGTCATAAAACAGCCAACAACAGGTCAGAAAAAATACAGGAGGAAGGCAAAAGTTCAGGGATGACCCTTCAAAAGGGCCAAGTCCAACACAACCCCCTTCCAGCCAAAACGCAGGGTAGACCAATCACTACCTTGATGGGCTTCCCTGCTTTGGGCGATAGAACCTGGACCTGGCCCGCAACTGCAGGGGCATACTCCAGTTCTACGCCAATCTGAACCTATTGGAATCCCTCTGTCCATACTCTCAGGGCCCACCAAGCTAATCCATGGGGAACCCTTCTCCTCACCTGTGGACACCACCTGTGCAGCACCTAACCTTAGCCTGCTCACAGGTGTGTCCCAACAGACAGACAGCGAGCCACAGTGGCCACTGACAGTGGTCAGGGATGACACCCAGGCCTTATGCCTCTCAGGGCTCTCAAACCTCTGTGGCGTCCGAGAGCGGGGGGCAGTAGCCCCAGGTGCTTGGCACCCCTTGTCCACCCTTCCTCCTGTCAGGTCAGGTATGACATCCTGGCGCTGATCCACCAGCCCCGTGCCTATACCCGGTGGCTGGACAGGAGACTGGGGTGGGCTTTCCCACACCCGGTCCTCCTCCTCCTTGTTGGGGCTCTGTACCCTCCCACCTGGAGTGGTACCCCCTTCCAGAATTGCCAGGGCACCTGTGGCAGGTGTCCTGCACAATTCGCCCACCAGTTCAGGGGTTCTATCCTGCAACTGGGCTTCCAGGTCAAGGGGGACACCCCGAACCTGGCCCTCCAACCTAGGGTCTAAACCCTCCAGTTGAACCGGGGTCAGAGGCGAGGACTCCCTCCCTCTGCACCCCCTTCCAGAGTTCTGCACCCTCCCACTTTGAGTGGTACCCCTAGAAGACAAACTGGTAGGGACACGGAGTACAGGTGTCCCCCCCCTCCAGGTCAGGCAACACCTGAACCTGGCTTCCCAACCCAGGGACTAAACCCTGCAGCTGAGCACCCGCCTGGCGCACCAGGACTTCCTTGGGAGCACGCATGCCCCCCCTGATGGTGACACATAACTCATGTGTCGTGTGACAGTCTGCCTGGTGCAGATCTCCCGACTCCTGTCCATCTGACAGTGCGTGAAGATCCCCCAGGACAGAAGTGGTGTCACCATGGTCACTCATTGGAGACTCAGCCCTTCTGGCTGGACCCTGACCCACTGGTTCTTCCACTGGGGACTCTTTCCCCCTCTCACCCCTCACTCTGGACTTCCGCACCCTCCCCATAGGAGTGGCACTGCCAGACACCAGAACTGATGGAGGCCTGCTTACAGACACTCCCAGCTCACTAGACACTAGGGGATCCCCCTCAACGGGCGGCCCATCAGGACAGCCTAGGCTCCCTACCTGGTGTTCCCTTAAAGAACCATCCAGGCCCTGAGACTGGGTTTCGGGCACCTTGGGTCACGCAGCCCCACACTCACTCCTTCTCCACAGAGACAGGACGTGAGTCCCTACACCCCTCCCACTACCACGGGACCTAGCTGGGCTACACTGAACCTCTCTCACCGCCCTGGGTTGGAAGACACCTGAGCCACTCCTCTTAGGGTCACGACCCAATGCCTCTTCAGACCCTCTGGAATCCACCAAAAGGTCTGCCTCCATTGTGAGCTCCCTGGGGGTCAGAGAACTCACACTCCACCAGGTGTTGGCATAGCTCTGGAAAACAGGGACTTACAATATGCTCTCCCACAATTGGATCACACAGCCCCCTACAAGGGTTAACCAAACTATCCTTCACCTCACCATCCAGTGCCTCGCACACGTACTCCACACCACTCTTGAGATTGGCAAGACAGTATCTGACTGTCTCTGTCACACAATCCACACTCTTCTGGGCGGTCTTCACACTTACACACCAGGACTTCAACCCTGGGTGAACCCCTCTCCCTACACCTCTCATCTAGAGTCAGTAGAGTGTGCCTCCCACCACTAGGACCATGAACCCCTGCGCCAGTGTCCCAATATACTTCCGGGACACTGCGCACCACTGGAGCTACCTCAGATCCTTGAACCTCCTGGTGTACGTTAACCCCCTCCTTCAAGTCAGGCGCCACATCTCTGGGTGTGTGTACAACTCCCTCAGCACTAGATAACTCAATATTGCTGCCACCATCCGAGCTGGATTCCACCTCCAACTCAGCAAAGCTCACTTCCTGAGCTACACACATTTCTTTTTTCTGGGATGAGACACTCATGGCCTCAAGCCTCTCGAGCTCCAAATCAAGCTCCCTCATTCTCAACTCATGCTCAAACTGCATCCTCTTTTCCTCCAGGGCCAATTTCCTAGTTTGCAATTCAAATTCTAACTGCCCACTTAACTTGAGCTTGGCCAGCTCCATCTCATGCATCCTACACTCCTTCCTGTCCTCCAACTCCTCTGGGGACAGGCCTCTGGCAGAAACACTGCTACTTACTGGGGAGGTTGCTCTCCTCCCCCTGGACCCAAACCCCATCCAGCTGCTCCTCTGCATTCTCAACCCCTTCCTCATTCTCAGGGGTATTCCTTGCTTCGACCCAGGCCCTCAGCGCCTTTTGGAACTCATCCTTCTTGGTGAGACCGGTCATAGCAATTTTAAATTTCCTGCAGAAGTGCTTTAGCTGTTTCACATTGTAGCATTCTAGTTTCTCCTCTTCCCAATCAAAATCAACAGATGCTATGGATGCTGCTTTATCCATTGTGGTTAAACTTGGCAGTTCTTTGCAAAAATAGAAAATCCCAGGAAAAACAATCTACCAAAAGTATGTGGTCGCGTTTGGTCTGCACTCACTAGTAGTGTTCACCAATCACTGTATATGAGTCACAAATGCAAGTCCAGAATCCTCACCGCTGACCACCAATGTTAGATTTGGGGGTCTCTAGTTGGCAGAGGTAGGTACCTTTGACCAAATAGGGACCCTTGCGTCTAGTCAGGGTAAGGGGGATACACTACTAAAATAACCCCTGCTCACCCCCTTGGTAGCTTGGCACGAGCAGACAGGCTCATCTCAGAGGCAGTGTGTAAAGCATTTGTGAACACATACAGTAACCCAGTGACAACACTACAGATGGACACCACACAAGTTGTAGTATAAAAATAAGTATTTTTTATATAGACTTAACACAAGACCACAAACGACAAAAATCCACAAAACTGTACTTAAAAATGGTAGAATTAGCTTAGTTCTCTTTAGATGGTAAAATGCGACACTTTGAGTTCAATGTACCTTTGGATGCGTAACGCTATACAACGAAAGTGTTGCAGGGAAGGTGATGCGTCGGTTCCTTACACGCAAGAACGGTGATGCGTCGGGTCCCTACTGCTGCGTATGGGATGCGTCGGTTCTTCTCCGCGTGGGGAGGTGATGCGTCGGTTTCTTACTGCGCTTCCGTGGCGATGCGACCAGCAGCGCCGTGATGCGATGAAGATCCGGTGCAATGAAACAAAAGCGGCGTCTTCTTCTTGATGCGACACGATGCGTGCACGCCCGACGGCCGTGCGGCGACTCAACGATTTTTCTGAGCCGCGACAGGCCCTGCGACATGCTTCTCCGTGATGCGGCGGTGTCTGATGCGATGTCGATCCTCTTCTCCGGCGGTGCGAGGCGCTTCGGCGATGCGACACCCTTCTTCAGCGATGCGACGACAGCGGCTGCGGCGGCGACACGCTTCTCCGATGATGCGGCGGCGTCTGATGCGACGTCGATCCTCTTCTCCGGCGATGCGAGGCGCTTCTGCGTTGCGAAGCGACAGCGGCGACATCCTTCTTCAGCGATGCGACGACAGCGGCTGCAGTGGCGACACGCTTCTTCTTCGTGAGTCGCGCTTCCAGCTCCTTGCGACACGCAGTCCCTCAGAAGGCCCAACAACAGCAGGCACTTCAAAAGAACTCTTGGGGAGCTGGTGGGTGAAGTCTGTTGTCCCTGAGACTTCAGCAGGAGGCAAGCTCCATCTCAAGCCCTTGGAGATCCTTCACAAGTTGAATGAAAGTAGCACAAAAGTCCTTTCTCCTTTCTTTGGCAGTCAGGCAACCACTGCAGGCCAATCCCTCACGCTTAGGGATAGTCTCCTCCTCAGTTTCTCTGGTTCCTCTCCTCAGCAAAGGTTCTTCTTGTTTCCCAAAAGTGATCTAAAGTCTTGGGGTCAGGGCCCCAGTATTTATACACCAAAATCCTTTGTCTCTGAAGGCAGAGAGTGTCTGTACCTAGTCCAAACCAGTTCTGGTCAGTCTTGGAGCACTTTGTTTACAGGACTCCTTCTTTCCTTTGACAGTGTGGGCCAGGGACATCAGACGCACCACAGGGGGTGGAGCAAGCATTGTGGAGGGAAGTCACAGCCCTATTCAGGTCCCAGGTGCAACTCCTCCCACCCATCTACATGCAGATCTCTCTATTCAGCCCTGTGCTGACTCACCCTGTCTCCTGGAATCCCCCAGCCCCTGTCACTCAAACTCCAGACAAGGAATACACAACCTAGCAGAGGCAGGCTTGGATAGTTAGGCAAGAAAATACCCACTTTCTAAAAGTGGTATTTTCAAACACAGAATGTTAAAACCAACTTCACTAAAAGATGGATTTTATCATTCTGAGTTCAGGCATACTAAACTCGATTTTCTACCATGTTCCCTGGGTCAGTTAGGATTATAAGAGGTTATAATCAAACTGCCCATTCTGGCCTATGGGGAACAGGTAGCCTTGCAATAGTGAAAAACGAAAATGGCTGTAATTCACTATTAGGACATGCCACACACACCAGGGCATGTCCTACCTTACACATACAATGCACCCTGCCCTAGGGCCTACCTTAGGGGTGTCTGATATGCAGGAAAGGGAAGGATTTGGGGACTGGTAAGTGGGTGCACTTACCAAGTCGACATGGCAGTACCAGACTGCACACAGGCTCTGCAATGGCAGACCTGAGACACCCTTTTTTTCAGGCTGCTTCTGTGGGTGGCACAACCAGTGCTGCAAGCCCACCAGCAGCATTTGGTTTACAAGCCCTGGGCACACTCAGTGCACTGTACTAGGGTCTGACAAGTAAACCAAATAAGCCAATCATGGAGTCACTAATCCATACATCAATTTACCATAGGAAGAGCATATGCACTTTAGCACTGATCAGCAGTGGTAAAGTGCCCAGAGTCATAAAACAGCCAACAGGTCAGAAAAAATACAGGAGGAAGGCAAAAAATTCAGGGATGACCCTTCAAAAAGGGCCAAGTCCAACACATCCTTTCAGTTTGGGCCATGTTTCGTTTCACTGCACTACTTTTTCTTTATTTTTGGCATTTTGTGTGGGCCGAGACAGCCTCACACATACTGCCACACTTCCATCTTTAATGATGCTTGTGTATGAGCACGGCGCCCACTTAGCGGGCTTGCATTTTGCAACCAATAGCCTGTGTAAACAAACTTTATTTTGTTGCACAGCACTGGTTTCACGGACGGGAGCCACGCTTTTTTATATTAAAATTTACATCATGCACTTCTTATTAGTGCCTGCGCCTTTAAATGCTGCCTGGAAGCTCTGATGTATGAGCAGCACACACACATCTGATAGATTTTGCATGGGCTTGTGGGCGATAGCCTCGTGAACACAAGAATACCAATGTGAACAATCACTGCTCGGTGGCTTGTTCTCCGCAGCTAGTCTCGCTCAGAGCCCTGCTCTCTGCAGGCAGGGTCCCTCAGCCGGGAGCACATGAAGTGAGCCTGACGAATGGTTGCCAGCAGTGCAAAGAGGCTCTTGTGTCTTCAGAGGGCCTGCCCTCTCGAGGAGCCTGCCTACAGCTCGGGCGGCCGGAGGGTCCGCTCCCTTTAGAGCAGCCCCCTGTGCCCACAGGAGGGTGTACTGCTTTTCCCAGTGCAGCTGCCTGCAAGAGGGTCACCAGCTTAGCTTCTTCTCCCAGTCGGTGAATCTGCGTCTCCCTCCCACCGTAGGACTTAAAACCTCTCCTTGGATCCAGGCCCGCTCTCTAGTCGCTGCTACTGGATTGGGCCCACCCAAGGTACATGGGCAGTTTCTACTTTTAGATAGATTAGCAGGGCACCCTCAGTTCACCAGGCTGTGCAGTGAGACAGGTCACTGAGAGACACTCCGTCAGTAAGAATGATTCACTCTGAGCACAGCATTGTAGGATTACATATTCTCTGAAACGTACTCCGATCGGCCCCTGAGATTTCCTCACTGCGGTCATGTTTAAAGGAACTCAGTATGCAATGAAAATTATTCATATTGTACAGTAGGAGTGACACAGTGTGAGTAACACCATGGGTGCTCACCTTGAGAGGTGTCGGGGTGCACCCAGCCGAAAGCCAGTGGCCAGAGGGTTTCTCACAGTGAGAATGTTCATAGGCATTAAGGGTGCGCTCTGACAGCGTCTCTTGCCAAGGACCTCACCACGCCTACTTCCACATACACAAGGCTTTCTCTGCTCGTCCTTTGACACCCCACCCTCATATGTTCCAAATGTTCACCCCTCCCCTTCCTCATTTCTTCTCTAGCTCTCATTCTTTTTTACTTCATTCCTCATACTTTATCTTTGTTCCCGTTTCTTTATTTTTCCTTCCCCTTGTTAAAATTATTAGATTCTGTTCTCATATATTTTGTTTCTTCTTCTTTGTTAGGTCGAGCCTAGCGCAGCGCGCATGCGCTGCTCTAGGAGAGGGCCTCTTGGAATCACTCCAGACTTCCCAGAGACTTCTCCGTGTGGGTCGGACTCCTCCCACACATTCCATTGGCCTTTGCGTGTGGCTTTCAGTAATGAAAGCACGCAAATGGCCAAAGACGGGTGCATGTCCCGCCTTTCCTCTAAACGTTCACTCCCATGGCCTTTGGGTCTCAGGAGCGAGCAGCAGCGCGCAGGCTGGCAGCTGGTCGTGGATCAGGTTACTAATTTAACATAGAGCGGTCGCTTTCACTTTCGCGGCCGCGCTTGTTTAAGTGGGCTTAACCTTTGAACACGGCATTGACCAAACCTTTCACCTTCGAGACCTCGGAGAAAAACATTGCACGGCTCGTCATTACATTACTGTCCAAACCTCTTAATGGCAATTTCATTTTATTTTTGTAAAGGAGCATGCCTCCATTTTAATTGAAAATCACGATTTAAACACACGTTTTTGGATAACATTTACTAAACTTATTCGGAAATCGGTTCCTAATAAATTGCTTGCAACTAGGAAATGCAATAAAATCGAAAAATTATGTTTCGCATTAGCCTCTGCTGAAATGTCGGAGTAGGTTCTGCGTATGCTGCAGAGTTTGCGTGTGGAATCTCTGGAGTCAGGCTGCATCGCTCATCTTCAGAGCATGTTAAAAAGATTCCCGTTAAGGCGCACATGGTAACATCTATTGTTTCAACTCAAAGGCATAATTTGGTTTCAGATGCGCATCGTATTACTTATTATGCGCAATAATATTGTGGTTGATAAAAGTTGAATTTCGCATTTTTTTTTTACAATTTCCCGAAGTAACCTTTGTTTTTCTGTGCTTTAAGAATATTGATTCGAGGCGCTCTGAAAAATCTAGAAATTTACAAGTTGGCGCTATGTCCAATACGTAGGTAAACATGCAATTTTAATATTCACCTATGACAAAAACGGTTTTCACGATGCAGTTTGTCTTTGAAAATCATTTCATGTGAGGTCAACGGAAGAGCACATCGCAATCTGCATAGGAGGTTTATTTGAATTATCCTTTGCAATACTTAAGACCATAAATTAATCATATGCCCATTTCTTTTGTGTGAAATGCTTTTTTCAAGTTCTTGGAAAGACAAAACCTACAACTAATATCTTGGTGTTCGAGCAGTAGCAACATTTTTAGCGCCTTCTGCGAACTGAAAAGCCACTTGGCACTTAACGCGAGTTTACAGTTGTCACGGTTCTGGGTCGTGGGTGTATGCGTGCGGGGAAGTCGTGGTTACAAATTATATAGCTCAATGGTAGACGGCGCTATAATGTGGTGTTGCAGACACCTGTGTTTCATATGCGGAAGTGCAGGTTAAAGTTCTAGATGACTCCGCTCTTCAACCTCATAGCGTCGAACTCGGTACAAGCAAGATATATTGAGCGTTGACAGAAATTCTGTATCTGGCCACGCGCCTTGCAACCTCGCGCTAACCGCTGGGCTGATTTCAATTACGGTATCAGTGGAAATAAGAACTATCTTTAATTCACACACCGTTTAAAATGCAGGCAGTGCATCAAGCACGTAAGCATTCTTTACATCGGCAGTCACCTGTGAAATCATATATTTTATGCACTCTGCGCTGACATTTCAAGCAATACCTCGGAATTCTGTGCAGCCGCAAACATTCTTTCAGCAGAGTGACACACGTTCAGTCTGATTATCATGGACTTTGCCCATATGATGCATATTTGATGGATAGTGTGCAAAATAAAATAATTATTTTGTCCAGAAATATGAGAAATGTATGCTCTTAGCCTAGATAGTTCACAGAATTATAACGTATCATTTTTTGCCTATTTATTTATTTCGGGAGTTTCATAAAGCGCTTAGTGCCGCCTTCTGTGTACTTTAGAGCACTGCACGTGAGTCAAGCCCGGATATTGATTTGAAGCAGGCAGTGAAAGACCAATTTGTCGGGGGCGTGGGGGACACAGAGCTTTCAGGACAGATTTCATTGGCACAGCCAGATACCACGGCCAGGACTGTGAGGTGTAACTCCTGACAAAGGTAACAAAAATGCTTCTGACACTTTATTATAACTTCTCAGCATGCTGCACAGCAGTCACACTTCTCTCAGCATAGCTTAAATACATTGGCAAAGTCAATATATCTAGCTAAACACTTATAAGGTCCCAAAGGCGAGACCTATTGGCTATGCCAATGCTTGTTTTTCTTTTTACTACTTCCATGTTCCTGTTGTTCCCTTGCAAGTATGTTTCAGACTTTTCCCTTATTCTCTTTTTCTAATTAATTATTTTACACTTCTCATTTACTTTATCCTTTTACTCCTCCAAATGTATTTCTACATTTCTTCTTTTACTTCAGTCCATACACTATCTTTCTCATCCCGCTATTGCCGATTCTTTTTCTTTCCCTACATCCCCTTTCTCCGTTTCACGTTACACTAACCTCTTTACCTTTTCACTCCATACTCTCATTACTCCCTATTTCCTTCATGTTTCTTTTCCTATATTGCCTCATGCTGTTGGCAGCAGTGGTACATACCGATGTACATTTTCGCAAATGATGGCACATGGTGAACACAGCTGATGGTCTCTGCCATCCTGACACTTTCCTCATCACACAGGGATGCCTACTCAGCATCTGCTCAGCAGTGCATGTGCGCACACCAGTGTTCTCTGACCAGCGTGTGAACAGATTTCTGTCCCATCGAGTGTTTTAAATGGGCTATAACATTTCAGCAAACAAGCAAATGCTTCCAGTGATTACAGGAGATCAAACTGGGCTCCTGCCTAAGTTTATGGGCTTCATGCCCTATTCTGGCAAGAATGGCAGCCTGCTATAAAACTGCAAGTACTTCTCAATGCAGTGCTATGTAAAAAAACGTAGATGTTGTAGCACCCAGGATAATGTGGCGAACAGCTAAATACTTAATAAGGTCCCAAAGGAGAGACTGATTGCAGTTCAAAAGCTTGTTTTTTGTTGATGGCTGGGGCACAGTATAGGCCGCTAACTCGTGCTTTTTTTTTTTTTGAGGGATAGCTTCTTTGAGAGACATATTTGTTTCTTGAAGGAGTATTCTGTCCCCTTTGAGATTACAGCAGTATTCTATGATTTTCTGGCATTTCGTCAGGTGGTTTAGTCTTTTTAGATTCAACAAGAACATCTTTATGTTGTGCATATTAGCGGATTAAGGTTATTGTGAGAGGCGTCCCTAGTCGAGCGCTGGAGCGTGTTGAGGGGGTGGTGTAGGGGATACCAGCAGGGGAGTGGAGAAGGGAGGGGTTGGGAGAGAGGGGGAAGGGAGGGGTAAGGTAATGTGGTGGGGAAGAGAGAGGATGGGGTGGAGGGAGATGATGAGAGAGAAGAGGAAAAGGAGAGGGGAGCAAAGTAAAAGGCAACATAGGGAGAGTGATTACGAGCCAATGTACCAAGTAAGCGTACAGAGAGGGATCCGTTCAGAGGAAAGGCTGTGGTGGCCATGATGGATCAAGCCTAGGCTCAAGGGCTAGAGTCCACACCCTTAAGTTTCTCACCCTAAGAAGGAGTGAGAAAGAGAAAGGTGTTGGCTATACCCAGGGTAAGAGGTCAGTTGGGTCCTTAGATAAGTAGGGTAAATTGTGCATTAGTCTAAAGTGGACTGGTAACTCATTTAAATGAATGTGAATCTATGGGTAATTAACGTACGAACAGGTAGTAACAATGTGTGAACAACAAGTAACAGGTGCCTGTGAAGACAACATTTACCACAGTAACCTGCGCAGGAAGCGAGTTCAAGGAGTTGAGTGTGTTAGTAGTCAGGGAAAATGATGTCACACATCTTACGTGGATGAGTTAGTGTTGAATTTCCACCATGGTTAGCAGATCGTGCATTTTTGGGAACATGCAAACACTACATTAATACTTCATAATAGTAACTAGGATAGTGGTAACAAAGAGGGTGCTAAACAAGAACAATGAAACCGTGCGAACAGGTGAGCAAATGGCCTCCCAGAAGGAGCGGGATTTAGAGCCCATCAATACATATTTAGGGTGACTCACCAAACAGGAAGGCATTTCAGTTATTTTATTTAGTAGGGTTATTGTGCATAAGCAGGGTAGAGCTGCTATCACTCTATGCCGCGTGTGTGATTATATGACTGTGAAGGCATGCCACTAGCGACAGCTTAGGTGGGTGTAAGACCGTGAAGGCCTATCCTATTGACAGAAATTTGCAGGGGTCATGAGTCGTACTACAAATGTGTGAGGGTTGGAGGCTAAACACATCATGGAGAGAAGAGGTTAGTAGAGGTTAGTGGAGCAAGCACCTCTAATATAAGTTTGGATGTATTGTTAAGTGCTCCTGTTTAGGACCAGGATCTCAGCAATGTCCAAATCGTTGGCATCTTCAAAGATTGTTATTTTTCCAGTTGCAGGTGGTCTTCAGTCAGGCTGGTCATATGAAGGAGAATTGTATTGTTAAGTGTGTTATCAAGAATCAATCAACTATCCTCTTTTATTCGCAATTGGACCTTAAACAGGGTTTTCAAAGTTATTTATCAGCAGTGACTAGAGTTTCACATCGATTTGTGCTGACACGCTTAAGATTGGGTATTGTACATCATCTTGTTAATTTTCCAATTATGAAACAGGGTTCTGTTCATGTATGCCCATGTGATGGAGTCTCAAGACAAAGTTGCTGCCATATGTTATTATTCTGTCTATTTTATTCCCATCTTAGGAGATTTTATTTAAAACCTTTTTTTCTACATTACAATATAAGATCCACTACAGATGCCTTGAACCTGCTCTTTAGATTGGATGACCCACGATTATGCTTTTATTTAGCTACATTTCTTCTGAAATCTATTAGTGTTAGGAAATCTATGATTATTGATATCCGATTGTGTGTTTTAAGGGTATTATGAATTTATTTATATGTAATTATATGCATTTGCACTTTTGAATTGGGATAATATATGATCCAGTAAATGTTTGGACCTTCATGTGAATTATGCACTTGCACTTTGTATCTGTATTAACATGTTTACGCACCTTGATGTATTCGCTTTTTATCCCACTGTTTTATATTTTTTCGGATTTTTCTGTAGATCGAGCTTTTTATGTCTGTATTGCTTATATGGTTGATTTATTTAACCGAATAAAAGCTCTAAAATCGAATCGTATTGTTAAGTCTTGAGTCTGTGAGTAACGGAGTGGTCTTATGATAAGAGCTCTTCGTGAGTTACTGTTTTTTGGTTTCAAAGTAGGAAGTCTTTGTGCTTGTGTAATTTCAAAGTTCTTTGTGAAGTTTATGCCCAGGACTTGAGGTATCAATTTTTCCACAAAGGTGGTGCATGATGGGGAGTGTTCCTCCACTCCCCCCGGAAGCCCTAAGATCCTCAGGTTGCCCTTCTATGTCCGGCTTCTAATTCTGTAATGTTTCTTTCCATTTGGGCTAGCCTTGTGGTGGTGGTCACAAGCATCTTTGAAGAGTTCCATTTGTGGTCTTCTAGGAGGCTAATGAGCGATTCTGTTTCGCTAACTCTGCCCCTTAGAGAGAGGATATCTTGTTTTATGGATATGAGATCATTCTGCATGAATTCTGTGGTAGCTTCATTGATTGGGCGAGGTAATGCAGTGCGACAAGTTTCTGCATAATTAGGTCCAAAGCTTTGTTATTATCCATTTATAGGGGAGTCAGGGAAGGAGGTTCCTGTTTGGATCTCCTTTGTGCTGGTGTAGAGTCTTTTGAACCTCGCCTGGACTCCCTAGTATCATGTATTCCGAGGTCGGCCACGATGGTGGTGAAAGTAGCCATCTTTTTAAGATTGTGTCAATCCCAGGTTATCGAGAGTAGCTGGTTGAAGGGTGTTCGCACTGAGAAGGTGTGCTTCTGAACACTGACACTGTGTTAGGCTTCAATTGGATCCAGGTTCCAGAGAGGAGGAAATTTTGTGGGTATTATGATTCCGTGGGAGAAGAGGGAAAGATGAGCATGCCAAACAAACAGGGCATAAAAATAGCTGGCAGCCCTCTCCCCTCCCCTGTACATTTGAGACTTCAATTTTAAGGGACACCGTCAAGAGAAAAAGGAACCCAACTTGAGACAGTGTAGAAGAATGTTATGCCAGACGGAGAGGTTTATGTGATTTCACCAGGACGACATTAGTTTGAGGTATCGGTCACAGTGGCAGCCATTCTAATGCCAGGCATGAAATTCCAGTAATCCACAAGGGGAAGCAGTAAGGATGTGGGAAGCAAACAAATGCAGGGCAGCATCTATCATACAGTGGACTCTGGGGGCTGATCACGTGTTGGGCTGGGGCCACTGGAGGTCCAGTGCAGTTAGAAGTTGCATGGGGCATTGCACTCATTAGAAGAGTGTCCCATTGGTGCCCATCTTGAGATCAGGCGCATCTCCTCCATCGGCCTCATGGAGCTAGGCCAGATAGAGGACTGAGGACAGTGGTGAAGCATGGGCAAAGCGGGGCAGCAGATGAGCGACGCTTTAGGTGCACCAACTTGTACCTGTAAGTGCTGAAGTGCCCCTGTGGATGGTGGGTAAAGCCGTTATTTGCATCGAGCACGACGGAGCATTGAAGGGAGCCTTCTTCTCAGATGCTAGCCATGCCACTGGTTTGGTCAGTGGTACTGCAGCAGAAGCCACCATAATAGTCATCCCCAAAGAAGGGAAAGATCCCTCCATACCCAAAAGCTACCACCCAATTTCCCTAATAAACATTGACTGCAAAATTTACACTAAACTCCTTGCACTTGGGTTAGAACCCATACTCAAAACAACTATCCATCCATCAGAATCCGGCTTCATCAAAGGCAGATTTAGCGCAGACAACATTAGACTCGTCAATCAAGTTATCAAGAAAGCCCAACTTCTCAATCACCCCACTTGTGCAATCACATTGGATGCGGAGAAGGCCTTTGATAAAGTCTCATGGTCTTTTCTTTACATCACCCTAACTGCATTCAAACTGAGCCCTTCTTTGACTAAAATGATTCTTGCTCTTTATAAGGGACCCACAGCTAGAATAAACATCAACGGAACCATATCCAACTCCATCAACCTACAACAAGGTACCAGACTAGGCTGCCCCTTTCCCCCCTTTTATTTCTTTTAACCTTGGAACCTGTTCTTATAAAAATAAAAGAGAACCCCTCCACTCCTGGTATCCCCTTTTCTTTGGGTCTGCAAAAAATAGCTGCCTACGCTGACGACGTTTTAATCTTCACAAACAAAGCTGACTCTGCTTTACCAAACATTATGTTTACCAACAATGACTATGCCCAAATGTCAGGCTACTGCCTTAACAGAGACAAAACGGAGGTCTTACCTCTGAAAACCTACTGTAACAGTTCAATCATTGATAGCTATGGTCTTAAAAGGCCCCCAAAGAAAAGAAAAGAATTGGGACTCTGGGTTAGAAAAAACCTCAGAGTCTATTGCTCTCAATGCAAAAACAACACTAAACAAAACGAAATAAGAGTGACTCACATTTGTTTTGTATCTAATTAGTTAGAGAGGAGGTCATGGGAGTGAGAAAAGAGTATACTTTGGAGGCTATGTGGCCCCCCCCTTTAATTAAGGTCCTTATAGTGTTAGGGAGGTCCGGAGTTCCTGATGCTTTGTGGCTGGAGATGATGGCATTGATTTTTAGAAAGTGGTCAAAGTCTGTTGTCAATGCCAAATTCAGATTTGAGGTGGGAAAAATGTATCGGTTTGGAGGGAGATCCTAGGTCTCCTACGAACAGGATGTCTTTGTGCCCACTTCTTCAGAATGTGTCTTGCCCTTTGATTTCAAGTGCTCATTATGCCACAGTGAGGCTAGGAAGGAGAAGCACATTTTATTTAGCAGTTTGTTGTCAATTTTTCAAAGTGTCTGTGCTCTGTGGGAGAGAATGATTGAAGAGTGCTCCGTTTTTATTTTCTTGGTGGTAATGAGTGAATTAAAGGAAAGTGGTTTGGCGATGCAATGTCACGTGTCAGAACAGGGAATGATTTAAACCACGAGTTTTAAGAAGAATGCAACTAATGTGTACATGTCTGCACTGGAGGAAAGGAGAGACATGATTTAGGCTAGCACAGCTGCTCTCTTATCCCAGAAACGAACAAATACAACCAGTGAGAGATTGTCAACTCCTGCTCTGCCTGTGAGAATGGAACAGACCAGGACAGAGAACGCAGACCAAGACCTGTGAGCATTGCAATAACCTCATCTGAGTACCTCTTGCCTGCAGAGCTCGGATAAGGAGCTTACGGAACACCTAGGAGGAGCTTGGCGTCCACTGGCATAAAAGGAGCCGGACCCTGCCCATCTGCTGCTCAGAAGGCGTTTGAGGAGGAGATCTGGTCCAGTGAACACAGGGGCAACCAATGGCAGGTAGTCTAGAGGGGTGAGGTCAAGAACGTTAGAGGAGAGAGTAGCTGGGACTGACCCCTCCTTTGTTGCTAGATACTAGGCATGCTGGTCAGCAGGGAAAGTGCACGATTTGGCAGGTTTTTGTGGGGACTGGCAGGTAAAGGTGGATATAGCATTGGCAAGCACACAGTAAGCACTGCTTGCTTTAGTGGGGGGTTAGGAGGGCCAACAATATTAAGCCTGGAGGCGTTCAGCGGGGGAGGGGACTAGTGAATGCTATTTTTGCCTGCTCTCCCCCAAAAAGTAAATTGAAGCTGGTGGTTGTAGTCCCGGGTACTGTGAAAGGAGCAGATGTGTCACCCCTGGTGGGTGGCCCTCCAAGACTGAGAGGCCCCATGGGCAGCGGTGATGAAGGGAAGACACATTGGGAAGGATGCAGCCACTAATAAAAGTGCTGGGGAGGATGACCGCCCTGCCACAGGCAGGGTAAGCCGGCAGGGGCTATGGAGGCCGAGAACAGACCATGGAACTTGCAGAGGACAAGCCCCTTACCGGTTTCAGAGAAGGAGGCCCAGCGCGCTGATTCCTTTGAGAGCACAGTGCTTCAAGTTACTTGAGAGATGGCACTAGCAGTGACGTAGGTTGGGTGGACTTTGTGTGACATGGGCCTGCCTCTAGATTTATCTTGTATTCGAAAGTAGCATGGAAGTGCAGTGCCTGGAGCATTGCCTTTTTGGTTGCGGTATGTATGTGGGGTAAACACTTTGCTAATAAAAAGGTGCTTTTCAATGTAGATAACATGGATGTTGTCGATACTGTTAACAGGCAGTCAGCCAGGGACTTGAAAGTTTAGTACCTGTTGAGAATTTTTGTCGTAGAATGTTTCAAGTACAACATGATTTTTAAGGCGAGACTGTGGCTGCTCTCTTTTTCATAGTAGCAGATATTCCTTATGCGTGCACCGTGGGAGGATGAGAGGAAGACATCGATGCAGGGGCACTTGTGGACCGTTGGATGGGCCGAGTGATGGAATTGATCAGAGGATCTTTGTCGGAATCCATACGACAGGCATATATAGCCTTGCGTGGTCAGAGTTTTTGGACTTTGGGGGTCCATTTATCAGTTATAGGAACTGTGCATTATTTTCTTCAACGACAGAGTGTGCTGCATGCATAATTGAGGGTGTCTTTGTAGAAAGTAGTTTGGGGGAAAGAAATAAGCGGTTAGATTTTTATGGTGGTGGTTTTTCGGCCAGGTTTTCAAGTTCTTTCAAAGAAAGATGGTTGTGTTGAGACCCAGGTTGAGAGGCCCGGATAAGGTGAAAGGCAAGAGGAAGTTAACCAGTTTAGAGTGTCCGCAGTAGTGGTTGGATGTGTGAAGCCTGGAATTAGGAAAGTTTGTGTACAAATTGAACATGTTAAGGGTTCTGTAGCTGCTCGCCTCCTGAAAAGTTTTTTTCTCAGATGCCCTGTTATTGACTCCCCTGTCCCTTCCTGGGAATTACTGATAGTCCTCCAAGCTCTACAGACTACTACATCGAGCCATTGGTAACAGCAGACCTTACATTTTTTTCAGCTAAGGTAGTCTTTTGGGTGGCCATTTGTTCTGGAAGGAGGGTTGATGAAAATGGGGCACTGTTATCCACCCCCTTCGTTCTTAAGACTCTTCCCAGACAAGATGGTTTTAAGGGAAAGTCCATTGGTTTAACCTAAGATCCCTTCCATCTTTCATTGCTTGGAAAATGTAGTTTTACCGGTCTTCTTTCCTAGTCCTACTTCAGATGGGGAAACAAGATTGCGTACCTTGGATGTGCACAGAGCTTTGGCCATCTACTTAAACAGGACTGCTTCCTTTCGTAAGTTTCATTAACTCTTTGTGACTTATGGTCTTTCAGGTAGAGTTTTTATGATTCCACCTACACTCTGCCTAGGGGGATCAAGCTTATTATTTCCAAATCCTATAAACATGCTGGTCGAGACCTTCCTCCTCAGGTTCATGGGAGGTGTTCTGGGGGATGGCTGCATCCTGGGCAGCTAAGGGTGCACTCATGAAGGATATCTGCTGCACAGGACAATGGTTATCCCCTCACAAATTCAATTTACTTTATCAGCTGCAGCTTGGTGGGGGTGTTTCTGCAGATATTGGTTCACATGTACTGGCCATTGTACATTCCTCTTAAATTTATTTTTTGTAAAGTCTCAATAAAGTCACGTGTTGTATTAACTGATGCAGTTTGTTTTACTCTGACACGTCTATCACTCAATTTCCGATTTGGCATTTTCTTGTTTGTAAGGACTGTACAAAGGAGACTGATGAAAGGGTAATGACCCAGTTACTTACCAGTAATCTTCATTGCTCCAAGTCTAGGTCTTCTTTGTCACAGTCCTGAACACTCCCTCCACAAATACCTAGACACTTTTTTTAATGAAAAAAATCAAGACCTTTCAGAACAGCTTCCAGAATAGTGCTCAGATTATCCAAGCACTTGCCCATACGCGAAAGGAATCTGCTTCCCTCTTCACGTCCCCCTCCCTAGACAAATTCACTCCCCTTTCTCTCGATCAGTCACTCTCAGCATTAAAGGGCCTGAAGTCCAGTTCCCCCTTCAACCCCTGCTCGACTACCGTGCTAACAATGGCGGCCCAATCTATCAATTCTACAGTGAACAACATATTTAACACCTCGTTGATAACGGGTGTGGTTCCTCTGGTCTGGAGAAAGGCAAAGTGCTCCTGCTGCTAAAAAAAACTGGCAGCTGATCCCAATTATAGGCCCATCTCCCTTCTCCCCGCCCTCTCGAAGATTCTGGAAAAATGAAGTCAACTGCCTACTTTCCCACTACATGGAAGACAATAAAATATTACACCCCAGCCAATTCGGCTTTCAACCTCATTTCAGCACGGAGACCGCACTTCTTGAAGTGGTCAACTACATAAGGAACACTCTAGACAAGGGAGGCAAAGCCATTCTGATACTCCTGGACCTCACGGCAGCTTTCGATACCATGCCCCACTCTAAGCTGCTTGAGCACCTTCAAGAGATAGGGATCAGACACTCTGCCTTAAATTGGCTATCATCATTTCTGGATAAGCGTACTCAGGAAGTATGGCTGCCTCCTCACACCTCACAAGCCAGAACCCTGACTGTGGGCATACCACAGGGCTCGGCTCTTAGTCCCACCCTGTTTAATATATATCTTACGTCCTTGGCTACTCTAGCTGAGTCCCTAGGTGCAAAAGTCATCTCTTGTGCGGATGACACACAGCTCCTTTTTGCTTGTGAGATGGGAAGTGATTTAGATGGGAAGCTTGACTCTTGGTGTCTTGCCAGGGTGTTTCATTGGCTGGACCTGCATTGTCTGAGGTGCAATCCGGATAAAAACCGAGATCGTAATTTTCGGAGATGTCCCTCACAATTTGGTGGACACCTGCTGGCCAAGTGATATGTCGCAACCTGGCTCCCCCCAAAACTTTGTGAAGAACTTGGGGATTAAAATTGACAGCTCCCTCTCCTTCCAACCTCAGATTCAAGCCCTTGCTGGCTCCTGCTTTAGCATGCTCTGCATGCTAAAAAAAAAATCTACCTCTCCTGGGTCCGCTCGTAGAAAGGTGGTGCAGGCCCTGATCACGATGACTCGACTATGGGAATGCTCTTTATCTCAGTCTCCCTGACTATCTTCTCAATAGACTGCAGGTGGTGCAGAACTCTGTGGCTAGACTGCTAATCAGACTTCCACCTAGGTCTCACCTGTCCTCTCATTTGAGGGCCCTCCACTGGCTCCCTATAAAAAAAGAGGGTGGTCTTTACGGCTATGGTACTAATGCACAAGGCCATGCAGGATACGGGCGCGGTCTATCTCAGAGAGAAGATCAGCTAATAGATTCCAGCACGCACCCTGCGCTCTTCCTCTGCGCGCTTTGCAAGAGTGCCCTGCATCAACCGCCTTAGAATAGGCGGGAGATCCTTTTCCTACTTGGAGCCACTCAACTGGAACAAACTTCCATTAGACCTCCGCTTAGTAAACAACCTGGACATCTTCAAGAGGAAACTAAAGACCTGGTTCTTCAAACAGTCAATCTAGGTGTCTTGGTCTGCTGCCCACTGCCTGAGCGCCGGGACACTCTGTTGAGTATCTGCGTGCTTTACAAACCAGACTAACATAACATAAAATACCTGATGGATGGATTTTTCTTTCCTAGCTTTATTATTACAGGAAGTGCCAAGAGGAAGTGTTGGGACTGAAAAGTCTTCTGTCTGGTAATGGACATGCACCTCTGCCCTGAGTGCCCAACTGTACTGATGTCTGGATCCCTAATGCTGATTTTGAAGTCATAGGCAAACACTGATCATATTTCTGCACCATGACATATGTCTGTCTCACAGATTGCAGTATTGTTGAACCGGGAGGGGCCCCCAAAGCGATGCTCTCATAGTGATAAGAGTGGAGAGGTGTGGTGCAGCGGCCAGGGCAGCTGACTTCGGAGCACAGGGTTCACGGTTCGATCCCCGGCTCCGGCGGCAGCTCAGCTCAGCACCATGTGACTCTGGGCAATAGCTAACTTAATTTCCACGACGGCCCCCAGCGCCTTGAGACCCGTAAGGGTGAGTAGTTCGCGCTTTACAAATACGGATTTAGATAAGACTACTGGCTTCACCAGTAGTTAGGCAGCACAAGTGTGACGGTGGCAGCCTACAGAGTAGAAATCGGGTGGAGTGAACAGGTGCATTTTAACCTATGTCATTAGGAAGAGGCCTACAGGTTCACTCGTTTTAAAGTTCCACTGAGGTGTGCTTTACGTCTTGGCCTACATCGGTTTGGTGTGTACTGCTATGCAGAGCATAAGTGGTGTATTTGCGCTGGGTGTAATTGCCTGGAAATAATACAATACAAGCACAATACAGTACTATGCAGTGTGTGCATGTTAGATGCATGTGCTGGGTTTATGTGTGCCTTCAAGTGGTACAATATATGAAGGACATAGTGCTTTGCAGTGCATACATGTTAGATGCATGTGCTGGGTGTGTGTGTGTGTGCAAGTGTTACAATACATGATATATGCAGTACTGTGCAGTGTGTGCATGGTAAATGTATGTGATCGGGGTATACGTGCCTGTGAGTGGTACAGTACAGTGAGGATACAGTGCTGTACAGTGTATGTATGCTGTATAACTGCACTAGTGCATCTATGAATGGTACAATGCATATAGGGCCCTGGGTTCTATTTTGGGAGACCCAGGCCTGCATGGGATACATGAGGAGAGGGAGTAGGAGAATCCCCCAGACAGATTAGTGTATTGCTGCATTCCTGTAAACTGGGTGGGACACACACTGAGGGGAGAGCGAGGCTTCCACCGTACACCAAGGGGAGCTCTTTGATTCAGTGAGAAGTCACCAGGAAGGGGCCTGGGCACATCTCAGGAAGGAAATGGGGCTGATAAGAGAATCATAAAGAGTAAAGCTTTTCATACACATCACTGGGGCTGAGATCCAGGTGTGAACTCTAGGAACCCCCATGGCCTGTGTTGTGGGACTATCAGCCTTGGAGTCGCTCCTGCTGTGAAAGACTGCTTTTTAGAGAAAAAGAGCGCAGAGGAGTGGGAACTTCAACTTCAAAACCTCAGACTGTAAATCACATTTGGTGCCTGGAAATGGAGTATACGAAGGGTAGTTTGAGACCCCAAATATTGTCATCTGCCAAGCAGCCAGACGGGCTGTGTGAGGAGGGGAAGCTCTGCAAGACTTCTGCCTATGACCAGGACTGGGGGCAAACACCTGCTAGTCTCTCTGCTGAGTGAAGGCACATCACTCAGGAAATTCAAGACCAGTATGCCCTGTGAGGAAGAGGGGAGCGTTGGAGGAAGCGAGGTTGAGTGGGGAGCACTGTCGAGTGGACTCCCTTTACGTGGTGTGAGGAGACAACGGCACTGATAGGTTAATTGCACGTGTGCAAGACAAAGACGGCCACCACCAGTATGCCAGGGGAGGGCTGTTGTGAATTAAGCAGTGTGTAGTGATTCACTGATCGGGCCTGAGCCCTTGTGTAGTGCAGAGTTGGCGACCCGGTTTACCAGGAGTGGCTGCCACCAAGGACTTCACTGTGCCGAACAGGCTGGAGCCTGTGTACTGTGAGGATATGGTGACTCTAAATGCCAGAGGGGTCACGGGGAGCATCAAGAAGTGTGACCTGATCTATAACTCCTCGCCGGACGAGTGAGGCCACTCTGGGAGCACCAGTGCACCATCATCAAGGTGAGGGGCACATGTCAAGATCAACGCAACAAACCCCCACTGGGAGACAGAACGGATACCTACCCCGTAGGATGAGCCAAAAAGAGCCTCTGGGCGCTTCAGGAGTGCGAATGCGTGTTAGGAACTCTGTACCCGATGAGTGCAGCTGGCCATGAATTAAGCCATGTGTAGTGCTGCACCGATCCGGCCAGGGCCCAGCGTAGTGCTGAGTCGGCCACCCCATATGCCAGGAGGGGCCGGCATCGAGAACTTCATTGTGCCAATCAGGCGGGAACCCATGTACTGTATGCATATGGTGGCCCCATATGCCTGATGGGGCCCCTGAGAGCATCAAAAAGTGTGATCTGATCTGCAATCCCCCCTCCCCTTCCACTGGAAAAGTGAGCCCACCTTTGGAGCCCCTGAGCACCATCACCAAGACGAAGGACTCGCATCAGGATCATCACAACATGTATGAGAAACTCTGCACCCGATGAGCGCATCTGGCCATGAATTAAGCCATGTGTAGTGCTGCACCGATTGGGCCAGGGCTCAGCATAGTGCCGAGTCGGCCACCCCATATGCCAGGATGGTCAGCCATCAAGGACTTCATTGTGCCAATCAGGTGGGAACCCGTGTACTGTAAGCATATGGTGGCCCCATATGCCTGATGGGGCCCCTGAGAGCATCAAAAAGTGTGATCTGATCTGCAATCCCACCCCCTTCCGCTGGAAAAGTGAGGCCGCCTTTGGAGC
Source organism: Calotriton arnoldi (assembly GCA_963921515.1). Taxonomy (NCBI): domain Eukaryota; kingdom Metazoa; phylum Chordata; class Amphibia; order Caudata; family Salamandridae; genus Calotriton; species Calotriton arnoldi. The sequence goes on along the minus strand of CAWUFW010010441.1, from coordinate 173,774 downwards.
CCCTGAGCACCATCACCAAGACGAAGGACTTGCATCAGGATCATCACAACATGTATGAGAAACTCTGCATCCGATGAGCGCATCTGGCCATGAATTAAGCCATGTGTAGTGCTGCACCGATTGGACCAGGGCTCAGCATAGTGCCGAGTCGGCCACCCCATATGCCAGGATGGTCAGCCATCAAGGACTTCATTGTGCCAATCAGGTGGGAACCCGTGTACTGTAAGCATATGGTGGCCCCATATGCCTGATGGGGCCCCTGAGAGCATCAAAAAGTGTGATCTGATCTGCAATCCCACCCCCTTCCTCTGGAAAAGTGAGGCCGCCTTTGGAGCCCCTGAGCACCATCACCAAGACGAAGGACTTGCATCAGGATCATCACAACATGCATGAGAAACTCTGCATCCGATGAGTGCAGCCCACCTGGGCCGCATGCGTGAACTCACCCGAACTCAGCTGCTAACGCTCCAAGCGCCGGCTGTTGGGGTACACTCAGGAGCTCTAGATGCGTCATGTCTGCCGGTGTGGGTATGACTGATTTCGGACCTGTAGGTCACTGGGAAACTTGCAGCTAGTTAGAGCTGCAGCACTGGAGCACTATTAACTTTAAAGTACAGTTAAAGTGAACGCTTGAGACTCAGACTACTAGACGGGTTTACCCTGGATGGGTGATGAATGGGGAATAACCACTATAGCTAGGAGCGAGAGGGACCTGGAAGGGGGGCGAAGGGGGTTCTGCCTAACAAGACACTAAAGCCCCAACCTCAGGGGACTGTGTGGGTGTGTGTGTGCAGGTCATATTTTTCCTTTGTGTTGTTAACAGTAGAAATAAAATACTTCTCTTTTTCTATAAATGGGAGTATTGTGCTGGACAATTAATTAATGCTGCTGCTGCATGCATTTTGATTTGTGAGTCTGTGTCTACTTCCCTGTATCCAGCTGCAAAGCTGGGAGATGAACTCATTTGTAAGGACTGTGACGAGGAAGAACTGGACTTGGAGACATGAAGATTACTGGTAAGCAACAGAGTTATTAAGAAGAATGTGGGGGCCTGTGTAAACTGCATCGCCTTGCAGGCACAATGCAGCTCAATGGCTTATCTAATGGTGGAAAACAGTCCAAAGTATGCTAGAAAGAGGAATCTCTGTCCCTAGGCCCAAAATACTTACATGACTAAAAGTAGGGTGGGTATCAGCTATTGCGGCATGAGAAACAGACATAAGCACTGCGCCTACAGTATTTGTGTTTCTTCAAAGAATGTTGGGAGATTTACATTTTTGGTTTGCATTTACTACGAGTCATGTTTTAAGTTTCACTTCACTAGTCGGATGATTTGTCTTTGTTTCATGCACGTTTGGGTGCACACATGATTTATTTTGAAAGGGGTGTGCTAGCACACTGCCTGGCATACTAACGCACAATTCACCCAGATGCATTGTGGTAAATGCAGTGCCTGATAAAACTTTAGCTGAAAGTCTTTAGTATTCACCATTGTTGGTGCAGCCAATGCTGGGTATCTCTAGACATGCGTTTCAGGATATTTGTCCTTCTTCAGTAGAGAGCAGCGCCTTAAATTTGGGGGTGCTGGCAAATCGGCTCACAGTCTTCTCAGGTTTCCGTACCACTCCCAATTCTGCACTTAGCCTTGCCTCCTGGAAACGGCTGTCACTGAACTCCTATTATGATTGATAAGTCACAGTATCAGAACCTCTCTGCTCCAACAAAAAAGAACCTTATTTCTCAATCACTCAATTCACCGACCACTAACCCTCACTGTAGCTGGTGTTTTCACTATGTCTCTTTGTATTATCTTTTCATGCTGTATTGTCTATATTTTGCTCCTTGTATATTTAATGCTATTTATTAGGTTGTACAGCGCTCTGACACCAACATTTTGGTCATGTTCGCGCTTTATAAAACTTTATAAATAAAAAAATAAGTAGTCTGAAGGGGTTAATACTGTTGTGTGGCAGCCTTGTTCTCTTTTGTTTTCTGTTGCTTTTGGCATGGATGGCAGGGGGGCGGGGTTACCATGTTTTTGTTGCACTGGACAGTTTCGGCATCTGGTAGGCTATCGTAATAAGTAACGCCATAAACAAAATACACACATACATTAGCTAGATGGGCATTGGGCAAGCCATCTTCAAACCTTGTCTGTTGGAATGGCATTCACATTTTGCTTCCACCCACAAAATTAACACTTCAGGCATAAAAATGAATTGCCCCCGAATGGCATTTCTCTTATTCACATGCACACATCGGCCTGAAAATGTGTGCTTCAGGCATGGGGTCCTTCAGATCTATTTTTTCAAATATTTGCCTATTTACCTGATATTTACCTTAGTAAAAGTGGATGACAAACACTAAGTGCAGCATGTTCGCCTTATGGTGAAAGTGTATCCCAAAGCTATAGGCCTGCCCTGGCTGGTGACAAGCTCAGGAAAGAGGCCAAGTGCCCCGAATAGACCAGTTTAATTCTGGAAATTTACTACATTGGTCTGACTTATTTATTGTGAAAAGCATTTGTTAAAGGCAACACAAACAGAAGGGTGAAATGTTATTACAGTTAAAGCATGTAAGCTGTTTTTATTATATGAAATCCCTCAGTTTTTCCTCATTGGCCAGGGTTTTGGTGGTTTCCTTGATATCCGCTGAAGGCAGCAAATTTGCAGTTCTATAATCCTTGTTAGGCCATCTTAAGAGGGCTGCATGTTGTTTTGCCACCTGTAATTTTGTACAGGTTTGTAATTTCATGTGTAGTATTTAGCTGTGTGTATTAAAGTGTTTGGCCTTATTGAAAGAGTAAAACAAAAACGCACAATCCATTTCCAAGATGGCCACCTGCTGCTCTGTTAAACTTGTTACTCCTTTCTTCATTGCAAGCACATAATATCCATATTTATGTGGCAGCACTTATTACTTACATTCTTTTAATTTATCTTGTATATGCTTGTAAAAAAAAAAAAAAAGACCATACCATAAACATAGGTAGCGAATGCCACACCTACTAGCTTTTCCAATGCTGGTCTTGTTTTTACATTATTTGACATCGCAGCAGTGGAGAGCTTTATATAGAACCCTTTACAGGAGAGGAATCTCAAAAGAGGAGGTGTTGTAGACAGAACAGCTGTGTCGGAGTTTGTTTTCAACAAAGATGGCAGTTTTGGGCTGTACGCGGGTTTGTGATTAGCTTCACTACAGGATTAGTGACTGCAAATGTCTGGCAGTGAGATAAGCAAACAAACGAGGACTTACCAATTGTTGAATTTGGTGCCATTGACCCATGTCCACGGCTGAGACTTATCTTCCCTATTCAAGCCAATCCAGTGATTATAATCCCCTTTATGACGCAGCATGAAATTCTGTAAATAAGATGGAAAAAGGGACTGAAACGTGCTCATTAGGTCTGAGTATCATGGTTCAATGGAATCAGTGCACAGATCGGCAAAGAGCTTTCAAAATTAATTAAGAATACTCTTAAGGACAGTGGCGACGTAGGCTGGGAAAATAAGGTGTAATATGATAATTTTTAGATTTCTTTGTTTAACGAATTTGGGGCAGATTTACAAGCCCCTTGCGCCACTTTTGCGTCACTTTTAACTTGGGAAAAGTGGCGCAATGGGCTTGTAAATCTGTCCCTTCCTGTGGGCAATTAGATTCTTAGACAATATTACTAAATTACCGTAAATATCACAAGTAGCTGTTGTCGTGATGGGCTCTGGCCTAATGACGGCCCCCGGGGAAAAGAAAGCCGCAGACTAATCTTTCCTCGGAGGAATTTGTGCCCCAAACAGGACATGGGTGGGGATAGGTAGTTCGGGGGGGGGGGGGGGGAGGGTCAAGGGGCTGGTCAATTAATTAGCATACAAGAGTCTGGAGAGGCGTGACTTGCCTCTTCCAGACCCTGTGCATCACCGCGTAGGGTTTTTCGTCTGGGGAGTTTTCAAAGATTGTCTGCCCACCCTACAGTTTGAAGTGGTCAAGGAGCAGGGGACTTGTCTCACTACTACAGCGTTTATTTTGCCAAAGTTAGGACAGGTTGCAGGGCTAGCGGGCGGAAGTCTTGGGGGGTGGAGAATCACATGCAGGCTCTTCCACACCCTCGGGGGGGGGGGGAAGAAGAGCGGTGCGCAGGAGGAAAAGCCGGGGGCGGTAGCTTGGTGGGGGAAGGATGGAACGAGATATGACGTTTGGGGATCGAACGTTGGTGTGAGAAGTGAGTGGACATGTGATATCGGTTATTGTGCCTGTTAGAACTGGGGGTCTCTAGTTGGCAATGGCTTGCACCTTTGTCCAAATAGGGACCCTTGCTTTTAGTCAGAGTAAGGGGGCTACACTACTAAAATAACCCCTTCTCAACCCTGTGGTAGCCTGGCACGAGCAGGAAGGCTTATCTCAGAGGCAGTGGGTAAAGCATTTGTGAACAGATACAGTAATACAGTGAAAACACTACAGATGGACACAACACAGGTTTTTATAAAAGTAAGTATTCTTTATATAGACTTTACACAAGACCCAAACGACAAAAATCCACAATAAAGTATTAAGAAACTGACTTTAAGATGGTAGAAATAACTTGGTTCACTCTAGATGGTAAATGTGACACGTTTCTCACACAGTACCTTTGGATGCGTCATGCAAGATAAACAAAAGGTTCACAGGGAGAACGATGTGTCGGTTCCTTGCTTCGTGGGAGGTGATGCATCTGTTCCTCAGTGCTTGCGCAAAGTAGGCAATGCGTCTGTTCCTTACCGGAGAGGAGGTGATGAGACTATCTCGTGGTGCGTCCCGGTTGCGATGCGACAAGATGGCGCCTTGATGCGATGCGACGATCCGGTGCGATGCGAGAAGATGGCGCCCTTGATGCGATGCGACGACAGGAAGACGATGCGTGCACGCCCAGCGGCCATGCGGCGACTCTGTAACTTTGGAGCCGCGACAGGCCCTGCGACAAGCTTCTCCAGTGATGCGACGGCGACCCTTGCTGTGGCGACACGCTTCTCCGGGGATGCGACGATCAACAGCTGCGATGGAGACACGCTTCTCCGGTGATGCGACGGCAACAGCTGCGGATGCGACACGCTTCTTCTCGTTGAGTCGCGCTTCCAGCTCCCAACAACATGCAGGCTTCTGCAGATAGAATTCCCAGCAAGGAAATTCAGGGGGGAGCTGGTGGTGAAGACTTCAGCAGGAGGCAAGCGCAGTTCAAGCCCTTGGAGATTCTTCTTCAAGATGATGAAAGTTGCAAATAAAAGTCTTTCTCCTTTCCTTGGCAATAAAGAAACCACTGCAGGCCAACCCCAGCAATTACATACTGGCACAGGGGCAGTCAAAAACTCCTGCAGATTCTCTGGTTCTTCTCCTTGGCAAAAGGTCCGTCTTGATGTCCAGAAGTGATCTAAAGTTCTGGGGTCTGGGTCCCCCTTTTTATACACACAAATCCTTTGTCTCTGAAGGCAGAGAGTGTCTGTACCTAGTCCAAACTAGTTCTGGGTTCATTCTGCCAGTGCACAACTTCTTCCTTTGTCAGTGTGGGCCAGGGTCATCAGACGCACCACAGGAGGTGGAGCCAGCATTGTGGAAGGCAGGCACAGCCCTGTTCAGGCCCAGGTACTACTCCTCCCACCACTCCCAATGCAGCTAGGTCTATTCAGCCTAGTGCTGACTCACCCTGCCTCCTGGAGCCAACCCAGCCCCTGTCACTCACAAACCAGACATGCAATACACAACCTAGCAGAGGCAGGCTGGATGGTTAGGCAAGAAAATACCCACTTTCTAAAAGTGGTATTTTCAAACACAGAATGTTAAAACCAACTTCACTAAAAGATGTATTTTATCATTCTGAGTTCAGGCATACTAAGTTCGTTTTTCTACCATGTTCCCTGGGATAGTTAGGATTATAAGGTGTTATAATCAAACTGCCCATTCTGGCCTACGGGGACAGGTAACCTTGCAATAGTGAAAAACAAAATTGGCTGTAATTCACTATCAGGACATGCCACACACACACCAGAGCATGTCCTACCATTTACTTACAATGCACCCTGCCCTTGGGCCTACCTTAGGGGTGGCTAACATGTAGAAAAGGGAAGGTTTAGGGACTGGTAAGTGGGTGCACTTACCAAGTCGACATGGCAGTACTAGACTGCACACAGGCTCTGCAATGGCAGGCCTGAGACACACTTTACAAGCTGCTTCTGTGGGTGGCACAATCAGTGCTGCAAGCCCACTAGCAGCATTTGATCTACAGGCCCTGGGCACACATGGTGCACTGTACTAGGGTCTGACAAGTAAATCAAATAAGCCAATTATGGAGGCACTAATATATTACATCAATTTACAATAGGGAGCACTTGCACTGTGGCACTGAATAGCAGTAGCACAGTGCCCAAAGCATCTAACCAGCAAAAACATATTAAAAACAGAGGAGACAACAGCAAAAAATGGAAGGGAGACTCACGCCAATGGTACCAGGTCTAACACGTGTCCCCTCCAGCTGAAATGTGGGGAGAACTACCCATCCTCTTGGGAGTTCTCTTCACTAAGGCGAAAAATCTGGACAGACCATCAGCATTGGCGTGTTCTGTACCAGGGCGGTGTTCCACCGTGAAGTCCATCCCCTGTAGGGAAATGGACCACCTCAACAACTTTGGATTCTCACCCCTCATCTGCATCAACCATCTGAGGGGCCTATGGTCTGTCTGAACCCGGAAGTGAGTCCTAAACAAGTATGGTCTCAACTTCTTCAGTGCCCAGACCACAGCAAATGCCTCGCGCTCAATTGCACTCCACCTCTGTTCCCGTGGAAGTAACCTCCTACTGATGAAGGCTACAGGTTGGTCTAGGCCCTCCTCATTGATCTGTGAAAGAACAGCCCCCACACCATGCTCTGAAGCGTCTGTTTGGACAATGAATTCCTTTGAGAAGTTGGGCGCCTGAAGCACGGGTGCTGTGCACATGGCAGTCTTCAGGGCGTCAAAAGCTTTCCGACAGGTGTCAGCCCAGACTTTCTTGGGCTGCTTCCTGGAAGTCAGCTCAGTCAAGGGTGCAACAATGTTGCCATACCCTTTGACAAACCTCCTGTAGTACCCCGTGAGTCCTAAAAAGGCTCTCACCCGAGTCTGGGTTTTAGGGGGTTCCCATGCCAGGATGGTATCAATCTTGGGTTTTAGGGGCGCCACCTGGGCGCTTCCTATCTGGTGTCCCAAGTACACCACGGAACCCTGCCCGATCTGGCACTTACTCGCCTTCATCGTGAGGCCTGCTCTGCGCAGCGCCATCAACACTTCCCAGAGGTGGCGCAGATGTTCTTCCCAACTGATGCTGAACACTGCAATGTCATCCAGGTAGGCGGCACTGAAATCTTCCAGTCCAGCCAACACCTGGTTGACCAACCTCTGACAGGTGGCAGGGGCATTCTTCATCCCAAAGGGCATAACCCGGAATTGGTAGTGCCCATCTGGTGTGGAGAATGTTGACCTCTCATTGGCCCCATCAGTCAAGGCGATCTGCCAGTACCCAGACGTCAAATCAAACGTACTGAGGTACCGTGCAGCCCCTAGCCGATCAATGAGCTCATCAGCTCTGGGGATGGGGTGCACGTCAGTGCTGGTGACTGAATTGAGTCCTCGGTAGTCCACTAAGAACCGGAGTTCGGGTGTGGCACCAGGCGCGGCAGCCTTTGGGACCAAGACCACTGGGCTGGCCCAAGGGCTGTTAGAGGACTCCATCACCCCCAAGGCAAACATCTTGGAGACCTCCTCCTTGATGTAAGCTCTGACCCGGTCAGTCACTCTAAGCCTTGTGCTTAACAGGAGGACTGTCCCCAGTGTCTACATCATGGATGCACCACACAGTGACACCAGGAACTAGGGAGAACAAATCAGAGACTTGCCCCAACAGTTGGTGACAATCATTCTGCTGATCAGGGTGGAAGAGAGGATTACTCCATCCACTGGCCCATCTTGCTCTGTTGCAGACAGGAGGTCAGGAAGAGGCTTAGTCTCCTCCTCCATTCCAGCATCTGTCGCTAGGAGCATGCCCACTTCGGACCTTTCTAAGTGGGTTTTTAGGCGGTTGACATGAAGGACCCGCAAAGGGTTCCTGGGAGATCGCAAGTCCACCATGTAGGTGACATCACTTTTGCGCTCCACCACCTCAAATGGTCCGGTCCACTTATCCTGGAGCGCACAGGGCTCCACTGGGGCCATGACCCAAACTTTCTGACCAGGCTGAAGCTCAATCAGAGTGGCATTCTCATCGTACCACCGCTTCATCTCTTCCTGGCTGGCTTCCAGATTGGCCTGAGCAAGTTGTCTGAATCGCCTAGTCTGGTTCCTGAAGGCCAGCATGTAGCTATATACATCCTGGGGAGGTTTCCTGGGAGCTTTCTCCCAGCCTTCTTTAACCAGACTCAGAGGTCCTCTTACCGGGTGTCCATACAGCAGTTCAAAGGGACTGAACCCCAAGGACTTCTGTGGTACCTCACGGTAAGCGAATAGAAGGCATGGCAAGAGGACGTCCCACTTACGCCTCATAGGTTCCTCAAGACCCATAATCATGCCTTTGAGGGTCCGGTTGAATCTCTCAACCAGCCCATTACCTTGGGGGTGGTAAGGAGTGGTGAACTTTTAAGTTACTCCACACTCCTGCCACAAGGACTTCATATACTTAGAAAATAAGTTTGTACCACGGTCTGACACCACCTCTCTGGGGAACCCCACACGGGAGAAAATCCCCATCAGTGCACGTCCCACCACAGGGGCCGTCACTGTCCTGAGAGGGATGGCTTCCGGGTACTGGGTAGCATGGTCCACCAAGACCAGCATAAACCTGTTGCCCATGGCTGTCTTGGGGTCCAGAGGCCCCACAATGTCAATGCCCACCCTTTCAAAGGGGGTGCTGACCACAGGGAAGGGCTGGAGAGGAGCCTTGTGCTTCCTCCCACTCTTCCCACTTGCCTGGCAAGTTTAACAAGTCCTACAATGAGTATCTGAACTCTTGCGCATCTGGGGCCAATAAAAGTGGGTGACAAGCCTTTCAAAGGTCTTGTCCTGCCCCAGATGTCCAGCTAAAGGTACATCATGAGCCAAACCCAGTAGGAAGGCTCTGAAGCGCTGGGGTACCACCAGCACACGGCTAACCCAGGCTCAGCAGCCTTAGGCTCGCTATACAGGAGGTCATTCTCCCAGTAGATCCAATGTGATCCAGACTGATCAACTGCTGCCTGGTTTGTGGCCTGTTGCCGCAAACCCACAAGAGAAGAGCACTTCTTCTGCTCTGCACAAAATTCCTCCCCGGGGTGTCCTCCTTCTTGCTGCCATGGGTCAGCTCAGGCAGGTCCCCCAGTTCAGCAACTTGCTCCCCTGTATGCTCCAGGGCATCCCCCTCAAGGTATGCCTCCTCCTGGACCGTGGGAACTATGGGGGCTGGTTTCCCGCGCCCCCTACCTCTTCTCTTTAAGGCAGGTACCTGGGCGATACTTTCAGGCTCCAGGACCTCTTGAACACCCTTACTGGCTGTCATAGACCGAGTGGTCACACACGCCCACTCAGGCAGACCCAACATCTCTAAATGAGACTTCTTCTCCACCTTAGCCCAAGGAGAGCTCTCTAAATCATTGCCTAACAGACAATTCACAGGCATGGCTGGCCTCACAGCTACTTGGAGAGTACCTGAGACCCTCCCACTCAAAGGGAACCTGAGCCACCTCACACCGGCTCTCTGAGTTGTCCGCGGCAACTACAGGGATGAATGCATGGGGGATCACCTGCTCCGGAGACACCAGCCGACAACTGACAGCTGTCACACTGGCCCCGGTGTCTCTCAGAGCCTCCACCCTATGGCCATTGATGGTCACCCACTGCCTGTATTTTTCAGTGTCATCAGGCAGCTGGGTCCTAGGGACCATCTCACAATCTCCTAAAGAGACCAGGGACATTTCTGCGGGACCCCACCCACCTTGGGCACCCATCTCCTCCCCTACCAGGGCTACACTTGCCATCTGACGGGGTGGTGCACAGGGTGGTGCATTGCGGTCCTTCTGGGGACACTGGGGATCATACCAATGGTGTCCCACTTGCTTACACTGAAATCATGTAGGGGGCCCCCTGTGAACAGGTTTACCTGTCGGGGGCTCGGACTTCTTCTCAGGGGGAGGCTGGGAACCCTTACCTTGGTTTCCTTGGGAATTACTTTGGGGCCCTTTCTGGAACTCCCTCTATTTACCCTTGTCCCCCCCACTCTTCTGCTGGGGACCCTGCCCACCCTTGGCGGAGTCTCCCACATGACCCTTGTGGACCCGGGTACTCACCCAGCAGTCCACCTCCTCAGCAAGCTTCCTAGGGTTAGTTAGCTTGCTATCAATAAGGTGCTGGCGTAGCTCTGGAAAACAATTACCAGACAAGTGCTCCAATGCAAACAAATCATAGAGCGCTTCAAAAGTATCCACTTTGTTACCCTTCACCCAATCATCCATAGCTCTGCAATAGAAAGATACATATTCTACCCAAGTGGTTGCCTCCAGCTTTTTACAATTCCTGAACCTCTGTCTATAGAGTTCTGGGGTCAATCCATACCTGGTCATCAGGGCTTCCTTCATGTGGGCATAAAGCATCCTACTCTCGCTGGGCAGGTCTAACAATGCATCCCTCCTATCACCAACAAAGCGGCCCCACAACCCCACTCCCCAATCCTTGTCAGGGACCCGGTGGGCCAACATTGCCATTTCATAGGCTGCAAACCACTGCCCAATATCTTCATGCTTATGGAAATCTTTGATGACATCCTTGGGGAAATATACAAATAACCCCTGCTCATCCCTGTGGTAGCTTGGCACGAGCAGGAAGGCTTATCTCAGAGGCAGTGTTTAAAGCATTTTTGAACACATACAGTAATACAGTGAAAACACTACAGATGGACACAACACAGGTTTTTATAAAAAATAAGTATTCTTTATATAGACTTAACACAAGACCCAAACGACAAAAATCCACAATACAGTATTAAGAAACTGACTTTAAGATGGTAGAAATAACTCAGTTCACTTTAGATGGTAAATGCGATATGTTTCTCACAAAGTACCTTTGGATGCGTCACGCAAGATAAACAAAAGGTTCGCAGGGAGAACGATGCATCGGCTCCTTGCTTCGGGGGAGGCGATGCGTCTGTTCCTCAGTGCTTGTGCAAAGTAGGCGATGCGTCTGTTCCTTACTGGAGAGGAGCTGATGCGACGATCTCATGGTGCGTCCCGGTTGTGATGCGACAAGATGGCGCCTTGATGCGATGCGACGATCCGGTGCGATGCGAGCAGATGGCGCCCTTGATGCGATGCGACGACGTGAAGACGATGCGTGCAAGCACGGCGGCCGTGTGGCGACTCTGTAACTTTGGAGCCGCGACAGGCCCTGCGACATGCTTCTCCAGTGATGCAACGGCGACCCTTGCGGTGGCGACACGCTTCTCCGGGGATGCGACGATCAACAGCTGCGACGGAGACACGCTTCTCCGGTGATGCGACGGCGACCCTTGCGGTGGCGACACGCTTCTCCGATGATGCGACGGCAACAGCTGCGGATGCGACACGCTTCTTCTCATTGAGTCGCGCTTCCAGCTCCCAACAACACGCAGGCTTCTGTAGATAGAATTCCCAGCAAGGAAATTCAGGGGGGAGCTGGTGGTGAAGTCTTGTATCCCTGAGACTTCAGCAGGAGGCAAGCACAGTTCAAGCCCTTGGAGATTCTTCTTCAAGATGATGAAAGTTGCAAATAAAAGTCTTTCTCCTTTACTTGGCAATAAAGAAACCACTGCAGGCCAACCCCTGCAATTACAGACTGGCAGAGGGGCAGTCAAAAACTCCTGCAGATTCTCTGGTTCTTCTCCTTGGCAAAAGGTCCATCTTGATGTCCAGAAGTGATCTAAAGTTCTGGGGTCTGGGTCCTCCTTTTTATACACACAAATCCTTTGTCTCTAAAGGCAGAGAGTGTCTGTACCTAGTCCAAACCAGTTCTGGGTGCATTCTGCCAGTGCACAACGTCTTCCTTTGTCAGTGTGGGCCAGGGTCATCAGACGCACCACAGGAGGTGGAGCCAGCATTGTGGAAGGCAGGCACAGCCCTATTCCGGCCCAGGTGCTACTCCTTCCACCACTCCCAATGCTGATAGGTCTATTCAGCCTAGTGCTGACTCACCCTGCCTCCTGGAGCCACCCCAGCCCCTGTCACTCACAAACCAGACATGCAATACACAACCTAGCAGAGGCAGGCTGGATGGTTAGGCAAGAAAATACCCACTTTCTAAAAGTGGTATTTTCAAACACAGAATATTAAAACCAACTTCACTAAAAGATGTATTTTATCATTCTGAGTTCAGGCATACTAAATTTGTTTTTCTACCATGTTCCCTGGGATAGTTAGGATTGTAAGGTGTTATAATCAAACTGCCCATTCTGGCCTATGGGGACAGGTAGGATTGCAATAGTGAAAAACGAAATTGGCTGTAATTCACTATCAGGACATGCCACACACACACACCAGAGCATGTCCTACCTTTTACTTACAATGCAACCTGCCCTTGGGCCTACCTTAGGGGTGGCTAACATGTAGAAAAGGGAAGGTTTAGGGACTGGTAAGTGGGTGCACTTACCAAGTCGACATGGCAGTACTAGACTGCACACAGGCTCTGCAATGGCAGGCCTGAAACACACTTTACAAGCTGCTTCTGGGGGTGGCACAATCTGTGCTGCAAGCCCACTAGCAGCATTTGATCTACAGGCCCTGGGCACACATGGTGCACTGTACTAGGGTCTGACAAGTAAATCAAATAAGCCAATTATGGAGTCACTAATCCATTACATCAATTTACAATAGGGAGCACTTGCACTGTGGCACTGAATAGTAGTGGCACAGTGCCCAAAGCATCTAACCAGCAAAAACGTATTAAAAACAGAGGAGACGAGCAAAAAATGGAAGGGAGACTCACGCCAATGGTACCAGGTCTAACAGTGCCTTAGCTACAAAGTTGATGTTAATTGTTAATAAAGTTGAAGATGCGCAACCATGTCCTAATAAGTGTTTGTTGTAGCACGAAGCAGATGGAGTAGGCAGCAGTTGGCGAGCTCCCGGTGGGGCGATGCCACCCGGCACCATCTAGACTCGCTGCATGCCCTTACCCCTCTGAAACTATACGGGGTAGAGTGGCCATTAGATGCCTGCGCTTTACGGCCTCTTTTGCTGTCCCCCAAGGCCACGCTGCCTGCAGGGATGTGGAATTCCTGTAGCCCGACGCTCAGGACATATTGTTTGGGGTCAAGGGCAACACGTTTTCATGTGTATTTTGTCCTTGGGACAAGTAGGCCCAACACCCTGCAGCACAAACCCTTTGGCTGCCAGTTTGCAGTACCACATTATGGATCAGGGATGGGCACTGCCTACAGTTAAGGAAATAATTTTGTCCATATGTTAATGCTGTTCAAACTTGTATTTATGGTTCATTAATTGAAAGCTTTTATTATTAGGGGGAGTGCTCTAAGTAAATGTTGTAAGCCCTGACGGCACTACTGACAGTGGTTCTACTATAAAAATGTGTACACACGTTTTCAAAGTTTAGCAATATGAGGCTATGTATAATGCTCCCAGAATGCTCTCTGGTTTGATGCAAATATTTGTAGAAGCTTGAAAGCAAGATTGATGATTCTTTGCTTTCAAAATAAAATGTTCATTAAAAAAATGAAAGTAGGAAAAAAACATTTCACTTAACTACTGTAAAATTTCAGATACCATTTCTTTGAAGCATCATTTAGCAACATGTGTTGATGCATGCTAGTATTTCCCAAAAATATTCATAATGGAAAATCAGTGTAACCAGTTTCAATAAGATTATGGGAAAGAAAAATAAACAAGCATTGGCAAAGCCAGTAGGTCTAAAATTGGTCAGCTTTTTATTTTTGTCAATGTGTGACTTGCTTTGGCATGGTTTTTGTAAAATCTTATTGGTGTGGGAGCTGCTGGGCCCTCACCATTATAACAAACATTGGCAAAAGCAAAAATTGTTTTTGGTCTCAAAAAGCACACACTGCCACAGTAGTTTCAGGCACTGAGCAAAACTACTTTGAGTGCCGATATGCTCCTTGTGAAAGAGCAGAATGCTGTCACTCACAGTGAAGCCAGCCAATATGGAAAGAGACAGAATTTTAATAAATGCAAAAGGTCATGGTCAACGCCAGACCAAATTAGGGGCCCAATTATTAAAGAAAGTCTCAAAAGTGCACCCATGGTATATGCCCTCGCATTAAGTGCAGCTATACAGCTTTTGTGAATTCCCAAGAATTTACAGAAGTAGGACAAGAAATAGTACGTCTAGAAGATATTTGTGAACTACATTTTGGCTTGAACAAATATGCATGTGTGGATTTTGCTCAAAGTGTTTACAAGTTCACTTTCGCTCCAACCACTTTATTCCCCAACTCTGGAAGACTGTTTATGTCGGCCATTGTCAGGAGTAAATTTGCAACATTTCTCAGTATGGGAAAAGATTAGAGAAAAGTTGTTGAAAACCCTTAAAACATGCAAGTTAGTAGGTTTGCACAGACTCAAAAGGGCATTCTAACCCTGGAACTATAGCTTACCACTACCTTTAGCCCCAGTATGTAGATCTCCGGAAATGTGGCAACATAAGGGGATTGCAAGCTATGGTATGAGCCCTGGCATAATCAGAGAGGCTATATCAGAGCTCTTATATAATGAGATTGCTTCCATAATTTGTCGCTGCACTACATGGCACCAAAGGGACGAGTGGATTTTGTTACAGGACAAGTAGATTTATGAAGCAACCTGCCCCATGGACAAGTAGATATTTTATTAAATTCCACACCCCTGAACATGAACAAATGCTGCAAGGTCCAGGCTCATCTGAAACAGAGGAGGCCCTATTGCAAGAACCCCAACTAAACAGATGAGAAAGGGTACCTTTCCAAAACACTGGTCAATATTTACATGGTACTAAGCCTTTTCAAGAGGGCACTCATCTGGGTGCCACCGGGATTGCCTTTCTAGATGCTCAGTGAGAATGGCGACACAAGGGGGTGATATATCATCATTTGTGGCCGTCTGGCAGGCAGAAATTTCAGGATAGTAAACATATGTGCACCTAACACCAACCAGGTTATCTTCCTGAACACAATCTCTTAAACAATGGTACCCTTTAGGCCCCGATGAGTCACACCGGGGGCGAATTTAACTGTGTAGATAACACTGTGCTAGACTGCTAGTGAGACTCTCCTGCCATTCGCCTAGCAAGAAAATGTTCATGATTGGCAAGACCACTGGGGGCTCACAGATCTTTGAAGGTTGACCAACCTAAGAGACCAAGGCTATTCATACTTCTCTGCCTTACATGAACTGCCTGTTCAACTAGACAGTCTTATTCAAACCTGTCATTTTGGGATCCATGCTAAACATGGAACACCTGGTGAGGACTATATCCGACCACAACCTCATACTTATGACAGTGTCATGGGACAAGTGGTTGATGCTATTCTTGAGTTGGAAATTGAAAAGACACAGCTTGGACAACCCGTTCTTTTGTATGACCATAGAGGAGGGGGTCTGAAATTAAGTTACTGATACCGGTACTGCTTCCTCTGTGTTATCCGAGTGGTAGGCGTTCAATTTGGTAATGCGTTGAGCATGCAAATCAGAATCAGAGGGGGGTCTGCCGGACGTTAATGAAAGAAATTCATACACAAGAGGAGACTCTTAAAAGCACTAAACATGAAAGGCCTGGGAAAACGGAGCTGCAAAAGGAGAAGCAAAAGAAAAATTGGCGTAACATGCTAAACTCTTAGGCTGCTGTGATTATAAGGCGCACATGACCCAAGCACATGCAGAGCAGGACAAGGCTGGAACACTGTTGGTCTGGATGGCTAACCCTAGAAAAAGAGGCTTGCAAGTCTTGGAAATTGAAAGAGACCAGGGTGGCAGGGTGTATCAACAAGAGATAAATGAAACCTTCGTAAGGTATTATACTAAGCTGTATTCTAGCGCTAGCAGAGACTCAGTGGGCCCCTCACAGCTTTTACTGAGGGAGTTGCCCCTACACCACTTCACACCTGACAAAGCGGTTGATTTAGGGGACGATAATATGGTGGCGGAGGTTAGGGTGGTTGTTAAGAAGGTGGCCCGTGGTAAAGTGCCGAGAGCCGATGGTCTCCCGGTCGCGTTCTAGAGGCATATATTGGAACGCTTGACCCTTAGCTTGTCACTCTTTCGTGAAAGGCGCAAGAAGTTCATTCTCTCCCACACTCAGTGAAAGAAGCACCGAAAGTCCCCTCTACTTAAGTCCAGGAAACTGCCCAAAGACATATGCAGAGACTCATTCACTCTGATTAGTCTTGGTTTATCCCGGGCCATAATACGGCAATGAATAGAGACGGTTAGTTTTCAGGATGGATGATCCAACCATCAATGAGGAGACTTTGTTGCTGTCAGTAGACATCGAAATGGCTTTTGATAGTCTAGACTGAGACTTTCTCTATATCGTGATGTCCCAAATGAGACTGGGACCGGGATTCATTGGGTGGATGTGACTATTATACTCCACACCCACTGCAAGAGTCCGGATGGTTCAAGTGATCTCTGAACAGTACCCAGTGGAGAGAGGTATCAGGCAGTGTTGTCTGCTGTCCTCGTTCACCATAGCGGCTGAACTGCTGGCAAGCAAACCTCGTCTGGGATCCTACTTTACGGGGATACATACCTAAGGCATCACGCATTACATCTCTCTGTACGCCGATGATATGGTACTACCCTTACCAACAAGGGAACAGACCCTGAGAAGGTGGTGCAACCGCTAAGTGCCTTTAGAGAGGTCTCCGGGTCTCAAAACTAGCATGTTCCCCATGAGGGCCTCCCCTGATGATACCCCTGAGACACTCAAAATGATCTAGGAGTCATCAATAAAATACCTGAGGGTTCGTATTTTCAGAGACAGCCTTGAGATTCTAAAGGGGAATATTGGTAGAACCATCACAGCCTTACAAGCCAACGTGGTCTTTTGGAAAATACTCCCAATCTTGGCTATCTGTCGGATAGCGATTGCTAAAATGGTAGCCCTACCACGCTTACTGTACTACTTTGCAATGCTGCCATTGGTTGTCCCTCGAAGCAAGTTTTGGAAACTGGACTCTAGTCTAGTGGATCGGATTTGGGGTAGGGCAAGCGACTGGTGGCATTTTCTAAATTACTTCGTGCAGTGACGGATGAAGGCATTAGACTTCAAAACACACTATTTGGCGGCCCAGCTGCAATGGTAACTGCAACGGCTGCAGGTTGTGCTGGCTGCAATGACTGCTGCTTCACCCAGCCCAGCACCCGGCTTCAGGCCTGCTGATGACCCTCCTCCTAGACCCGAAGTGGACCAGTGTAGGTAACCGTGGCGACCTGAAGGCAATTAGCATTGCTGCATTAGGTCTCTACCGAAGACACAAAATGTCTCCGTATTCACCGACACGCCCCCTTCAAAATTTACCTGCCCTCCCACATGGGCGAGGAGGACAAAATTGTTGGTACCCTGTTCCATAACACTAAATCACTATCTTTTTCCAGAGTTGAGGGAGGAGTACGACATCCTGGCAGGGTGATTTCTACTACACGGCACCATGATAGCAGCTATCAGGATGCACTGGGGGAGCAGGAGGTGCAGAAACCTTGACACACCAAGGCAGTCAGTTCCTCTGTTCAACAGCAAGTACCCGACGTAGTATCAGGGATATATCAAGCACTGAGAGCAGACTTGTCACACTTACCCCTCTCAAAGACAAATGGGAAACAGACTTGGGGGTGTCCATCTTGGATGGGGATTGGACCAAAATCCTAGAGGCAATCCAGAATGTATCCAGAAATGCTTAGTTGACATTGATCAACTATTACATTGCTCGATGTGCATATCTCAGGCCCAGGAGACGTAAAACTTGTTTTCCGCATATATTCCAGATACAGCCTGGAGGGGGCGGAGATGTTAGATTTGATGTGCAGGTGATAGCTGCCAAATTCCCATTGGTCCGAGGAGCTACAATTCCTGATCAAAGTCACAGATCGCAATATAGATTTAGCCCCTATGACATGTATACCAGGGCTCTACCCTTGCCCGACCATGAAGAGGCTGATGTCTAGATTTATTGATCTGGCCCCGATTTTGGTTAAAAGCCGCAGAACGATACAATGAAAAGTGTACATGGGATCCCAGGTATGGCGGTGGATGGCTGATGTCCTGCGTTGAACGGACTATGAGGGTGGCGCTCTCCTTAGAGACGCTAAAAAGGGCAAAGTGTCACTGGGATTCGCTAGGGCTTGGGAAAACCGGATAGGAGCGCTGAGGGAGGAGGATGCATTATCTGAACCCAACACCCTCCCGCACTGAACTCTTACTTATTTATCCACTGGACTGGGAGATCTTGGCCTTGTCTGCTTGGATAGCCCGTCTTCCCAATTTCCAAGGGACTGACCTGGCCTCGGCCACCAGGACCATGAACTACCCATTCTGATTGCTTAGAAATGGACTACACTGATACCCTAACACTCACTTCGAAATTCCCACTAAGCTCGCCATTACTACTCTTACGGAATGGATGTGGACTGCCCATTGATTTCAATGTTGATATATTGTGCAAGTGCTGTGCTTATGTGAAGTTTAATAAAATTATTTTTACGAAAATAAAGCCATTGTTGATTGATATTTATCCTTAAGTTTTGAACAACCCATTCGCTATGGGCTGGCATCTGTGGATAAGTGGTGGTGCCAACAAGGAAGTTGTGTTCACGTAGTAATGCTAAGAGACAAGTGCTTCTTCAGTCAGAGTTGGAGGAGATTATCTCAATGGCATTCACTTTCCACTTCGCTGTCCTCCAGTGCTTTACAGATCTATCCCATTTAGCCCATTAGAAGCACTATTATAAATCTATTTATGCAGGTTTTTATTTATTGCAGATGAGACCAAACATGGGCATCTCGGCACTACACTTTGGATACTTTTGATAAAGGAAAACACTATTCAAAATGCTATATGCAGAATAGTGGTACAACCTTTACAGCATTTATAGTTTTTAACAGAAAATGTTTTCAGTGCAATGTTTTACTTCTACAGTCAGGTTCCAACATGTAGTAGTTCTATGATATACATGCAATATACACAGGTTAAGTTCACACCAGGTATCTAGTAAGGTTTCCTAAGAGAAGGGTGCTCAGGGCTACTGGAAAGTGTTGTTCGATTAGAAGAGACTTCTTCTTGAAAGTGGTAAACATGGACACCTGTCGCTGGCCTGAGGTGTGGCGGGGCTTGGGGGGGGAGGGTATGCGGACTCCGATGGTGCAATTGGAAATAGACTGGGAGATTTTTGTGCTTTCTGAACCCAAGGGTCTCGAGGCAGAGTTTAGTTCTTACTGCACAGTGTGCATTCTTCATTGAATGGTCCGCTTGCAGGCAAAGTATTTACGCGTGTTCTCCTTCGCGACCCTGGATAGCTAGGATCAGAGGCTGTGGTGGTAAATCAGCACCAGCCTGGCATCTGTAAGGAGTTGCCCTTGCACGGTGGTCCAGATCCCTAATTCACATTACTAAGAGGGGAGAAGTGGGGGCTGTGTGGATGCAACAGCAGTGAGACTGAGCCACTGCCTTGGGGACTCATATTGCTTCCTACTCACCATGAGGACATTCTTAGAGTCGCTGGCCTACTCATCCCTCCTTCTTATTGTCAGAGATGGGATCATCAGCAGAACAGCTGAATCAGTGTTGAAGGAGCCCTGAACGTGGTGGAATGTAAGTTGGCAAGAACAAGGTACCAGGCATTTTCGTGGGGAGCCTTGATGGGTGCTAAGGACTGGTGGAATACCAGATACATTTAGATTATGTATTAGTCTCTGCTAGCACCCCTCTTCATTCCCTGTTGTGCTGGTTCACAAGTACAGTTCATGTGTAAGGGACACAGTGAGCACACACACAACTGTAGAAGCCCTTGCCATGAACACAAAAGTGCTCTCATATACCTACTAATAGGTGGAAACATGTACTCCATAGACAATAAACCCATTACCTTGAAAAGAAAATCCTTAAAATCATAATAAAGTTTTTGTGCAGGAGCGCTGGGCCAGCTGTGACTTATAGGCAAGTGCGGAGTAAGAGAAGTGTACAATGAACCAACCCTAACAAATTGCGGGCAACAGAAAAATAAATCGCGGCAATTTTTTCTTGGTAAAGGGTTTCTTCATTTAGCAAAGATACCAGAGGCACGAGTATGTCAAATATAATCAGCTTTGTTAGCACAGTCCATGAATCACTCACAAACTATTATAAAATATATCTCAGTACGAAAAGTGGGCTCTTAATTGAGAAGATTAGGAATCCTTCACAAGTAATAAGTCTTATGTTAAACAGTTTTAATAAGTAAATCCAGGCTCAATCCCTGGTAGCTTTGACAAAGAGTAGCCAGTCCAAACTTCAGAAAAAAGTGTGCTGCGTATTTACAAGTTCCAAAACAGTTACAAAGTCAAGATACAATACAATTAAAAACCTACCATCAAATTAGAAAAATTGTCAACATTTTAATAAGCAAAATCACACACAACAAATGGTCAACTTCAAATCAGGAACCAGGGATATGAATTTCCCAAGTTTGAAAGTGAAAAAGTATCAAGAAAGAGCATAGCACCTATGGATGTTGGTGACCAGGACGCAGGCATAAATTGAGGGTTGCCAAACTAAAATCGACCCGATCAGTTTTACCTTCGGATTCTTACTTTTTTATTTGTGATACAGCCGAATGCTGACACTTGCAGTGAAGTTAGACATGTATGAAATGTTATACATAACTATATAACATATACAATATATATATATATATATATATATATATATATATATACACACACACACATATATATATATATATCCAAAAAACCAAAGTTTGCCCTTCCTTCGGCTTCTAACGCAGTCGATAACAGATGGGAACGAACTCCACTTTTAGGCTCGCAGTTTTCTTTATTGTATTAAACGATCATGCAGTCACTACGCGTTTCGGTAACAGCCGTAACAGCAGTACAATTGCATATCCACCTAACATAAATACCTCCTCCCGGATGTGACATCACCAATAGACATAGTAGACAGCCTAAAAAAAACTCTGCTATTTTGTTAAACTTGATTTGTATAGCAAGATCATACAGCGATACATTTTAAATAAAAACCAATTCATTGAATACATTCACACATTATATATAAACATGATAAAATATATTCTAACATGTCAATAAATATATAAATATAAACACATATTTATATAAAATTTCAAATATTATATCAAAGAATTGAGTAAAAAAATCCTTGTTTTCTCAACTTATGTTTCAATAAGAATAGTTGATTTAATCAAAACCTCCTATTCCTCTCGCCTTATACCTGCTTAAATGCAAAATTGTAACTGCACCCTGAAATTGTCATGGATACAGTTATAAACAAAATTAATATTTAATCATGTTATCATTACTACGTGCAAATTTTATCTATGAATTGGAAGTTAAGTTCTTGTGTAGCAGCAGTTAAATAGGTAAATAAATAATCTTAAAGTGCTAATGTGCTCATTAAAGTGCTCTAATTGTGCAAAAGATGCAAAGTAATTAACTTAGAAAAGGGCCTCATGCCTAAGGCCTACTATGTCACAATCAAATGTGATGTTTAAGAATAAAAATAATTTTTAAAAAGGGATTTTTTTAAAATATATTTTAAATATAGATTAAAAAAGCGCGCAGGCAGAAGTGCAAATGTGCAAAGCTTACCAATGTACAAATTTCTTTCACAACTTCAAATTAATTACAGATAATTATGCATGTCTTCATTATTGTTAAGACCATAAGGCGCCTTAGTGTCTAGCTCGAGTATTGTACGTGTTTCAAGCTGACGTAATCGCTTTTCTCTATTGCCTCCACGTCTTAATGGTGGAACTGCATTAATGACATAATATTTTAAACACTCAAGATTGTTATTATGTACTGCCTTAAAATGCCTGGCAACAGGATATGTAGCATCATTATTTACAATAGCCCTTAAATGTTGTAGGATTCTCACGTGCACTTGTAGCTTGGTACTACCAACGTAACTTAAACCACAAGTGCACGTGAGAACATATACCGCAAAATCAGTTCTGCAACTATAGTTTCCCCATATGGCTATCTTTCTTGTATCAAAAGCCGTTTCAAAGTGCGTGGTATTGACTCCAAATTTGAAGGCTCGACATGATGAGTATTTAAAAAATCCATTTTTGGTTTTCAACCATGTCGTAAAGGGATTCAGCTCTGGGCTAACTTTCACTAGTTGTGTTCGCATAGAAGGAGCTCTTCTAAAAGTGATCAATGGAATTTTAGGTAATCTTGGTGCCAGTACCTGATCAGTTAACACAATTGGCCAGTTTTTCTTAATAATGGCTTTAATTTGTTTTTGTTGGCTACTAAATCTAGTAATAAGTCGTATAGCATTGTTTTCTTTAGTCTTATTTTTGGACTCTATCTCAGATATAATCCCATTTTCTTCACTATGCTGTTGTATCAGTGACTCCCTTGTTCTGCTTTGGGACCTAGAGACTGCATCTTTCAAGACTTTATTATTGTAACCCCTTGCTTTAAACCTTTTAATAGCTTCCTCCATATTCTTAGCCAATTCAGTTTCAGTGCTACAAATTCTTTTCAATCTTAAAAACTCCCCAAAGGGGATACTGGCTATCAAATGTTTGGGATGAGCACTTTGGGCATGTAGTATAGTGTTACCTGCAGTACTTTTTCGGTGTAAAGTTGTTTCTATCTTCATGTCAGAGATATAGACCCTCACGTCTAGGAATTCCACAGTCTGGCTACTGATACTTGATGTAAATTTAAGATTGATGTCGTTTGATTAATATCATTGATAAAATTAATGGCACTACGCTCATCTCCTTTCCAAACAATGAAAACGTCGTCAATAAATCTAAACCAATGAATCACATGGGCATTATATTCAGTTGCATGGGTGACCTTAAGGACCTGCTCCTCCCACCAGCCTACATGTAAACATGCAGAGCTGGGGGAGAAGCAGGCTCCCATCGCCACACCGCGTTTTTGTTTGTAAAGCTCTTTTCCAAATAGAAAAAATTGTTAAATAAACACTGTTAGATTTGGGGGTCTCTAGTTGGCAGAGGTAGGTACCTTTGTCCAAATAGGGACCCTTGAGTCTAGTCAGGGAAAGTAGGTACACTCCCGAAATAACCACTGCTCACCCTCTTGGTAGCTTGGCACGAGCAGACAGGCTTAGTTCAGAGGCAGTGTGTAAAGCATTTGTGAACACATACAGTGATCAAGTGACAACACTACAAATGGACACCACACAGGTTATATATTTATAAAAATAGGTATACTTTATATAGATTTATCACAAGACCATAAACGACAAAAATAATCCACAATACTGTTAAGAGTGCTTAGTTCTGATCAAAAAGGCTTAATTCAAGGTTCTGTGCGAGTCGGTAGCCTCCTCCGGCTACGGCGATGTCGAGAACAAACAGAGTCTAACAAATCCAGCTGACCGCGTCGAGACGGGCCAACACAGTGTAGACAGACTCGGTCACAGTACCTTTTACTTGAAGCGGCAGGCACGGGCGTGCGAGCCGGATGGCTGTTCGTCGCGGTCGCGATGCAAAAATGGAAGCGTTGCAGGACGCGTTGTCCCTCGATGCGGTGCAGGCAGCGGCTCGTTGACGTCGTCGAGACGGAGTCGGTGAGACCAGGGCCGTGCGTTGCAGGGCGAGACGGTGCTTTGATGCGGTGCTGGCAGGTTGCGGTGCGGCGACGGAGCCGGATTCAGGAGCTGGCGTCGATCAGTCCGGACAGCGGTGCGAGTCGGGCGGTGCGTCGCAAAGCGTGCGAGCGGTGCCCAACTCCGGTGCGGTCACAGGACTCGAACCCAGCAGCAGTGACCGTGTCGGTCGGACCAGTTCGATTCGGCGTAGCGAAGCGTTGCAGGACGCGTTGTCCCTCGATGCGGTGCAGGCAGCGGCTCGTTGACGGAGTCGGTGAGACCAGGGCCGTGCGTTGCAGGGCGAGACGGTGCTTCGATGCGGTGCTTACAGGACACCGAGTCGGTCGGGAGAGTCGGTCACAGCTCCCTACCTCTGCAGCCACTGAAACAGAGTTTCCAGCAGCAATTCACAAAGGGGGTGAAGTCCAATGGTCCTGGGACTTCGGTCAGGGGGCAAGCTCTCTTCCAAGCCCTTGGAGATCCTTCACAAGTTGATGAAAGTCACAGCAAAGCAAAAGTTCCTTTCTCCTTTCTTTGGCAGTCAGGCAAACCACTGCAGGCCAATCCCCTAAGCAGCACTTCAGGCTTAAGGATAGTCTCTCCTCAGTTTCTTCTTGGTTCCGCTCCTCAGCAAAGGTTTCTTCTTGTTCCCAAAAGTGATCTAATTTTCCTGGGGTCTGGGTGCCCCTCTTATACCCTGATTCTCTTTGTTCTCTGGAGGCAGAGAGGCCTCTGCCTAGTCCAAAACCAGTTCTGGTCAGTCCTGGAGCACTTTGTTTTTCTGACTCCTTCTTTCCTTTCAGAATGTGGGGCAGAGTGCTCAGCCGCCCGGCAGGAGGTGGAGCCAGCATTGTGGAAGGCAGGCACAGCCCTATTCAGACCCAGGTGCAACTCCTCCCTCCACTCTGGATGCAGATCTTTCTATTCAGCCCTGCGCTGACTCACCCTGTCTCCTGTAGCCACCCCCAGCCCCTGTCACTCAATCTCCAGACAAGGAATACACAACCTAGCAGAGGCAGGCTTGGATAGTTTAGGCAAGAAAATACCCACTTTCTAAAAGTGGTATTTTCAAACACAGAATGTTAAAACCAACTTCACTAAAAGATGTATTTTATCATCCTGAGTTCAGGCATACTAAATTCGTTTTTCTACCATGTTCCCGGGGTCAGTTCTGACTATAAGGTGTAATAGTCAGTCTGCCCATTCTGGCCTATGGGGAGCAGGTAGCCTTGCAATAGTGAAAAACGAAAATGGCTGTAATTCACTATTAGGACATGCCACACACACCAGGGCATGTCCTACCTTATACTTACAATGCACCCTGCCATAGGGCCTACTTTAGGGGTGACCAACATGCAGTAAAGGGAAGGTTTAGGGACTGGTAAGTGGGTGCACTCACCAAGTCGACATGGCAGCCCTAGGCTGCACACAGGCTCTGCAATGGCAGGTCTGAGACACACTTTACAAGCTGCTTCTGTGGGTGGCACAACCTGTGCTGCAAGCCCACCAGCAGCATTGGATTTACAAGCCCTGGGCACACTCAGTGCACGGTACTAGGGACTGACAAGTAAACCAATCATCCAATCATGGAGTCACTAATACATACATCAATTTACGATAGGGAGCACTTAAACTTTGGCACTGATTAGCAGCGGCAAAGTGCCCATGAGCATCTAGTCCAGCAAAAACATATTGGCAACAGTGGAGGAATTATGAAAAAATGGAAGGGAGACCCACGCCAAGGATGCCAGGTCTAACAAACACCATCTGATCAACTTAATTAACATAACATTATGATTGTAATTCATTAGAGGATTGGTATCCAGATAGTGTTGCACTGCCGCTAGTCCCACCTCATGATCGATGCTTGTGTATAGGGACTCAATGTCCAAAGTTATTAGCAGCATTCCTTCAGTCCATGCAATCCTCTGTAATTTTTACAAAAAAAAATCACCTGTATCCTTAAGATATGATGGCAAATTTCTAACATGATCTTGGTGAAAATAATCGACATATTGTGCAATGTTCTCACGGATTCCCTTTATTGCTGATATAATAGGCCTTCCTGGGACTGGTACCCGTTCTTTGTGTATCTTAGGAATTAGATACATGGTGGGAAGTACTGGCCATTCGTTATGCATAAATTCATCTTTTGAGATTGAACCAATTCTTTTCCAATGTAAAAGTTCCTTTTTAAGGCCTTCCTTCGCCTTGTTATATTGTTTCATTTCTGTTTTTTCATAACACTCCACATCATTCAGCTGTTGAAGTGCCTCTTGGGTGTATTCATTTTTCGGCCAAATCACAACATTGCCGCCCTTATCAGACTTGTTTATGACCAACTCATTATTTTTCTTTAAATTTTGCATTAGTTGGTTAAATTGTGCATCACGAAATTTGATTTTGCCTTTATTGTGTTTTGATCGATGATTTAAGTTTTTAAGATCCTTCACAACTCTATCATGAA
Source organism: Calotriton arnoldi (assembly GCA_963921515.1). Lineage (NCBI taxonomy): Eukaryota > Metazoa > Chordata > Amphibia > Caudata > Salamandridae > Calotriton > Calotriton arnoldi. Next base: position 147,502 of record CAWUFW010010441.1, on the reverse strand, counting down.
ATATATCAACAGCGTCTTTAGGCATCATGGGCATAAAATTTGATTTTGGTTTAAATGGACTCATTCCTGCACTTGATTTAATCAAATTAGATAGTTCCAATAGTTCGTGTGGATTTTACACCCAACTCGGATTGTCTGAATGCGTCCAAGTCACTTTCTTTGCTTAATTCCCAGAGGGTTGCCAATGTGGAGGCATCCGATGCTAGCAGATTTTCATTAGGTACATTAGTAATGTCTATATGTTGGGACTTGGTGTTGCCTTCTTTAATAGTAAAAAACTTCTTTAGTTTTAACTTTCTGATTAAATGAAAGACATCTACTCGTGTGTTGGCATAATCAAAACTTGTCTCTGGGCAGAATGATAAGCCCAGTGTTAGTAGTTGTGTCTCAGCTTTGCTTAAGGTGGTATTAGACAAGTTTACTACTGTTTGTTGTTGCCCCGCATCTTGCGCCAATGCGGTTTCTTGTTTCTTCCTTTGTCTAATTTTTCTTCTCTCTCGCCTTCTTTTGTTTTTACGTTTTCTACCATTTTTTTCGGGTTCCGTGGTCTTAGAGTTTGTCTCTTGTCCATTACTAAAAAACCTATCTCTTCTGCAAAACTTAAAGTATTCGTTGTACCTTGCATATTCAATGATGTTGAGCTTCCCTCCGAGCTGGTTTCACTAATAGCAGAACTTAAATCTGAGTTTGAGGACATTTCATCAGTGGCTTCCTCTCTTACTGTACTTGTAATCTTTGACACCTTATTCATTCTTGTTCTTTTCACATTGTCATATTTTCGTGCGAATGTGAATACTTGACCCAGCTCATAATCGGACTTATCTCTCGCAAATTTATGAGCTTTGCGTTGCTTGATTTTGTCCTCTTGCTTTTTAATTCTTTCTTGGATTTCTTTTTTTGCTTTTTCAATGTATTCTTGTTCATTGCTTTTAGCTAATTCCTGATTAATACGGTCAATTTCATTCAACAAGGCATCTCCATCAATTTTCGCATATTTAATCAGTATACGTACAAGGTTCATTGATGCCATCAAATTGTTTTCTCCCCACTCTGTCAGCATTTCAGGATTGGGGTCCTCAAAACTTGGAGCCAGAAGTATACGCAGCCCCCGGGGCACCCTTCCTGCTTCTTCGTACTTCTGCAATGATTTATGCTCCCACCATTTCGTAGTTTCTGTTTTCATGCATTTTTCTAGCGTTTTTAATAGAGACTTAACATTTGTGTCTTTATTACTTGTGCTCGCTTCCTGTGATTTGTCCTTAGTACATACATTGGGCAAATTGCTAAATAGCTCTTCCGCCGCCGCCTCTCTCTCTCGCATTGTTTCATTTGACATGCTGTTATCGTTTAGCACGCCGCCTGTGTTTTTTTACTTTGAACACCAGCGGCGTTGTAGATATTTTCGCGCCTTTAACCTCCCCACCTGCGCCACTGCCAATATTACTCACCAGTTTCGGAGTTCTCTCTGGCGAGTCCTCCGACTCAGCCCTCGATAAGACCCTTCACCAACTATCTTCAATATGGCTGCGTCAGGGGGCTTCCGCAAAATTTTCCTCCCGGAAAAGAAACGTTGTCACCGTATCTCACAGTGTTTTCGGCTGAACATGGAAGCCAACTTGTAGAGTGGGGGATCGTTGACGAGAGCAGCCCGCTCCCGTTATGAAATCCAAAAAACCAAAGTTTGCCCATCCTTCGGCTTCTAATGCAGTCGATAACAGATGGGCACGAACTCCACTTTTAGGCTCGCAGTTTTCTTTATTGTATTAAACGATCATGCAGTCACTACGCGTTTCGGTAACAGCCGTTACCTTGATCACATGGTACAATTGCATATCCACCTAACATAAATACCTCCTCCCGGATGTGACATCACCAATAGACATAGTAGACAGCCTAAAAAAACTCTGCTATTTTGTTAAACTTAATTTGTATAGCAAGATCATACAGCGATACATTTTTATCAAGAAAGAGCATAGCACCTATGGATGTTGGTGACCAGGACGCAGGCATAAATTGAGGGCTGCCAAACTAAATCGACCCGATCAGTTTTACCTTCGGATTCTTACTTTTTTATTTGTGATACAGCCGAATGCTGACACTTGCAGTGAAGTTAGACATGTATGAAATTTTATACATAACTATATAACATATACAATATATATAGACATACATACATATATACATACATACACACATATATACACACATACATACACATACATACACACATATATACACATACATACACATACATACACACATATATACACATACATACACACACATACACATACATACACACATATATATACATACACACATATATATACATACACACATATATATACATACACACATATATATACATACACACATATATATACATACACACATATATATACATACACACACATATATATACACATACACACATATATATACATACACACATATACACATATATATACACACACATATATATATATATACACACACATATATATATATATACACACACATATATATATTCACTGAAAAAAACATAGGTTTTAGGGACAGTTTTAGTTACTTGGACATTGCACTCGTACAAAACCCGTGAAATTCCCCCGTTATAGTTAGTTCAGCTAACTATAACTCGCGCCCCCGCAATGCACTGCTGATGACATCACATATTACATCACTCATGACATGGTCAGTGACATCACTGATGACATCACTGATGACATCTCAAATGACATCACTGATGACATCATCCAGTGACTGTGTGTTTCTGTAAAGTTTAAATATTTTTAATATATATAGGAAAAGACGTATTGAAGAATGAGTGGGTGTGTAAGTGTCTGTATGGATGATTTAGTAGGTGCGTGACTGACTCTATAAGTGAGTGATTTAACGTATCTTACTGAATGCATGGGTTAGTGACTAAACTGGGTGAATGTCTGTATCCGTCTGTCTGTTGCTGTGTAAGTGGCTGCATGTGTTTGTGAATAGCTAAATGAGTGTCTATATGAGTTATTGAATGCTTGTCTGAGTATCTGTATGGGTGCCTGAGTGTTTGTGTGGGAGGGGTGTGTGCAACTCTGTGCATAGATGTGTGAGTGTGTGATTCACTGGGTGGATGGTTTCAAGAGTGCATCTGTGATAGACTGTATGGGTGGGTAAGTGTGTGTAAGAGTGTGTTAGTGAGTGAATGTATGTCCCAGTGGTACATGTGTGAGTAACTACATATGTGAAAGGCAGTATATATGTGTGTTGGAGTATATAAATAGCTATAAGCGAGAGTGAGTGATTGTGATAGTGGCTGTATGGATGAGTGTGTGCTTGTATCAGTGATTGTATAAGAGCGTAACAATGTGCTACTATTTGTATGAGTAAGTGAGCTGGTGTGTGTATAACTGTATAGGTGAGTAAATGGCAGTGTGTTTAATTATTTGCATGACTGACTAGGTGTGTGAGTATCTCTATGGATGAGTGGCGTTGTTTGAGTGTCTATATAGGAGTAAGAGTGCATATGATAGTCCTGTACTGAGTGAACGTAAGTATGAGTGACTGTACGGGTGAGTGAGTGGATGTGTGTGTGTAGACCTAAGAATCAGTGAGTGGGTATGTAGTTATTGGTGTTGGAGTGTCTATGGTTTTGCGAATGGCAGTCTGTAATTTAGAGTGGGTGTATCAAAGGTTATATTAGGGTGTGAGGAGGTGCATCAGATTATCACGTGGATGATGTCATCAGTGATGTCATCAGTGATGTCATTTGAGATGTAATCAGTGCTGTCATCAGTGATGTCACTGACCATGTCATGAGTGATGTAATATGTGACGTCATCAGCAGTGCATTGCGGGGGCGCGAGTTATAGTTAGCTGAATTAACTATAACGGGGGAATTTCACGGGTTTTGTACGAGTGCAATGTCCAACTAACTATAACTGCCCCTAAAACCTATGGTTTTTTCAGTGAATTTGTAAGGTTTTTTAAATGCTAATTTCTAACTATAACGAGCCTGAAACCTATGGTTTTTTCAGTGAATTTCAAAGGTTTTTTAAATGCTAATTCCTAACTATAACATGTCTGAAACCTATGGTTTTTTTCAGTGAATTTCAAAGGTTTTGTAAATGACAATTTTTAAATGTATTAATTGTTATATTTATTTTTTTGATACTGATTTACTACATTTTTTAAAACTATTTATTTTTACATATTTATTTTTTAAATTACATTGTAATTACATTATACATTACATTACAAAATATACTTTCTCAGAATGAATTACTTTAGTTTAAATACTTTGCAAATAGGCAATAGACTTTTAAGTACAGTAGTTACAGTTGTTGCAATGGGCAACACAATTTCAAACAATGCAACATTGAGCTCAATGTGAATTTCTAGTTAAATGCAATTAGTTACTTTATGGATTACTTTTCTAACCACAGGACTGGATCATAGATTCAGTCCTGGGACATCTCCTGTAAACAGTTGAGTAAAAGCGTTTTGGTTACAGTAGTGATTTTTAACGAATATTATTGTATTTTAAAAGTTGACACTTAGAAACTTTTTCACATAGAATCACCAATGTTATCCTATGGGAGGAAATTCACTTAGCAGGTAAGTAGTGTTATCGTTACTTTTTCTTACTCAGTGGTGGATCCTGGATCCAGCACTGGTGCATCTCCTGTAAACAGTTGAAAGAATGCGTTTAAGTCATACAGGCGATTTTTAAGGAATATTTGTAGTTTGTGAAAATCGACACTTTGAAACTTTTCTGCTGAAAACCAGACAATGGATTCCAATGGAAGGAAATACAAGTTACTGGTAAGTACGGTTAGAATTACTTTTCAGATGTATTCATCTTATAGCCCGAAACCACGCCAAACTCATATGCTAAGCGTTCTACTTCAGAGATAGCCAAGAAGGGATCCGATGTTATGATGGCGATGTCATCAGCATATGCAAAGACACAAAACTGGTCTTCCGAAACGCGAAAAGGTTTAATCTGGGTACTTCTCTCTAACATTCTAAGAAAAGGATTGATATACAGGGCAAACAAGAGGGGAGAGCATGGGCAACCCTGCCGTGTGCCTCTCGAGATTCTTATGGGGGCTGATGCCAGACCCATAGCGCAAATCCTTGCCGAAGGTGATCGATATAATACTTTTAAAGCCTGAATAAAACCCTGACCAAACCCCATCGACTGCAAAACCCCCAGAGAAAATCCCAAGCCACACGGTCGAATGCCTTCTCGGCATCAAGTAGGATCAGCCCCAAGTCCCTAGCTTCAACCTGAGCAATATCAAAGAGCGTCACAATTCTGCTGATATGATTCACAGTCCCCCGGCCAGGAATAAATCCATGCTGTTTTGGAGAGACCAGGGACGTAATAACCTTTGCTAACCTATTCGCGAGGATTTTGGCATAAATCTTCCCATCACAGTTAACGAGAGAAATCGGACGATAAGACCCTGGTAGGTCCGATGGCTTGTCTTTTTCCTGAAGATGACAATGTTGGCCTCGTCCCAAGATTGCGGTGCACTTCCCATTTGGGCAGCTAGGAGGACGACCAACAAATCTATTTTGATCTCCTGAAAAAAGGTCCTATATACCTCCAAAGGAAGCCTATCGGGACCCGCTGCCTTACCAACCGCCATGCTATTTATGGCTAGTTCTAACTCTTCCATAGTAATAGGGCTTTCCAAGATCTCGACCTCCTCCTGACCGACTTGTTCCACCAGCTGTTGTATTGCAGTGTCCCCTATATATGACCCTGTCTCTTTTCCTAGATAAAGATTTTCATAAAATTCATAAAAAATCTGGAGGATTTCCTGAGGGTCATAGACCGTTTCGCCTAGCTGATTCTTCATGCCGGCTATTCTATGAGCAGCTTCGTTAGAGCGCAATCTGTTGGCGAGGCAGCGCCCTACCGCTTCACCATACTCGTAGCATTCCTTTTTATTTACCAAATATTTAGCTGCGATTTCCTTACTCCAGGATAGGTTAATGTTAGCCTTGCATCTAGCGACCCTGGTTTGTAATTCATCAATATCGTTTTTAGCCAGGATCCCCTGTGTAAGATTTTCTTCCGCAGTCTTAAGTTTAATATACAATTCCTGCATAGCAAGCTTAACTTTCTTTTGCTGGTACAAACCATAGCTCAGGACCTCCCCTCTAAGGCAGGCTTTAAAAGCATCCCACAGGACCCCAGCAGATGTTGAATGCCGGTTATCTTGAAAAAAACCGTAATCCAGCTCTTAATATGATCTATAAAGGGTTTTTCAAGAAGCAGTTTCCTATTAAAGGTAAAAATTTGTGGGTTTACGTAAGAGCCTATTGCGGGTATATCCAGGACTACTGGTGCATGATCAGATGTGATTCTGGGAAAGACATGGATTTTAGCTCCTGTAAATAAGACAGGCGAAGTAAAAAAATAATCAAGTCGTACTAGCTTTTGATGAGGATGGGAATAAAATGTGAACCCAGGATCACGTGGACAGAGATGATCCCATACATCAACCAGACCATGATCCATCAATAAGTGGAATAACGCCTTGAAAACTCTGGGTTTCCTACCCTTATAATTTTGTATGCCCCGTTGAAGTTCCTTATTAACCAAACTAATATTAAAATCTCCGCACAGCACCAAGGGGGTGGGCCATAATGCAAGCTCCACATTAAGTTGTTCCAAAACCGTAGCTTCATCTTGATTGGAGCCGTAAATAGTGCAAAGTGTAAATTTATTGACCCCTATCATACATTCAACAATCAACCAACGCCCCAGTTTATCAGCTAATACCCGACCCGATTTTTGTATACTAGGTTTGGCTAACACCGCCACTCCGCGAGTCATTATAGATTGCTGAGAGGCTGCTAAAAGCACAAAACCCATTTCTGCTAATATTTTCCGCTTTCCCCAAGATACATGAGTTTCTTGTAAACAGACCACATCAGGTTGAATCACCCGGAGTTCAGCAGCTACCCTTTGTCTCTTGTTATAACTATTTAGACCACATACATTCAATGAGCATATTCTGAACCCAGATCTAGCCATTAAAAAAATAGGAGGTCGGTCCGATATTGAATTCTCTGAAGATAGACAATGGATCTGTAACACTTAAACGCAAAGTCAGAATTATATCGATACTGTGGATTATTTTCTTTATTATGCTCCACCCAAACCATTCAGACCGCCCCTGACCCCCCCAGTCCCCACCCATGCCTCCCCTACCCCAACCCGTCCATGAGGCTTTGGGACCAATAGTCCCTGTGATGACAAGCTCCCGCCACCCAGGTGAACCCCCCCACACCACACCAAAAACCCTATGCAGTAGACATGGCATCATATTAATTTAAAAACAACCTTAGACCATGAAAATTTACTGATGCCAGCTTATCCTTAATTATATCTCCAAACTTGTACATAGGGTAGGATAACAGAAAAGAGAGAGGAAAAGAGAGGAAAAGAAGATGAACAAAAGAAGAGAAGAGAAGAGAGAGGGAGGGAAAAAAACAGGTAGAGAACGATGACAGACATAGTTACAAATCAACATGTTAATTCAAACCCGATCCTCGTTCTACCTAATAACGCCATATTAGACGCGTTACAGCGTTTGCAAAAACTCTTTGCTAATATCTCCGAAGTAAAGAACCGGGTTTGATCCTTAACAATAACTTTGAGCTTAGCAGGGTTTAACAAAAAACTTGAGCCCCTTTGGCCTGAAATGGAGCAATTAACTGGCGTAGATGCCAACGCCTTTCCACCGTAAGATGGCAGAAGTCAGGCCTTACAAAAATTCTAGCCCTTTCCCTGCCCTTTTCTATCAGGGCGTGCCAAAGAGTACAGGTCTTCCCTAGCCAAAAAGCTGTTTAGTGATATTAAAATCACTCTGGGTCTGTCCAAGGATTGACCGGATCTTGGGCGAGGATTGAATGGGAAACGATGCGCTCTCTCTACTTCTCTTGCCCAGTCCCATTTCAGCTCAGGAAAGGCTTCCGCAAATAAATCAATAATGAAATGCAATTAGTTACTTTATGGATTACTTTTCTAACCACAGGACTGGATCCTAGATTCAGTCCTGGGACATCTCCTGTAAACAGTTGAGTAAAAGCGTTTTGGTTACAGTCGTGATTTTTAAGGAATATTATTGTACTTTAAAAGTTGACACTTAGAAACTTTTTCTCATAGAATGACCAATGTTATCCTATGGAAGGAAATTCACTTAGGAGGTAAAAACTGTTATCGTTACTTTTTGTTACTCAGTGTTGGATCCTGGATCCAGCACTGGTGCATCTCCTGTAAACAGTTGAAAGAATGCGTTTAAGTCATACAGGCGATTTTTAAGGAATATTTGTAGTTTGTGAAAATCGACACTTTGAAACTTTTCTGCTGAAAACCAGACAAAGGATTCCTATGGAAGAAAATATAAGTTACTGGTAAGTACGGTTAAAATTACTTTTCAGGGTCAGTGCTGGGCTAAAAGATGCAGCACTGGGTTCTCTCCTGATAACAGGTGAGTAAATTGGAATTCGTACTTTGGTTGATTTTAGAGGAATATTATAAAGTTCCAAAACTCCACACTTAGAAGAATTTCCAAGTGAAACCAGTCAATGTTAGCCTATGAAGGAAATTCAAGTTACCGGTAAGTACGGTTAAAATTAATTTTGAGGATCAGTACTGGGCTGAAAGATGCAGCACTGAGGTCTCTCCTGATAACAGGTGAGTAAATCAGAATTCGGATTTCGGCTGATTTTAGAGGAATATTTTAAAGTTCCAAAAATCAACACTTAGAATCTTTTTCAGCAAAAAGCAGGCAATGATATCCTATGGAAGAAAATTCAAGTTACCGGTAAGTACGGTTAAAATTACTTTTGAGGATCAGTACTGGGCTGAAAGATGCAGCACTGAGGTCTCTCCTGATAACAGGTGAGTAAATCAGAATTCGGATTTCGGCTGATTTTAGAGGAATATTTGTATGTTTCAAAAATCAACACTTTGAAGAATTTCCAAGTGAAACCAGTCAATGTTAGCCTATGAAGGAAATTCAAGTTACCGGTAAGTACGGTTAAAATTACTTTTGAGGATCAGTACTGGGCTGAAAGATGCAGCACTGAGGTCTCTCCTGATAACAGGTGAGTAAATCGGAATTCGTATTTCGGCTGATTTTAGAGGAATATTTTAAAGTTCCAAAACTCCACACTTCGAAACTTTTTCAGCAAAAAGCAGTCAATGATATCCTATGGAAGGAAATTCAAGTTACTGGTAAGTACGGTTAAAATTACTTTTGAGGATCAGTACTGGGCTGAAAGATGCAGCACTGAGGTCTCTCCTGATAACAGGTGAGTAAATCGGAATTCGTATTTCGGCTGATTTTAGAGGAATATTTTAAAGTTCCAAAACTCCACACTTAGAAGAATTTCCAAGTGATACCAGTCAATGTTAGCCTATGAAGGAAATTCAAGTTACTGGTAAGTACGGTTAAAATTACTTTTCAGGATCAGTACTGGGCTGAAAGATGCAGCACTGAGGTCTCTCCTGATAACAGGTGAGTAAATCGGAATTCGGATTTCGGCTGATTTTAGAGGAATATTTGCACAATGGTGAAGGGAGGGGGCGGGGCCTGAGGTGACATCTGTGCAAACGCGCCCCGTGGTGCGTTTTAAGTTGGGGATTAAGTCCCTTGAATCCTGAGGGTCCCTAGGGGCCAGCTAGCCCACCAGGAACCTCCAATATGCGCCAGGGGCTGCGTTGCAGAGACGTGTAGAGAGGCCACACCCCTTTTACACCTCTCTGCAACGCAGCTCTGTGGCGCTTTCTGGATGTACCTGTTGGGCTAGTTGGCCCCCAGGGACCCTCAGGATTGAAGGGGATTTAATTCCCCATCTTAAAACGTGCCACGGGGCCTGTTTGCACACATGTCACCTGAAGCCCCGCCCCTCCCTTCACCACTGTGCAAACGCGCCCGTGGCGCGTTTTAAGTTGGGGGATTAAGTCCCCTTGAATCCTGAGGGTCCCCGGAGTCCAACTAGCCCACCATATACCTCCAAAAAGCGCCACAGAGCTGCGTTGCAGAGAGGTGTAAAAAGGGTGTGGCCTCTCTACACGTCTCTGCAAGGCAGCTCCCTGGCGCATACTGGAGGTTCCTGGTGGGCTAGTTGGCCCCCAGGGACCCCCAGTATTCAAGGGGAATTTGTCCCCTCTGCAAACGCGCCAGGGGGCGCGTTTGCAGAGTGGTGAAGGAAGGGGCGGGGCCTGCGGGCCCGATCGTTTTTTTTTTGTGTTTTTTTGTCCCCTGAAGGGGGGCTGTGTGGCCCCCCTTCCTTTTTTCTCTTTTTGGGCCCTGGGGACCCCATCCCCCAGGGCCTTACCCCTTTTTTTAATTTTTAAAAAAAAAAAAAACGGGAAGGGGGCCGCGTGGCCCCCCTTCCCTGGGCCTGTATTGGCCCCGGGGACCCCATCCCCCGGGGCATGGCCTCTATATTTATTATTTTGAGGGGGGCAGCGTGGCCCCCCTCCTCTGGCCATTTTAAGGCCCCGGGGACCCCATCCCCCGGGGCCGGCCTTTCCATTTAAAAAAAAAAAAAAAAAATCTCTTTTTTGGGGAGGGGGCCGCGTGGCCCCCCTCCCGGGCCACTACTTGCCCCGGGGACCCCATCCCCCGGGGCTGGCTCCTCTCCGTTGGGGACTGTGGGGGTCCCTAATCCCCCCACAGTCCCGCCGGCTCCCCACGTCCCTTGGGAGCCGGCATTGCTGCTCCACATGGGGAGCAGCTGACATGCTGCTCCCCATGTGGAAAAGCAATCGCTTTGGATATTGGAAGAGAGAGCAGGTTTCCCTGCTCTCTCTTCCAATATCCAAAGCAGTTTGCTATGGCAGGACGGAGCCGCGAGGCTCCCGTCCTGCCATAGCAAACTACAGTGTCCCGGGAGTAGGCACCCGGGACACTGCAGGAGCCGGCCCTGGGGGTGGTGGTCCCCAGGGCCATCAAGGGCTCCAGGAGGGGCCGCGCGGCCCCCTCCCATTCAGTACACAGTCCCGGGGAGGTGGTGGTCCCCGGGGCTCTGGGGTCCGTAACGGACCCCCATATTAAAATGTTTAGTGCCCCGGGGAGGTGGCGGTCCCGGGCGTGTGGGGGCTGGAGCCCCCCCCACACTGGTTTTATTTCTAATTTAAAAAAGCCCCGGGGAGGTGGTGGTGCCCGGGGCTGCGGGAGGGCTCAGAGCCCTCCCGCACCATTTTTCAAAAAAGCCCCGGGGTGGCGGTCCCCGGGCTTGGGGGCCCTTTGAGGCCCCCCACACATTAAATTATCCCCCCCCACCATGCCCCCGGGGGCCAACTAACATCGAAGCGCAGGAGACCGCGCTTCGATTTTTTTTTTTTTTCGGCAGGATTCGCGCACCCTGCCGATTTAAAAAAAAAAATGTTTTATTTTTTTTTGCCCAGGGGGTCCTTGTGGGACCCCCTGAGCAAACCTAGGGGGTCAGGGTGTTTCTACCCTGCCCCCTTTGTGCGCTTTGCGCACTTGTTTCTGTCCCTCGGTTCTACCGAGGGACAAAATGGCTGCCAACATTTCCTGAATCGGAATGTTGACAGCCAGCTGACAGCCAATTAACATGCAGCTCGTGATCGGGACGGTGCGCGCAGGGTGCGCTGAGGGTACGCGGACCCTACTCGGCCATAGATATCACTAACTTTTTACTTTTCATTTTCTCAGCAACTACTGAACGGATTTACACCATTTAACAAAAAGGGTTCTCTCTGAACCAAGAACTACCTCTTTGCCAAATTTGGTGTAATTCCGATCAGCAGTTCGGGCTGTAGCCGTGTCTAAAGTTTCCTATGGAAAAGTGCATGGGGAAAACGCGTTTTGGGACCCCCCTTTTTTCTCGGCCCCCGCTTGACGAATCCCCCCCGAGACTTTCAGGGTAGGAGCGGACCGGAGCGGGCCACAAAGTTTGAAAATTTCGCGAAGATACGTCAACCGGCAAGAGAGTTATTTCAAATAGAATGTCGCGGATTTCCTATGGATAATAGGTTGTAACTATAACTATCTACTGGCGACCGCCAGTAGATAATATATACATAAATATATATACACACACACATTATATATATAGTTTTAAAAAAAAAACAAAAGGTCTTAGCTAATTCCAGACCTAATTAGTGGCCAAATTATTATTGAAATTCACAAAGTGCACTCATGGCATATGTACTTGTATTCATGCAGATTTATGACTTACATAAATTCACAGTAGAAGGCCTGAAGACTTTACTCCTAAGAAAGGTTTGTGATCTGCATTTTAGCATGTACCAAACAGGGGGAAACTCTGTAGCACTGAGGATCTGAGTAACAAATCAATTATGCAACACAGTGATCCCCTTGGAGACAGGAGAAAGTCTATCATATGAAATGAAATGAAATGAATTTGTACTTGTAAAGCGCACTGCTACCCTGAGGCATCCTGGCGCTGAACGCATACCGCTGTGGAACCCTTCCTGGCTTTTCCCTGTGAAATGTCCACTCCTGGGCACCCCCAAGGTGAAGCCAGGCATCCCAGCGCTGGTGGGGCCGTTGTGGAGATTAAGCAAGCTATTGCCCAGAGTTGCAGAGTGGGACCCATGATTAGAATAGGCACCGAGGCGAGAATTATCAGGTCCGAGGAAGTTGAGCCCAAGACCCGCCGAGGCGGGAATTGAACCCTGGTCCCGGGCCAGATCTCTGCATCAGGGTCTGCCGCTCTAACCATTGAGCTACACTTCTCCACAGCCAATGAGCACCGTACAATAGTTAAGATCGGTACAGTATACTGAAGCAATCAGGAAGGATTTGCGGATTGCTTCGCTCACGCCTTTTAAATTAGTTGGGCCCGTATCACCTATGTTTGCACGTAGTTGCCATTAAGGGGGATTGATTCTTACATTTTCAAAGAAATCGGTGTCAATTTTGCGCCCTGATACCCGCGAGGGTCATGTATGCGCTATAGAAAAATAAATAAATACATTTAGCCACTGTGCTGCGTTGGCTGCTACCAACTTGGTCCTGATGATCACCCTGTTATAATTATGTGTGGGGTCATAACGTCAACTTTTACTAGTGGACTGATGTTGAATATACATTTTTACACAATGAACTCTTATTTTGAGTCTTGGATCTGAAACCTTGTTTAACGTCAGCCCCTAGACTGTATATATTGTAAATAAGCACTTGTACACTTTATTTACGAGTGTCACTTTGCACTGCACCATTTTTTAAGTGAAGCACCTACAATATGACATTCCTACCAAGATGTTGTCATATTTATGCATTGTATGATTAATAAATTGTATTGGTATACTGTACAGATATTAACTATTGTAAATCTGCATTTTAGCATGAGCAAATATGCATGTGTATGTCTGCTCATGCACCCTGGAAAAAGTTTTATTTCTGCCCATGTCAAGTTAAATTCCCAACTTTTCCCAATGTGCAATGTGGGACCAGATTAAAGAAGAGTTGGTGGAATTCTTAAAACATGCAAGTTTGTAGGGGAGCGCAAACTCAGGACATTTCAAAACCTTGAGCTACCACGTCTTGTTACTTCCAGCTCTACTGTGTAGATTTGGGAAAGGATGGCCCTAAAGGGACATTACTAGACTCCAAACCCTGCTATAGGAGTCCAGCCATAAACAAGAAAGGATATCAGAGGTCTGATATAAAGACAATGTTGCCATAATTTGTCACTTTACTGCATCTCACCAAAGGGACAAGTGAATATTTTACTGGACACGTAGATTTAGGAAGCATTCGGTCCCGTGGACAAGTAGATATTTTATAAAATTCCACACCCCTGGGAAGATAGGCAGTTCATCAGAGCATCAACTAATCCGACATAACCCCAATTATATGTGGAGTTTCAGTGCAGTCCTCATGAGCCTATTTTTCACAGCATTTACACTGCCAGCGCCTAGTCTTGATTAAAATTCCCTGAATTGACTCAGTGAATAGAGAGATCAGCTGAAGGGCCCTGCAGTTAATAAAGTTGATTTAGTGTAAGAAGCCAAATTTTCATTAATATACACTGGGCTCGTCCAGAGACGGTCTCATGTAGTTTGCTGTGTTCCTGTAACCATACAAGAGGTCAGCTTCTACATAATCACCATATATTTTGCGAATTAAGAGATTTTGATATGATTAGATAGGAATATGCGATTAAGATAGTCTATACAGCCGGATGAATAAATAAATTTTAAAATCCTGCAATGAGATTAGAGAGTTTATTTACATTGACACAAGATGGATAACAATACATTTCTGTGGAGAGTAGTTCATCTTTTTGATTATGTAGTATAATTTATATTTAGAATTTTGGGACGGTGTGAACTAACTTTTTAAATATATCATTAATGTTTATATTTTAATTTCTATGGTTTTATCATGAAATTAATCATCTTGCACATATAAAGGAGTTGAATTTTGAGGTTAACAACTCCGGGTGGCTTTATGTGGTCTTGTAGATATGGCCCTGCAGTGTTCGCCGCTAGACAGTCACTAAAAGTGATGTTCCCGTGGCGCAGGGGCCTTGTAAATGAGACCTTGGGAGTCTTTTTCTTCTTACTATGTGTGCTGCACAATGCAGCACACATAGAAAGATGAACAAATTAGGAGAAATAAAGAAATTTCTCCTTGTTACACCTCGCCTGAGGATGCGTATCTTTTTGGTGCATTTCCAGGTTTGGTAAATCTGGAAATGTGCCAAAAATCATGGCAGTTGGGTGGAACGCTTTCCTTGCACTGAGCAATGCAATGCAGCGAGCTGTGCTGCGTTGCTTTACTCCATATTTATGAAGCTGTTTAAAGCAACATAAAGTGGCTTTGCTTGGCTTCATAAATCAGAATTAGCGGTTTGCGTCACACATGTACCACGTTGCATGGTGCAAGCATGAAGCAAATCTCTCATAAATATGCCGCTCTGTTTCCAGGGGTGCACATTTTGTAATACAAATGGAATAATATTGGTATAAACTAAGTGTGTGAAGTGTGTGTATATATTTTAAACTGGGGTATATCCAAATCCTATCAAAAAATAGAAACACAAAAACACCTTAAAATACCTTGTAGATATGGACTGAAGCAATGCAGCACAAGTCGCTGCGTTGCCTCATCCTGTAATAGGGAGGCGTGCCATGGGCGTTATGGTGGGTGTTCTCACGTAAAACCCATGGCATTTGACATAGTCCCACATTTACAAGATTTCAAAAACCTGGGAACGTGTCAAAAGCCTACGTCTCCCCAGGGGTATCGTAGGGGAGACGCAAGGAGTAGAAATAACATTATTTCTCTTAGTTTTTTCATCTTTTTGTGTGCTGCATTCTTCAGCACATGTAGAAAGAGGAAATAATTTCCATTTCACCTTCCTGCACAAAAACAATCGCCCCTAAAATGCAGACAGCCTTGCACCATGGCGCAAGGGTGCCTGCGTTGGCGCATGGCAATCATTTGTGTGCCAATGCAGGGGGAAAGGGCAGGAATGTGCCATTTCAAATAAATATGGTGCATTCTTGCCCATTTTTTTTTTATGTAGGGCACCGCAGCAGGAAGGCTCGCGGGACTGCCCCAAGTCAAAACATTGTAAATGAGGCCCTCAGGATTGTTTTTGTGCAGGAAGGTGTTCCTTCCTGCACAAAAACAATTCTGCCTACAACACAGACACCCATGCACCAGGGTGTAAAGGTGACTGCGTTGGCACTAGGCAGCCAAAACAGCGCCAGCGCAGGGGAAAAGGCCAGGAATGTGCAGTATTGCCTTAAATACGGGGCATTCCTGTCCTTACGCAGTGCAGCAAGGTGACTTGCTGCACTGCGCC
This sequence comes from Calotriton arnoldi, assembly GCA_963921515.1. Lineage (NCBI taxonomy): Eukaryota > Metazoa > Chordata > Amphibia > Caudata > Salamandridae > Calotriton > Calotriton arnoldi. The sequence continues at coordinate 131,674 of CAWUFW010010441.1, read as the reverse complement.
ACTTTCCCATAAATATGGGCCAGAGGGGCTTATTTACAAGGCCTGTGTGCCGCCAGTGAGTCACTGTTTTCCCATATTGAAAGTGGCGCACTTGTGGCATAAGGGGCTTGTAAATAAGCCCTAGAGTGTTTAGCCAGAGCCTACAATGGAGCGCCAGAGCGTCCCACCAACGGTTTCTTGTGAACAAGAGGGCTTATTTACAAGTCCCTTGCGCCGCCGGTACATCACCTTTTGTGACGCACCGGCGGCGCATTTTGCTGCCCCAGATTTACAAGGACACGTAAAAGCCTCCCTGCGTGGCTTTTCTTGTCCTTGTAAATACGGCCCCTGTTCACGCAGCACTTTGCGTGAAAGGGGCGTTCCATGGATTTTGCTGTGGGTGTTCCCACGCAACACCCATGGATTCTGCTGCATTTCCAGATTTACAACCTTTTGTAAGCCTGGGAATGCGTCAGAAACCTATGCCTCCCCAGGGGAGGCGCAACGAGGGAAAATGTTTTAATTTCTCCTCGTTTTTTCCTCTTTCTATGCGTGCTGCATTCTGCAGCACACATAGAAAGAGGAAATCACCTCTTGTGGTTGTTTTTGTGCAGGAAGGCATCCCTTACTACACAAAAACGATCTCCCTGCAACGCAGGCACCCTTGCACCATGGTGCAAGGGTGCCTGCGTTGGCGCATGGCAGCCAATTGTGCACCAGCGTAGGGGAAAGCACAGGGATGAGACATTATTGTAAATATGAGGCATCTCTGTGCTTTAAAAGTCACTCAGTGTGGCGCAGCCAAATGGCTTGCAGCGTCGCCCTGAGTCACTATTTCAAACATTTGGCCCAAGAAATTTATATAACTTATTGGGCGGTTTCAATCACGTAAAAAATGACCCATGAAGCCTTTTATAACACTTTGTTGTTGAGTAGATTAATGAAAGGTGATCATTTATTACACAGATCTTGAGCACCAGTCTACACTATAGGATACAGAGGAGCTCTGGGAGTGCAGGGTTTCACAGTGTGATTGATGCGCGGGATGTGAAGAAACAGGGGTGAGCGGACAATTCAGGGTTAACAAACGCAGGGGACTTTATAAAACACACTGAACGCTGGAGTTTCACAGCTCTTACCAGTTCCTTCTTGGTGTCAATCAAAGCCAGGGAGGAGTAGAGTGCAGCGCACGAGTCTTTGGCCTCTGTCCAGGTTCCTTCAGCTTCAGAGAAATAGAAACACTTATTCTGGTAACGGATCCAGTCATCGCCACAAGGGGGCAGCACTTCACCGTCCTTTCCAGTCTCTGTTACACTGCTTTGTACACTTTTGTTCTGCATCGGCCAATCAGTGCGCTGGTCACTCTTCAGAACTACTTATGCAGAAATCATGACATAAAACTAGAATAATTAGTGATATGATCCACACACTACAAAGAGCACTGCTAAAGAGCATGTGACGTGTCCAATGATAGGTTTTTGGACTGTCTGGGAGGAGAAAAGTCTTGCACCTGGGAGAAAACAGGCTGCTACTGTGCACCACCGCAGAAACCAGGGGGCTTATTTACAAGCCCCTTGTGCCACCTGTGCGTCACTTGTAATCTAGGAAAAAGTGAGGTACCGGCAGCGCAAGGGGCTTGTAAATATGCCACCAGGTTTCTCTCCGGAATCAAAGTGAGGCTGCTACTGCATAACATCCCAGCAACAAGGTGGCATATTCGCAAAGAAATGTCGCAGAGCGGCGCTGCAAGCAATTTAGCAAAAGACACACAATTGATAGGCGGAATGCAGAACAAATCAAAACATTCACCCCCAGTCAAGAGATCTGGGTTAAATTAATCACTCTTTTGCTCACCATGCCACCCCAGTTTAGACCTGGCCATATGCAAATCAGTCTTGACCCTGTGCCTCATGGGAACAGTCCAGCCCGAACTGCTGAGCCAGGTCCTACCTGGACCGGAAACAAGCATTCTAGGACCGTTTTTTGGGTTTCACCCCTCATCAGCCAGGATAGCTTGAATCCAGTGGCACAGTGAGCCCGGGAGCCACGTCTGGGAATACCCGGCGCACTTAGGACGAGAAAGCAAAAGAGACACAATTGATGGGCGGAATGCAGAACAAATCAAAGCATTCACCCCCAGTCAAGAGATCTGGGTTAAGTCCATCATTCTTTTGCTCACCATGCCAACCCAGTTTAGACCTGGCCATATGCAAATCAGTCTTGACCCTGTGCCTCATGGGAACAGTCCAGCCCGAACTGCCAAGCCAGCAGCACTGCATTGCATCATGTAAAAATGCAGGGATGCACCGTATTCAGAAGAATATGACGTACCCCTGTGTTTTCTTTTGCACTGGCGCTAAAAAAATAAAGCTGCTTAGCACCAACGCAGACACCCTTGCGCCATGGTGCAAGGGTGTCTGGGTTGCAGGGATGATTTTTATGTGCAGAAAGTTACACCTTCCTACACAAACAATCATTAAAGGCGATTTGCTCCTTCTCTGTGTGCTGCAGAAGGCAGCTGTAGTGTAGCCCTTTTGGCTTAAGTTCAACCCGTTTGCCTATAGTAGAATGCTGTATTTAGAATGTGCTGTATGTAATAATTGCCTGTCTCCTTGGAGACCTTGTGTGTGGACAGGAACGGCAGCTGACAGTTGGTGTTGGCAGCTGACGGTCCAGCTGCACTTCTGGTCGTTATTAAAGGCTCTTAAACCTACCTTGTTTAGTGTCATTACTACACTTTTATGGCGACGATATAACGACCAGCTTGGACCCGCGCAGATTTTCTGTCTCCTCAGCGTGTCCACTGTGACCTGGATTGTTCTTGCCTGCTTCCAGTCTCGCGCCCCGCGCTCTTGTTCCAAGGATTTTATGTTCAAGTTATTGCCTGCCTATGGATCCTGTGGTCACGTGAGGTTTTTGCTTCAACTATAACTTTATTTCTTCTGGCCGTGTGACATTCTCCTCAATTTTCCTACACCCGTTGGTTATTGGTTGGACCGTGCCGCTCTGTATCCTCATTGGATGAAAGTGTGTCCTGCCACTGGATGACCTGTGCCTTTCTCATGCTCATTGGTTGGGGCCTTTATTTTCTATCAAGTTGTGGGACATGCAGTCCAGGCAAGCCCTTGTTACAAAGACCCGCAGGTCAGGCAAGCGTTTTGTTCCAGTAACGTCATGCACGTCAGGGCGTGCTGCGGCCATTGTTTATTGCCGAGCAAGCGTTGCTTAGCGACGTCTATGTTTGTTAATCTCTTAGAGACTTCGCGCACATCACTGCGTACTGCTGCCTGTTCGGAAACTCAGAGTAACGTTGCTTAGCAACCGTAACTTTTCTGCTTCAATGAAACGTTAATCTGTGCAATCTCTACATGCTGATTCGCACAGCGCTTCATCTTTACTTGGCTTTGCCTGAGTTTTATTCTGCAGTGGGTGTTGCTTAGCTTTTGGAACATTTCTTTTTCTGTTCAACATGAATTGGTGTGAGCTCCACACGCCGATTCCCACAGCGTTTCAGCATTGCTGTGTTTTGCCATTGTTTTTGTGGTACTAGTGGGGGCATATGTGTTTTTAAGGCGTTTCAGAACGATTTTGGTTCATTATGCGCCGATTCACTCAGCTTTACGGATTTTCTCCTTTTTGTAGGGAAAGTGCGAATGTAATCTACTTCCTTGGGATTTTCAAACGCTCATTCGCACAGCTTTATTTATTTATTTATTTTAAATGTTTGACATTTTTGCAAGTATTCTAACTTTATTCTGTGTCTTCAGTACGTGTTCTCACACCTCCACTCCGCACATAAAGTTCTTATTTGGGTTTATTCTCTTTGGTATCGTGGCATTTCCTGAAACTTGTTACGCTTATTTTTTTATTATTATCTATTACATGTCACTAACCTTTTCAAATGGCAACTGCTACACCAAACATCACAGTGAATCCACCTAAAGAATGTGTATGTGTTCCTGGAGATCCACCAGTTCCTTGGCTACAGTGGAAAGAATATTTTATGAATTACTTAATTACTATTGACCATGCCAATAAGTTATCTGCCGAGAGGAAAAAAAGTTTGTTGTTGCATTTATTAGGCCCGGAAGGGTTAAGAATTTATAATCAATTGAACAAAAACCACTACTGATGAAGAAAATGTGGTCAATAAAGCCATCAGGCATTTGGATAATTATTTTTCACCAAAAGTGTGTATTGGTATTACTTGTTACAAATTTTTTCAAAGGAAACAAGAAAAGTGCAAATCCATTGATGAGTATGTAACCACTTTAAAAAAAATTGGCTTTAGATTGTCGCTTTGGGGTAATACAAGAAGAGTTAGTTAGGGATCAGGTGGTGTTGCATGTTTATGATGCTTCTATCCAAGAGAGATTGTGGATCAATGGAGCTAATGCTTTGAAGGATGTACTAGCCATAGCCAGGAAAGCTGAAATGTCGGGCAGGTGTGCTAAAGCACTTAAGAAAGATGGTCATTTAGTTGAGCAGCAGGAGACTGTTGCCAGAGTACTAACGAATAAAACACAGGTATTCAAGTATGGTAAAAGTTTCAATAAAATAGATGCAAGTATAAGTAAAAAAAGAACTCAAATGTCTTCAATGCAACAGTATGTATCATTTGGCAAATGATAGGAAGTGTCCGGCCATTAAACAAAAATGTACTAACTGTGGTAAACTGGGACATTTTAGTCATGTTTGCAATGCTAAAAATGTAAGAAAGGATAAAGTTAAATGCACTGAGGAAGGTGTAACTGTTTTCTAGTGATGACAACGATAAAGACAGTAGTGTTTTAAATTTAAATGAGAAGGTTGAGCTTAACATTTCGTGCAATGATGATTCTAGTAAACCTGTGTTCTATTTCTATAGGACGAGTTAATATTCGCATTGCAGCGGATTCTGGTTCGCCCTTTACCATAGTTAATTAATCCATATGGACCAACAGATTTGTAGGATAGTTGGGTCCAAGTCATATTGATGCAGCTATAGCCCGAGAGCTACACTGGTGAATCTATTGATCTGTTAGGTTATAGGAATTTTATTTTTAGATTTAATAACAGAAAGGCTTTTTGCAAAATGTACGTATCAAAGAAAGGCCCCTCTGTTCTAGGGTGGAAGGACCAAAGAAAGCTTAACGTTGTTTTGGATCCCAATGGCATTGAACAGGTGTTAGTTTTGGATGAGGGTGAGTGTTTGGGGAAAAGAATATGTGATGAGTTTCTGGGTGTTTTTTCGGTAAACTTGCAAATTGCATGGATTTGAACACAAGATTGTTCTAAAATCTAATAGCTCTCCCAAAATCCATACACTTAGACGTGTTCCTATGTCACTTAGAGATGAGGGGGAGTTGGGAAGGTTAGTTAAGGATGGTGTTATGGAACCTATAGAATCTGCAGAATGGATTTCTCTGTTGGTTGTTGCTAAGAAGGCCAATGGAAAAATCAGATTGTGCATTGACTTGCGCTATCTTAATGGCAACATTTTAGTGGATCAATTTCCCCTTCCCAAAATCAGTGAAATGTTAACTAAAACCAGAGGTATGGAAGTCTTCTCCATCATTGATTTATCTCAAGCGTACCACCAAATTCCTTTGTGTGAAGAGAGCAAAAAACGTACTGCGTTCATTTCTCGCGTTGGATTTTTTTCAGTTCACCAGAATGCCGTTTGGGTTAGCCTCTGCGGCTGCTGTCTTCCAGCACTTAATGTACAAACTTTTTGGTAAGTTGTGCTAATATTCCAAGATGATATCCTGGTCATGGGGAAGGATAGTAGTGACCATAAAGATAAGCTTAACCATCTGTTGTCTCTTCTGAGTAACTATGGTTTGACAGTGGAGTATACCAAATGCAGATTTGCTGCAAAGAAGGTGACTTATTTGGGTCATAAGATTAGTGCGTTAGGTATTCAGCCTAAAACCAAACTGGTTTCAGCCATCTCTGAAGCTCCCAGTACTAAAAACAAAGAAGAGGTTAAATCATTCTTGGGACTGGTAGAGTTTTGTGGAAAATGTTTCCAGTAGAACATTTCACATCAGGCAACTATTGAAAGTAAGAGCAAAATTTGAATGGTCTATGGACTGTCAAAAAGAATTTGTAGATGTAAAAAATGCTATTACCTCGGCTCCTGCATTGCATGGTTTTGATCTATTAGGTATGAATGTGATCACCACGGATGCTAGCAGCACGGGTATTGGCGCAGTTCTTTCTCAAGTTGGGAAAAATGGCAGTGAAAGTATTGTTGCATCCGCGTCAAGATCGTTATCCCCTGCTGAATGTAAATATGCGGTGATTGAAAAAGAAGCTCTAGCGGTTGCATGGGCGCTTGAACATTTTCGCTCATTTGTTTGGGGTAGAGAAGTAATAGTCAAAAGTGATTACAAACCTTTAATCAAAGTTTTGTCCAATGTTGGCATGAATAATGTGTCTTCCAGATTAACAAGAATTTCCATGAGGTTATTAGACTTTATTTACAAAGTAGAATATTTACCTGGGAGGAAAAATGCTGTTGCAGATTTTCTTTCGCGTTTGCCTATTCAAATAGTTGAAAACCAAGATGACCAAAAGGATAATGTGCAGGTAGCTTGGTTGTGGGGCCATGGAATAGAAGCCTTCCCCAAAGATAAGTGGATTGAAGAGTATAAGAAAGATGTGAGTTTGAAGACAGTAGCTGAATGTGTAAGTAAAGGATGGCCACAGAAAATTGCATTGAGAGAGCTCAAAGCTTTCTGGGAGGTCAGAGATGAGTTGACAATTAATGATGGTAATGTTGCTACAGGTGAAAGATTGATTCCGCCAGAAAACATGAGGTAAAATAATTTCCTTATGTCATGAAGGACATTTGGGTCTTATTAAACTAAATTGATTGTGAAAAGTGTGTATTGGTGGCCTGGTATGGACATTGAAGTGGAGAGAGTTGTAAGGGAGTGCAGTTCATGTTTATCAGCTGATAAAACTCTCAAAACTTTGAGAGCCCCCACGGGTGAATTTATGTGTCCTAGTTCACCTTGGGAATGCGTAGCTGTGGACATCATGGGTCCTGTTGGAAGTTCTGAAAAATATATTATTTCTCTTATGGATGAATTTTCAAAATGGCCTGTTGTGAGAATCATCAAGAAATTAGATACTGATACTGTCATCAATTTTTTCGATGAAGTTTTTTTAACGAAGGTACCCCGGTCATCATCATTAGTGACAATGGTGTGCAATTTATGTCTGATGTGATGGTTCGGTATTTAGAAAAATGTGGTATGAAAACACAAAACGACTTCAATGTATAATCCCAGTGGTAACAGATTGGTGGAACGTTATAATAGAGTTTTGAAAGGTGCTATTCAATTAGCATGCAGGAACAACATACCGTGGGAGACTCAAGTGCTTAAAACAGTCTGGTCTTATAGAGTTGCAGAGGTTGATTCTACAAAGTTTTCCCCATTTGAACTCATGAGGGGGAGGAAACCCAGAGCTAAATGGTAGCCGGGTTGGTTTAAAAATATCAGGGACGTCAACTGGTCTTCAGAGTTGAAAAACAATCTGTTGCTAAAGCATGACAGATATAAAGAATATTATGATGCTAAGTATAATACTAAACAGACAAATCTCACTGTTGGTCAATGGGTAAGAATTAAGAAACCTGATTTCGTGTCCAAAAGCAAGAACAGATCTTTTGAGCCGCAACGTTTTGTGGAAGTGAGGAAAAACTCTGATTTTGGAAAATGGAAAGTGTTGGAGTCTCAAAAGAGTAGCATTGTTTGAGCAGGGTAATATGGAAAATATCATTGGGTAAATCAATTTGAAACCGGGTTGTGCAGTACCTATGAACTCCGAAATTCAAAGTTGCAATTTTGGAAGCACTAGTGGCATAAACGCAGACAAGAATGCTAATGTCCAAATAGAAGAAAGATAAGCTGGACACTTTGAATAAGGAGGATGGTTTTAAGAATGTTGTGCAGGATGAGAATGTTAAGGGCAGAGAGAAGAGAAACATCAAAACGTCCTATTGCCTTAAATGACTATATTTGTGATGAATGTGTTTTATGCTCTCTATTTTAGTGATTAATTTGTTTTATGCTCTTCATTGGTTTTTTTTCGGTTGGAAAAAATATGTAAGAGGGGGAGATGTGTAGTGTAGCCCTTTTGGCTTAGGTTCAACCTGTTTGCCTATAGTAGAATGCTGTATTTAGACTGTGCTGTACATAATAATTGCCTGTCTCCTTGGAGACCTTTAGTGTGGACAGGACCGGGAGTTGACAGTTGGTGTCGGCAGCTGACGATCCTGCTGGGCTTCTGGTCGTTATTAAAGGCTCTTAAACGCACACATAGAAAGAGCAAAAACGAGGAGAAATAAAAGTATTTCTCTTCGTTGCACCAATCTAACGCCTGCTTTTCAGTGGCGTTCGTTTTTGGCGCTACCTCAGATTTACAGATCCTTGTAAATCTGGGGCAGCATCAAAAAGCAATGGATGCTGCAGTGAAACGCCCAAAGCAACATCCACTGCACGCCCCTTTCACGCAGATACCTGTGTGAAAAGGTACGATATTTGTAAAGTGGAATTAAGCCACGCAAAGTGGCTTAACGCCGCTTTGTAAATATGTAGCAGGGCATTGTGCCACCAAAGCATCCTAAAAAGTGATGCTCAGGTGGCCAATGCGCTTGTAAATATGCCCCCGGGTATCTCTCAGGACACAAAGGCAGGCTGCTCCCAGGTTACACTCCAGACACAAGGGCAGGCTGCTCCCAGGTCACACTCCAGACAAGGGCAGGCTACTCCCGGGACACAAGGGCAGGCTGCCCCCCGGGTCACACTCGCGACACAAGGGCAGGCTGCCCCCCGGGTCACACTCGCGACACAAGGGCAGGCTGCCCCCCGGGTCACACTCGCGACACAAGGGCAGGCTGCCCCCCGGGTCACACTCGCGACACAAGGGCAGGCTGCCCCCCGGGTCACACTCGCGACACAAGGGCAGGCTGCCTCCCGGGTCACACTCGCGACACAAGGGCAGGCTGCCTCCCGGGTCACACTCGCGACACAAGGGCAGGCTGCCCCCGGGTCACACTCGGGACACAAGGGCAGGCTGCCCCCAGGTCACACTCGGGACACAAGGGCAGGCCGCCCCCGGGTCACACTCAGGACACAAGGGCAGGCTGCTCCCGGGTCACACTCAGGACACAAGGGCAGGCTGCTCCCGGGTCACACTCAGGACACAAGGGCAGGCTGCTCCCGGGTCACACTCAGGACACAAGGGCAGGCTGCTCCCAGGTCACACTCAGGACACAAGGGCAGGCTGCTCCCGGGTCACACTCAGGACACAAGGGCAGGCTGCTCTCAGGTCATACTAGGGACACAATAGCGCACTTTCGCAAGTGTCCTTGTAGTGTATTATATATAGTAGTTTATTATATATAGTCCATCCTTTACGTGTGTATTTTGTCCTACCTTTATTTTGTTAGTATACTTACTTACCTTCTACAGCATATGTTTCCATTCATGTTATGTTATTCATGTTCTCTCTGTGGGTTCCAACCTACTACTGAGGAAGTTGGAGTTGGAGCTTGCAGGAGGAGGACCTGCTAGACGTGGGCTCCTATTCTGAAATAATAGTTACTTCATCCTTACCTCTCATGTCCTCCTCCTCCTCCTCACTTCCTCAAGATACCAAGGAAGGATGCTACTGTGATGACACAAGTTAACGCAGACACTGGGGTCAAACCAGGGGTGGTTTCTCCCTTGCGGCGTGAGGGCATTGCCCCGACCCTTCAGTGTGCTGCCACATCAGAGTTTTATTTCAATTGGAACCTTCGGAGTTTACAATGAAGTGTTTTGTCCCCTATGTCTTGCCTGGCCATGGTTGCTCTTTCTATTGTTCCGGGTCTGGTGTCTTTGGGGCAGGGCCAATCCTGGTAGAAGCGAGGGCAGGTGTAGTGTGCATGTCAGGTTGGACTGCTGCCTTACTGTGTCCAGCCGACATGTGCACTTGAGGCCTCCCTAATCCTCGCTGTATTAGGGAGCTGAGAACAGTACAGATGCAGCCCACCAGTCTCGTATGGAGAGGAGGATTAGCCTGCTCCAACCAATCCTGGCACTGCGGTCATTTTGTTTACAGTTATAAATAACATGAAAGCAGTGCCTGGATTGGTTCTGAAGGCTGGCCTGTAGTCCTGCACACAAGGCAGCGCGGGGGCAGGAGAATTGCAGAACATGGCTCGCCATTATAGGGCTTTATTCTGAAGTCACATAATGATTGGCCATATGTGTGACAGTCTCTCTGGCAGCGTGCTCTCTCCATAGCCGCTCCACAGCCGACGACAGTGCGTGAGGGAATGAAGGTGAAAGCACTGCTATTGAAAGAGCTGTTTGTCCCTGGCCGAGGTATACATAGAGCCTGCTCAGAGAGGGATTCACACCAATGGAAAGACGAGGTGAGGAGCAGAGCCCTTGTCAGTGCTGGCGGGAGGGGGAAAAGAAAGCCGTGACCTTGCAGGGATATGAAGAAGACAGGCAGCCCATTTGGGGGGGGGGGGGAAGATAGCACATATTCAGGGCTTTAAGTTGGCCGGGTCCTGGCGGTGCTCAGCACCTGCAGTTCTAAAAAGCAGCTGCTGAGACGGGTCCCTATAGTGCTCTCCATGTTTGCCCTCACCCTCAGTGAAAAAAACCCATCTGAACTCTGCAGCAGTTACCACCCTTCAGAGCCTTTGATGTAACTTCAAAAGTCACCAACCCCCACTGGCTCAGGAAACAAGGACACATGGGTATAGTGTGAAACCAGAATATTGTTGTCAAATATCATATCCCAAGTATAGTTTATAAAAATATTGGCCATTAATAGAAAGTTTACTCAAAATGGGACAATATTTTTGCAAATTATTATTAAGACACGATATTGATGTCAGATGACATCATGACACAGCACTATCTACTGGGTGAAAAAATCTCAGAAATCTAGGAGGCATGAGGCGAAATCAAAGTAAATGCGGTTAGTGCACTGAAACCCTCAAGAAACAAGGGCAGGCTTCTACTTAAGTGAGAGCAGCACACAAGGGCTGGCTGCTAGTAAAGTGAAATCAGGACACAAGGGTTGGGTGCTAGTGAAGTGAGATTAGGACACAAGGGCAGGCTGCTAGTGAAGTGAGAGCAGGACACAAGGGCAGACTGCTAGTGAAGTGAAGTCAGGACAGAAGGGCACCCTGGCAGTGAAGTGAAATCAGAACACAAGGGAACACTGCTAGAGAAGTGTCAGCTGGACACAAGGGCAGACTGCTAGTGAAGTGAAGTCAGGACACAAGGGAGGGTGCTAGTAAAGTGAAATCAGGACACAAGGGCAGGCTACTAGTGAAGTGAAATCAGGAAACAAGGGCAGGCTGCTAGTGAAGTGAGATCAGGACACAAGGGCAGGCTAGTAGTGAAGTGAAATCAGGACACAAGGGCAGACTGCTAGTGAAGTGAGATCAGGACACAAAGTCAGACTGCTAGCGAATAGAAATCATGACACAAAAGCAGACTGCTAGTGAAGTGAAATCAGGAGATGAGGGTAGACTGCCAGTGAAGTGAAATCAGGACACAAGGGCAGGCTGCCAGTGACGTGAAATCAGGCCACAAGGGCAGGCTGCCAGTGACGTGAAATCAGGCCACAAGGGCAGGCTGCCAGTGACGCGAAATCAGGCCACAAGGGCAGGCTGCCAGTGACGCGAAATCAGGCCACAAGGGCAGGCTGCCAGTGACGCGAAATCAGGCCACAAGGGCAGGCTGCCAGTGACGCGAAATCAGGCCACAAGGGCAGGCTGCCAGTGACGCGAAATCAGGCCACAAGGGCAGGCTGCCAGTGACGTGAAATCAGGCCACAAGGGCAGGCTGCCAGTGACGTGAAATTAGGCCACAAGAGCATACTGCTAGTGAAGTGAGATCAGGACAAGAGGGCAGACTGCTAGTCAAGCGAAACATTAAGACACAGGGGCGCGAACACTTGGATCTAGTGGACTTGGAGTCAAGCTACTGGATGGTATCCAGGAACATTTTCCAAGTGTAACAAATATGATAGTTCAGTGGGTTGGGCACCTACTACAGCGGTGTGTGGAGACTGAGGGTCCCATGTTAGATCACAGCAAGTACAACTCAACTTATTGAGCCATCGAAGTTTGATATTGGTAGGAAATTTGTGTCAGCCTGGTGATCCCACAACTTTCCCACACAGAAATTTGAGAAAAACTAGATTTTTTCAGCTAAATTTAAGGTTTGCAGGGGATTCTGGGTAGGAAAATGTTGGGGGGTCCACGCAAGCCATACCTCGCCGGACTCCCCCAGATGTCTAGTTTTCAGAAATGTGTGGGTTTGATAGTTTCCCCAAGATGGCCACTGAGCCCAGGGCCAAAAACCCAGGTGACCCCTCTTGCAAAACCAGGTCGTTTTGCGATAGGTAATTTTGATGTCTCCACAGTACGTTTTGGGGCGTTTCCTGTCGTGGGCACTAGGCCTACCCACACGAGTGAGGTACCATTTTTATCGGGAAACTGGGGGGGGGGGGACACGCTGGGTGGTAGGAAATTTGTGGCGGTCCCGTGATCCTATAACTTTCCCACACAGAAAAGTGAGGAAAACGTGGTTTTTTTAAAGCTAAATTTGAGGTTTACAGGGGATGCTGGGTAGGAAAATGTTGGGAGATCCATGCAAGCTGCACTGCCTTGGACTCCTCTAGGTGTCTAGTTTTCAGAAGTGTCTGGGTTTGGTAGGTCTCCCTAGATGGCTGCTGAGCCCGGGACCAAAAATTGCAGGCGACACCCTTGAAAAACCAGGTCATTTTGTGATAGATATGTGGACACCTGTGTTTTTGGTCCTGGGCTTGCAGACATCTAGGAAATCTAAAAAAAGCAGACATTTCTGAAAACTAGACACCCTTGGGAGTCCAGGGAGGTATGGAATATCTGTGTGGGAAAGTTGTGGTATCACTGCACGGCACAAATGTCATCCCATTCAGCGTTCCTCTCAGTCTCCTGATAAAAATGATACCTTAGTTGTGTGGATGGGCCAAGTGCCTATGACATGTAAGGGCCAAAAACGTGTAGAGATTGAGGGGGGCCCAAGGGGGGTCCAAAAAGGCCGTTTGTTTATATATTTTTAGGCTGACGCTACTTTGGGCACCCACACAAGTGAGGTATAATTGTTCTCGCCAGACCAAGGGGAATGCTGGGTGGTAGGAAATTTGTGCCTGCGCGGTGATCCTACAACTTACCCACACAGAAATGTGAGGAAAATGTGACTTTGTAAGTAAATTGGAGGATTGTCGGGGATTGTAGGTAAGAAAACGCTGCTGGATCCATGCAAACCACACAGCCAATCAAGAGTCAGTACACGTACACCACCATCCACGCACACCACAGTCATACTCCATTCATGCACACCGCCAGCCAAGCGCCATCAACGCACACCGCCAGCCAAGTGGCATCCTTGCACACCGCCAGCCAAGCGCCATCCACGCACTCCGCCAGCCAAGCGCCGGTCCACGTACACTGCCAGCCAAGTGCCACTCCACACAACCCACCAGGCAAGCGCCAATCTACACACATCGTCATCAAGCGCAAGTCCACACACACCATTAGCCAAGGGCAAGCCCACACACCGCCAGCAAAATGCCAGCCAAAGGCCAGTAGACGCAGACCGTCAGCCAAACTCCAGTTCACACACACACAAACTCTCCCTGGTGCCTAGTGGACTTTCGGCCCCCCGGGGGGGCAGATCAGTGGCTATTGCCCCGATCTGCCTCCCAGGGGGGGGCAGAAAGACTGTGGTAGTCTGGGGAGATGGGGACATTGCCATGCCCATTTTGGGCAGCCCCCACCCCTACAGACGTAAAAAGGAAAAAAATCCCTGGTGCCTAGTGTGCTTTCTGCCCCTCCGGGGGAGCAGATTGGGGGCTATTCAGAAACACTGGAATTAGGGGAGGGAGGGTGGGGGCATTGGCATGCCCATTTTGGGCAGCCCCCATCCCTGCAGGTGTAAATCTAAAAAAAATCCCTGGTGCCTAGTGTGCTTTCTGCCCTCCTGGGGGAGAGGGGGGGGGTAGAAAGACTGTCTGTGCCCAAAATAATGGGGGGGGGAGCAAAAGCCCTTGCCAGAGGGGCCGCTCCCCCCTCCCTGGTGCCTAGTGGGTGGATCCCTGCGGCGATACCCAAGCAGGGATCCACTAGGGAGGGACACCATTGGAAAGGGTAGATGCTCCCCTTTCCAATGATACCTCTCCCATCTGCCTCGGTGCACAGGGGGCTGAGATAGCCCCCTGAGCACCGAGGCAGTGAAGCTGAAACTGAGTTTCAGTTTCTCCGAAATGCAGAACACCATCGGGAGCTGGGGAAGCTCTTCCCCAGCTCCCGAGGGTGTTATGCAAAAAGGGAATGCCTCTGGTGCCCACACCAGAGAGATTTCCTGTGCCATGTGTGTGGACGGCCGGGAGCCGTCCTACGCACATGAGCACTGGTGCGTCGGACGCCTCCCGGCCGTCCGATGCACCAAAAGGGTTAAAGTCCCGGGGTCAGTGCGAATACGCTGCATATTCACTAATTTCCGAACTCGCTGCTTGTTTCTGTTTGATGGCGATTATCTCATTATTGATAAGGAATGCAAACCTAACATAGAATATTGTACCTATTTCAGACTACACTACAATTACAAACGGAAAGCAGGTCGAAATGACATGGCAATCAAATATTGGGGCACATAAAATTACACGCAAGTATAACTACCAGTGGAGAACATGGCAAAGTCATGAGTTCTACTGGGCCTGCACATCACACTGGTCTCTCTAACACTATCACACTTGTGTGTTGGGGGGAGGGGGGGTAGGACAGGGCATCAACCATTTTACAAATGTAGGACAGGACACTAGATTTGTTTTGAATAGGGGATAAGACACAATGGAAGAGATCACACAATATCTGGCCATGTGCAGGGTTGGTGTAACACAAGGAGGTCTGTGTCAGCACACAATGTGGGCTCACTCTTAGCAGGTGCTCAACATGGACACTCCCTCAGTTGCCTGAGAACACGAGGAATCTCTGTTGCCTGCTTCCAAGCTTGCAATAGTGAAGCCTGGGGCGCAGACAAGGACGCCCTCAGGGGGCCACACTGTCAGTTTGTGTGCAAGAGCATCCTTCTCAGCCTATAAGGGAGGTCCTGAAGTCTCCCCCCCCACACACCACCAGGCTGGATGTATGCCTGGGCTATACCCACCTTCATTGTAACCACCACTGCACCCCTTATGAGTTGTGTGGATATCACTGATTGTGCCCTTGCGAGTTGTGGGACACAGACACAGACCTTCATTTTAACCATCTCGGAGCCCGACTGCTCCTGCCCCCTGCTAACTTTGTAAGTGCTCGCGGATGGCAGTTTAGAGTTAACTGGATCTTTGACCCCAGTGGCACCCCGATACGCCTGGCTTAGGGTTTTTTAGGGCCAGACAAAATTTAGGACCTCCTGTTCAGAGCAACTTTGAATGTTATTGCCTATTTTCTGCTAGCCTTGTCGTCTTTAGACATGGGGTAGAGATCTTTTGGGCCGTTACTCTACAAGGAAGAAGTAATTATCGAGAAAAGGGATGTGCACTTTTTGATCCCGTGCAGGGATTGGAAGTAGATCATATCCAAGGAAAAGCTTCTATGGGCTTGGTGGAAAGTACAGTATTAAGCTTTCTTCTGGAGGGAGTGGGGAGGTTATCGACTTTTAAGGATAGGGGCACTATGCAAAGGGTGACCAGATCTTGAGAAACAAAAACCGGGACATTTTGCAAAAATAGAAGAAGGACTACAATTTTACATCAACGGAGGGTCGCAGAATGACAGGTCTTACCAACATAGGAACACAAAAGAGGCACTAAGAAAATTAATAAAATGTAATTTCTAAAGCCAGCATCATACCTGTTAATTAAATTGCTTACTTACAACAGCTGCTAACTAGCACAGCTTTAGAACACCTAAAAGGTGCCTCTCACTGTTTTCAGTTGACCCCCTCTACAAACCGGGACATGAGCCAAAATCTGCCGAGACAGCTGGTGAAACCGGGACTGTCCCGGCAAATCCAGGACCCCTGGTTACCTTAACTATGCAACGCTTTAGGTGGGCCGGGTCCTGCCAGTGCTTAGCACCGGCAGTTCTAAAAAGCAGGTGCTGAGACGGGTCCTCATTGGGATCTCCATTTTTACCCTCAGGGTGAAAAAAATCTTACTCTGCAGCAGTCCCACCCTTCACCTTCTTTGCTGTGACATCAAGTAGAATCTGTATAGTTATTTCGCAGTCTCATCATTTCAGAACGGAAGCATTTTTAGTATTATATACAACAAAGCCATAGTTATTGCTTATTTGTCTTATGCAACAAACAACCACTAACAAAACCAATAGTCCTGGCTTCTTGTAGGTGTAATGTTACTTGCTGTATCATATATCTGGATGCATTGACAGCACACTATGCTAAGCACAGATTTTTAGAATACGTGTTTTTAAGCCACGCCCTTAATTAGATCGGCCATGCCCCTTTGAGAGACACCCACCCACCCCTGGTACTATGTATGTTTTACATTCTGGTCAGACACCGGATATGTCTTATCGACGGGACTACGTACTCAGTAGTTGGAGGTAGGCGGCGAAAGGATGTGCTTTACTGTAATTTAAAGGCCATGTTCAACAAATTGTATCCAAGTTGGTTTCATTTAAGTATTTATAAATATCTGCCAGGTGGGATGTTAATTTAACGCTTGCATTTCATAAATTGAAAGAGCACGCTATGGGCACTAGGTGTTGCATGTCCTCCATCAAAGACGGGGGCAAACCACGGGCGAAACATGTGAAGTAAAGATTCAGCAACTCACCTCCGATGCCCACCAGGAGACCTGCTAAAACTAGGAGCGAAGCAGCTGCAATCACCGGGTATTTGGTCCTTCCGTTCCACGCACTTTTCAGGCATTCAGTAAGCCTGTGACCTACAAAAGAAACAAAGATGTGCGTCCAGGTAATGGAAAGGAAAAGTCTGAATATTTTGGCCAATGTATAGGGGTTTTTAGCAGTGAATTGTAAAGACCTATATTTTATTGTCCAGAGTTGATCCTCGATAACAGAAACCGAAGCCATAAAAAGTTGTCTTGATGTTTTTGAAGCCCACAGAAAAGGACAATACTTGTGAAACGTGCCCGGAGCTTTGCTGTATAATTCTATTGTGTGGGGGCGGGGCAGTGTTTAGCTCTGTACACTCTGGTCTATTCTTCAGGCTAAAGTTTACAGGCATTTTAACTACGCGAGGGTTGCCGCCAATAATGTGTAAATTGTCAATTAACTTAATTATAATGTGCGAGTATCACATTCGACGACCTCAGCTGTTTAAAGTTATAACACATATTACTCCATGTATTTTAGATGTACACATGGTTATATGCTACATTCTTTTCACTACAGTTGTTTAACATACATCAACAAACAGCTCAATGAATACCTAGAACAAAACTACCTGCTTGACACCTCCCAATCAGGATTCCGAGCCAACCATAGCATGGATACTGCACGGACCGATGCCACAGACAACATCAGAACCCTCTTCAACCACGGGGAGACTGCAGCCTTGATCCTCCTTGACCTCTCTGCTGCATTCGACACTGTATCCCACCACAAACTCATCAACAGACTCTACAACATTGGCATACAGCAAAAACACCCTCAAGTGGATCACCTCCTTCCTCACAGGACGCACACAAAGCACCCGGCTGTCTCCCTTCACCTCTGAACCTAACAACATAATTTGCAGGGTACGCCAGGATCATCCCTCAGCCCCACACTGTTTAACACCTACAAGACCGCCCCCACCCCCCCCCCCCAGAGACCTCGTCAGATCCTAAGGCTTCAACATAATTTTCTACACAGACGACACTCGAGTCATCCTCTTGTTCACCTTAAGACCCCTCCACCACGCCATGACCAATGTAGCCAACTAGATGAGGGCCAATTATCTTAAACTCAACTCCAACAAGACAGAAGTACTGATCTTCAGGAAAAGCACATCCATAACAAAAACAAACAAGATACAAAAAGAGGTATACGTTACAAGAGGAAAAAGTGACAAGTGTGCATGATACATAAGATACAAAATACAAATAGAGGTATAATACTGCAATAAGTGGCAGTCACTCAGAACACACTGGGAAGGCACTTCTATAGGCATGGAGTACAGAATTTCCTATAGTGGAAGAACTTCCTTGAGGGAGTAGAGAGGGCGTGAATTAGGTTTGGAAGTGTCTTTGGAGAAGGAGAAATTTGAGGTCAGTTTTGAAGGACCGGGAAGAGGTGGTGGTCCGGAGCGGAGGCGGAAGTGAGTTCCAGATTCTCACTGCTTTGCCTGAAAAGGATTGGGCCATCGATCTTACCTTTTTGAAAGTGGGAGGTTCAAGCAATAAGTTTTCCGCATTACGTGATGGTCTAGAGCCTCCAGAGAGTTTCAGTTTATTCGCCAAGTAGAGAGGAGGAATGCAAGGCTTTGTGGGTGATGCAGGCAGTCTTGTAGATAGATCTTGCCTCGATGGGAAGCCAACAGAGGGAGGATAAAATGGGTGTGATGTGGTCGCTTCTTTTGGTCCCATATATGAAACGAGCTGCTGAATGGAGGACAGATTTGAGGGGGGACAGGTGGGATTTGGGGAGGCCAGTAAGAAGAGAATTGCAGTAGTCCAGTCTAGAGAGAACCAGCGATTGGACCAGGGTTTTTCGGTCTTGCTCTGGGAAGAAGCGTCAAATCCCCCAGATAAAGCGCAGTTGGTATCGAGCAGACTTTGCAATGGAATTGATGTGGGAGAGTATTGAGTTTTCTGTCGAGTATGACACCAAGGGATTTTGCGCTGTCGACAATGATAGGTTTATTGTTAAGTAGATTCATCTGATCCATCCATGATTGAACCGGAGGAGGAGAGAGTGAGGAGGAGAGGAGGAGGAATTCAGTTTTGGAGGGATTCAGAATCAATTGATGAGTTAGCATCCAGTTTTGAATGGAGTCGAGAGTAGAGTTTAGGATGGAGAGATCGTGTGTGGAGGACACCTTGAGGTAGATTTGAGTGTCGTCCGCATAGAGATGATAGAGGATCCCAGATTTACTTAGGAGATTTCCCAATGGTTCCAAATAGAGGTTGAACAAAGTGGGTGCAAGTATAGAGCCTTGAGGAACACCTTGACCAACCGCCAAAGGAGATGAAAGACTGTTCGCTATTTTGATAATTTGGGATCTATCAGAGAGGAAGGAAGCAAACCATTTAAGCACTGTGCCTTCCATGCCCATTCTCTGTTGAAGAGTGTTAAGGAGAGTGTTGTGATTGACAGTGTCAAAGGCTGCCGAAAGGTCAAGGAGAATTAGAAGACAAGACTCCCCTGAATCGAGTATCCGCAGTGCGTCATCAATCACTTGCAGCAGGGCTGTTTCAGTGCTGCAGTTTTGAATGAAGCCAGACTGGAAAGGGCTACCGGCCCTTCAGCCATTTCCCAAGTGCCCGCGTTACCAATCCGACCCTGGAGGTCGCTCCTTCTTCTACATCGCTGCCAAGACATGATACGACCTGCCTCTCCGTCTCTGAACAGTACCCTTGCTGGCGGACTTCAGAATGAAACTTAAGGCCTGGCTTTTCGATGGAGACACAGCACCCCCAGCGCCCAAATACCTCCACAGCGACAGTGCTGCACTATATAAATGCTGATTGATTGATGATCAAATTACCACAGTTCAAATATTTTACGCCTAAATGTAACGAAAAGTCTGTTTTTGATAAAATGACACTTCTGAAATAGTGTGTCTTGGGCTACATGTGAAAGAGTAAAATACTGCTGGAGAAGGTCGGACTTGCTCTGCACTCACTCGGTGAGTGCATCCACAGACTGCCCTGTGCACATGTGCTGAACCGCCTGTAACTCCCAGTGACCGCTGACCACCCTCACTGGCTGCACTGTGTCACTGCAGGCGCCCCAGCCCCACGTACCACCAGCTCCGTACGATCCCCCTTTCTCCCCCCACCCCACAGCCCCTCCTGGGTGCACACAGCGGGGGGGGGGTAGATTCTGAAGGGAGCGGGCACTTACTGTAGCTCGTGCCCTGCCCCCTTCTTCTACGGTAAGATGTCAGGACGGACGCCGCCTCCTTCAGGTGCTCTGCGAGGCCTCTCAGGAGGTCCCGGGCGACCCTCAGTTGGTGTCTCTGATTCACAGTTTGGTTGTGAGATGTCGGGAGTCCTTCTTGTGCTTTCATCAGGAGCGGCCTCAGTTGTGGGTAGAGGAGCCCGGAGGCCTCAGACTCGTCTCCCTCCCCCGCGGGGTCTTGTGTCTGGAGATACCGCTCTGCTGCCCTAAAGAGCGCTTCAACTTCTGCCACGAGGTGACGGACGGTCTCAGAGGCGTCATCCCGGCCAGCGGGGTCTCCTCCCTGCCCCGCGGGGTCTCCTCCCTGCCCCGCGGTCTCTTCTTCCTGTCTCAGGGTTTCATGGTACTCTCCGAAGGCTTCCCCTGCATCGTCCGAGAGCTCGGACAGGTCTCCCAGAAGGACCCCGACGACATCACACGCCTCCTCTCGGTGCAAGGGGCCCTTCCCCTGCTCAAAGATTATTCGGCGAGATTCCTCGACACATTTTAGCGCCTCGTTCACGGTCTTTGCAAGGTCTCTCAAGAGACTCTGCAGGGCCACAGACGCCTCGCCCTGACCCGAGCTGCCCCCTCCCTGCCCCGCGGACACAGGGTTGGATCTCAGGAGAGGCTCTGCTTCTGTCTCCGAGGGCTCCTCAGGGCGTATGAAGCGGCGCTCGACGGACACACCTTGTGCGCTCTGCACACACTCCTGCATTTCAACCAAGAGGGCTTCAAGAAGCCTCAAGAGGCGCCCGCCGGCCCCAGCCACGTCTTTTTCCTTCATGGTGCCTCCTCCCCGCACCACGGTTACAAGATCAAGGGCGACGGTTCCTTTCATACTCTACTACAGCTCTCGGCACAGCGCCTAAAAGCGAACACGGCAGCTCCTAACGCTACTACACTAGCACCGTCCACGTTGTGCCCCGAATCGCGCCCTGAGTGCGGAAGTTTGCTTTGGCTGACAGCCGGCTGCCTCCCATTGGTTGCTGATAAAAATCCGAGCAGCTTCACGCACACCCCCCCCTTCTCCCATTGGACCCCGTGCACAGAGTCTGATGCACAGAACTGTTTCCCTCCTGGCTTGTGACACGCCACAGCTTGGCACAGATTTCTGACATGCTGTTTTATGCCTCTGTACAAATAGTGCTGGTGGATGTAGCGTTTTCCTCAGCCCCGGAGCATGCAGATTGCGTAGTACCAGCATTGGCAACCTACCCCACCCCTCCAACGTAACATGCATGCTCATAAATAATCACACAACACATTTCTTGTTTGGGTAAAAATTGCTGCAGGTTTATTACATACACCGTTATGTAATATGGTGGGTTATCTTACGGGCGATCCAAGGGCAGGCAACCATCTAGGCCGCCTGCCCGCCTGATGAGCCAAGCAGCACTGGGGCGAACCCCATCTGTGCTGCCACTTCTGGTGATCCTCTTCCCGGATCACGTGACACATGGTTCCTTATTACTCACGCCCCTTTCAGGGCGGAGCGTAGCATAGCAAACCCCCCGGTTGTTCAGGCCCACAACCGCCCGAAGGACTAACGGGGCGCCGACACGGTTTTCTAGGAACCTCCCATGAGGCTCCTAGGATTTGGCTCTGGCACCCACCATGGTGCCGCGCAGAGGTACCCTTCTGTACCCCTCTGCTTCCAGATCGCCCTGTAACTCCGCCTGCAACGAAAAAGACAACATTACAACATTCTCTGCCTCCTGCCTGCCACGAACCACGCCGGGTAAGCGGTAGGGTGGGAGACGGCGTGTCCGGGCGCGCGAAAGAGGACGACAAGATGGTGGGGGAGGCCTATATACCCCTCCCCTGTCCTCGCGCCCCGGACGTGATTCTAGCCTATCGCGCTGCGACCAGGCTTGGGGGACTCCTCCCTGAGTCCCTGCCCCTACGGGGTGTGGGGTGCCCAGCTGGCACTAGAGGGCTGCCCTCTTTAGTGGCCGCCTGCGGGGGCCTCGGACAGCCGCATAGTACCAGCATTGGCAACCTACCCCACCCCTCCAACGTAACATGCATGCTCATAAATAATCACACAACACATTTCTTGTTTGGGTAAAAATTGCTGCAGGTTTATTACATACACCGTTATGTAATATGGTGGGTTATCTTACGGGCGATCCAAGGGCAGGCAACCATCTAGGCCGCCTGCCCGCCTGATGAGCCAAGCAGCACTGGGGCGAACCCCATCTGTGCTGCCACTTCTGGTGATCCTCTTCCCGGATCACGTGACACATGGTTCCTTATTACTCACGCCCCTTTCAGGGCGGAGCGTAGCATAGCAAACCCCCCGGTTGTTCAGGCCCACAACCGCCCGAAGGACTAACGGGGCGCCGACACGGTTTTCTAGGAACCTCCCATGAGGCTCCTAGGATTTGGCTCTGGCACCCACCATGGTGCCGCGCAGAGGTACCCTTCTGTACCCCTCTGCTTCCAGATCGCCCTGTAACTCCGCCACAGCTCGGGAGGTGGCCACCGTCGCCGCCAGAGCCCCCACCAAAAGCTCCTTTCTTACCTGCAACCTCTCATTTCCAGGCCTCCTGCAAAGCTAGGGAAGAGATCCCTCCCACTGGTGATAGATGAACCCCATCTGTATCACAATAGCCCTTGCCGATAGCCTTGATCAGCTAGTGTCTAATGCAACACAAAGGCCCTTCTGCCCTGTGAATTTGTGTCAAGAACTATCCACCCTCCTGTGGGAAAGTTCCACTACTTCACATAACTCAGCCCTGTGTCAACTCTGGGCGGGGCAGATCCGATTCCCTGGTTCACATTGCCCCATGAATTTGCTGAGCTCACCTAGCTGCCGTCCCTCTAGGACGGTGTGTCTAGCACACCTGTGTGCCCACTTAAGGGACAGCTGCCCGCTTGTTGGGAGACCGCTCCTACACCCACCTGCCTACTTTTGGCTATTCGGGCGAGAAGGATTATACTTTAACCTTTGCACCGTCCATTTGCTTTCTAACTCATGACGCACAGGAGTGTCCATAACTAGACGTGTGTGACGATGAGCCAGGGTGCCCTCCTGCCCTTGCCGTGCATCCCTTATTTCTTATGGGAATTTCACCAGCTCAGCTCCCTTCGTGGTGAACCCCCTAGGTATACCAGCTAGAGAATCCGTCTGATTAATGCAGTGCGCACTGGCTGCCATATGGTACCTAACTTTAAGGATTGGCTAAGTCCTACTTTGCCCTTCATCCCAGAATATTCCCAAATAGGGGGGGATTCACACTGCTCGCCTTGCCTTTTGTGCTTGGCACCTTGTTGCCCCCTTTCTTGGGGACGCAGCACAATATGTTAGCTGACAGCACCCCCGCCCAGTGAGGCTAATATAGCTAACCGGGCAGGGCGTTTGACCTTAACTGCAGGAAAAGTCGACAGGCTAGAACCCTCCCTGCGAGAGCCCCCGGATAGGGGGGGCAGGGGCGTTCACACTGCCCACCCCGGGGCAACCCCAGCGGTGGAAAATTACCTGCTCAGTTAAATTTAGCTTTTTGTTGATCACTGGACATGCCACATGTTCTTTTACATAGTAGCCTTTTGTGCTTGACACCTTGTGTCCCCATTACTTGGGACGGCAGCCCACTGGTGGCTGACAGCGTCACCACCCAGCGTGGCATCTATTACTGACCCGGCGGGCGTTTGCGCCTAACTGCAGGATCACAGTCAACTGCCCTTGGTTCTGGGGTGCACTTAGTTCGCCCCTTTGCCCAGACTTATGCACAAACCCCTTTGCTTGCTACCCTGGTGAACACCTTAATGGTATCAAAGCTGGTTTGAAACAATATGTGTCTTGCGCCCACTACTGGAGACACCTCACCCTTTTGTGTAATTACAACTTACGCAGCGCACACCGCTTGCCTAACTGCCATCGGATCACAGATGCACAGTACCTACTGTGCCTCTCCGACCCTGGATGCTTTAAACCTGCCACAGTAACGGAAACCAAGCTTCCCAGTTCCCTGTTTAGCTGCAGTACACCGTCAGTGGGTCCGCTAGGATATACCACAAACGGACACACATATGTATTGTGCCCACTTATTGGAGACAACTCACCCCTTCGTGGAGTGACAACTACACGGTGCCTACCCAAGTCATCCAACAGACGAGTTGGCCCTGACTACCTTGTGTTCTGGTGCCCGGTTTGGGAAGAGCCTTGCCTTCACTAGCTGCCCCCCTGGGAGACACAAAGACAGTGCTCTAGCCGCAGCGCAGCGATGCCCTCGTGTAGCATCGAACCCCTGGTCAAATAAGAGTGACAACTCCAACTTACTTAAGACTACACCATGCCCATGGGTGGAGTTTAGCTCTTCCCCAAACTTCTGCTAGCGTAACCCACGGTCACGCCTCCTGTTCAGTTAACTTTAGTAATTCATGGCACTGACCCACAAGGGCCTAATACTGGGCTGTGTAAATGGGGCCCTGGGTGACCTTAACACTCGGCTTGGTGTCGATGGGTGCTAACAATACCTGGCTGAAGTGCACCCTTTGACAATCACTCCTGACACGATGTGCCAATGCAGGTGGAAGCAAGAATTATCCAGCCCACCTTACTTCCTGTCCCAGTGATCTGAGTAACTTAGTGAAAGATGCACCTTAGAACTGGTAGCGGAAACTGTTACTTACGCCTGCAAATGCTCTGCTCAGAGCAGCCCGCCAGACTGATGAAACGTTGTCAATTTGGCTGTCAACTTTGCTGCCTGTGCCACCCTTCCGCCCCATGGAAAATGTTCTGGGCTCTCGCCTACTACCCTGCTGAGTGAGCCCACTGTATTCACCAGATTCATTAACAATTTCCGCTTCTGACTGTACTTGGTGACACGTACACCCCATGGTATCTTGGCGCTGCATAACATGTTTGTTACTCAGCTCCATGGTACTTGTTTTATCGACCTCAGAAGGATGAAATGCTTGTTGATTGCAACCTTGTTGGTGTACATACATAGAAGAGCAGACTAGACACCTGAGTATGTATTACTCTTGTGCAGCTTACTGCTTTTTAAATTAAGCCCCTGCTCGCAAACTGGGAGAAGGATAGTGCAGTGGGCACAGTTAACAATGCTTCCATCAGGGACAAACATCTTGCTAACCCGGTTTGAGGAGCAAGCACGCTGATGCTGATCATGGGCGGGCCCATGAAATCCCACCCTTGTCCGCCCCCGCCAAATTCTGGTGGTAGTGATCCTAGCACAATTGCAGCAATTTGGTGAAAGTGCCAGGTTTACAATGATCTGTACTCGAAAATACCAGGACTGTGGAAGGTCTGACCTCGTTCTAGTGCCACATGGGACTCCGCTCCCCAGGACTGCCGCTCCCCAGGCCTGTTAAATTGTATCCCAGGGCCGACTTCAGGTACATGTACCATTGCTAGGACATGCCCGAGCTAGAAACCCCATCTAGAAGGCCTGCCAACAGGCTGACCACCTCCAACACTGGAGTGTCACGCAGCCACTACGTAGCCAGGATACTAACCCAGGTGTAGATGTATCCAAAGACCCATCTCTTGGCGCCTGCCTGCCGCGCTGACCCCCGCTGAAGGAGTTTGCGCGGGATGTCCTGGTAGACCAAATGGTGGGGACTGGCCTGAGTCTCCCTGCCCAGAACATACCGCTGACACCAACCCAGCTATTGCTCACTGACCTGAACGCGGGAAGACGCACTGGCTAGTCCTAGGACCAACAGACCTCTAACCCCAAACGAGGCAACCTACCACAAACAACTCTGAAATTGCCATTATGGTCACCCCGCCTTCCCCGAACCGGACTGCTGGGAGCACAGGCCCCAACTTCGCTGACCACCGGCGACAGGACAGCCGTGCTCATGCCCAAACTGAGCGACACAAGCTACCCCACACGTGGCACAGTTCCTTTGCCAGGTTACTCCCCTTAATGCGCACCTACTACAGGAGCCTTGAATTAGTTCCTGTGATCTGCATTGTAAATTAGTGAAAGATGCACATTTGAACTGGTAGCTGATAATGTTAATTAAGCCTGCCAATACTCCGCTCAGAGCACCCCGCTAGACGATGGCTTCCCTAGAAAAGGCGGAGCCAACAGACCTCCAAGCACCGAAGGCTGTACATCTGAGTACCGCTCTAGTCTAACAGATGCCCCCTGCATCAGATATCAACCATACCATACCTGGCTGAAAGCTGCTCAGTGCTTCTGATGCATCGGCGCTCCCTGCCCCCCGCAAGCTCACCCTGATAAAATTAGCTTGTGACTGGGGCATACCAGTGTGATTAAAGCACAAGACATACTTGCCCGACGTTAGCTCTTCAACCAGGCTCCCCCGCAATAGCCCTTCACAACCAGTGGCCTAAAGCATTCGTCCTGTGGGGCGGTTGCAAAACGGACTGCAATCAACCCTTATCCCTTCTCTACCAATGTTAAATTGGCGTTTAAGGTTGGGAACGGTGTGCACCTACGCGTGGCTGAGCCCACCATTAGTCATGAGGATGGAGTACACACTTAGGCTAACGCCTGCTCGCCCCCCAAGTAGCTAGACAGAGCCTTAGGGTTTATCCCAGAGGCCGTGTCAAATTTTTATGTGCCAATCGCACACCCACAGTAGCCAACTAGGCACACCCCAGCAGAGACTCCATACAAGGTTATTAAATTATCCTTCGTATACTCCATAAAAGAAAAACCTAGTTCCCACTGCCTGTATTGCACTGTGCTACCAAATCTCGTCATGACTTCATAGGGATTACATAGATCACTAGCTCAATTGGGTCACTGTCCAGATCATTTTGCGCAACCCAGTAGCTACTGGTGGAACTGTACTTAACATGACACGGTATGCATCAACTCAATCAGCAGTGGACCCTACTAACTCTTCTAGCCGGGCGCATATCCAAAGCACCTCATGTCCGACCTAGGCATCACAGATTACCATAGCGTTACATACAATTGGCTTGACGCAGGGGCTAAGGTGGAGCTTCTACACCCTCCTGTTGGCCAATCTCTGGTAAGATCATCGCAACGAGGAGCACAGAAGCCTCGGGGCCAGCCCCATGCAACTCTGCCTTTGGACGCTTCGAGTCAGAGAAATAACAAGCAAAGGACCTTCCTGCGCCGTCAGAAGTCGAGGTAAGACGCGAAGCCCTGGGAAAAAGTAACTGAGGGCCAGTGCCCCAATAGCCCCAACTTGGCTGTACTCTGAGTTGTGTCCCCGCCTGTCACTGCACAACTCAGGTGAAGGGGGCTATGAACACGGTGTTGTAGCAACTTGCTACAAATACAGACCAAGGTCTGACTACGGGCACCCTCGGAGGTGAACCCCACGGGACGGAGCACTAGTGCGCCGCTGTCCCCACCTCCCTCCGGTATAATATTTCCAGTGTCACACTGAGCGGCTTCTATGGGCAGGGGCTAACTATTCTTCCTGTGTATAACTTGCCAGGCCCAGGAGAAGCGTTACTATCTGCTCAGCGTCAGCATTGCTGACGCTACGTGTCCACTATGCCTGCCTGGGTGCAGAGCTGCCTATGTGCAGAGCTGCCTATGTACCACAGATTGGCTATGCACAACGAAACTTTGGTGGTGAAACAACTCCTCCTGCACTGCTACACATGACCAACCAGGGTAAATACGAAGCAAAACCCGGAGGCCCATCCGCGAAAATGCCACAGGTTGTGGGCCCCTCGGAAAACAGAACAGGCCTGCTCGCACAAACTCCCCGTCCATGTTACCAGGGCCCTCCTCTACATCAGAGACTCCCCCAGCTCATGCCAAGCCATGATCCTGATTGGCGTCTCTCCCGAGAACAAGGACGTCTATTGCACACATAATTAATGTTTTTCTAATGCCGCGGCTCAACTGCTGGCCTCAGAAGGAGGAAGGCTGATTGAGCAGGATTGGAGCCCCTACACCGGGTGCACTGCTCTCCGCTGCCTGTGAACTGCGCTTACTGGGCACCCTAGCTGCCCAAGTGGCCTACTTCTACCAAGCTGCCCATCCCCATTAGGGTGGGGGGGCCAGGATCCCCGAACATGGCACTCAACCAAATCCCATCTCCCAATACACCATGGATCTGGGGCAGCAACTCGGCCTCTCGTCCAGGAATAAGTGAAACTGTGCATTTCTCCAACACTCCACATGTGGCCGGCAGCAAAGAAAACTGTACCTGAGCACTCGTGCTCATGCTTAAAGTAACCAAAGGCGATCGCAGCATGTGTCCCTGGTTAGGCTACTCCGATTGACCCTCGTTAATGACGTCTGTTTTTGCTAATCCGCATTCCAGTCCTGACTCCTTAGCTATCCATACCCAAGAGTCTGTCTGTTTATACTCGGACCGCGCTTGGCGCCAGGCACCCTGCCAGCTAACCCCACAGCCCGGAAAATCACTGAAATATTCAAATAACACCTCATTCTTTTAATGACCTGCTTATTTGTCGCCCTCCAGGCCCAAGAGCAGCTTCATGCTTGCACTAAATCAGCTTCTGTACATAGCCGTGTTTTCCTCTGACTTACAATCCTGTACGATTATAATCTTTATTTCGAATATGCATATTGATATTGCGCGAGCTCGAACCGAAGGTATTGGAGCGTTTTACAAGAGCACTGTAATTACATTACACATACAGGCACGGGGAGATTAAGTGATTAGCCCTGAATCACAGGAAGTGGACGCGACCCCGAGACTCAACCTTGGTTTCCAGGTCCAGACCACCTCCCCTCCAATACTCGCAGAGTTCAAACACAGTCCCCTCACCAGGGTCGACTGTGACGCCAAATCCACGAAGCCCCCACCCGGTGAGATCCACAACATCCATAACGGGGGGAATCCAGAACGGGAGCGTAGCCCCCTCCCCCACAGATTCTATAACGCAGACTCCACCATTACACAAGCGAGGTGGACAACACGGGCCAAAACAAACCGTCGTCGGTTACCATCCCGTTAGGGGTCGGATTTCACAAAACCAATAATGGCCACCTGAGACCCGTCGGCCTCTGCACACCCGATAACCACGGGACAATAATGCCTCTGGCAGAGCCTTACCTTAGTGAAAAGAACTCATCTGCGGCCGAGTTCCTTAAACAGCTACCGCTACTTAAAAGAGACTTATAGGAACGCCAGCCGGGAGGGGGAGCCACGCGGCGCTCGCTGCCCTCCCCCAACACAGCCACAGGCCCCATGCCCCCCTAACTGATAAGGGGAGGCCTGACTGAACTGGGGAGGGAGCCCCGCGACGCTCACTGCCCTAAAAGATCCCCTCGGGCATGCAGACTCAAGAAGCGCATGATCGGATGGGGGGTCAAGCCGCGAAAACAGTATCTTCCCCAAGCGCAGCAGTACTGCCCGAGCCCCTCCTCCAGGCCGCTCCACTAAGGGCAGCGGGACCGTGTAACCACGGAACAGGGACACTACGCCCTGGTGTCAGCATTCCGAAACCGGACCCTCCCATATACACCCCGCCGCTGGTGCTCCTTAACGCCCATGCACCCTTGAACCTACAGGGCCCATGTTCTCTCTCACCGGGGGCATCCCAGGCCGGAGAGTCTGCCCCCACCTAGCCGCCACAATCCTAATCAGACAGCCTGTAATCAGGGTCCATGCTCTGCTGAACCCTCGCAGACATGGAACCCACCTGGGCAAGCCCAGGAAGCCTACACCGCAAACCCGACCCCCGCTGCTCATGGGGCCTCGGGTCACACACCACGCCGCTCGAGTCCCCTGCACAGTTCCATAGTGACGATGGTACTAGTGTGGGAGGGGTTCACAATACCCCTGCACTCCCCGGGACAATGCTGATGCGCGGACACGACAGCGGAAGGACCGACGCCAGACAATGGACAAAGCAGCTCCTCGCCTACTAATGCTGTCCAAACTTCCATCCCTCTTAGCGGTCAATCAAACCACGACACCGCAGAGAGAGGCGGGGGGCACAGGGAAGCCAGCCCTCCCTCCAGGACAACGGAAGGCAAGTCCGTCCTGTCCACCCAGGAACAAGGTCTGTGCCGATCTCAGCCGGTTGCCGCGCCCGCTCTGCAACCGCCTGCACTAAACCCCAAGTCAAATTCCCACAAATACTCTGCGTTTACGACAGGGCCGTGGCACACAGACCCGAGCTCCACTGTCCCCCACACGCCACATTAGGAGTCAAGCACCCGACCTCACCCCCCCCCCCGTCCGACTCGAGCAACCTGACTCCCCCACAGGAGGACGAGGTCAAATAGAAAGCAGGGGGACGGAAGGGGGAACGGACCATATCTCCGCACTCACCACACTCCAAACCGACGCACGCGGAGTCGCCGACGAGGGGAGACGGCGTGCCCTCGGCCCGAGAAAGGATCAACAGCGAGACGGGTAGCGGTCAAGACGGCGTGTCCGGGCGCGCGAAAGAGGACGACAAGATGGTGGGGGAGGCCTATATACCCCTCCCCTGTCCTCGCGCCCGGACGTGATTCTAGCCTATCGCGCTGCGACCAGGCTTGGGGGACTCCTCCCTGAGTCCCTGCCCCTACGGGGGTGTGGGGTGCCCAGCTGGCACTAGAGGGCTGCCCTCTTTAGTGGCCCCCTGCGGGGGCCTCGGACAGCCGCATATACCATAGGATAGGGTGACCAGAATTCCCCGGACAGTCCCGGTGTCCTGACGATTTCCTTAATTTTAAACTTTTGTCCCTGTTTTTTGAACAAAGGTCAAGTTATCCTAAAAGGTATGCTCTCCTTCAGTAAATAGTTTCTTTCAGCCTGCGGCTCCATGCATGCTGCAGCAGATGGGGAGACACAGAGAGAGCGGGGATGGAGGGCAGGGGGTGCTCAGGGTCGTGTTATGTATACGTAGCTTGTATATGTATGTATGTATATATGTGCAATATATATATATATTCACTGAAAAAACCATAGGTTTTAGGGACAGTTATAGTTAGTTGGACATTTCACTCGTACAAAACCATAGAAATTCCCCCGTTATAGTTAGTTCAGCTAACTATAACTCGCGCCCCCGCAATGCACTGCTGATGACGTCACATATTACATCACTCATGACATGGTCAGTGACATCACTGATGACATCTCAAATGACATCACTGATGACATCACTGATGACATCATCCATGTGATAATTTCATGCATCTTCTCACACCCTAATATAACTTTTGATACACCCACTCTAAATTAAAGACTGCCATTCTCAAAACCATACACACTCCAATACCAATAACTACATACCCACTCACTGATTCTTAGGTCTACACACACACATCTACTCACTCACCCGTACAGTCACTCATACTTACAGTCACTCAGTACAGGACTATCATATGCACTCATACACCTATATAAACACTCACACACCGCCACTCATCCATAGAGGTACTCACACACCTAGTCAGTCACGCCAAAAATTAATCACACACCCATTTACTCACCTATACAGTTATACTTACACCAGCTCACTTACTCATACAAATACTAGCACATTCTTAAGCTCTTATACAATAACTGATACAAGCACACACGCATCCATACAGCCACTCTCACAATCACACACTCTCACTTATAGCCATTTAAATACTCTAACACACATATATACTGCCTTTTACATATGTAGTTACTCGCACATGTACCACTGAGATATACATTCACTCACTAACACACCCATACACACACTCACCCACCCAAGCAGTCCATCACAGATGCACTCTTGAAATCATGCACCCAGTGAATCACCACTCACACATCTATGTACAGAGTCACACACACCCCACCCACACAAACACTCAGGCACCCATACAGATACTCAGACAACCAATCAATAACCCATATAGACACTCATGTAGCTATTCGGAAATCCATGCATCAACTTACACACCAACAGACAGACGGATACAGACATTCACACAGTTTTGTCACTAACCCATGCATTCAGTAAGATACGTTTAATCACTCACTTATAGACTCGGTCACGCACCTACTAAATCATCCATTCAGACACTTATACACCCACTCGTTCTTCAATACGCCTTTCCCTTAATATATTAAACATATTTAAACTTTACAGAAACACACAGTCACTGGATGATGTCATCAGTGATGTCATCAGTGATGTCACTGACCATGTCATGAGTGATATAATATGTGACGTCATCAGCAGTGCATTGCGGGGGCGCGGGTTATAGTTAGCTGAACTAACTATAACGGGGGAATTTCTATGGTTTTGTACGAGTGAAATGTCCAACTAACTATAACTGTCCCTAAAACCTATGGTTTTTTCAGTGAATTTCAAAGGTTTTTTAAATGCTAATTTCTACCTATAACGTGTCTGAAACCTATGGTTTTTTCAGTGAATTTCAAAGGTTTTTTAAATGCTAATTTCTAACTATAACGTGCCTGAAACCTATGGTTTTTTTAAGTGAATTTCAAATGTTTTTTTAAATGCTAGTTTCTAACTATGCCTACAGAGGTAGGACATGTGAAGAAAGAAGAAAAAACGCACAGAAAGAAGCAAAAGAAATGCAGAAAGAAGCAACAGAAGTCCACAAAGACGAAGAAAAGTGCAGGAAGAAGCAAAACATGTGCAGAAAGAACCAACAGAGGAGCAGAAAGAACCAACAGAGGAGCAGAAAGAGGCCTTGTTGCAAAATCATCCTGTGCCCACAACTTTTTCAGACGGGTACTGGTGGTAACTGACTCTGACTAACCAGAGCCAGTGCTATGCTAAAAGACACTTAGAATACAGTGAAAACACCTACATACACTAGGAAACACTATGCGTTGGGGTACCCCTGTGATTAGCATGACCTCCTCTGTAAGTCCCTAGTACATAATAGGGCAGGGGGATTAAAACTACCTCTTAAAACGCGCTACGGGGCGCGTTTGCACAGTGGTGAAGGGAGGGGGTGCCTGAGGTGACATGTGTGCAAACACGCCCCGTGGCGCGTTTTAAGTTACGGGATTAAGTCCCCTTGAATCCTGAGGGTCCCTGGGGCCCAACTAGCCCACCAGGTACCTACAGTTAGCACCACAGAACTGAGTTGCAGAGAGGCGGTCCGAGGCCACGCACCTTTTTTCACCTCTCTGCAACACAACTCTGTTGTGCTTACTGAAGGTACCTGGTGTGCTAGTTGGCCCCCAGGGTCCCTCAAGCTTCAAGGGGAATTAACTCCCCAACTTAAAACGCACCACAGGGCGTGTTTGCGCACATGTCACCTGAGGCCCCGCCCCCTCCCTTCACCACTGTGCAAACACGCCCGTGGCGCGTTTTAAGTTGGGGGATTAGGTCACCTTGAATCCTGAGGGTCCCTGGGGCCCAACTAGCCCACCAGGTACTTCCAGTAAGCACCACAGGCCTGCGTTGCAGAGAGGTGGTCCGAGGCCACGCCCCTTTTACACCTCTCTGCAACGCAGCTCTGTGGCGCTTACTGGAGGTACCTGATGGGCTAGTTGGACCCCAGGGACCCTCAGGATTCAAGGGGACTTAATCCCCAACTTAAAACACGCCACAGGGCGTGTTTGCACACATGTCACCTCAGGCCCCGCCCCTCCCTGCACCACTGTGCAAACGCGCCCGTGGCACGTTGTAAATTGCGGGATTAATTCCCCTTGAGTCCTGAGGGTCCCTGGGGGCCAACTAGCCCACCAGGTACCTCCAGTAAGCGCCACAGAGCTGCGTTGCAGAGAGGTGTAAAAAGTGGCGTGGCCTGGACCACCTCTCTGCAACTCAGCCCTGTGGCGCTTACTGGAGGTACCTTGTGGGCTAGTTGGCCCCCAGGGACCCCCAGTATTGAAGGGGAATTAATTCCCAATTTAAAATGCGCCACAGGGCGCGTTTGCAGAGTGGTGAAGGGAGGGGGCGGGGCCTCAGGCCCGATCGAGTCTTTTTTTTTTTTTTTTTTTTTAGAAGGGGGGCTGTGTGGCCCCCCTTTTTCCTTTTTTGGGCCCTGGGGACCCCATCCCCCAGGGCCTGACCCCTTTTTAACAAAAAAAAAAAAAAAAATGTGAACGGGAAGGAGGCCGCGTGGGCCCCCCTCCCATGGCCAAGTCCGGCCCCAGGGACCCCATCCCCCGGGGCATGGCCACCTATTTTTATAATTTCTAAAGGAGGGGGGCTGCGTGGCCCCCATCCTGAGGCCTCTATTGGCCCCAGGGACCGCATCCCCCGGGGCCGGCCTTTATTTATTTTTTTTAAATTTATTTTTGGGGGAGGGGGGCCGCGTGGCCCCCCTCCCGGGCCACTTCCAGCCCCGGGGACCCCATCCCCCGGGGCCTGGCCTCTCGTTGGGGACCGTGGGGGGGTCCCCAATCCCCCCACGGTCCCGCCGGCTCCCCGCGTCCTGCGGGAGCCGGCATTGCTTTTCCACATGGGGAGCTGCTGACATGCAGCTCCCCATGTGGAAAAGCAATCTGCTTTGCTTCATTGAAACGAGAGCTGCTCTCGCTTCAATGAAGCAAAGCAGTTTGCAATGACAGGGCGGGA
The DNA here is from genome assembly GCA_963921515.1 of Calotriton arnoldi. Taxonomy (NCBI): domain Eukaryota; kingdom Metazoa; phylum Chordata; class Amphibia; order Caudata; family Salamandridae; genus Calotriton; species Calotriton arnoldi. The sequence continues at coordinate 97,142 of CAWUFW010010441.1, read as the reverse complement.
GCCGCGAGGCTCCCGCCCTGTCATTGCAAACAGCAGTGTCCCAGGGGTGGGCACCCCGGGACACTGCAGGAGCCGGCCCTGGGGGGTGGCGGTCCCCAGGGCCATCACAGGCTCCGGGAGGGGGGCCCCCCTCCCATCGTGTGCACAGCCCCGGGGAGGTGGTGGTCCCCGGGGCTCGGGGGTCCGTAACGGACCCCCACTTTTACATTTTTAGTGCCCCGGGGAGGTGGTGGTCCCCGGGGCATGTGGGGGGGCTCGACCCCCCCCACAGGTTTATTTGTTTTTAAAAAAGAAGCCCCGGGGGTTGGCGGTCCCCGGGGCTTGGAGGCCCTCCCACACATTTAAAATTAGCCCCGGGGGGTGGCGGTCCCCGGGGCTGCGTGCCCCCCGCATCTCATAAATCACCTCCCCGGGGCAGTGTGGGGTGATTGGGGCCCCCCCCACTCATTTTTTCAGTGCCCCCGGGACTTGGCCCACCCGGGGGCTAATTAGTAACGAAGCGCAGGAGTCCGCGCTTCGTTTTTTGTTTTTTTTTTTCGGCCGGATCCGCGGATCCTGCGCGCATTTAAAAAAAAAAATGCTTTTTTGGGCCCTGGGGGGTCCTTGTGGGACCCCCTAAGCAGGCCTAGGGGGTCAGGGTGTTTCTACCCCACCCCCTTTCCTTTTTTTTCGCGTTTGTTTTACTCTTTTCTTGTGACTCGGTTCTACCGAGTCACAAGATGGCTGCCAACACTTCCTGGTTTGGAGTGTTGACAGCCAATTAGCATGCAGCTCGTGGTCGGGAGGGTGCGCGGATCCACCGCGCCTCTAGATATCGAAACTTTTATTTTTTGATTTTCTCAGCAACTACTGAACGGATTTACACCATTTTTAAAAAGGGTGCTTTCTGATCCAAGCACTACCTTTCTGCCAAATTTGGTGTAATTCCGTTCAGCAGTTTTGGCTGTAGCCTTGCATAAAGTTTCCTATGGGAAATTGATTTTTTGACTCTTATTTTTTGAATTTCTCCGCAACTACTGAACGGATTTACACCATTTAAAAAAAAGGTCGCTTTCTGAACCAAGCGCTACCTTTTTGCCAAATTTGGTGTAATTCCGTTCAGCAGTTCGGGCTGAAGCCGTGTCTAAAATTTCCTACGGGAATTAACATGGAGAAAACACGTTTTGGGACCCCCCTTTTTTCTCAGCCCCCGCTTGATGAATCACCCCAAAACTTTCAAGATAGGAGCGGACCGGAGCGAGCCATTAGTTTGGAAAATTTCGCGAACATTCGTCAATCGGCGCCAAAGTTATTGGGAATAGAATGTTGCGATTTTCCTATGGTAGCTAGGTCCTAGCTATAACTACCTACTGGCGACCGTCAGTAGGTAATATATATATATATATATTCCAACACAATCGGATCCTTTACGCAGCGCGCTCAATGACGGGTGCAGTCGCGATGGGGCTGAATCCAAGCCCTTAGTTAATTATCATAAACAAGGATACGACGCACTCCAAATCCAGTTTAAAGCTTTTTATTTCAGCAAAACTGGCTCACACCAACGCGTTTCAGCCCTTGCGAGGCCTTTGTCACGGTAAGTGAGTGTTTTTTCACTTGCACTATTTATGCCAAAAACAGTTTGCCTATAATGTGGCATTGTGGGAAACGTAGTTCACTCAATACAATATGTGTATTTATATACAATGTTTTGTCTCTGGGTTTCGGGTGACATTACATGTAATTCATAATTGTTATTTTTGCAATTCATTATACTCCATGAATGCTTTATCAATTTATGGTTTGTACCAGTCCAATTAGTCTTTCATCTATTTCCATTTGTTTGACCATAGTGTCTCTTTGTTATCTTTGTGAGTCTAGTTATTTTCTTTCATAAATGTTATTACATCCATTGTTCCTACTTAAGTATCTGTGTCAGAGGGATTAGTGCCCATTATATTTTCTACTACAACAGTTCTCATTAGTTGGTTTTTGAATGCAGTTTGTATGTAGAGATTCAGAGGTTTTCAGTCCAGATGTACGAATAGTTCCTCATCATTATTAATCCCATGAGGGGTCTTAGATCGTAGTCTGATTATATATATGGATTCTGTTTGGCGCAGTTTCTTGATTCGATCGCCTCCTCTTTCATTGCTTTGTATGGCGTGAATTCCAAAGAAACACATCGCTCTTCAGTCACCGTTTTGGCACGTCATCATATGTTTTGCTGTAGCATAGGAAGTATCCTTGTTTTTCACAGCTCGAATGCGCTCGAGTATTCTTTTTTTGAGCATGCAGATTGTACTACCTATGTACTGCATACCACATTTACATTGAATGATGTATACTACGAATTTCGTAGAGCATGTTATTGTTTGTTGGATTTCAATATTATTCCCTTGGAAATCATGTATTGTTCTCCAATTTTGCAGGCTTTGCATGCTTTACACTTCACAAATCCCTTCTGTTGTTGTTGTAACCAATTCATGGGCCTTTCTTCCTGGAAGTGACTTTGCACAATTAAATCTATTAGTGATTTTGTCTTTCTGTATATGACTAAAGGGCGTGATCCAAGCAAGGTTCCAATGTCTGGGTCATATACTATTAAATGCCAATATTTTTGGATATTTTTTATGATTAATCCACTTTCTTTACTGTATGTTATGATGCATCTTGGCGGTTCTTCCTGTTTAATCTTTGTTGTTAGTTTTTCTTTCTTAGTGATTAAAGTTTCAGTTCTTGTCTTTTTCGTATCTTCTGTCTGCTTTTCCGCAGGGTTGTCTCCCTGTAGCCTCTTGATTTGAGTATTGAAGAGGTTTCTTTTATTTTTTCTTCCACATCACTCTCTTTTGAGCAATTGCGTTTCATTCGTGTGAATTCCCCATAGGGGATACTTTCCAGAAGTGACTTGGGGTGAAAGCTCGTGCCATGCAATATGCTATTAGTTGAGGTTTCTTTTCGGTAAAGAGTGGAATGAATTTGATCGCCCTCTGTGTATATCCATGTATCCAGGAATGCAATGCCTTTTGTACTTGTGGTGCATGTGAAGCTTAGCCCTACATCATTTTCATTCAATGCGTTGAATTAGTTAATAAATTCTCCTTCTGTGCCGTTCCAGATAATGAATAGGTCGTCAATAAACCTGACCCATAAAATCGTTTTGTCCACATAATCCTAATTTTGTGTATTCCAGGCTATCTCCTTTTCCCACCATCCCATCACGATATTCACGTAGTTTGGTGAAAAGGGTATGCCCATGGCAGTCCCACAGTCTTGTCCATACAGGTCATGGTTGAAGAGGAATACATTATTGGTCAAACATAACTCAATCATGGACAGTAACATTTTCGTGTGTTCCAGTTCTGATATGTTGCGCTGTTGTAGAAAACATGTGCATGCCTTTAGGCCCACTTGATGCTCAATCGATGTATATAGTGAGACCACGTCTACGGTGGCCATAATGTATTCCGAGTTCCATGCTATTCCTGTTAAGATTCTTAGAAAGTCTCCGGTGTCGCGTATGTAGGAGCTCAAGTTTTGTGCAATCGGAGCCAAAAAAGGATCCACATATATCGATATTTTTTCATAAAGGGAGTTGCAGGATGACACAATCGGTCTGCCCGGTGGGTTTATTAGTGATTTGTGTATTCTGGGCAGGAAGTAAATGGTCGGGATGGTCGGTAATTCATTCGTCAAAAATTGTAATTCATCCTGATCTAATAGATTCATTTTGTACCATGATTTCAATTTGATGTTCAATTGTATTGTCATGTCGTTGATGGGATTGTTTTGAAGCTTTGTATACTTAGAGCTATCATTTAGTTGTCTATATGCTTCACTTTTATATGCCTCTATATCTTGCAAGACAATATTTCCACCCTTGTCCGCGGGTTTTATTATCAGCGTTTTATTTTCCATCAAGTTTTTCAGAGCTGCCCTTTCTTTGCATGTGAGGTTTTCCTTTCGATTAGGATGAGTAATTTTTTCCATTTGGCTAATTCCTCAGTTATTGCTTCCGCAAAGAGGTCAAACTTATTTCCAGGTGACATGGCTGGACAAAATCGTGATTTTTTTCTTGAGGCCTGTTGGGGGGTGTTTGTTGGTATTTACTGATAAATCCTGGAGGATTTGTTGTTCTGTGATTTCTCCTTCATCTAAGTTGAACATCAGTTCAAACATGCATTGTAGGTCTGGTATTTGATCAATTGTCAATTCAGTGGTTTCATTTTCCATCCTTTCAGGATTTTCTGTTTCCCTTTCTCCTGATTTTCTTGTTGCATGTACTTTTGCAAGCTTTAATTTTTTCACATATTTATATAATTCGATTTTGGTTTGCGTATAATCGAAATGATGTTCCGGACAGAAGGAGAGTCCTTTATTTAATAAAGTTGTTTCCTCTTTCGTTAATTCATGTTTAGATACATTTACAATTAGATTTTCCTCCATTACTTCTTCAAACTGCGCAGTGGATACTTTCTTTTTCCGTCTCCCTCGTCTTGTTTTTCTTGATTTCTTGAGGCATCCAGGTCCCGTCTGCCTCTGCCTCGTCCTCGATACGTGCCTCTCCCCCTTCCTTTCCCTCTTTGTATTGATTGGTCAATATGCATTATCCTCATTTCATCTAAAAAAGTTGGTGTTGTGATAGTTGTTTCTCCGATGGTCATTTCTCCCTCACTGACATCTGATTCACTCGGGTTCCTTGTGAGAGTTATTGGCTTAACTGGAGCCAGCGAACGGACGTGTATCCTGTCCCAAGACTATTAGAGCATCTTGAAGTCATCGTACCCTTTCCATTACAGTGAAGAAATTATTTGAAGCCAATAACTCTCTCACAAGGAACCCGTCCCTCTCTGACCCTGGAGCCGGCGGGCCCTTCCTGTCATTCTGTCCACCACATGTCCTGGTGGATATAGGGTGCCCCCCACGGTCCTGATGAAGACCCTTTTGTAAGTACTTGAATCTCCTACACCATCCTTGGGTCGAAACGTAGACAACTCTATGGTTTCGCTTACTGAATGCAGACAACAGTGATAGATTCACCGTGTCTTCTCTGACATTCTGTTTTTGTAAATAATTTAGCCTTGGTTAAGGCTGGACAGGCCTTTTTATGCTTTTGATGTACACACTGGTCACTGCCCTTCCTCTATCACTTACCCTCACAATTGCACATTGCTGCACTATTTTCTCCCTCCCCCCCTTTTGGGGCACCTATGCACAACTTTATAGACAAATGTGTTGTCTCCTGAACATGATAAAAAATATATGTTTAATTTAAATAAATATTTTCAATATGTATAAGTATTGATTGGAATTGATTTAGCAGGTGATGTCGATATATATTTAATACTGTGTTTCCACTGGGACCACCCCCTTTATGTACCGTGTTCAAGATATGGGCTTGAAGCCCCTCACATCTTTTCTATTTGCTCCTCTTACTGTCCTTGAGCTTTTCATTGGTGAAATAGTTACTAGTGCCTCCTTTTCAAATTTTGTAACCTCCCTTAGGGACTGCCCCTGTTACATGGGCTCTTACGCTGCATGTTATTTTACCACTTGTAAGCACTATTTCTTTCTTTAGCTGTCCTTGAGCAGCGCTGGCACTCAGCTGTCCTTGAGCAGCGCTTGCCGTGCGCCTTTATTTTTTTTATTAATGGGTTTGCCTCCAAAGCAGACCCCTCCCACCCCCCACACAGCATGTCTGCACGCCTTTATTTATTTAATAACCGTCCCATGTGCTTCAACTCGCTCTTCTCTTAGGCTGCCTCCTCCTCCTCCCCCCTGCTTCTTATTTGAAGGAACACGCTTTTTAACAACACTTGAGCAGGCTCACTCGTCTTCTCGGCTGCCTCCTCCTTGCTTATTATTTCAAGGAACATGCCTTCTAACAATACTCGAGCAGCTCTCGCACACAGCTGCTGCTCACACTTCTCCTGTGTGCCTCCTCCTCCTCCCAGTATGTCCCTTTAGTTTCGGCTAGGTGCATACCCGATTTAATTTGTGTTAAATAGAAAATATCACACCTCTAACGTGCCTTTTAACAACCCTTGAGCAGCGCTCGCACACAGCTACTGCTAGCTTGTCTCCTCGGGTGCCTACTTGTTATTAGTCATACTTGTTATTATTAGACACCCTCCCCATGGTCAGGTCGGTAGCTCCGGGCTAAAACAGAAGTCAGAGGTAAGCAGAGGCAAAGCGTCTAAATGAAAAAACGAAAACGAATGGTGAGATATGAAAAACATCCCATTTCCTTTCTTTTCTTGTTGGCATCCTATACGTTATCCATTCACAGCGTATCGTCTGGGCCCAAAATTTCGCGGGAGAAGTGAAATGCCATAAGCTCCAATAAGCGGTCAGAAACTTCAATATAAAAAAGGTACGCCATCCAATTAAGCAATTCGAATGAACAGATGTGCTCCTCATATCCAGAGGCAGTCAGGAGCATTTCAGGACAACCTGCATCAACTTCGATGAAACTCTGATCCAAGAGGCGCTGTGCACGAGCACAGGTACTCAAGTCTGCCGATGGTCCAAGTGTAGGATCGTACACAAAGCGCCTACCCACGGAACAGTCCTGGTCATGGGCCATCAACGGACCCATCAACAGTTCACAATCCAGGGCAGCGTGTGATGTATTGGCGAAGCAGACATCCAGGGCCCGTTGAAAAGGGCACGGGGCAGTAGAACACAGGTTGCACACAGGTGAAGTAGGCATAACGGAAGGTCAGCCTATAGTCGTTGTTAAGAGCTTCTGATGGCATTAAACCAAAAAGCTGCCGCATCCGATCACGGTACAGCTGCAACTGGTCCCGGCTTGGCAGTGCCACAGTTCGAGCAGCCATTACAGAGCAGCAGTAGAAGTACAAGTATGCAGCAAACCAAGAGGAGCAGCAGGGGAAATCCTCCGAAAGCGCTGGAAAAAATAGAATGGATAAAAGCTGGGATTACTCCAAAAAATAGTCAGAAAGGAAGTGACAAGGCCGGATCCCACAAGTTTTAAAAAGTGGGCCAGGCCCTCTGTATCAGACGCATTAAATATTTGGTGAATTAATTCTCCAAAATGTAGGGGGAGATTCGGGTTTATCAGTGACTGAATCTCACTCGAGGTTCTCGTCACCTGCAATTCGAAGGTCTCACGAGCTGATGTGAGAGCCACTTCTTGTTGAAACAATAGCGCTTTAAGGATGCTTAGCTTATTGAAATCTGTTGTCAAAGTTGGAATGGAAGGCCACAGTGAACTATCTACAATCCTGTGTGGGGGTGGATAGAGAACATTGCTGCAACATGTAACACGTTGTGAAACTGTTACTATATACGGGATGCCTGCCCGTAAGCCGCAACAGTGTGATTATTTAGGATAAGATAACTGCGGTTAGAAAGCAGAGTTAGTGTGGGAATTAAAGCGGGGACCAGAGTCCCTTTTAAAAAACAGGCCAAATTAGGGGCCGGAATGTTGCAGGCACCGTGAAGTTTCACTTGTTTACCAACCAGGGAGTGTCCTACTGCAGAATCATAATCCTCCCCTGTAAGGAAGACCTCCTTATCCGCTCGTTGACAACGAAACGCGAAAGGCAAGGACCATAATTCATGAATAAAGCTACTCCCAAGGGGTTCATATCTACCTACTGGATAGTGTTTCATGCAGGCCATAAAATGGAACAGTGAGATGGGCAGTGAAATAACCCCATGTATTAACAACACAGCTGAATCAGTTTCTGCTACTGAAAATGGTAACTGTTCTAGTTTCTCAATGTGTAACATCGTGTATGCTGCATCCTTCATTGACATAAGTTTTGTTTATCTGTCAAATTAAATGGGAATAGGGCGGAAGCATTCAGGTAATCCCATGGTACCTTCCCACTTTTTAGCGTTTGTAAGGTCCAACCAAATTGCATAACGGAACGCAGCTGATTTTGACCATGAAAAAAAACCAGACACTTCATTCTGAACAATGTCAATTACAGCTGATACAATACTATCTAAAGTATATATACGAGAAGACAGAGTGTTTATACTGTTATCTACCACGGCAAGAAATTTCTTTAAATTATCCTGATCTATTTGACGTAGGCGTACCGCAGTTTCCATCTGCGACAGCTTCCAAAATTCATTATATGCTGCATAAACAAAACGTTTAGTGTGAGGGGATTTTGGACCTAAAACGAAATCAGGAAGATCGATGTCACCGGATCAAAGGGAAAGATGTTGTTTCACAGATGACAGTGTGGAATGTTCCAACCATTGCTGACATAATTTACCCACAGAATACATGGTAACAGTATGGGAATGCGGAAAATGAGGATCAGATCTACTTTTCAAAAATCCCTTAGTGGCATTAGTAAAACGTAACTGACGAGCATTGGTGCTCGTGGGCCACAGTAACCACCCCAAAGGGTCCATAATGGATGAGTTAAGAGTACCGTTTTGAAACATAACAGTCGATTCTTCAATCGTGTAGTTGGTATGTGTCTGCAATGTGTCATAGGCAGCCAAAGACGGAATGGAGGGAGCATTCAAATTTTTAGCAGTGGCCAAACCAAAATATGTAGTTTGCTGAACTGTCTGATTTAAAAATATTAGCTGAGACGGTATTAAACATGCACGATGCAAAGATTCAGTGCCCCGCACTTGCCAATCTTTGGTACCCCAAATAGATTTTAAATCAACCAGGTCCTTCCTGTAATCATAACCCTTCAGGGAGAAATGGGTTATGAATGAAGAGGAATAGACCAATTTAGTATGGGTCAGCATGAATATGGTGCGGGTAGGCATATTCAATTTGTAAAAATAGGACACTGGGTCTGATAGATTGTAACCAGTAAAGTATACACATTTTCTTGTCTGGGTCATTGAGCTCCCCTGTAATGGCGTTGGGCATGCTCCCATTGTGTATAATTAAAATGTGGTCTCGGAGTATTGGTTTTGTGTAAAAAATGATGGCCATAATGTTGGTAACAGAATAAATCAGCATAATTTGCATAATTTAAATACAGATCTTCAGTGTCAAAAGCAGTATAATATTTCAAATCCGAAAACAGTGAGTATACAGCGTTAACATCCCAGTCATCGGAGTGTGCTCCAGGCAAAACCACATCACCTAAAGAAACGCGGAATATGTATGGAATTTGCAAAGTTTCTGTAGGACCATAGACATCGAATGGTACTTTATCCCAAACAATACCATCAACAATTGGGAATGCTGAAATATTTACTAGGGCTTGATCTCTTTTCATTTTATGTGATGACGAGTGAGGGGCCAGAACACCATCAACCAAGTCTACAGCAGAGCGTTCAGGTAAGTAATGGCCATTAATCAAAAGAAAAAAACAGTCACAAATCCAATCCACATGAAGAGGAACACCATCGTCAGCACAATCCAGATATATGTCCATGGCGGGACCAGGTAAATTCTTTTTAACCAGGAGATGAAAACACTAAGCTGTGTAGGGGGCTCTGCCACAGACGAAGACAAAGAAGATGTATCTGAAGAAAAGTTCTCGGTCCATATAGTAACCACTGGAACTTAGCTGAAACAACGGGGGTTTTCTTCATTGGAAGGTAAATGAACTGTACTCTCAGGAATGTCAACCATAATTTCGACTGGTGGGGAAGCATACTCATTTTCCACAGTTGTAGATGTAGACGGTAAAAGAGGCAACAAATCAATTGAAGACTCCATCTCCCCCATTGTTGGGGAGTTATCGGGGAAACAGAAGTCATTGGATGAAATGAAACATCCCGATGTGGAATGCTTGTAGGTATACTATTTAGTATCGGCCATATAGTGTAGCTTGACATGTTCGATTGAAATGTATCGATTTTCCTTGCGACCAGGTAGTGGAGGTAAAATCGCAGTACGGTTCTTTTCAAACCAAGGACTGGGACGGGTGCACGGTACGATGGACCAAATTCTTTCTTGTTCTCCACCTTCTCTCGGACCAGATCACCAACTTTAGGAAGCCAGCCAGAACCAGAATCAGCACCGCTGTATCCGTTGAAAAGGGCAAATGAGCGTTTTGTAGATCCTGTAACATAGCACAATGGTTATCTACGTCAAACGTTGCGGCAGCCGCCACAACGTCTAGACCATCAAGGTCTGGCACAAACATTTTAATGCCAAAGAGCAATTCGTATGGGGTCCCCCCACCCAGAGATCTTCGAGGGAGATTATTAAGTGCACGTTGGACTCCATCAAGATGAGCTAGCTAGCCCCTACCAGTACCTAATACCCTAGCTGTCAAAGATTGCTTTAAGTCATGGTGCATCCGCTCCACAACAGAACTGCCCTCAGGCTGATATGGAGATGAGAATTGCACCTGCAACCCCAGAGACTTCATCGCATCCCGGTAAGCCTTTGAGGCAAAAGCCAGACCTTGGTCTGAATGGAAGGTGCCACAGGCAAATGTCCCTACAAAGACACGCAAATCTTTTGTAACAGTTGGAGTGTCAGCACTACGTTGCAGCCAAACCCAAAGGAATCGAGTGCATGAATCCACTGCAACCAAGACATATTTAAAAGCATTATCAGATGTTAGTGATCAAGATAAATACAACCAAACGGTTGATTTGAAACGTAGAGTTGAGTATGCGGTGGAAGTGAAACAGTAGCAGGTTTAATCTGTTGACAGATGTCACAGGAAAGAACATATTTGCGCGTTTGCTGGCCACGCCACCAAAAACATTGCTGTAAAAGCGAAATAGTTGCAGTTACGCCAGCATGGGCAGAAGCCACGCCTTCATGCGCAGCCACAATCAAAGAAAGTCTGCGGTCCTTGTTGGGAATCTGCCGATCACCAACCCACGGTATAGTTACAAATGGAATTTGATCAGGAGTTAAATGATACGTGTAACGAGAAGGGAAACTGTGATCCCTCCTTCGTAGCGGCAATAGCCGCCAGAATGTCATCATCAATTTTAGTCATAGACCTAGTAAAGGCTGCTACTGAGGATGTGGCTACTGCTGATTTGGCTGCCTCATCAGCCAGCGAATTACCAACAGCGTGTACTCCCACACGCTGATGACCTAATGTATGGATAACATGTGAGTGGCAAACGTTCCTTAAGAGCGGCCACTCGGACCCAAAGCATTTTATGCTTAATTGCGCTACCTTTAGAATCACGAAAATCATTTTGTTTCCAGAAAAACAAGTTGTCATTGAAGGATTGTACACAGTAAAAAGAATCGCACACTACAAGTGTAGGGACTTCAGGATCAGCAAACTCAAGAGCCAAAACCAAGGCACGTAACTCGGCCAATTGTGCAGTGCCATCCCCAAGGGATTGTGTGTGCACCAAGGAGGATTTGAAATCACCATTTACTATCATGCCAGCCACAATTGCGCAGACTGCTCAATAAGCATGCTTAGAACCAATAGCTGGCTGTGCAGACCCATCAGTGTAAATAATGCATTTGTACTTGTCAAGAGGGAGCAATGATAAAGGAGGAGGATGAACATGTTCATAATGTAAAAACTCCTGTGTTTGCAAAGAAGGATCAAAGATAAAGTTGACATCAGCTGACGTCAATGAACTAGCCCATTGTATCCAATGTGGATGCAAGGCTTTAGAATTTGGTACACTAGCCTTTGTGACTGCTTCTAAATCAGGCACTGGCGAAACCATGAAAATGCGTTTACCATGAGCCAGAGAGCGTTCTTTCAGAATCGCTATCTAAACTGATGTTAAAATCTTTTCTGTGGAAGAAAAACGCATCTCAGCCTGAGTATACAAATGGGATTTATAGCAATGGAAACCATGTCCCCTTCATTAAAAGTCAAGTAAGTAAATCCTAACGCTCCTGGTACAATCCGTATGACCACATTTGTTGTATTGTCTCTCATTAACAAGAATTGAGTCGCAAGCAGATCAGACTGCAAAGACCTAAGTACTGCAGTATGTTCCGGAAGCCAACTGGATGATGAAAAAGAGGGTTGTATGAACGACTAGAGTGGTTTGATACGCTGGGCATAATCAGGAATGTAAGTCCTGCGAAAATTTAAAAAACCCAGTAAAGATTGCAATTTTTTAAGGGTGGAAGGAGGCTGCAATTGAGCACATTTCTCCAAAAAGTGGGGGCCAACCCCCTACCTTCATTATTGAGTTCTTAACCTAGGAAAAGTACTGCCAAAAAGGCAATATGTGATTTCGCAAAATTGAATTTGTAGCCTAACTTCGCAAAATGTGTGACAATGCGGTCCACGTGCATAAGATGCGGATTCATTTCATCATCCGTCAAATAAAGGTCATCGACGTACGAAAAGTTATCAGGGTTAATTTCATGTAAAATCGAAACAATGCGTGCCACAAACACGCCTGGGCTATTCTTGTATCCCATAGGCAATCTCGCATAGAGTCTCTGATTACCTAGAGCTCTGAATTCGGTCAAATCACAAGCCAAGGAGTAGCTGAAAAATCCATTGGAAATATCCAAAGTAGTCATACTTTTTTCGAACAAAGTTGTTTACTAACGAGGAGCTGTGTGTGTTTTGAACCGCAAATGTACGAACATGACTGTTCAAATGTCTGTAGTCTAAAACTATACAATATGAACCGTCCGGTTTCAATATCGGAAAAAGAGGATTATTCATCGAGAAAACACAGGGCTCAATCACACCCTGATATTCCAATTGAGACAAAATGTCATCTATGGACGCTTTAGCGTCTCGTTTAATTGGATATTGTGCTTGGGGCTGTGGTGTAGAACACAAAGGAATCACATGTACTGGTGAATCTTCGTCCCAACCCGCCTGATTGCGATATAATGCAGGAGCCAGGGCTAATGCCCACTCTGACGCATAAGGAATTTTAAGCCTCTTTTGGTACATTTTGCAAAAAACCTCGTAGAATAATATCCTCCCCTCTGGAGGAAGCAAGGACAAAAGGCGGAGGCCAATCAACCTCCGCCAACAAAATATCATAAGAAGATGTGAGATTGTCCCAAAAGACTGCCTTAACAGAGTGTTTAATATCACCTTCAATTTGGAGGCTCACTTCATAAAGCCTTTCAGGAGGAGCAACACGAGTGTCGGCTGTTTCAACCGTAATAAAAGTGTCAGTTGCTTTCGCCTCCAGACGCTGGTGGAGTGTCTGCCGCACTATGGTAACCTCCGCCGCGCTGTCGAGGAGGGTTACCGCCCAACTCCTGTCAAGGAGGAGGGTTCTCACCGTCTGAGGCATACTTTGCAGTTAAAGAGGCAACTTTTTTCTTCTGAAATGGGGCTCGATATTGAGGTGGTTCCTCCTGCTTGACTTTTACGTCAAACTGGCGCTGCAGGTCACGTCTCGTCTGCGTGGACTCGGCTTGTCTGCGATCCTGCCGCCCTCCTCCGCCGAATTGTTGATCTGATGATTTCTGAAAGGAACAAGGAGAACGAGGATCAGGAACCTGAAACCTCTCGGGTGTCTTAATTTTAGAGCGGTCACACAAATCATATCTACGTTTAGAAGCGTCAGGTGGAGGCAAACCTGCACGAGAACCAGGCTTCTGTTGTTGCTGCCACACATTTTTATTCCAAGCCTTTTTAGGAAAGACTGGATGACTCTTCTTCTCAGGAGGGGGTTTACTCTGTGCCTGTGTAAATGGTCGAATCCCTAGGCTATCGCGGTCCAAGGATGTGTACACATCCGCAATAATTAATCGGCAATTGTCGCTCCCGATCCACGTCCGCCACCAGGCGTTGGCGCACTTGCAAGCAAACTGCCTCACCTTTAATGTTGGTCAGAATCATATCAGAGACAATAGGGAACATGCCCACTTACATCATCCCCAAATCCAGGGCTGGACCAGCCTGTGTTCATCCTGTACCTTTTTCAGAATGCTTGGCAGAACGCTCATGGAGGGGGGGCCAAAGCACAGTGCATACACTGAAGCAAACACCGTCCCCCAGGTGGTGCAGTCCGCTAAAGGAGGAATCAGACCACTCGACAAACTCATTGTAAGGATCCTGTGTTTCTCAACAGGAGACGTATGTGGAAATACAGCCTCAAGCTGCTCAATGTTTTGTGCGATCCAAAATGATAAGTCCTCACGATTCTGAGGACGTTTTCCCATCACTGAGTTAATCATGACAGGACTAATCACAAGTCCTCCGCCCTGACCAGGTACCGGAGGAGCAGCTCCAGCCGGAGCTGCCTGAAGTGCACGAGACAAACTGTATGACTCGTCGATGTAGATGAACCAACTGTGTGTATAATAGACGTAGCTCTACGATAGTAACATTGAGATCATTTGGATGCGATGTAAAACCAGCCAAAATAGGCCAAGTAGCCCCATCAATAGACAAGGGGCCCATAAGAACAAAAGAGACAGGGTGAGGAAGGGCGCCATTAAACCAAATGGTATGCTCCCAGGATGTCAACGGAACTTCAATTAATGCATAAGGACGATACGCTGCTGGAGGAGCAGCGGCCGTGGAAGCGTGAAACAAATTATCATTCGCATCTACCGCAGGAAATGTAACCCAAGAATAAAACACCTCAAAGCGGTATGCTGGATCTGCCTCAACTACAAAAATAAAGGTAGCCCCCGCATTGGGGAGCCCGAGCTGAGTCAAGTAGGCTGTAACCGCCACGCAGCTATGTGCCGCAATAGCGACCTGTTGTGCCATGTTTAAAGTAAAAAGAACAAGTAAAACGGTAGCGCAAAACAGGGTTGAAATACCTCTTAAACTTCAAGCTTGAAAAACTTATAGAAATAGGGTTACCCTACGAATATAGGGGGCGAATCCCCCCACCACGGACGTCTCAGAGAACCGGTGAGAGGGTATCGTGGACAAGCACAAGCGCTACTCAGGGGTCTCGTGTATAAGTACCAGACCAAACGTCAAGAGCTGTACTATCAGCAGATGCTCAAAGTCAAAGCCATCTGTATTATGTCTCTTCAGTTTCAGCTAGGTGCATACCCGATTTAAATCGCGTTAAATGGAAAACATCACACCTCTATTTCTTCTCATGCACATTAAATTCATTATGATGTTCCCTGGCTCTTCTATGGAGACCGGCATTCAGATGTATGCTAGCGACTGTTGGCTAAACGAAATGCCCTACAGTACCCCGACCCTGAAACCACCCTGATTAAGGTAATGTCTAATCTTATGAGGCGGAAGACAGATTTTCTTATTACTGCTTGGCCTTTACAGTCGACAGTTCGGCCTTAAAATCTTTCAGCTCCGAAGCTAAATAGCATTTCCTCAAGGGCAGTATCTCCTCTCTGTAGTCACGGAAATCAGTTAACGGCTCTGGCTAAATTATAGACACAATATGGTTCTATGCTTTAGGTCTGGCTCAGAGACAGTTTTAGCTGCGGGAGCTTCATGTAATGAAGGAAATAATAAATAAATATATACATAAAAAGAGGGTCGTTCTGCTAGCCGATCACATCCAGAGGTCTGTTAAAGTGAGCTTTGCATTTTGATTTTGGTGTCCTTAGCTCATGATGCAATAGACCCTCACCCCACTTTAGCCATTGGCTGTATTGCACTATGAGTGATGGCAATTTACCTTCTCGCATGCTCACAGTAAGAAATCAAATGCAATTCAGTGCAGCAGCTCGGGTACATGGGCTGGTGGATGAGTGCTTTATTTTTGTTACTTTTTTTCAGGAATTATTTAGTGCCTTATTTTGTGCTTTACCTTTTTTTTATTGCCTGACAGCCTGCCACATTGTGCTTCTTGGCCTACTCACTTGCTGTGCTCCATGCCCAGAGCAGCCACTGCTTCATAAGCAGGCAACCATCTTCGAATGGTATTCTACATACTTAATGATTGTTTTATCATTGCAAGATGGCCAACTGAGTGCTTCTAAATGTTGTAGACATCCTGGAATGATAAACCTATAATAAAGGCTTCAGACTACTATTCTAAGTTGACCTCCATCTGAAGTAGTTCTTTTTGAACTTATTTTTCTTTGCAAACATATGCCTGCCATCATAGATGACAACTTTTTTAATGTTAATTTTTAATGCACATGCTTGCAAAAAGAATAAAAATGACTTCCTTGCCAAAATCCAATCTATTGCCTTTGTCATATTTATTTTCACAGTCGTTGGCTATTCCTCTGCTCCATAATATTGCCACTTGAAATCACAAGAGCGGTCTCTTGGTGGTAAAGGCAAGGCATGTTTTTGCTTATGTTGACTTCAATTTAACACTTGGGGCCCGATTCCGATCTCGTTTGGAAAGCATGCTGACCAAATCGGTTCCGGAATGCTTTCCATATGACTCGGATCGGGGGAGTCCTACCGAACCAGTACGATGCATCCCTATGCATCTGGATCCGATTCGGTCAGACTCCCATTGACTTCAATAGGAGCCTGTGTTCCGAACGTGAACACAGGCTCCGAATGAAGAAAGGGGTGGTTGAGGAAAACCTTTCACCATGGTGCCTGCCACACTGTGCATGGTTGGGAAGGAGGCACCCATGGGTACCCCCACGGGCCCGATTCGGAGGGCCCCGGGTGAAGGGGGTCTGCTACGGGCCCCTAAGGACCGATTCCGGCAGCAGTTTCATTCCGGGAAAACCGAATCGGAAAGGCTGTCCAGATTGGTCATCGTACCCGCTTGTACGGAAACCAAGTCCATAGAGCTGTACGAATCGGCTCCGGAAAGGCTCGTCCTGTACGGATGCCTTTCGGAACCGATTCGGTCAGCCCTAATGGTTTCCAGGCATCATACTTGGTCGTTTGGAACTGGGAATGAGTCGGTCGGAAACAAGGGCTCCGGATCCGATTCGGCAAACCCGAAACCGATTCGGAGCCCTTCTGAACGACATCGGAATCGACCCCCCCAGTGTTTAACTTCTTATTTGATAAAACATCTGGAGGGGCTTTATTTATCTTGTCTGCATACATCTGTCGACCCTTTTCATAACTCAGATATTTTGCTTAGACCCGTTTGGTAAAATACTGGATTGAACCTCAATCTAATTCAACTAGCACCTGGATACCCCTTCTATATTATATAGAATATGAATGAGTTTTTTGATAAAAAATATCCCAGCAGCATAAGTAAGGGTGCAGTACCTTATGTGGCTAATAGAGGTCCCTTTACAACTCCACAAGGACACCTAGAGACAGCCTGTGGTACTGCACCCCTTTCTTGCTTCATGGATTTTATTGCTTATGCTACTGCTGGGATATAAAAAAAAATAATCATCATTTGCAACGGCAATAGCTCAAACTTTCAGTAATGCGAGACCTATTGCATTGCAAATGCTTGTTATTCCTCAGCATACACTCACGCACTGCACATTACATCACACTCTTTATTAGCAACACACTGCCACCTCTCCACCTATTAAACAGTTTCTGTCTAGAGTGCGCCCCAGAATCATGAAGGTCCTAGAGCATATAGTCTCAATATGCTACATCTCCCCCATTGTTAAATAAAAAAGTGGCAAACAGCATTGAAAATCACATCTCTTCAATTAGTCGGGGATGCGCTTGCTTGCTAACTCGGGTGATCCAAGATGATCGAGGTCCACCTTGATAGGACAACAGCGACTTAGGCTCAGGCGCTTGAGCCAGACCTGCTGGCGGGGCCACCTCACACATGGTTTCAGAACTTGACAAACGTCACAGTAGGTGTTTAACATGTGATGTGTCCCGAGTGATAGTCTGTCCAGGTCACCATAAGTCCTTTACATGCCACAACCTGTACAGGGTCAGCACCAAAAGGAGTGTCTGTTTTCCGTTTTCATCTCTGTTTAACCAGTACCCAGTCTCCTTCATCAAAGACGGTTTCCTGGGCATGGTGACGCTGCTCTGCATAGGTTTTCATTTTCCTTTTCTGAGTAGCGTCGGTGTCTCGAACCTGGTCGGTGCTCACTTATCGATCTGAGGTCCATTTAGTTAGCTTTGTTTTGATGGCTCTCCCATACAAGGGCGTAGCTTGGTCAGTATGATTGGGGGGTGTGAGCTTCAGATTTCCCAACAATCAGGCTGGGACATCTTGTTAAAACAGATTATATAAGAAGCAGGACATGAAGTGGGGCTTAAGGGGCAGTGGAAAGAGAAAGGTGTGCGGATTGTTAGGAGTACTTAAACCGCAATATTTTTCAAATGAATCAACATATGTTAAGGCACTTAAAACATAGTTGAGAGTGTGTGAGTTTTTGTCAGTTCGGGCATGTAAAAATCCCAGGTGAAATCCGACAGACACTTTACATTACCCAACTGAAAGCACTTATACCCAAATATTTACTACAGAATAGATTTTTGAGGGGTATAACACCCCAAACATCCGCCTGGAACTATGCCCCTTCTCCCAAATAGCAAGACTTACCAGTTGTGGAGTGAGGAGTTGATCGATAGGCCCCGAAGTCCTGACACAAGGCTTGGGTTAGGTTGATTCCTTCTATGGACGCTCGTTGAATGACTCTCGTGAGCGTGCCCATGAATCGTTCAACTACACCATTGGCTTGGGGCAGAAGGGTGTACTCATTTGGTGTTTGATGTTGAGTCAAACAAGGAATTCTTTGAACTCTCTGCTATTAAAGGCCATGCCATTGTCAGATTTGAGAATATCGGGGATGTCCCATGTTGCAAAGATGTCATCAAGTTGTTCTATGACTTTGTCATGAGTTGTTGCAGATAAGTCCTCCACCAAAGGAAAATGCAAATATTCGTTAATGACTACCATGAGATGGTGTCCATTTCCTAAAGGCCCAAAGAAGCCAAGATCAGTCCTCTCCCAAGCAAGGGCAGGAAGGTCAGACATTGTCACTGGGTGCTGTGTCACCTTAGAAGGTAAACAATTGTAAATGTGGCACGCCTTCAGTTCCATCTTGACTCACTCATCTAGCCGAGGGAACCACACTCGATCTTGTAGGGCTCTTTTGGTGGCTACAATACCATGGTGTCCTTCATGTGTGAGCTTGATGCCTGCTGTTTTAGGCTTTCAGGTATGACAATTCTCGAGCCTCTTAGGATCATGCCTTCTAGGGTGACTGATAGCTCAGCTTGTAAATTTTTGAAATTCAACATCATCCACAAGAGGCCAGGTACTTCCTCTCCATAATTGCGTAGCAATAATTTCTTTGATGACGATCATGTCTTTATCAGTGTGGGTGGCAGCAATGATTATTTCCACTGGCAGATCTGCTGGTGTGCTGGATCTCATGATAAAGTTGAGATATGCTTCAACTATCTTGGATGTCTAGCTGTGACGATGTAGCAGCACTTGTGAAAAGTAACTTGCTCGGCTTTGATCTTTTCCCGGTTTGTGCACAATCTCATAGTCATATTCTTACATTCTCAACCCCCACCTCACAATGCGAGGAGGCATCTTGGCTTTCGGGTTTCCGAAAATTGTGCTTTCACCTTGACTGGGTCTGGAGTCATTCCCCCATCTGAGAATATGTGCCCACATAATTTGAGTTTGGTTTTGTGAAACTCGCATTTAAAGTGAGACCTGCATCAGTAAGTAACTGGCACACTCGGTTGAGAGCTTTGTCATGTTCTTGTTGTGTTTTCCCACAAACGAGTATGTCATCACTATAATTAAAAGCATGTGAAAAAGGTTGAATTACTCTGCGAATAACATCCTGAAATATTTCAGCAACCGAAGATACTCCAAAACTCAGTCTCTTATATCTGAATGAACCAACGTGAGTTGAAAAGAAAATTCACTTTGTATTGTTGATGGAATTTGATAATGGTATTGTGAATGGCTTGAGATTCCACTGTAATGTTCTAGTCATCTTAACAACTTGTATGTATGATATTTATGCTATTAAGGCCTTGTGCCAAATAACGTTTTTTTAATCAAGTTGAAAAGGTAATAATGTACATGCAGTTCTCCTCCAGTTCGGGTTGATCCTTTATTCAGGTCAAGACCGGAAAATACCTTTGCTTTGTTCAATTGCATGATCATATCCTCTATGCGAGGACCATGGGGTCTTTCCCTCTCAATTGCTTTGTTTAATTGGCGCATATCAACGCAGATGCACACTGACTCGCTACTGTCCTGTTTTGGCACTACTACTATGGGCAAAACCCATGGCATGGGACCTGTAGAGTGTTCAATGATATCATGCTTTAAAAGTGATTCCAGTTTTTTCTCTACAGCTTCTTGCAGATGAAAAGTAACTACAATGTTGCTGAGAAACAGGGCAAATGTCCTCATTGCTACGAGGCTATACTTTCATTTTCCTGAGTTTTCCCAGGCCATGGAACAACAATGGGAGTCGGCTCGTGATCTCCAACTGAGCACAGAGGTTGTAGTTGAGAGATATTTATCCCATGTCAGCAGCGGTGGCGAAACTGAGCAAACAGGCACTTAACAAAATCCCCTGTAGAACATGAATGGTGGCCAGCACCAGTCTTTTTGTGTTGCATTGTCGCTGTTAACAACCTTTAGCTGTGCAGTGCTTCA
The DNA here is from genome assembly GCA_963921515.1 of Calotriton arnoldi. Taxonomy (NCBI): domain Eukaryota; kingdom Metazoa; phylum Chordata; class Amphibia; order Caudata; family Salamandridae; genus Calotriton; species Calotriton arnoldi. The sequence goes on along the minus strand of CAWUFW010010441.1, from coordinate 76,796 downwards.
GACGCGGCCCAGGTGTATACATTCGTGCCTGATGGAGTGAGGCGAGGCACGGAAGACAGGCTTTTAAACTTTTCCACGGCATGATATTAATCGATGCACCACTGTCTATGATGAAAGTTATCGGGTGATTGTTCACTTTCAGTGTGATTTGAGAACAGTGTCCAAATGAAGTTTGCCATTTTTTGTGGTGAATTTCCTTTGAACTGTGGTCTTCTTTAAAAGAAGCTAACCCTACATGTACACACCACACTTTGATAGATACCATCAGCGCACACCCATCTTCTTCATCAGTACTCAATAGTGACATTGAAGAGCCTTTGTACGATGAGCTTGACGACGATTGATCTAGCCTTGCTTCCACTGGTCGTAGCTGATGTTGCTTTTTGGTTTTGTGGGTGTGGCGAGAATGCATCTGGAACGTTCTCGGGTCCATCTTGTCTTTCCATCGTAACACACTTGATTTTTTCTTAGCTCAGCACACAGTTATGAAATGATTTTCTTCCCACAACCTTTACAGACCTGTCCAATGGCTGGACATTCACCTTTGTGAGGAAATGAAAACCCACATCGAAAGTATAATTTTGATTTCTTTAAAGATGTTGACTTATGTGCATCACATTTCTGCATGTGCTTGCTTTTCACAGTCAGGGCTGATTCGTAATGAGCTGTTCCTGCTTCCATGGCTGCAGCTGGTCGGTCTGCTCATTCTTCTGCTCTCGCAGCCATCAGCATTCTCTCCAGACTGCGTCTTCTAAACAAGTCTGAAAGACAGCAGTTGATGATTCTGAGGCACATGGCTTCTTCATCGGCGAAGTCACAGAAATTTGCAAGTTCAATGAGCGCATCAAGTCTTTTGACAAACTCATCCATTGTTTCACCAATCTATTGCCGTGCTTGGCTGAAGATATACCGTTCATAGTCGATGTTCGACATTGGATTGAACTTGGCTTCTAACACTTTTTTTACCTTTTGGTACGATTTTACGTCAGTCTGTGAGATTTTCTTCAGCTCTTTCACTCCATAACCTTCAAGGTTTTTCAAGTATTTAATAATCTTCTTTTCATCTTCTTCTTCTAGTGCATCCATGACGTCATCGAATGTTTTGAGCCATCAGCCCATCTTGACCCAATGTCTGCTTCTTAAAATTTGAAAGGCGATGGTGGCTTCAGGAACATGAACACGGCTGCATTGTATTTTGTGCTCTCTTTTTCTGCCATTGAAAGCATGTGCTGTTCAGACATCTCGTGTTACAGTTGCATGTAACTTCTGCAAACACAACCCTTGTGCTTGCACTTGTATCACCAAGCCTGATCCGAGGTCTTAGAATGCTTCACTTGTCTTTGACAGTGAGTAAATACTCTACTTCTCGTACCTGGTTGTCGCTGCGGTCATCTTTCTGCTTTGTTTGAATAATCACTCTGTATTCATGGCATAGGGCAGCGTCTCCATCGACCGCTTCACTGGCAGTTTGGCAGGCGTTTTGAATGTGGTCCTTTGCAGGGCCTTCACTTTCTTCTGGCCATGTATGGGCTAGAGCAGTGCCCTGACTCCACTTGGGGCAGTCGCAAACTGCTTCACATCAATCTCGAGCACACATGGCATGCACAAGCAGTTTGCAGTACAACACAAACTCTCAGGGAGAGCAGTGTTGTTTTCTTTGGAGCACGTATCCCCTACTCGTCGCCAGATGTAGGGTTTTCCCCAGTCTTGGAGCATGCAGATGAAGTACACCACACAGGAGCTGTAGTTAACCACTTCTTTATTCCTCAGCATACACTCTCGCACTGCACATTACATCATACTCTTTATTGACCACACCCTGACACCTCCTCGCCGATTGCGCAGTTCCTGTCTAGAGTCCGCCCCAGACCCACGAGGGCCCTAGTGTGTATAGTCTCAATATGCTACAGTGGGTGATTTTCAAAGGACCCTCTTTGGAAAAATTAGAAAAAACAATATAAAAAGAAATTTCCAATAGTGGGGCTTGAACCCTTGTTAAAGGCAATCACCATAAGGCAGGGTATCAACCATTAAACCAACCATTCTCATGATGTAATGCTTTAGCTAAATGACATCCTTTTTCTTATTCTACAGTGATTTTCTTTTCCATGCCACAAATTCATAGTTGCTATTCTTGATTTATAAACAAATAACCTTTCCTCTCCTGACACTGGTCCCATGCATTTCTTTTTCTTCCACAATCTTCTATCTCTCATTCCACAAATTAAGAGTTTTCTTTCACACCAAACCTTCCCCCTCCAACATGCCACAGCATGTGAAGAATTACTGACATACACTGGCATGACTAAATAGGCCACAAATGTCCGAGGCAGTGCTATGGGGTGATTTATGAAGGGGTTCCTTTCATTTGCGTAAAATAAAAAATAAAATTGAAAAACAATATAAAAAAGACACATTTCTGCAGGTAGGGTTTGAACCTGTGTCAAAAACATTTATAACTCATGGTGTCAACCACTATACCAACCATTCTCTTGATATAATGCTATGACTAAATGTCTTTTTAAAGATAGATGCAGTGCAGACATCCATCTTCTATTCCCATTATGATTTTTGTTTACATGCCACAATTTCACAGTTTTTTTTATGCTTTATACACAAATTACCCTTCCTTTCTTTCACTCCGAGACCTCCACCATACATTTAATTTTCTAACAGAATTGAAAACTTAATAGTATTTGTGAACAAGAGTTCATGAAAGAATTTTAAATTATTCATGAACAAGAACTTTCAATTAAGGGCACAGAGGTGAAGATTATGCATTCTCCTCTATACTTTATTCAAAATTGCTGCCATGTAAACAAACACAGAAACCATATTTGTAAAATAAAAAACGACAAATCCCTTAGTTCCAACATGGGTCACACATAACACATTATAAAGTCCAATATCCAATCCGCCTTCATGGAGACCTATAAACAGGAGGAAGTGCTATAACTCTGCCTCTTCTGCTGTGAGGAATTTCTTTCTAGGTAGTAAAACTCTTCATTTAATTCTTGCTTCTGATCTGAAACGGAGAATAAAAAATGTAAACATTCGCACTATAATATGGGTAGGGTCAAAAGCTAGTTGCATATGAGCATTAGCAATTAAGGAACACATCATTACATGAACTGTTTGTTTGCCAATATCAGGTGGAATAACCTTCCCTCCATGTCATTGATAGAATTGAAAATGCTTTTTCACAAATGCTATAAAATTTTCGATTCTATGTCAAGATCAGAGGCTTCAGATTATTCATGTTTAATGCTTATCAGCCCCCAAGAAAAAACTATTATTTTCTGGTTTATGGTAGAACTCCTTAAACCTGGAATCCAACGACCAGTACACCATGTGGATAATCTCTTCCAGGCATGCTCCAGTAGCAAAAGATTTGGCGCTGTGGCCCCTTGGACCGAATAAGCTCCAAAATTGTTTGTATCAATTGCTGCTTCTGACAGAAGCCATTTTACCCAGCACACCATTGTCGGACACAACACCAGTGCATGTAGATGTAATAAAAAAAGTAATAATGGACCAGACTGGGAGCTCCCTGCTTTACAAACATTAAACCCACAGAGCAAGTGACACTGGACTGGATGTCGATATGAGCTGTAATTCATTCATTTCAAAGACCACTCTAGAACTTTGCCATGTGAAATTGAGGGTGGCAGCTCTCCTTCCATGCTTTCATGTGAAGTTTGGGGTGACCGCTCTCCCTCCTTGCTTCCATGTAAAGTTTAGGCTGACAGCTCTCCCTCCATGCTTCCATGTGAGATTTAGGGTCTCCCTCCATGCTTCCATGTGAAGTTGAGGGTAGCAGCTCTCCCTTCATGCTTTCATATGAAGTTAAGGGTGGCAGCTCTACCACCATGCTTCCATGTGAAGTTGAGGGTGATCGCTCTCCCACCATGCTTCCATGTGAAGTTGAGGGTGATCGCTCTCCCACCATGCTTCCAATTGAAGTTGAGGGTGATCGCTCTCCCTCCATGCTTCCATGTGAAGTTGATGGTGGCAGCTCTTCCTCCATGCTTCCATGTGTCGTTGTGGGTGCCAGCTCTCGCTCCATGCTTCCATGTGTAGTTGAGGGTGACTGCTCTCCCTCATGCTTCCATGTGAAGTTAAGGGCGGCAGCTCTCCCTCCATGCTTCCTTGTCAAGTTAAGGTTGGCTGCTCTCCCATCATGCTTGCATGTGGAGTTGAGGGTGGCAGCTCTACCTCCATGCTTCCATGTGTAGTTGAGGGTGACCGCTCTCCCACCATGTTCCATGTGAAGTTGAGGGTGGCAGCTCTCCCTCCATGCTTTCATGTGAAGTTTGGGGTGACCGCTCTCCCACCATGTTCCATGTGAAGTTGAGGGTGGCAGCTCTCCCTCAATGCTTCCATGTAAAGTTGAGGGTGCTTGCTCTCCCTCCATGCTTCCATGTGAAGTTGAGGGTGATATCACAGGAGCATGACAAAAGCAAATGTTTCATGCTAGATGCTATGATTAACAAAACTCACTTTACTTGTCTTAATTATTACGGCTGTGTCAGTTTTACCATATTGTAGAACTAATACAAACGAGCAGGTCATAATTGTAGCAGGCAATATTTAACTAAATCTTTAATCCTTGTAACAACAGAAAAACAAATGCAACTTTATCCTTTACAACCTAATGCTTTAAAAGCAGCTTCAGGTACAAGATACCAACTGATTCTTGGAGTTTATGCAACCCAGATACTAAAGAATAACATTTGTTTCTCCTCCTCCGGGTACACTATCGACAATAGATTATATTTTATCAGCAGGTATTGTACAGATTTAAGCTGGAATCAGTATTTATATCAAATGACTCTATTGTGATTTCTACTTATACTGAACTACCCTCAACAAAATGTATGGCAACTGGAGATGCAATATTCAAGTATCACCTGATGACAAATGATGAAAATGCGTTATTTCATTTACCAATGCATTATTTACCATGAACCCAATGATGCTGCACTACTTAATAACTGGGATGAGTTTGTAGCTTGTATCAGAGTCTTTATTATTTCCTCTGTGAAATCTCCACCTAGCGATGATGCCTGTGGTGTTCCAGAGTGTTCTGCGTTATCCTCATACGTATTTAATATTTACATTGCTCCTCTAGAAGACATTGTTCAATCATTTGGCCTAAATCTTTCTATGTATGAGTATGGTCCTCAAGTTCTTTCCAAAATGAGCAATAATCTCAAGGATGCCTGTAGGAAGGTAGGATCCTTCTGTATGTGTACCCCCACTTTTTGCCTGGTGCTAAGCTGGTTTTTGACTAGTCTGACTGGCATCCTGCTAATCAGGACCCCAGTCTATCTGCTTTCTCCCTGAACTGTCACAACATGTACTTAGGCACACTCCAGATTGGATACTGGGGTACCCTTATAAGTCCCTAGTATATGGTACCCATGTACCCAGGGCATAGGTACCCCAGAGGTCTCCCATGGGCTGCAGCATGTATTATGCCACCCATGAGAGACCATGCAAAATGGATCTACAAGCCTGCCATTGCCACCTACTTAAGATATAGGTTCACTATATCTAAGGGTCACTGCACTTAAAACCTATAAGTCACTCCTACAGCAGGCCTTAACAATCCTGAAGGCAGGGTGCTTGGTTCATCTTGGAATCATACTCCTACGCCGGTAACCGGTGTGGGAGGTATGATTCCACCCCTCAGAAGCGTCCTTCGTGGGGTCCCTGGTATTCCCGGTACCAGCCTTCTAGTCCCCGACAGCACAAAATGGTTGCTGCCGACCAGAGACACATTTCTGCCTTCCAGCTGCTGAGCCAAGCACGAGCAGAGGAGAACACTACAATAGGCATCCTGTCACGGGAGGTGTGACCAACTCCCAGACAGGATTTAGTGTATTAGGGCTGGGTGGGTGCGCTTGCCAGCACCTGAAAGTCTGCACGAGGGGCACATTTGGTGTCCCTGTGCATAGTCCAGTTCAAACCAGTCCTGAGAGCCGTTGGCTCCGGCTCTGGCGCAAAACTGGACAAAGGACATGGGAGTAACCTCCCCCCTGTCCAGACCCTCCCCTGGGAGGGTCCCCTGAATCTTCCAACCCTTTCCTTAGGGTACTTAAGGCCTTACCTGGTTGTAGGACTTTAGATTCGTCGTGGACAAGATTCAGAACTGAAACCACTGCACTTCGACCGTCTGGACATCGCTGGACTTCGCTTGGGCCTGACTTCGTCTCCCTCTCAGTCTGCTGCATCGTCTGTGCCTGTGCACCATATAGGATCCATGCAGGACCTGTGGAGCATCAAGGACAACTGAAGATAATCTCCCTTGGAGTGAAGGAGTCACTCCCCTGCATTCGCAGGCACCACATCTGTGCTGACCGGTCTGCTGTACCCGAGCTCCTACATACTCCGAATGGTCCAGCATCACAGGAGATGGGTTCCTACGTCCTGCGAGGCCCGAGCTGCCCTCTTACCAAGTTTGAGGCCAGTATCCCTCGTGGGGGCTGCATAACCCGAACACCTGTGCACCGCTAACGTTTGCAAGTGCATGTGCTTGTTGGCATTCCTTTAACAAGTGCATCAGGCTCCAAGTAGCCCCAACCTCTGGCACCATTTCCTACCAAGATCTCCGGCCTCCTCACACCGAGTGCTCCGTGGGCTGCTGTTTGGTGAAATCGCTCGAGGTCCTTTCGCGACTCCTGTGCCTCCGGCCTGTGGGTCCATTTGAGGGTCAACTTTGCTTTTCTTGGGCTCCCCTGGTTGCTCCAGGGTTGCCCTGACTCCCCTGTGTTTGGTGAGCCCCCTGGACCTTGCTGGTCTGAATCGTACTCTTCTTTGACTTCCTGCGTGGGTTGCTTTTGCCAAGGCTTGTTGGTGCTTCCGCCGGACACCTACCCCTTAGCACTCGACATCCTTCGTGGGACAGCTCGCATCCGGCTCCTGGTCATCTTCAACGTCGCCTAGTCCCCGCAGCTGCAGAGTCAAGAGCACCGTTATCTCACCTGAAGCACCCGAAATCGGTGGGCATTCGTCTACCGAGCCCCTGGTCACTCCTAGGTGACCCAGACTCTGTCCCCTCTGCTTTCAGGTACTCCTCGACAAGAATCCACATTTGGATTCCAACTGACACTTTTCTCCCTTCCAGCGGCGGCACTTTCTCGAAGTCCTCCATTGAGATCGACGGCGGTTTCCGACGCCACTTCAGACCTATGCACCCAGCTTCCCTGGGTTAGGTAACTCTGGTACTTCGGTGTCCACGGGTGGGGTGGCTCTCCAACCTTCTGTCCTCCAAGGGTTTCTTTGAAGTCCACTGGGAAGGGTCCTCAAACTCTAAAACTTCAACCGCGACTTACACATAGACTTGTACGGAGCACGCGGTCGTGTTCCCACACTGCACACACACTCCGTGGGGTCCCTATCTACTCACCATGGGTGGTTCCTTGGGGTCCCAGCAATTCTACGTCCTCTCGACATCGTCCTGACTCGAGTCGTGGTTCTTATACCACTTTCTTAATATATGGTTTAGTCCCCCCCTGGGGCCCACTGTGTATAAGTGCTATTTACTGTCATTTCTGTGCTTAGGTATTGTGTGCTTTGTGATTATCTCCATGTAGGAGATACTGTGTCATACTAGATAGTGTTATATTAATAAATACATATTCTTATTACTACTGTGTGGTTCTCCTTTCATGTAACCAATACTATAAGATTGCATTCTGGTAAAACAAGCTGCTTTACATTCCTTCAAGATTAAGCCTGAAGGCTGCTCTCCACTGCTACCACTTGGATAGCTTTCTAAGGTTATCTTAGACCTCTTAAATCACCATAAGGGTTGTTTGGACTGGTGCAAGGTGCCCACTTTAATTAGTGGACATCATATACCAGGCCAACTTCTCACATTGGTGTGCAGCGGTTGGGATTCAAGCCTGCATTGTTTTACCAGATAAATATTTGTATTGATTAACTGAAAAACCACTAGTACTAGGTACATATAATACTAGCTTAGAATAAGTAAGTTCTACTGAACTTAGGGTTGGGTAAGTCAAGGGTCTAGCACACCCTTTCTCCAACCTCAGAGTTTAGTTCCCACTAAGTTAGGTAGGTGCAACACCCCACCACACTTAGTATGTCTGCAAAAGGAGAAGCCAGTGGCCTTCTAGATACAGTGAGCTTTCATTCCATGAATTGAAAGCCCTGTGTGCCTCTAGAAAGTTGAAGACAGGGAGAAGTGCCAACACCCAATGCCTGGTAGAGGTGTTACTTCTAGATGACCTGAGGAAAACCCCTGGGTGAGATGAACAGGAGAAAGTGAATGGGCCAGGGCATGAGGATAGGTCAGGAGGTGATACCTTTTATGACCTACAATCTAACCCTGACCAGGTGGACCCTGATGGTTCCCACCTGGATAACTCAGATCTTCCAGAAGATAGTGCAGAAGGCCCTGGGGCCCTCTCTTCACCCATCCTGGAAGAGTGCAGAGTTTACCAAGGAGATCTAGATCACCCTCTGCAGAGTCTAATCACTCAGGACAGTCTATAGGGACCTCTATATCTAGCAAGAGGGACCATTCCTTTGACAGGAAATACCAACTTCTTGAGCTTGAGAAAGCTAGGCTTAGGCTCAGACAAGAGCAGTTGGCCCTTGACAAGGAATCCTTAGAAGTCCAGAGGGCTAGAAAAAAGTTGGGACTAAAGTCCCATGGTGGCAGCCACAGTGTCCCTAGAGTTAAGGAACATTCCTTTGATGTATATAAAAGCACAAAAGCGGCTGACTATAAGTCCCGCACGTTAATCCCTATTCAAATTTAATTCAGAGTTCTGTGCAAAACACCTCCGGAACCCGCCGCAATGTGGTTCCACTGGCATCCAGAGTCAAACAAGTTTTCATAAAGGAGGGTGCACCAGAGAGGAAGTCAAAGGCATCAGAGTAATTCCATGTAATTTCTTTTATTCTTCAAATATAGTCACAATCTGGACAACAGCCAACGCGTTTCGTTCCATGCAATGGAACTTTGTCAGGGCAATCCTGTACACGAATAGAAATCCACAAAGTCTCAAAACGGCCAAAAGGCCAAAAGGAAATTGAAAAGAGCGAATCCGCAGTCCTTGTTATATTCAGTCTCAATCAACCGTGATACTCTGGAGTGCTTAATTAAGTCGCCCGGCCCGTCAGCCCGAATACGATCCAAAAATAAATCTTGGATCGTATTCGGGCTGACGGGCCGGGTGACTTAAGTAAGCACTCCAGAGTATTATGTTTGGATGTGACCGCATCTGACCCAGGATTGTGGGACCTCGACCTTCTTCGGACTGCAAACCTTTCTAATCAGTGATTCTTGCTCCATTGGATTTTTTGGTCATTACTTTTCGAATATCACGGTTGATTGAGACTGAATATAACAAGGACTGTGGATTCGCTCTTTTCAATTTCCTTTTGGCCGTTTTGAGACTTTGTGGATTTCTATTCGTGTACAGGATTGCCCTGACGAAGTTCCATTGCATGGAACGAAACGCGTTGGCTGTTGTCCAGATTGTGACTATATTTGAAGAATAAAAGAAATTACATGGAATTACTCTGATGCCTTTGACTTCCTCTCTGGTGCACCCTCCTTTATGAAAAACATTCCTTTGATAATAGGAACCTGAGCAAGATTGTCCCTCCCTACCATGTTGGGGATGACATCCATAAGTAGATAACTGCTTTGGAGAGGGCCTGTAAAGTTCAGAGGGTCCCTCGAGAGCAGTGGGCAGCTATCTTGTGGCTCTCCTTTGCTGACAAAGGTAGAGATAAGCTCCTCACTGTTAGGGAAGAGGATGTTGACAATTACTCAATCTTGAAGAGTGCTCTCATTGATGGGTTTGGCTTAACCACTGAACAGTACATGATTAAGTTCAGAGACACCCAGAAGACACAGACTCAGGATTGGTTAGACTTTGTGGATAGTGCTACAAAGGCTCTGGAAGGTTGGTTGCTTGGCAGCAAAGTGCATGACTATTTAGGATTGTACAATTTGATTATGAGGGAGCAGATCCTTAATAATTGTCAAAACCAGCTTTTGCACCAGTACCTGGTGGACTCAGATCTGACTTCTCCACATGAATTGGGAAAGAAGGCAGATAAGTGGGTCAGAACCAGGGTTAAGCAGAAGAACCAAGGTGGTGGTGACCAGAAGAAAGACTTCTAAAACCCAAGAGAAAGGTGGGGATAAGTTCAAAGAGAAGTCCTCTGAAGGTCCCCAAAGTCCTCCTCTGGGGCTGGGTCCCAAAATCCTCCTTCCCCTGGAAATAAACCTTATTGCTTTGTTGGTAAAAAGCCAGGCCACAGGAAGAAGGATTCTGACTGGCCTAAGGCCAACAATAAGGAAAATATTCCTCCTACTACTACAGCACCACCCAGTGCTCCTGTTAGTACTCCCTAGGTAGTAGTAGCACACCCACAAATATAGTTGGGTTCTCAAGGGGTACTGAGGTAGATACTGGCCTAGCCAGATCCCCCAACCAGGCCACCTTAGTCTGTGATGGTGGCATGGGGTTTGCCACTTTTACTGAAAGTCCCAATACTTGGGCAAGTACAGACAGGAGCCTCTGATCAATGGTCAGAAAGCTGTAGCCTATAGGGACACAGGGGCTAGTGTCACCATGGTGACAGGAAACCTAGTGCCCCAACTTCAGCTTTTACCTGAGTACAAGTACCAGGTGACCAACACTGATGGTGTTAGGACAGATCATCCCATGGCCATAGTCAATCTCAGCTGGGAGAGGGGTCACTGGTCCTAAAAGAGTTGCAGTATCCCCAAACTTACCTGTAGATTGCCTCTTGGGTAATGATTTGGAAACTTCAGCCTGGGCTGGGGTAGAACTGAAGGCCCATCTAGGGATGTTAGGCCTCCCTGAGAAAGTTGGTGTGACCCTTAGGGCCCCAGTCCAACCCCAGGGAAATTCTGGAGCAGTGGAGCCTGAAAGAATGGTCCACTCTGCTCCACCAGAGAGCACAGGGGAGGAAGAAAAATCTCCCCCCCCCACTATAGGTAAGGGTCAGCTTCCTCAGGGGACTGATCCTGCCCCTTGTGAAGGAACTGCCCCAGAGGTGGTCAGGCCTGGCCGGGCAGAGCCACTGAGGGCAGGGAAACCTTCCAAGGAGGTACCCAGTCTGGAGCAGGTATCCTGCCCCTCTCTACCCAGCCTTGGTCAGCCTAGGGCGGCAGAGGTCATGGATGTCAGTGGACCCCACAGGGACCACTGCCAAGAAGAATACCCTCATCCACAGATTAGGGACCCCCAGCCTAGTAGTACTAGACAGGTGGCTAATCCTTAGCAATCTGAGGGATCCCTATTACCCTTAGGCAATGACATTCCTCAGAAGGACTTTGTTGTGCAAAGGAAAACCTGGGACCAAGCTGTTCCAAACCTTCCCTGGCCCTCCACTGTTTCAACCAGAAGGGATCAACCCAAATCTGTAGGCAGCCAGAGGTTGACCCCTAGGGATAGATATAAGTCAGTCATGAAGAGAAAGGCTTTAATGGTGGCCAGTGTTCTGAGGAGGATGAGACTAACCCTGGTAGGGCTTCACTTCCCTAATCAGACACCCCACCAGCCTCTTTCTTGGCTCAAACAGCTTACAGGTAGTCACCCCAAAATTTTGAGAGGATCCAAGACCGTACAGGGGAGGAGCTTCTCAGTGGACCATAGGATAGGGGGTATCCATGCAAATGCAGGACCTTCCTTATATGGCCATTTAGGAAATAAAGTCTCAACTGGGCAAGGTTAGCCTCATCTCCTTTCGTTTGGGGGGGGGGGTTATGTAGGAAGGTAGGATCCTTCTGCATGTGTACCCCACTTTTAGCCTGGTGCTAAGCTGGTTTTTGACTAGTCTGACTTGGATCCTGCTAATCAGGACCCCAGTCTATCTGCTTTCTCCCTGAACTGTTATGACATGTACTTAGGTACACTCCAGATTGGATACTGGGGTACCCTTATAAGTCCCTAGTATATGGTATCTATGTACCCAGGGCATAGGTACCCCAGAGGTCTCTCATGGGCTGCAGCATGTATTATGCCACCCATGAGAGACCATGCAAAATGGAACTACAGGCCTGCCATTGCAGCCTGTGTAAGTTGGTGCATGTACCACTTACTTAAGATATAGGTTCACTATATCTAAGGGTCACTGCACTTAAAACCTATAAGTCACCCCTACAGCAGGCCTTTACAATCCTGAAGGCAGGGTGCTTGGTTCTAAGTGAGAGGGTGCCCCTGCATGAGCAGGACACCCCTGCAGCATACGGAGTCCATTCTCCCGGGTTGTCAGTGAAGCAGCCATACATATATGAAGAGGTGCATTATGCGACCGCGTGATGACCATCTCGAAAACGACTGCAAGTAACCCTATCGTGTTTGGTGTCAAACATCTTCGAATCATACCCCCACACCGGTAACCAGTGTGGGAGGTATGATTCCACCCCTCAGAAGCGTCCTTATGGGGTCCCTGGTATTCCCGGTACCAGCCTTATAGTCCCGGACAGCACAAAATGGTTGCTGCCGAACAGGGACACATTTCTGCCCTCCTGCTGCTGAGCCAAGCTCGAGCAGAGGAGGACACGACAATAAGCATCCTGTCACGGAGAGGTGTGACCACCTCCCAGACAGGGTTTAGTGTATTAGGGCTGGGTGGGTGCGCTTGCAAGCGCCTGAAAGTCTGCATGAGGGGCACATTTGGTGTCCCTGTGCATAGTCCAGTTCAAACCAGTCCTGGGAGCCGTTGGCTCCCGCTCTGGCGCGAAACTGGACAAAGGACATGGGAGTAACCTCCCCCCTGTCCAGACCCTCCCCTGGGAGGGTCCCCCTAAATCTTCCAACCCTTTCCTTAGGGCACTTAAGGTCTTACCTGGTTGTAGGACTTTAGATTCGTCGTGGACAAGATTCAAAACTGAAACCACTGTACTTCGACCGTCTGGACACTGTGGACTTCGCTGGACTTCGTTTGGGCCTGACGTCATCTTTCTCTCAGTCTGCTGCATCGTCTGTGCCCGTGCACCATACAGGATCCATGCAGGACCTGTGGAGCATCAAGGACAACAGAAGATAATCTCCCTTGGAGTGAAGGAGTCACTCCCCTGCATTCGTAGGCACCACATCTCTGCTGACTGGTCTGCTGTACCCGAGATCCTACAGACTCCAAAGGGTCCAGCATCACAGGAAGTGGGTTCCTACGTCCCTCGAGGCCAGAGCTGCGGTCTTACCAAGTTTGAGGCCAGTATCCCGCGTTGGGGCTGCATAACCCGAACCCCTGTGCACCACGTTCATTTGCAAGTGCATGTGCTTGTTGCTGTTCCTTTAACAACTGCATCGGGCTCCAAGTATCCCCAACCTCTGGTACCATTTCCTACCAAGATCTCCAGCCTCCTCGCACCGAGTGCTCCGTGGGGTGCTGTTTGGTGAAATTGCTCGAGGTCCTCTCGCGACTCCTGTGCCTCCGGCCTGTGGGTCCATTTGAGGGTCAACTTTGCTTTTCTTGGGCTCCCCTGGTTGCTCCAGGCTTGCTCTGGCTCCCCTGTGTTTAGTGAGTCCACTGGACCTTGCTGGTCCGAACTGTACTCTTCTTTGACTTCCTGCGTGGGTTGCTTTTGCCAAGGCTTGTTGGTGCTCAGCCGGACACCGACCCCTCAGCACTCGACATCCTTCGTGGGACAGCTCGCATCCGGCTCCTGGTCGTCTTCAACGTCGCCTGGTCCACGCAGTTGCAGAGTCAAGAGCACCGTCATCTCACCTGAAGCACCCGACATCGGTGGGCATTCGTCTACCGAGCCCCTGGTCACTCCTAGGTGACCCAGACTCTGTCCCCTTTGCTTTCAGGTATTCCTCGACAAGAATCCACGTTTGGATTCCAACTGACACTTTTTTCCCTTCCAGCAGCAGCACTTTCTCGAAGTCCTCCATTGAGATCAACGACGGTTTCCGACGCCACTTCAGACCTATGCACCCGGCTTCTCTGGGTTAGGTAACTCTGGTACTTCAGTATCCACGGGTGGGATGGCACTTCAACCTTCTGTCCTCCAAGGGGTTTCTTTGAAGTCTACTGGTAAGGGTCCTTAAACTCTAAAACTTCAACCGCCACTTACACATAGGCGTGTACGGAGCACGCGGTTGTGTTCCCACACTGCACACGCATTTCGTGAGAGGTGTGGTGCAGCAGCCAGGGCAGCTGACTTCGGAGCACAGGGCTCACGGTTGGATCCCCGGCTCCGGTGGCAGCTCAGCTCAGCACCATGTGACTCTGGGCAATAGCTCACTTAATTTCCACGACGGCCCCCAGCGCCTTGAGACCCGTAAGGGTGAGTAGTTCGCGCTTTACAAATACGGATTTACATTTATTTATTTTCCGTGGGGTTCCTATCTACTCGCCTTGGGTGGTTTCTTGGGGTCCCAGCAATTCTACGTCCTCTCAACATCGTCCTGACTCAAGTCATGGTTCTTATACCACTTTCTTAATATATGGTTTGGTCCCCCCCTGGGGCCCACTGTGTATAAGTGCTATTTACTGTCATTTCTGTGCTTGGGTATTGTGTGCTTTGTGATTATCTCTGTGTAGGAGATACTGTGTCGTACTAGACAGTGCTATATTCATAAATACATATTTTTATAACTACTCTGTCGTTCTCCTTTCATTTAACCAATACTATAAGATATCACTCTGGTAAAACAAGCTGCTTTACATTCCTTCAAGACAGCCTGAAGGCTGCTCTCCACAGCTACCATTTGGATAGCTTTCTAAGGTTATCTTAGACCTCTTAAATCACCATAAGGGTTGTTTGGACTGGTGCAAGGTGCCCACTTTAATTAGTGGACATCATATACCAGGCCAACTTCTCACAATGCCCTACACAGCTGGGGTGGCTTACAGACTTCCACAGCGAGATGGATTTACACTGGCCATAAACATTTAATATCTATACTACTCCTCTAGTGGACATTGTTCAATCAATTGGCCTAAATCGTGCATAGGATACGCAAGTTATTTTCAAAATGAGTGCTAATCCCAAGGATGCCATACACTGCAGGGGTGTTTTACAGCGTCCACAGCTAGGTGGATCTACACTGGCTAAAACTCAATAGAGAAAACTGAAATTCTTATAATGCGTTGTCCAGTCTAAGTGTAACAATTTACTCCAAACCCCAACTGTTGAGTGTAACTTCAGTAGATTCACTCCAGCCATAGAACGTTTATGTCCCCATTCTTCCATTTCTACACCCAGAAAGCAAATGGCTCTGTATCATGGCCAATACTGAGTCCACATAAGACTGCTGCAACAGTCTGTACCTTAACATGAAAACCTCTTATACCAAACCTACAATCATTTCAAAATCAGGCAGCCGGTTTAGTGGTGGGAGCTGCTCATGTCAGGTCCACTACTTCTAAACTGCAGTCACAGTATTGGCTACCAGTAGAAGGGTTTCTTTTTTTTTTAACACACTATAGCCGTCATTACGGGTTGGCTGGTAAACTGTAGAATATATAGTCCACAGAAAATATCCAACTACTCTTGGTCGGACTTTAGCAGGTCTGATAAATACAACCCAATTACAAGTTTTTCCTCGATAATTGGGAATACCACTGAGATGTTCATGCTTACCACACCAGAATCCGATGTCCACGGTTTTAAATGGCATATTTCACCTCCAACATTGAAAGGTTTGACCTGCTATAATTTACCCAGGGGATTCGATTTTTTTTTGTACAATACTTAGAATTCTGATATATGCAGTTAGCAGGAGTCATAGTAAGGAAAAAGAAAGCTTTTATTATTCAAATACTTTGTTACACATGCTACCTGATTTAGTAAATCCCAAAATCTAACTGATTAAAATACCAGTATATAGTGGTAGTAAAGTTTTACTACCAATTACACTAAAATGGCAGATAGAAGAAAGCTGGTAGGATGTTGGTCATTTATCTTAATATCAAAAGTCAACATGAATGAATGAATAACATTGTTGAAAATTATGACAATTCTGTTCCTGTTTCAGATTTGGCCTTTGATACGTGGGCCCATCATATCCTCTCTATTATTCAACATTTGTGCTTCCGAGAAAATACGGCATACAACCTAGCCAGACTGGGGGAGTTTACGAATTCTATTAGGCTTGCAATTGCTGAGTCGCCACAGATTAACTCCAGACCTTGATCGGCTAGCACAACGCATTTTAAATTTGCATTCAGCACCTTATCCCTACTATGTTATAGTATAGTATCTCCTTTTCACATCTAGAAGGTGTGCATAGCAAGGGCCTCACTTGATTTCCTGTTTTAAACGATTTCGGATTTTTTCAGACTTTAGCTATTTATTGGTTTTAGGATGCCTCACTTAGGTGCGTATAGCAAGGGCCCCACATGGCACGTAGTTGTAAATAGCTCTGGAATTTTAAATAACTGCACAGGAGTATACACTCGTGTTAACAAAGAACAGTCATCTTCATTTGTTGCTTTCTATACCTGTAAGTACAATTCACACCACCTTCTGTGCACGCTTGAGGTGGGGAGGGGGGACGAATAGTTGTATATATTTTACTGTAATGATTTTAATGAATCGAACGGTTAATAATAAATTGAATTGAATATTATTCAACATCTACCGAACCCACTTACCAAACCTGATTAAATCATTCAACCTCACCGGTTACAACTATGCAGATGACACCTAAACCATTTTAAAAATGGATGGCTTGAAAGGGGAGACATCGTTTAGTTTGCATGCGATACATCGCATGCCATTACAACGCGGTCGTTACAATGACCGCGTTGTTACATCGCATACGATTACATTGCAAGTCGTTACAACGACTTGCTGTAGGGGGCAGAAGGTGTTGGATTTACAATCTAACACCTTCCCTGCTGTTGCACAAACTGGAGTAGGAATAGTAAATTATACTATTGCTAAGCCCAGTGCGCCCCCTACAGCAAGTCGTTGTAACAACTTGCGATGTAATCAAATGCGATGTAACAATGAGGTCATTGTAACGACCGCGTTGTAATGGCATGCGATGTATCGCATGCGAACTAACGTCATATATTCGCTTGAAAGACCTTTACATGATGGCTGCCTTCAGGCAACAAACACATGGATCATGACTAACCATTCAAAGCTCAAACCTGCAAAGACAGATTATGGCCTATGGACAAGTGCAAAAATACCAGCCTACCGCCATGTGGTCTCAGAACATGAGGCCCCTCCAACAATATCAAGAGAAGTCAGAAACCTAGGGGTAACCATGGATTCATACTTACACTGAAAACCACATGTTAATGGCGTTACAAAGAGTGCCTTCTACACAATGAAAACACCACATTGCATGCTCCTATACCTTGGATACCAACAAAAGCTGCAAGCCATCCTCACACTCATAATCTCCAAGCTTGACTATGTCAACAGCTTATACCTTGGCACACCTGCATTATCATACACAAAATATAACTCATTCAAAATGTTGCCCAAGACTTCTTCTCCGCCTCCACCCAGGAGAACACATGACTCCAGTCTTGCAATCAGTCCATTTGCTGCTTATAGCTAGAAGAGAAATTTTCAAGGCACTTTACTTTGTCCGCAGAGCCTCCCAAGGAAAAGAACAGCCATACCTATAAGTTAACTTCAAGCAATACAAACAAAACCGGACACCGCTCTCCAGAATGCACTACGAATACCACTTTACAATAAGAGATTCATAGGGGGCACTACTTTCTCAGTACAAGTAGCAAAGCTCTGGAACTCACGACCAGCCAGCATTCAAAGCATCCAAGAACATAAACACCTCAGAAGACAGTTGAGAACATGACTACTCCAAGACAATTACACCATCCCACATCCCAACAACAGTACCTGAAAATACAGTTGCACCCTCAAGCTCAATCTTCAGTTTACAATCCACAGATTGGAAACAATGCGGCCAGCAAACAACTTTCAATATGGAAGTAAGCTAAGAATGGCTGGCCCATGGTTCGCAGGGCATTTTGTAGCTATGTAATTTCATATATAGCATTTCTGGCCTGCACTAATACTAACCCAATAACACTCATTGGTCATCAGCCAATTGTAACTTACACCTTTTACATTCACAAAAGACATATCTGCTACAAGGGTTGTCCATCACCAGTACTGCGCAGTACTGGTGATAAACCAGCCATCACCAAATGAAGAGACATGGAATATCTGAAGAAATCTGTTGTGCACTGCTGGTAAATCAGAGGTCTTTAATAAAGTGCACCACTGCAGGTCCCAAATATCTGTATATTTTGGACGCTTCTTTACATCTCACAATGACACTCAGATATAGGATGATAGTAACAATGCCCGTCCCAGCAGATCTTCTCTCTCCCTCCAGGCATGCCGCCTCAGGCCCAGAACTATACGCAGATTTTCTGATTGGACAACCCGTACAGTAACCAGCTAGGTAGGCTATAATCATAAGAAATACCACAAAGGGACCTGCAGAGCTGCTCAAGGCTGCCAGCAAACAGGACAAGGTAAAAACAAAATGTAAAAGCGTTTTTATTGTTCATTCACCTTCTCCACCATGGCTATTTTGATTACATTATATAAAAACCAAATAATTCAATAAATGCTATTCCAGCTTCCTTGGTCATTTTGGGGGGGCAAGGATTAATTTGGCCTCTGCAGGCTAAGCCCAATTGTGGACACAAACAGCGAGGCCTTTGACAGGGCAGAGGCAGCAGCTGCAGCTCAGGCCTGTCTCTTCCGTCATCACTGCGAGGTCTCCCGGTTTACACAGGTCTGACCCGAGACGTAAAACATCCATTCCTGGCCCTGCACCCCAGCCTCCTATCAAGACCCCTCCAACTCCAGTCAGTGGTTGAAGTGGGGGAAAAAAAAGTAGGGGTACTGTGGGCGGAGAATCAGAGGGCGGGAATAACCTGAGGATTGGGTCAGTGGGCGGAGTCAGACGTGTGCCCAGAAAAAGCAAAACACCCAAATTTTTGTATGTGTTTGGCATTTCACTGACCAGTTACAGTTTATTGCGTTATTTAATTCAACTAATGGATACACATGTTTATTTAAGGTTTAATATGAGTTATTGACATTA
The DNA here is from genome assembly GCA_963921515.1 of Calotriton arnoldi. Taxonomy (NCBI): domain Eukaryota; kingdom Metazoa; phylum Chordata; class Amphibia; order Caudata; family Salamandridae; genus Calotriton; species Calotriton arnoldi. Next base: position 57,720 of record CAWUFW010010441.1, on the reverse strand, counting down.
AAATACATTCACAAAGTGGTATACGTTTCCAATCACAGAATGTTCCAAATACGCTTAAAAGTGGAATCACTGGCCATTTGTCTCAGTCATGGAGTTTCTGTCATCAGCACTTCTCCCTTCTTCCACAAGAGCAGTTCAAACATGAATGCCAAAATATCCTAGTTTGCAAATGTTTTCCACATAATTATGGCTCTGCCATATTTGCGACATAATACATCATCTGCTGCATAATCTGACGATTTTAACGAATAAATTGTTTGTAGCTCAAACGGATCAAAAGTTACTAAAAAAGGTGACTGGAGTTGCTGCGAAGTGGAGGGCCCTTTGCAAAGGTTGACTTGTCACCTTTCTCACTGCTGCATCTGTATGTTACACTGGTAATAATAAGGCAAAATCTTTGCAGAGACTGTTAGTATGTGTAAAAATGTCAAAATAATAAAGTATCAGAAAATATACCGCAATACGCTGCAGCCTTTTTTTCTGCATAATTTAGTCAGCACTGCGGCATAATTTTGTCCTCCATTGCTGCATAATTCCAGTGACCCCAATGCAGGCAGCACATGTTAAAAGTGCTTGTGCATGAAGCTTGCGAACTTAGTTTGATGTGTGTGCGTTAGAAATGGGATTTCTGGTTGGTTAGGGCATGCGCCTAAGCCAGGCAGAACCCACCACTCTAGTCAGGGCAAGGGAGTTACACCCCTGCTCACCCCCTTAGTAGCTTGGCAGAGCAGCTAGGCTCAGAGACAATGTATAAAGCGTTTGCGCAACACACTCACACAGCAGCGACACACTAGGCACACCACAAAAGAAACTCCACACAAGGTTATATAAAAATAGCCTTTGTAATATGCAAAAGAACATATTAGAACATAATCAAATATATACACTGTGCCACCAGGCACTTGTCATGACTTTATAGATTACACAAATCCCTTGGCCAATCGGGCCACTGTAAAAACACATTACAGTAAGGATAACCAGTAACTACTGGCTAGGACTGCACTTAGCACAACACATTATGCCTACATAATTAGCAGTGCACCCTAGGAAACACTTCCAGTGTGCACATCTTAGATATATACCGTTCCAATATCACCATTGGTAAAAGAACCCCACCCTATACCTTTACACCAGGGCAATACAATCATGACACGGTACATGGGGTGCCAGGACCCTGGCAATGTATCACCTAAAACATAATCACCTCAAGGCATAGCGCTGATGGAGCAAGGACTCGCAATGAGACTTGCTCGGAAGCAATCCTCTCACAATAGTAAATAATCGCACTAAACTTTGTAATGTCTTTATTAATAATACACAGAATTACACCAATATAGTATCCTTAGGAAGCTTGCCTATGTGTTTTCTATTAATACTTAATCCTTGGCTAATCCAAAATGGCCGCTAAAGCGCGGGAACTGTACTACGCATGTGTCAACCATATCACGTGGTATGACGTCTTTCTTTGCTGGGAGGGAATCTTTGCTTCTGCGCAGTAGATGCTAAAATGGCTGCTAAAATCCTCTCACATGCTAACGCTTTCGCATTACAGCAACTAATAGTGTGTTATACTAAGGCTATTAATGCGGGATAGATATATTAAGTAAAGGGGACTAGTGTAGAAGTAGGGGGTATACAGTGAAAACATTTATTTTTGATTTTGACATGTTTCTTCTTTGACTTTTATTAGTTTTCGTAAATGGTCCGGGAGTGGCAAGTGACAGCACGAGAAAGATGCACCGCGCATGCGCGTCAAAGGCCAGCAAAGCAAACCGATGAAGTCAACTTGGCAGACATTCAAGACCCTGACCTGCTGGTCACCCTCCAAGTCTCACCAAGACAACATGTTATTTGAAACAATGTGTATACAATGTATACGAAAAATTGTACGAGACGGGTGGGAAATAAAGCAAATGTATTAATTGTGAGGGGCGGGTTTCTAAAACAATGAACTTAAGAAAAATGAACTAAATTGACATGGTGTGAGGATCAACCCCCTGTCCCTGTCCAATCAGAATTAGTGGGCCCATAATTCGGCAACATTAAGGGGAGGTACATGGGTGTAGAAATGTAAGTAAGTAAGTAAATGTAAGTCCGTTTTTATATAGCGCAGCTACTCACCCTTACGGGTCTCAAGGCGCTGGGGGCCGGAGTGGAAATTAAGTGAGCTATTGCCCAGAGTCACATGGTGCTGAGCTGAGCTGCCGCCGGGGATCGAACCGTGAATCCTGTGCTCCGAAGTCAGCTGCCCTGGCCGCTGCACCACACCTCTCCACAGAAGGGTATAATGGGTATAGATTAGTAAATTAGTTTAGCTTCTTAGCGCTCAGAGCTTAGAGCCTTGATGCTGTTGCAGAGCCGATCCAGACTGAATCGCTGTCCAAAGAGGTCCTGAGGTGGGGGCGGCGGACTCTTAGAAGACGATACGAGAGAATCGAGGAAGAGTGCAGTGCCAGAGAGGGGAACGGCGCAGGCATCGTTGGTAGAGAGGTCATCTATCCTGTCCAGAATCGGTCCGGTGGTCTTGGTCTCCATCCTATCCTGGGGATCCTTTCCAGCTCCTTAGCCAAGGGGTTTGGTTTTCACACCTTTTAGGTAACTATAAAAGTAGTATTTTTAGATGTACTGCTGTCTCTATCTTCTCCTTTCTGAGGGACCGTCATTTGTGATTATTAGGTAACTAGAGAAAAGTGCTTCCTCTTTGATATACGATTTAAAGTACAGTGTGATTGTATTTTACTCTGCTAAATTTGGATAAAACATTTTAAAACTACCCGAGTCTCGATTATTTCAGGTTTAAGAATTATATATATATTTTTCATCAATCCCCAGTTATTGAACAGGTCCATTGGTAAGTCATTACTCTTAGATCAAGAAGTAGGTGGTAGCAGAGATTTGATAAAGAGTATAACTGACCCAACCAGCGGAGATTGCTAGTGTAGTGTGAATGAATGGGCCCAGGTGAGTATTATGTGTGTGAATACTTGGTGCTAGTAACCCGCTGGATCAGCGCTTATAACTGGCCAGTGGGCCACATAACCTTAGGAGGCAGTAACTCTCCACTCAATGTGGCGTTCAGGAGTCTCCGCTCCCCACCCTTTGGGAAATGCGATAATGCACTCGGGGCTCTCTCCTGGGCTCGCCCCGTACTGCCCTTTTCAAAAGTGAGGGCTTAGGCCAATGGAGCCAGCCGTGCCCCTAACCAAGCAAGGCCGTATTCTCTACATGCAAATGCTCCTGAGGGCGGGAGGGAGTCCTCGCCGGCCCCTTTTCAGAAGAAATGGCACTGGCAGTCCCGCAGGCATGTGGGGGAACTGGCAACAACAAAGGCGGCACGCACAGGCCCCTGAGGACGGGGACGCACACACTATCCACTCTGGCGGGGCGACCTCCCTCTGCCACCCCGCTTACACATGCGTAGTAGGCAGCCGCCCCCCCCGACTTCGGCAATGCAGGAAAATGCAACAGGGCTCCTCACCGGGGTCTCCTCAGTCTCTTGCTGGCGAGCAGACCCTCCTCTTTACTGCACCAGGAGCCCGCGAGGCTCCGACTCGTTCTCGCCGCCGGCCTTGCCCACCAACAGGCTCAGGCAGCACGCGGGGCTCTCCCCTTTCTTTGGAAGCCCCGCCCATGACCAGGCGTCCTTCGCCTGACTTCCTGCCTCTAGAGGGCCGATAGCGTACATAGCGAAGTCTCCGTCGACTTGGCTCCTTTCCTTACACCACGTGGGGCAGCAGCCCGGGGCCACTCAGCAGAGCCCCAGCTGTAGCAATCAGCACCGATGCGCCAACATGGGAGGGAGGAGAGCGCTCTGCTTCCTTCAGCTCTCCCCTCCTGCTCTCACTCAGCACTACGGTTCCTCTTGAGGGGGACCAGAGAACAGGGTACAGCGGTCCTGGAGTGCTCCACACACTGGTTTACAGAAAAATTTGAAAAATATGAAGCGCTCAGCCTGTCTCCCACTTCGAGACACATCCAGGAAGCAGGCAGCGCTCTTATCTAGGAATTGGCAAAGGCAGAGCTGGGCACAGGCAGGCCAGCACAAAGGCTTGTGCGGTCGAAGTTGCAGTCCTTCCCTCAACAGTAAAGTCTAATGGCGGTTCCTCCTGGCGCACTGCAGTCCACGCAGTGTTTCAGCTCCACAGGTTCCAAGTAAGCTCAACAGACATGGGGGTCACAGCCCCAATATTTATATTACTAACAGTCTTTGTTATGCCCCCTGGCACAGGGCTCTGAGCCCAGTCCAAACCAGTTCTGGGGGGCACTTTGCAAGTACACAACAACCTCCATTGTAAGTGTAAGCCCTGGCCCCAGACACACCACAGGGGGGTGGAGCCATCATTGTGGAAGGGAGGCACAGCCCTATTCAGGTGCAGGTGCTACTCCTCCCACCACTCCAAATGCAGATCAGGCCTATTCAGCCTAGCGCTGACTAATCAAGACTCTCTGGAGCCACTGCACCTCCCCAGCCCCTGTCACTCCAAGGCCAGGCACAAAGACACATAGCACACAGAAATGCCTACTTCTAAAAGTGGCATTTCTAAAATAGTGATTATAAATCCGCGAACATCAATGCACATCATTTATTACCACTATTCCAAACATACCAAACTTGATCACGCTACCTTTCTCATGTCAAGAATTACCACTGAAGCACATATCAGGGAATCCCCAATGCATCCCTATGAGAGGGAAGCCTCACAGCAGTGAGAAACCAAATAGGCTGTTTGTCACTACCAGGACATGCCACACAGTTAAGGCACAGGTCCTACCTTTTACCTACACCGCACCCTGCCCATAGGGCTAGCCAGTCCTACCTTAGGGGTGACTGATATATAGTAAAAGGGGAGTCACGGATGTGGCAACCACTTTATGTGCCACGTCACAGCGGCAGTACACTGTACGTGCAGGCCCTGCAATGGCACAGGCCTGAGACAGGTTTGAAAGGCCACTTTGGTGGGTGGCACAAGCAGCGCTGCAAGCCCACCAGTAGCATTTAATTTACTGACCCTGGGTATATGAGATACCACTGTACAAGGGACTGACAGGTAAATTAAATATGCCAAACAGGTGTAGACCAATCTTACCAAGTTTACCATAGAGAGCACATGCACTTTAGCACTGATCAGCAGTGATAAAGGGCCCAGAGTCCTAAAACCACCAACGACAGTTCAGGAAAAATACAGGAGGAAGGCAAAAAGTTCTGGGATAACCCTGCAAAAAGGGCGAAGTCTAACAGTGTGCAAATCCTGCATTGCTGATCCCTGGTGAGTTGCAGCTTCTACTGCTGAAAGAAGGCAAATGGAGGTACCAATGGGTGAGGCGGACTGGCCTCAAGGGTCTTGTGACCTCAGTGACAGAGTCACTGTTGCTCTAGGGTGTGCTGCGTCATTGGCCTGCCCGCAAGACTGGAGGTGAACTTAAGTATGGATTGTGGTCAAATTACCTTCAAGGTTAACCCACACTTGCCACCACTAGGATCCAACTGCTGGTGCTAAGACACCAGGGCTTCTAAGGTCTTGTGGGGCCTTCTAAGGTCTAGCAGGGGAGCGTGCTCCCTCAGAATAGTGGTCTGATGGACTGGTCATGCAGAATGAACCTGGTTCCTCAGTTCTAAATTCGGCAGCTCTGACCATAGTGCCACATACTCTCCCCCACTGAACACCATACTGCCCCACTGAGAGAAACTCGCACTGCCTTCAGCTACAACTCAATTGTGCCCCGCTATAAACACCTGGTTGTGACTCAATTCAAATTACGCACTAGACAAGAGTAATATGCTGCCTAAAAAAAAAAAAAAACATCCTGGAAAAAGTAAACACTCATAGGGCAAGCAAGATTAAGTAAAGTATGTGAAATGTAAGAAGGAACAACTGACAACATAGTTACCTTAACGCTTTTACACTCATTATTCAGAAATCAGTGAGTGCTTTTGCCTGAAAAGTTAAGGACAGGGCTACAGGGCCCAGAAGGGACCCGTTTCAATGTCCATTGCTTGTATCCTTAAAAAACGTAAGCAGTATGGTTTAAAAAGACCACATCCGTGAACAAAGAGGCGCGGTACACATTTTGTTTTCTAATCCACTCATCAAGCAGGTATTGCAGGACCTTTAGGAATGTTGCACTTCCCCACCCCCGGAAAGAAAGACGAAAGAAAACAAAAGTAGCGCTTCAATGGCAAACTCTGAAAAGTAATTAATCTAAAAGAGGTGGCTCCAAGACCATGGATCAAATCTTTCTTTAGGCAAAGGAACCAAAAAATTGTTCCTTCCGGTATCTGCGACTTAAACTGTTGTTATTAATATTTTTAGCAAAACTGCACACTCAGGTGTGTCACGCCAGAATGTATTGTTTGTATAAATTTAAATAGAATTAATCAGTGTTCTTCTTTTTTTAGGCTTTTACTTTTTTCATTCCTTACTTGTATGAAATAATTTTTTAAACAGCAACATCATACATATAATAATAACATTCATGAACACAATAACAGGAGACTGAAAACATTACATGACATCACTTGTTGAATATATACAAAAAATAAATCAAACAACATACAACAAAAAACATGAAATTACATATCTAGTGTCCTTCATTGTCATGTTAGTGGGACCATTGCTACTCTAGTCCTCAGATTAGTAGTGCCAGAAAGCGCTACTAGGCCCCATTCTGGTTGGGGTCAGAGCATTGATTTGTGACTGGATGAACTCCTAAGTTCCATCTCCCAAAGTGTGCACTTGTGTTCGCAGAGTGAAATCAATCAATGATATCTCTTGGCCCGGTGTGTGATTGCGCTGACGCGTTTTGACCTTCGTGCTTGGCCTGCGGTGTGTTTCGGGGAAGGTCTTCTTCTGGGCTGTACCATTTGTGAACACTATGTGGATGTTAAAAAAGACAGTTACTATCTCTTATTTGTCTTTGTGTACCCTGTCTTGGTGATTTGTGGACTAAGTTCCACATATCGTTAAACTTTGTGCGGAGACGTACCATTGGATGAGCTGGTTCCTGGGGTCTGGTTAGGGCATCTATTGGAATCTTTTTCGGCAGACTTCTGTTTTGATGGAAGTCCTGCATATCATTGGACATGAAACAGGGGTGATGATTATTCTTTGGGATATGTGATTTCATATTCCTATAAATTGTTCTGCTTCATCACCGATAAAAATCCTACCTTACGGTGTGTTCTAGGGAGACCATCCAACTTGATTATTCTGTGATCCTGCTAAAGATCAAAAGGGCATCATGTCATTTATAATCTATTCCGGCACCAATTTGGGGGCGAGTTGGAATAGGACTTTACTAGTGTGTGGAATTAGTGGGAACAGTGGGGAAGGTGTTAGGGAGTGACCACATGCGTGCCATTCTTATATCAGGCTTAGGGTGTGACTGCTGAGTGGAGGTCCCAAGGGGATCATTTCAGCGCAGGGTGGGAGGATCTTTCTTCTCCCCGGAGTGGTTGAACACGGGGGATATTTATCTGCAGGTAGATGCAGTGTCTTCCCCCAGTATCTCAGTGTGACTAGGTATTCCTATTCATGCATTTTATAGGGTCTTGCAGCGGTTGGTATCAGCGTGCCTCTTAGCTAAACGGCAATGATGTGTGACACGGATCTGCCTACTTTGTGCCTTCTTAGTCTGTATGGGGTTCCCTTAAGGCTGTACGGTAACCCATTCTTGTGTGATCTGGAGTGTACAGTACTGTATCTGGGCTACATTAAAGAGACTCCAGGCGTGCCTGTAAACGAAGGAAGTTGCTGGTGCTCGTTAGCGTGCCCTTATGGAATTTTGGTGCGGAACGCCAGCTGTGAAAGCATGCAATTGCCGTTACCTGGTGTTAGGACGGCGGTCTCTTTCACGGGGGAGTCTGTAAGTTGATGGGTGATTCCTTGTGTCAAGCTCCTCTCTGATGGTCTCCTTTATATCGCGTGTCCTTCGTGACACGCTGCAAATTAAGCGGACGTTGAGGGGCCGGGTACTGGTTTTTTCCTGTTTGTTCTGCCTGGCGGGCGGGACTTCCTCTCTCGGGGGAGATTCCTCCCCTCGTTATTCAATGGACCAAACTTTATTGGTCTTGCCAAACGTGTTTGTGAAGTGGCTGATGAGCCTTGTATCTTAGTTTAGATGTAAAAACTTTTTTTGTTCCTAATGTGAATGTTTGGCATGATGTACCTCTGATCTTACCCATCTTTCACTACTACAATTTACATAATTTCTGTGACTACATGAAAACCCAAGGTGTTTGTTTGGTGTTGTTTGACACAGAGAGTACTACAGCAGATTAGTACCATAAGTATGCATCATACACACGGCTATACACATGCCCAAGATTGACATCTTTTCTCATGTTACTGCTCAATATGTCATGTGCAGCTTGTAAACCGGGATATACATACACCGAGGATCAGCATCTTCCTACCCTTGCTGATCCTTACATCATGTACAACCTGGGGTGGCATGGTGTGTTGTAATGTTTGACAGGCATCTTGCACACGTCAGTTGCAAACATTATGCATGATTTGGATTGTGCTTTGTGAAGTGGCATATGAACTAGTGTGTGTCTATGTGCTTGATCTGATTGGGGGTGGTTTTTTGATGTTCCGTCTCAAGGTTCGTTTTTAGAGGCAATGAGCTATCTCACTGACTTCGTTGAGACCATTGGTGGTTGTACCTAATCTCAAAATCATTTTGGCCTCCAGTTTGGTAAGTACTGCATCAACGTGCTGGCCTTTGACATGTAGTAGCACGGTCCATTTCATTTCCAGGGGGTCCATGCTTTTTGTCTGTGTAATGGTGCACCATCGGTGCATTTTGTACTTTACATTTGATGCGTGACTTGTGTTGCATAATCCTTTTCTTAATGGCCTGTGTGGTTTCCCTGACATATGCCAGATTGCAGGGACATATCGCGCAGTATATCACGATCTCTGTATTGCAGTTGGTGAATTCAGAATGTTTGATTTTTATTCCATGACAGGCTTCTCCAGCTAGTAGCTTGTGAGCTACTGGTAGCTCTCCAGCTACCTAGAAGTAGCTCTCCCGTGTGTAGCCAACCCTACTAACTTAGAAGCTATTGCTTGGCTGAAATAATTTATATTTACCAAAATTGAGAGTATGTATGTGAGATGAAAATGTGTTTATTTTCAGAACTCATGTACTGATATTTTAAGGAAAATATCTGAATTTTCAAAATATATTTAAAGCTGATATTTGAGTGATAAATCATGTGGCATTGAGGAAACGTTTTTCAAATGTTATTATCTTGGTAGTAGAGGCATTGCAGCTATGGCTTACCCATGTACAGGCATTTCATACTGACAAGCCCTTTTTAGGTCGAGCATCAGTGCGCATGCGCTGTATGCAAGACCTGCTGTAATCACTCTACTGAGGGAAATTCCGCCTACTGCTTACCATTGGTTCTCTCCTGCGCCGGTCTTCTTTGGCGGTTCCTTATTGCTAGGTGCTCCCGATACCTCACTTCCGTTTTTCTTTCAGGAGCACTGGCCAACTACAGTTTCATTTTTCTGTGGGACTACTTCTTTTATTTCCTGCTGCTGCTCTTTCTTTAATGTCGGTGTTTCTTCGTAAACATCCTCATTTTTTTTTTTACAATTTGCATTGTTAATTTTGTTACAATTTGCATTGTTTATTTATTTTATTAATTGCACTCTGCACGCCATTGTTCATTTATATTTTTATTAGTTCCGACGTCATTTTGTGTACACACGGGAAAGCCACGCCAAGACTCCTGAGTCCCAAAGTCGGCAGCTTTGTACTTACACCACGTGTCGGCAGCTCTGTACTTACACTAAGCGAGGACCAAAATGCTGCGCAATACACACACAGTGCCGCGCCCCCTCCTGTATACCAGCGCTTGTTTTTATTCTCAGCGCTCCATGTAAGCTTTCAGTTTCACAATTGGGCTGCACACACCACTTGTTTTCATTGCTATATGCTCCCCTTAGCCGCTGTGCTGCTTCTTCATGCTCTCCTTCACATAGGACCTCTATGAAAGTAGCATGGGGTGGTGGGAACCGGGTCAGACCCGGCAGGGTAATGCCGCTCTCCCGCCAAGCTTGGCTTCCGGTCGAGGTAGCTGGACTGGGGGAATTCACGTCCTTAACTCAAAGGACTGCATTAACGCCTGGATTGCCGAGGTGAGCTCTTCAGTATTTGTACACCACCCCAATAAACAGACGCAGAAAAGCTGGCTTGGATTGTTTTCTCTCCACCGAGCCGCACAGCTGCCATAGTGCTGAGGGGTCATTCGTGCACCATTCACCAGCATCTTTTGTGGTAGGACATGCCCTTTTCCCCGAACCATTCAAAAAGTGAATCCTCGGCCCAGGATGTGTTTCAATCGCGTCTTGCTCTGAAAAGCAGACAGGCTTTGAATGTGCCATTACAGTTTGTGCCGTGTGTGTAAACAAAACAAGGGGACCCAAATATGATCGGTCAGGGAACTTGGGAACTAACTTTTTATAAGAGACAGTGGTCCCTGGGACAATGAGGAATGTGAATACAATGAATATAGCCCCAGTCAGTGCTATATTTGTGCCAGTATCCAGCGGATAAAGGCAATTTTAATATGCAAAATAATTGAAATTTAGAACAAAAATTGCGAGTCAAATAACAGTGGGATACAAGCCCGTATCCATGGACCGACGTAGAACAGACAAACAAAGTAAAAGGGCTCAGGCAGTTTGTGGTTGTTTCTATAAAGTCATACATAAATTGTGAAACAACAAATATAAAGCTGTAACCTTTACACAATATTAAATGCGAGAATCACTGTGTATAAGGTTGACTACTATGTCGACGGCGTTTCGATCCTTATCTGTGAGATATTGGAAATTACAGTTTGTGCCAGCAGTCTTTTTCCCACCAGTTTATATATTTTGCTTTGCAGTAGCACCTCATCACAATTGTATATGTTCAATATACAGTCCTTGATTTCTTACATCCAACCTTGTGGCGTTTAAATCTCCCTGGTCTTCTTTGCTCGTGTTGTTTAAGAGAATTTTCTCCTTTAACATGAAAATGTCCAAATTTGCCTTATGGGTTTTTATATTATGCACTTACTGTCTACTGTAAGCTTTCTTCGGTCAATTGCAAAGTTACTAATTGTAATGATGGGCACAATAACTGTCTATTTGTTACTTTTGGAAAAAACAATTAAAATATGCAGCATATAATTAGTTAAGCAAATTTTCTTACAATTTGCATTGTTTATTTATTTTATTAATTGCACTCTGCACGCTATTGTTTCTTTTTTTTTTATCACTTCCGATGGACATTTTTGGTCCACACATGTAAGCCATGCCTAGACTCGAACCCGGTTTCCGAGTCCCAATGTCTGCAGCTTTGTAATTACACCAAGTGTCGCCAGTTCTGTACTTACACTAAGTGAGGACCAAAGTGTTGCGCATTACATGCACAGTGTGGCGCCCCCTCCTGTATACCAGTGCTTGTTTCTCTTGCTATTCCTTTTTTAGGTCGAGCCTAGCGCAGCACGCATGCTCTGCTCTGATTCTTGTAGCTACTCTGGGGCCGATTCCGATCTCGGTCGGAGGCGCACCCAATACCATTCGGTCGGGAAAAAAGCCATGCGAATGCCTGTTTCCCGACCGATCCGTACATCATTCCGAACGAGTAAGTACGATGCGCACAACAGCATAGAATCCGGCCGAGTCGTACTCACCCAATCCAGGTCCTGTTCTCCGACCGAGGCGAATCCGGAAACGCAGAATCGAGTCGCACAGAAGGGAAAATGCAGCCCCGTCCGGCCGAACAAGTACGATGCGCTTTCCGTACGCGCCGAACCCGTCGCTACATCCGGCACGTCAAAGCTTCCGGAGAGGCGCACATAAGCTCCGATTCGCGCCACAACACGATCCACGGCTACGAGGCGAACACGCCAGCGACGAGGACGACGCGAAGCAACGAGAAAGAGGAACGAGACGAACCAACCATGAATCCCTTCGTTCCGATCCTACCAATATTCTACATTTACTACCGGAACAGGCACGGACGCATACGGCGCAGAAGGTAAGTCAGACACCAACCACAAAAACATACAACACGTACACGACACATCACACACACACAGAGGGATGCAGAATTTAATTACACCAGCAACAGCAGCACCATAGGGGCGGGATGCCCATCACCAATGCCACATATGCACACAGGGGCCTGGATGCTCACCACCACTACCACCCCTACCCAGGGGGGGCTGGATGCCAACCACTACTACCACCCTTAGCCATGGGGATGCCAGATGCCCACCACTACTACCACCCTTACCCAGGGGGGGCTGGATGCCTACCACTACTACCACCCTTAGCCAGGGGGGTGCCAGATGCCCACCACTACTACCACCCTTACCCAGGGGGGGCTGGATGCCTACCACTACTACCACCCTTAGCCATGGGGGTGCCAGATGCCTACCACTACTACCACCCTTACCAAGGGGGGGCTGGATGCCTACCACTACTACCACCTCTACCCATGGGGGGCTGGATGCCTGTCACTACTACCACCTCTACCCATGGGGGGCTGGATGCCTACCACCAACACCACCCCCACTCATAGGATGGACAATGCATGACACAACCAGCACACCACAACCTAGGGAATGCAAGAAAAAGACATCCCCCAACACCATGACAAGCGTGTGTAGACTGTGTCAAATGCCTACAACACTGAACATGACTTTGAACATACAATGTGACCCCCTATCACATGTGCCACACATATATGTGTGTGGCCCCCACAATGCAAGCAGGCCATGACCATTGTGGCAATGGGGTCCAAACCCCCATCATCACAGTGACCAAAAGGTAAGTGTGGGGTCCATAGCTGAAGCACATTTTGAACATTGTGGCAATGGGGTCCAAACCCCCATCATCACAGTGACCAAAAGGTAAGTGTGGGGTCCATAGCTGAAGCACATTTTGAACATTGTGGCAATGGGGTCCAAACCCCCATCATCACAGTGACCAAAAGGTAAGTGTGGGGTCCATAGCTGAAGCACATTTTGAACATTGTGGCAATGGGGTCCAAACCCCCATCATCACAGTGACCAAAATGTAAGTGTTGACAAAGAAAAAGCTGCAACTGCCAAACTGCATGGATGATTCCTGGTCACAGAACATAAAACACATCAGTGGCAAAGTAGTGCATGTGTCCCATTGCAACATAGATTGGGGGAGGCAAATACTGCAGTGCAAATAAGACATACCTTTGGCCATGTGCAGACAAACAACACCCATGGGGGCTGACACAGTCAACATTCATCAATGACACAATGACAGAAGTGACCATCAGAATGCAGACCCACATATTTGCACCAATGGGCACACAAATGCAGATACCCTGTGGAGACTGTAGATGTGAGGTGAACAGATACCATACCATGGCAGCAATGGGACACACAAACCATGATCATTGTGCTGACCGATGACCTAGGAGTCCCAGGGACAGCAGGGGAAACCCACCAAACAACATACAGCCAATGGCACACCTAAGATATGCCAATGCAGTGGTGCGGATGCACAAACACAAACAGGCAGACCCACACTGCACATCAAACACAACAGGTGAGGGGGGGTGCCAGTGTCCCCAGGCAACCACACAACACATGAGGAGGCCTGAATACCAATTACACAGATGTGCATACAATGCCACACAAAGGTAACTCATGGATCCAAATCCCCTATGTGGGCAATCAGGCATTGTCAGATGAGAGGGAGCACAAATCACACATGTCACACAAGCACGTAGGAACAGCAACTGATACAGCAAGACACAGACACACCACAGCACTACCCCCAGGGCCCCCACAATGTGGTGACCCTGGGCTGCATTACAATCCCACTGTGATGACAAAGCTAAATGTCGTTCACACTGTGAACCACAGTCATGTGTCCTGAGCAACAAACTACCATCACACCTACACAAGCACAAATCAATCAGCACGGCCAGTAAGCCAAGGCCAACATGGAGGCAGGGGTCTAGCCGGGCAACAACTCTCATCTGCACACACTCAACACCACACACCTCGACCTCCAACAATGTGCAGCAGGGAAGCACACATGCACTGGTGACATTGCACATGCACCCATGACAATCCCAGGGTGGTGGGTGGGAACCAAGGTGCAGAAACACATCACACATGGCCACTCAACAAGACTCCTGAATGTCTGACACACTGCACACTACGCTGTACATGGACATGACGGCAATACCACACCAACCAATGGGATCCCAGCCACAGTCACACACCAATGAAGAAGCCAAGGTCACCCACAAAGAACACACATAGACAACAACCAACATTGCAGCCCGGACCCTGAGGAGTGCCAGCAGTCACACACACAACGTGTCACAATCACTGAAAGATAACACAAACTGGAAATCACATGACAGGTGTAAACAACAAGTGCCAAGGGGAAACCTGACTGTGACCCATCTGCGTCTGCACACAAACTCAGCCCTGACAGCAAACACACCTATGGGTGACACCCTGATGACCAGTAATGTGCCATGCACCCACATCACAGAGAACCCAGGGAGAAGACTTTGGGGGAACATAGGTCAACTCAGCAAGCATCAAAAACAGGTACAACACTAGGGATCACAGCATGCACAGCAAAACGGAAGTGAACACACAGACATGCTCATACAACACACACCTTGGGCGCAGGCAATGTCACAGGAGTACACACTGCCATGAGGGGACTCCACTCCTGTGTGAGGAAAGCTGTGCCATATGTTGCCTCAGTAGGGCCCCATCATGTCAGCTGAGCACTTGGTCACACAATCAACAATTAGCACCAAATGAAGGCTCCCGTCACATCAGCCTGGTCATGGGAGTGCCAACGAAATCATCAGCACAGATCCAACACACTTGTATAGCAATGTTGCACTGACAACACAGATGAGTCCTTCCCCATTGATGCCCAAACCTGCATGTCCAGTGGAGATGGCCACACGGTCAGGGAAGTAGACGAATTGAACAATGGCAGGCACAACAGAGGTGCAGGGGTGGAAGCCACAGATGTGAAATTGCTAATGTAAGTAGGAAATCCCATTGCCAAATACTGAACACATGACACCCTCAGATGCTGCTAAGGATGACATGGATACACCACAGGATAGGACACATTCCCCCTGGACCACATGTGTTCCTGCACAGTAACACTTCATTATCATGAGACCAAATATCACCATCACTGCAGCAAGGGCATGGTTAGCCTCATCAACAACATGTACATCAGAAGCATAAGCACTAGAGAACAGAAAGTTGCTTTATTCAGCATATGTGTGTCCAAAAACTCAGAGAACAGTAATGCTCCAACAAAGGCCAATGGCCAGTCCATCAAGTAAGTCAATACAGGGTGACAGTGGCAGATGTCACCCTACGCATGCCTGCACTGCACAAAACCAGGGACAATCCACTAGGAGGGGCAACCGGGGGGGCAGGCCAGGCACCGCAGGGACAGGATCAGGGCTCACCAGGAGGAGGCAGGGAAGGGGTGGTGGGTGCTGGAGAACCACTGACAACTGCAGTGGAGGTGTCTGACATGGTGTGTGCCGGCACAACTGGGGGGCATGACTCAGATGTTGTGGGTGCCGGCACGACTGCAGTGGACCCGGCAGATGGAGTGGACAGGTCCGCCACTGCAGTGCCCAAGTCAGACAGGGTGGTAGTGGACTCCACTGCAGTGCCTACCTCCAGGGGAGGAGAAAGGGGAACAGGCAAGGTGGGCTGGACAGAGGGGGAGGACACCCTCACCACATCAGTGGCACAGACAAGCGCAGCAGGGGGTGTGGTGCCGGGAGAGCAAGTGGCAGGGGGAGAAGGCCGGATCCTCTTGGGGATGGTATATCTGTGGGTGGGGAACCTGGGGCAGGGTGTGGTGGGGGCACCTGTGGAGTGGGGGCCTGAGGGATGGAGGAAGGAGACCTGGTGCCTGAGCTGCAGGGCGGCGGCGGGGTCTTGCTCTTACGACTCCGGGGGACTTGCGGGTGGGGGCCTCAGTCTGTCTGCACCTGGGGAGGGTGTCCGGGGGCGAGGGGCACTCTGCTCCGTGTGGGTGGGCTTCCTCTTCCCCTGAATGCTGTATCAGCTGGATCGGAGGGGAAGAGGCCGAGGTCACTGAGGAAGAGCCGCTGTGTCTTTGGGGTTGCAGGTGAGGCAAGGGAGGGTGCTTTGGAGGGAGAGGCAACTGAGGACTGCGCAGTGCTTGTGGATGCGTGTGTGTGTTCCAGGGCACCATCCCCTGTGAGTCTGGTTTCAGTCCCCTGACTGTGCGTGCGTGTGCGTTTTTTTTGTGGCGTGTGTGTCTGTGTGCTGGACGTGTGTGTGCTGGTGTGTGCCTGTGCCGGTGTGTGTGTGCTTGGGACGGGTAAGGTGCTGGGGAGTGTGGATGGAGCAGAGGCAGGAGGGGTGAGGGACTGTCTGAGGAGGGACACTGCTGCCGTCAGGGAGGAGTCCATGGACCTATTGCCCCTCTGTAGGTCAGACATGCCCGATGAGATGCCCTCCATGAACGACACCAGCTGAGTCAACAGAGCGGTGTGCGCATGGAGGACACTCAGCATGGCTGTCTGCCCTACATGGAGCTGGCGAAGGAGGTACACAGACTCCTCACTCAGGGCAGCAGGGGACACAGGGGCAGGGGGTGCGGTGCCTGGCCCAAAGGAGACACGCTCCCGAACATGGGAGCCTCCACGGACCTGGGGAATGGGAGCCGATGGGAGGGCGGTGGTGGTGCTGGTGGTGGCGGGGACAGCAAAACTAGCTGGGGTGTGGTGGCTGCTGACACCCGCCTCCATAAGGGAGTCATCCTCCGAGCCGCTGTGGTCCTCAGCTGAGGTGGATGCTGCTGAGGACTCCTCGGTGTGGCTCCCCTCGCCCTCCGTGCCACTGGGTCCCTCCGACCACTCCTCGGCTGCTGACCCAGTCTGGCTCTCCGGCTCCTCCTGGTCCGTGGAGCTGTCCCCTTCCGTGGCCGTGGATGTATCTGCAAAGAATGGGGAAACAGACAGACATCAGTCACCTGCACAAAACGCACACACCACTGTGAGCACAGCACATTACAGAGCAAGCCCTGGCATCATTAGTTGAACATTGCTAAAAGTGCCCTAACTGAACAGGAGAAGACAATTGTCAGTCTGATGCCAACCATGGCACTCACATCCCACATGGCCTTGCACACATCTGTCTGGTGTCTGTTGGATAGCAACACCCCTGTGTGGACACATGCACCACCTACACAGTAGTTGGACAGTGCAGAGGACACGGTGTAGCATGTGGACATGCACACATCACAACTCTTGCCACTGAGTCAGTACAGGTTTCCGGATGAAAGGGATGCCCAGAGTCAAATAGGAAATGCATGTGATGTATACCAGCGACAGACACCATGATGCACCCATGTCCTGATAGCCATCGCCACAATGGTGTGCATGTAGCACATGTCACTCCCCTGCAGGATCACCAATAAGTAGACACATGCCATGGCGGAGGCATGACTGCTAAGTCATACATCACTGTCTCAGTGATGTATGACTTGGCAGCCAGACAACAACACTCTGCACTGTGTCACAATAGTAGGTCATGGGGAATGCAAGTCCTAGAGCTGCACAAGTGCACATGTACATCCCCCACACAACACATCATCTTAACCCTCATCTGTCCAGGTCATACCGATTGGACATATGGGAGACCTGTGACACTAACCTCTGAACCTGAGCCCCTCACAATCTGCTGTGAATGGGAAACAGCTGCCTGAACTTCACATTCGCATACCCCAGTCTGCACGGGCAGCTGATCAAACACCTATGTGACACACAAGTATCGTCTCCTATGGTCACATCTCCAGTGGCATGCTGAGCCCCTACCAAGAAACACCTCAGCAGTCCTGGCAACAAATCCACAGCACACTGACACAGAGGCAGACACCTGAGGGGTCAAATCACTGCGCACAACGTGTCAGCTGATACACGGGAGTGGGAGTACAGGTGTATTGGATGGGCTGGAGTAGGCATGACTGTCCTGCCCCACATGAATGAGGGATGAGCCCTGGACAGTGGATAGCTGGCTATGTATGTGTGACACACGTAATCTGCACACTCCTGGGGCCCAAACATTGTTCCCACCCGCTGCATGGGTGTGTGCCAGATACCCCAGGCACATGTGGTGGCTCAGCTCAGCAAGTGGACCACATATCAAAGCAACACGCAGATTACATGTCCGAACACAGGCATTGTGTGAACAATGGACCCACCCATGATGCCCACAACAGAGTTAGGGAAACAGATGCTGTCCCCCACCTTGAGTGAAGCAAACTGCAAGGACACAGTCCCAAGTGACACAATTCCCTGAATGTAAGGGCCACACCTGGGTATCAGATGAGGAGTGGGCAGTGCACAATAGAGGGACATGGCTCCTGGACAACATGACTGCTGTACTGTGGCAGTTTAACCAGGCCAGAGGAGGGCACATAGCATGTAATACAGAGTTCACAGTGCAGTCTTTGACTCACCCCCTCCTTGCTGCTGTCTGGCCTTCAGCTGCCCATCCAGGTCTGGAAACACCACCGCCAGGATCTGGAGCATGTGGGGGTCAGGGTCCGTGTTCCGCCCCTCCTGCGAGGAGGCGACAGCTTCAGCTGGACCCGTGCAATCCTCCGGGTCCAGCCCCGAAGGTCCTGCCACCTCTTCTGGCAGTTGCGGATCCGGCGCTT
Organism: Calotriton arnoldi; assembly: GCA_963921515.1. Taxonomy (NCBI): domain Eukaryota; kingdom Metazoa; phylum Chordata; class Amphibia; order Caudata; family Salamandridae; genus Calotriton; species Calotriton arnoldi. The sequence goes on along the minus strand of CAWUFW010010441.1, from coordinate 38,971 downwards.
GTAGACCCCCACGGACCGGACAGCCCGGACGATGTCCTTCCAGATCTCCTGCTTCCGATGGGCATTAACCTGTCAGGATGACAAAGTGAAAAGGCCATTACTACACATGCAACATATCCGTGCATGACACAGTTGTATATACATGTCTCAATCACAGGGGCACATGATGTACACAGGCAGTGCAACGCTGCCCATGGACAGTTTGCCAGAAGTCACTACATGGTATCATTGCATGGGAAGTAAAACCTTGTTCAAATGCACTGTCACTGCACCATACCTGTCCAGTGCATGTCACTACACACTATGGGGGGTGACAACTACTCAGTGAGCCTGCTAGCCAGTGGCGTGCAGACTTTCAGCCTTGCTAGTCAGACAAAATGCACATTCAGAAAGGCAGTGCACAGAACACTCACCTGATCCCCTGGTGTCCCATACAGCTTGCTGTACTGTGGAAGTAGGCTGTCCAGCAGGGCCTGGTTCTCCTCAAGGCTGAAGGCTGGGGCTCTCTCCACAGTACGTGCCATTGCAGGGTCCAGAGGGGGCAGAGGGGGCAGCAGTGCAGTGGCAGATGTCGTCCTGGAGCATGTAGTGCAGGCAAGTGAGCTCTCAGGGGAACAGCCAGCAATATATATGTGCTGCAGAGGCAGATACTGTCCCATGTGTCCAAAGTGATAGGTCCAAGTCGTTTGCATCTTCTGAATCTGGCCAATCCATGGAATAGCAGCACCAATACACGCCCACAGCATCCTTCAAATCTTCAACTTCATGACATACATGATTTTGCAACATTGTTGTGGGTGACCAACTGAATTTCCAGCAACCGACTCGTTCGAATTTCGAAAACGCGTCCGTTGCCAGGCTAGGCCATTGACAATGGGTGCGCACCGATCGGTCCATTGCTGTTCAACGCCTACAGGGGTACAACGCGTACCCGCACACATTGAATGCAATGGGCCGGCCGGGTGCACCGATCGGTCCATTGCGGTACAACGCGTACAGGGGTACAACGCGTACCCGCACACATTGAATGCAATGGGCCGGCCGGGTGCACCGATCGGTCCATTGCGGTACAACGCGTACAGGGGTACAACGCGTACCCGCACACATTGAATGCAATGGGCCGGCCGGGCACACCGATCGGTCCATTGCTGTTCAACGCGTACAGGGGTACAACGCGTACCCGCACACATTGAATGCAATGGGCCGGCCGGGTGCACCGATCGGTCCATTGCTGTTCAACGCGTACAGGGTACAACACGTACCCGCACACATTGAATGCAATGGGCCGGCCGGGTGCACCGATCGGTCCATTGCTGTTCAACGCGTACAGGGGTACAACGCGTACCCGCACACATTGAATGCAATGGGCCGGCCGGGCACACCGATCGGTCCATTGCTGTTCAACGCATCCCTGTACAAGTGACTGGCATATGTCACCATGCCTGTCTCAGATGAACATATGCCAGCCACAGATAGCTCCCAGGGAGTGAGGGGCACACCTACAACACCACAGCCTGTCCAAACTGTATCATAAGGCATGTAAGGCTGCATTTCCTATTGTGTGTATGTTGGTGTACATGTTGTCCTGTGGGTGTCACCTGGGGGCAGCCACCCCCAGGCTGTGCACGTGTTCATGGGGACAGGATCCTGGGTGTTACGTGTACATGACCACTGTGATGTGCAACTGTTCATATCTGAGCATGTGCCATGGTCACATTTCACGGTGGTGTATGTGTATGTCATGTCACATACCTCGTGAGTCCCATGTGGGACGGTATGTTTGAGCCAGGGTGACCCAGTGGCACAATAGTGATGGTCCTCCACAGTCTATGTGCATGTAGTGTTTACAATGTCTCTGATTTCATGTGCACAATGGGAGACAGTCTCCACATCCACGTTGTGTGTGCATGGACTTTGATGTTGTGCGTGTGTGTGTCACAGACGTCCATGTCTGTCCTGCAGAGGCAAGTGGAACCACTACCTGTGGGGGTCATGGTTGTTTTGCTGTGGTGTATACATGATACTCCATGTAATGCCAGTGTCCATGTGGCAATACAGGGTCCCTGGGAATGTACCTGTCGTTGAGCTGTGATGCCTGGGGCACATCTGTCCTCACATGTCACTGTGGGGGGTGATTGTGACATGGCAGCAGGAGATGGGAACTGTGACACAGCCTCATGATATCCAATGGGCCAACCTGGGACTTATTGATGCCACTTGTTGAACCGTGATGACAGATGTTGGCCATGTATGTACCATACATGTCCTTACGGAACTGCACACTTCATGTAGTTGTGCCTCATAATGATGTATGATGTGATATTGAGTGTGTTCAATGCCGCATATGTGGGGTGACTGACAATCTTGCTTTCTTCTCCTCTGCACTGCAGGGCTCCTGCTGTCCATAGACCATTCCCAGACCTGGCAACGATGGTGGAACGGGACAGCATCCGACGGTACCGCTTCACCAGGCAGGTGATTGAGGATTTGGCAGTGCAGATGGCCCCACATTTGCAGCCTGGCCGGCCGTATCCTACAGCGCTGACCCCCAAGGTGAAGGTGATGGCAGCCCTACACTTCTTTGCCACCGGTACCTTTCAACATACTGTGGCGACTGCTGGTGGGATGTCACAGACCATGTTCAGCCGTGTGCTCCGCGATGTTTTGGAGGCAATGTTGCTTTACCTGAACCGGTACATCTATTTCCCTAGACTGCAACGACTCACTGACGTGAAGAGTGACTTCTATGCCCTGGGGAGGATGCCGCATGTCATTGGCTCCATTGATGGGACACATGTGGCTTTGGTACCACCACAGGCCCAGGAGCAGGCCTACCGTAACCGCAAGCACTACCACTCGGTCAATGCACTGGTGGTGTGTCTTGCAGATATGACCATCTCACACGTGTGTGCCCGTTTCCCTGGTTCAGCACACGATGCCTTTGTGATGAGGAGTAGTCGCATCCCCAGGATGATGGCACAGATGCAGAACCAGCGTGCCTGGCTTGTCGGTGTGTACTGACTTTGTGCCATTGTGTGTGATCTGATCTGTAGTATTCCGCCCACTTTTCCAAGTCAGCTAATGTGCACTTGTCTGTCCGTAGGTGACTCGGGATACCCCAACATGCCGTGGTTGCTGACACCCCTCAGGAACCCTGTGACACCAGCCCAGATGCGCTACAATGAGGCACATGGTCGGACCAGGAAAGTGATTGAGCGGACATTTGGTCTCCTGAAGAGCCGCTTCCGCTGCCTCGACAAGACAGGAGGGTCCCTCCCATATGCCCCAGCGAAGGTGTGCAAGATTATCATCGTCTGCTGCATGCTCCACAACCTGGCAGTGCGGAAGGAGTTGCCTCTCATCCAGGATGACAATGACCAACATCCGCCACCTGTGGAGGATCCTGGCCTGGACCACGATGCCAGTGATGATGATGATGATGGTGATGTCCGCACACAGCTCATCACCAACTTCTTTAGCTGAATGTGAGTATCCTGAGGTGTCATGTCAATGATGTGAGTTGGCATGATATGTGTAGGTGGTGCTCTGGTGCTGTTGGAGTGTGTCCATGGGCTACTTGACTGGATGTGTGTAGCGATGTGTGCTTACAGGTGGTCTGTACTCCCCAACAGTGTTGACATGCTAACTTGGTTCTGGGTGGGTATCTTGTAACATGTATTGTATGTATGTATTTAAGCTTATATAGCACTCAGCTACCCCCAACGGGGGTGTCCCGGCGCTTGCAGATACAGTGGGGGGTGAAGGCAAGTTAAAGTTGTCGAGTCCTAGTTTGCTAAAGGAGACTGAAAAGCCAAGTCTTCAAATCCTTCCGGAAGATTGGTTCCGACTTGGCTTTTCTAATATGATCAGGCATGGAGTTCCACAAGGTCGCGGTTTTGACAGAAAAGGACCGTCCTCCTATTCTGGACTTAGAAAAACGGGGGATGACAAGGCACTCAAGATGATTAGATCGTAGAGTCCTGGACTGATGGTATTTGCGAACTCTCTTCTTTAGATATTGCGGGCCAATATCATTAAGTGCTCTGTATGCAAGAGTAAGTGCCTTAAATTCAGTTCTTCTCTTGACAGGCAGCCAGTGGAGACTACGCAAATGAGGGGATATATGATGTCTTAGTGGGATGTTCCTAATAAGCCTGGCTGCTGCATTCTGCACAGTTTGCAATTTCCTGAGCAGGTTTGCTGGCAGCCCGATGTACAGACTATTTGCATAGTCAAGCTGTGATGTAATCACCGCATGGACTATTGTTTTCCTACAGTCCATTGGTAGGAAGTAGAGGAATCTCCGAAGGGCCTTCATTTTCCAAAAGCAGGACGAGGAAACATGGGCTATCTGAGTCTTACATGACAGGGAAGTATCTAGTTTGAACCCCAGATTCCTCGCAGACGAGACTGGAAGAGGAGGGGGGTTGAGTTCTGCGGGCCACCAGAAATCTGATAATGGAGGTGAGGGCTGGTTGAAAAATAGCACCTCCGTTTTTTCTGTGTTCAGCTTTAGGCAGTTAGTTGTCATCCAAGCTGAGATGTCCATGAGACACTGCCTAAAGTTTGAAAAACCGGCCTCAGAGCAATCTTGGAAAGAAAACACGAGTTGCGTGTCATCAGCATATGAAATAACATCAACCCCGCGTTGCTTTACCAGAGGGGCCAGGGGAGCGAGGTAGACATTAAAAAGGGTCGGGCTAAGGGCTGAACCCTGAGGCACTCCACAGATCACAGGGCGAGAATTCGAAGTGTAAGGATGCAACCGAATTTTCTGGGAGCGGCCTTCTAGGAAGGAACAAAACCAAGCTAAAGTAGTCCCCGTCACTCCCAACTGTTGAAGCCTGTCTAAGAGGATCTTATGAGACACTGTGTCAAATGCTGCTGACAGATCCAACAGCACCAGCATTGCACAGTTCCCATTATCCATTGTCTCCCGGACAGTTTCTGCTACTTCAAGTAGTGCTGTCTCCGTGCTGTAACCTGCTCTAAATCCCGACTGGGTGTCGTGAAGCAGTTTATTTGATTCAAGAAATGTGGACAATTGTTTTTGCACTTCTTTTTCGAGAATCTTAGCAGGTACTGGCAAAAGGGAGATGGGTCTAAAGTTTTTCAATATTGTAGGGTCTGCATTCTCCTTTTTGAGGATTGGTTGAACAATAGCGATTTTCCAGTGCATGAGTTTTGCTGTTCTGTCCTGTTATCCATTGCTTTTGACTGTGTGTCATTTCTGTCCTTCACAGGGTACTTTCAGATTCGTTTGGTCAACTGTGTCCACCGACGACGTCATTGTACTTCCAGGGTGGTAGCTGTTGTGTCCCTACAGGTGATGTGCGCCACACCCATGGACTTCCTTCCTTCTACAGTTGTTGACTGTGTGCCCGCTGCCAGGTGGGATTACCTTGCATCTGTAGTGGTTACGACATGTTGCAACTGTGTAATAAACCTGTGCTTCACTTTGTGATGTGCGTTGTCTGTGGTCACACATTTGACTGCCATTTGCTTACTGCACCTGTGGGCTACTTGACTACAACTGGGAATAGGTGTGGTGTCTGTGCATTGCACCGTCTTTCCTGGCAACATCAGTGTAGGCAATGAGTCAGATGGCCTAGGTGTGTATGTGTTGTGTAGCCCTGGTGGTGTGTCTCCCTCATATGTGTCACGTTGCCATTACTCACATGCCTGTGTTGTACTTGCTGTTGCAGTTCGCATACACAGTGTAATTTTGCAGTTCATCATCCCCATGACAGCACCCACGTTGGAATCACAACAGAGGCAAGTATGGTGTATTAGTGTGTTTATTGTGATACATTTGTGTGAATAGTGCATAGGATGGTTAGTGCTGTACATTTATATTGCAATCAGAAGTTCCTAGATGAATTGAAAGTCCTGGTAGACAAAATCCCCAGTATCGGGGCCACAGTTGTCTGAGACATTGGTCCAACTTGTACTCCCCATGTCATGTGTGGGAGTTGTGTTGCTGTCAACAGGGTGAACAGTTTGCGCACAAAGGTGAACATCCAGAACAGGTTCAGGCTTCCTGGGGGTTGCACTTGCCCATCGGCCTCTCACTTGCCCCTCCTCGGACGACCCCTCTTCTTTGGGGGGCCCCTCAAGTACAGGCTGCTGCGGTGCAGGGGACTCTCCGCCAGAGTCATCCTCCCTCCCTGTGGCAGTTGCAGTTGTTTCAGCACCAGATGTTGTTGGCACACAGGGAGGTGTAGACTGGTTGCTGTTCATCTGGCGGAGGCATTGTAATATGTCCCTATGCACCGCCGTCATCTCTTGCAGTGTGTCCCACTTGGACTCCACGCGGGACATGTGTGAGTCCAAGCGGGCATGGTGGGCAGCCTGCTGCTGTTTCATGTCCCTGAGGAGCCCCACTACCTGGCTGAGATCTCCGGTGCTGGACTGGTACGCATCGGCTATGCGTGCCAGTTGTGGGTCATCATGCACACCAGACACCTCTGCAAGCAGCGACCTCTGTCTCCCACCCCTCCCACCACCCCTGCCGACATGTGCAGTGCGTGCAGTGGCACGCACAGATGACCCTGGTCCCCCTTGGGGGTTGGTGGTGGTGGTGGTGGTGTCCATGGCCCCACGTTGGTCCAGGGTCCCTGTGCTGGTGGTGCTCCTTGTTCTGTCCATGTCGGCAGGGATGGTATTTGTGGTGACAGTCGTTGGAGGGGTGGGTGCAGGGGGTGCAGCTGGTGGTCCTGCTGGTGCTGCAGCTGGTGGTCCTGCTGGTGCTGCATGTTGACTTGCACCGGAGGTGCCAGGTTGGTCTTCTTCATCCGAGGAGGGCAGAGGCTGTTCGACACCAGTGAGCTCCGTAAACTCTTGAGCCTGGGACTGGGACTCCTCAGCGTCTGCTGCTGTGTCCCCATCATCACCTGTTTTTGGGAGACACACACAATGTATGTTATGTTTCTGCAGGCATCAATGGTTGACACAGCTGACAGTTGTGACTGTGCCTCTGGGTGCGGGCCTGTACATTGCATTGTCCTAAGTTGTCACAGTCAGGGGTTGATATTGGTGTAGCACATTGTCCTGCATTATTTGGGCATTTCTATGTATTTGTTGGGGTGTGAACATGGTCTGCATTGGTTGTATTTTGTTGACAGCCGGCTCTCCTTCCCACCCAGCCAGTCAGTTATCCCACCATGGACTGTGCTTGCATTGCAGGGAGTGAAAGTTGTCTTTCAAGATGTCAGTCAGTGGTGTCCTGCTGTTGGTTGTTGCACAGTTGCCAGCGGGGCCTTGTGCTCCCCACAGCAGTTGCCAGTGTCAGCCATCTTGTCAGTTGTTTTCCACTCCCTGTGATGTGAGCATGGTTCAGGGTGGTGTTGATGGGACAGTTGTGGGGGTGAGCTATGTCTGTGACTATGACTCCCATCATGCTATTGCCTCCACCCCACTTCCCAGCATTCCCATACTTACTTGCTTTTGTGGGGAGTTCAGTGTGTGTGGGTGTGAGAGCAATGGCAAGATGGCTGACAGTGGTGTCCTGCTGTTGGTTGGTGTGCAGTTCCCAGCATGCCCTTGTGCTACCCACGACACAGCACCAGTGTCAGACATCTTTGATGGGCCTTTCCACTCTCTGTGGGATGTGCATGCGTGAGTGTGAGCTTGCTGGGCCATGTGGTGGGGGATGTTGAGCTGTCACTACGACTCCCATCATGCTATTGCCTCCACCCCCCTTCCCAGCATGCCCATCCTTCCTTCCTTTTGACTCTGCTTCCCTGTGGGGTGGGCTGCCTGTGCTGACAGGATGGCTGGGAGTGTTGTCCTGGCAGTTGTTTGGCTAAAAGTCCCAAGAGTGTCCCTGTGCTTCACACAACATAACCCAGGGTGGTGGTTCTTTGTGGGATCTTGAGTTAGGATGTGAGGCATTGCATTCTCCCAGGTGGGTTATGTGGAGTTTGTGTTGAGGGGGTGTGTGAGGGGAGGTGCTTGTGACTATGGTCAGTGCTGCAAGTCCTCCTTCCCACCCAGCCAGATATCCCACCATGGAACGTGCTTGCATTGCAGGGAGTGGAAGTTGTCTTTCAGGATGTCAGTCAGTGGTGTCCTGCGGTTGGTTGTTGCACAGTTGCCAGCAGGGCCTTGTGCTCCCCACAGCAGTAGCCAGTGTCAGCCATCTTGTGAGTCCTTTTCCACTCCCTGTGATGTGAGCATGGTTGTGAGTGGTGTTGATGGGCCAGTTGTGAGGCTGAGCAATATCTGTGCCTACTACTCCCATCATGCTATTGCCTCCACCCCCCTTCCCAGCATGCCCATCCTTCCTTCCTTTTGACTCTGCTTCCCTGTGGGGTGGGCTGCCTGTGCTGACAGGATGGCTGGGAGTGTTGTCCTGGCAGTTGTTTGGCTAAAAGTCCCAAGAGTGTCCCTGTGCTTCACACAACATAACCCAGGGTGGTGGTTCTTTGTGGGATCTTGAGTTAGGATGTGAGGCATTGCATTCTCCCAGGTGGGTTATGTGGAGTTTGTGTTGAGGGTGTGTGTGAGGGGAGGTGCTTGTGACTATGGTCAGTGCTGCAAGTCCTCCTTCCCACCCAGCCAGATATCCCACCATGGAACGTGTTTGCATTGCAGGGAGTGGAAGTTGTCTTTCAGGATGTCAGTCAGTGGTGTCCTGCTGTTGGTTGTTGCACAGTTGCCAGCGGGGCCTTGTGCTCCCCACAGCAGTTGCCAGTGTCAGCCATCTTGTCAGTTGTTTTCCACTCCCTGTGATGTGAGCATGGTTCTGGGTGGTGTTGATGGGACAGTTGTGGGGGTGAGCAATATCTGTGACTACGACTCCCATGATGCTATTGGCTACACTGACTTGCCCAGCATACACAGAATTCCTTTCTTTCAGTGGTCTTCACTGTGTGTTGGTGTTGTAGTGGTGGCTACATGTCTGGATGTGTTTGTTAGTTATATTTGTGCCACTGCCTAGCTGTAGTTGTAGTTGTGTTTGTACATGTGATGACACGGTTAAATGTAACTTTGAGATAGCATGTGTTGTGTTTATCTGACTGACATAAACATTTTGGGATGATTCTGTTCTGGTTGCTGTGTAATTGCTAAGAGTGCATGGTTTGACTCTCCCCTTGACAGTGATGTGTGTGTGTATTGTGGCAGAATATTGTGTACATTTGTTGTGTACTCACCAGGCTCTGGGATGTTTTCTAGTCCATAGATGCTCACTGGCGGAAGGTTGGCCCGCACCTTCTCCTCCCAGGGCCTGAGGTATACTGGCTTGGCAGGAGGGCCACTGCCGGTGTATTGGCTCAGGAGGTAGTCCTTCTTCAGCAGCTCCCGTACCCTCCTGCGCACGTCATACCACCTGTTCTGGATGTCAGTCTTTGTGCGCAGACATGGTGATTGTGCGTTCACCCTGTTGATGATCCTCTCCCACATCTTTGTTTTCTGGGAGATGGGTGTCTGTTGGACCAGTGCGCCAAACAGCTGTGGCTCTACCCTGAGGATCTCGTCTACCAGGACTTCCAATTCACAATCTAGGAACTTGTGATTCTTCTTTGGGGGCATGGTGATGGGTGGTGATGGTGAGTAATGTGTGTGTTGGTGTGCAGGTGAAGGTGTGTGAGTGTGTGTTTTGCTGGGTGTATGTGAGGTAGCTATTTGTTGGTGTGCTGATGGTGTGTGGCTTGTGTGAGGGATGAGCTGTGGGTGTGTGGTTGCTGTCTGTTGAGTGCTGGCAGGTGAATAGCATTTGCAAAGGATCATGGTTGGGATTTGTGTCCTTTATATGGGTGGAGTTGTGGGTGTGTCTTTGTTCTCTGTCCCCACCCCCCCCAGTATTTATTGGCTTTGTAATTGCTTGTTTGGCCTTTTTTTGTGTATTTTCCCTTAGTACTTTCTGTGCATGTTGGAAACGTTCTTGTGACCGAGATTGGGTCCCTGCAGTTGTCTCGTACGGTCTTCTCCGTTTCGTTCACGCTGTGTTTGTGCAGTTTTCTATGCTGCATACGCGTCGGTCGCGGTGTTTTGTGTTACTTCGGCTCGCAGTTTTGTATGCGTGTCGGTCGTACGGCTTGTCCTCCGTACGACTCGGTCGTGGTTTTCGCGCCTTGCATCGTACTTTGCGGTTTGGAGTTCGCGGGTACGTTTCGGTCGGATTTGTTCCGGGTGCGTGTCGGTCGGTTCGATTCGCGTGTTTTTCCGGCCGGATTGCTGTTTTCCGTGCGGCTCGGTCGTTCGGCTTGGGTTCAGTACGTGTCGGTCGGATTTTGCATGCTTTGCATCGTACTTGGCGTGTCGGGCGCCACAGGTACGTTTCGGTCGGAATTAATTCCGGCTCCGAGTCGGTCGGTGCTTTTTCCGGCCCGAATCGGAATCGACCCCTCTGTGTGGGTCTGACTCCTCACACACATTGGGTTGGCTTTCGCGTGTGTCTTTTTCAAAACAAAGCCTGCAAATGGCTAAAGGTGGGTGCATGTCCCACCTCTTTTGAAAGGTTCACTCCCACGGTGTTTTGCCGCGGGAGCAAGCAGCGGCGCGCAGGGCGGCAGTTGCAGTGCCTCCTTGTCTCCCCTGCACCACTCACCCTTGTCTCCCTGTGCCCCCACTGCTTGTTTTATTAGCTAGTTTCCCCCTGTGAGCGCTGACTTTGTGTAATTACAACTGTTGCAGCAGCTGCTTGTTTGTTTGGTTGAGGATGGGGTGGAGTTTTCTGACATTTTTTCCTGGTGTTGCTAACGTTACGGCTTTTAATGAAGGCTTCAAAAGTCGGACAAGTTTGTGAGACATAACCAAACGTAAGTGCTCGCAGAAAATGATTTTCAGGGCTGTCCGTGCCAGATTTAAACACGACAATTTGTTATGAAATTCATAATTCCAAGGTTTAGGATTCAGACTTCTGAGGTTGTTTTTAAATGACAACCTTTCTTCCGCGATACTACAAATAGGTGCTTGTTTATTTTACTTTCAGGAGTGCATGTTTTCTTGACTTCTCTCCCTCTCCCGGAGTACTCCTTTGTGGGAAGTGCGAAATGTGTTTACTGGTACAGTTCCTATTGGCCTCCTCCATGTCTAGTGGTGAGCATTGCTTAATGCTCTTGGTGTATGCCACGATAGCTACCTCTGTCCCTTTCAGTGCGAGAGCTCACAGGCACCTGGAGGAGCAATGAGAAGAGCTTCTGCGCCACGGACATGAGGCGCAACCCCGGAGCGGCAAGGTCTCTCTTCCCTGCTTTTTACTGCACGTTCAGACACAGTGCACGTTCGCCCCTCAGCTCTTTTCAGCATTTTCGCATTGGTAATGTCAAGATTATAAAACAAGCAGTTGCAATGCAATAGGTCTCGCATTTACACCAGTTTGAGCTATTGACATTGTAGATGACAATGCCTTTTATTTTTGTTTTCGTTTTTAAAACATAAATAAAAGGCATTGTCATTTACAATGCCAATAGCTTAAACTCTCGTATACCGAACAGTAGGTATTCTATATATCTGAAGTGATAGTGATCTCACACCTATATCTGCAGTGATGGTGATTTCACACCTATATCTGCAGTGATAGTGATCTCACACCTATATCTGTAGTGATAGTAATCTCACACCTATATCTGTAGTGATAGTGATCTCACACCTATATATCTGCAGTGATAGTGATTTCACACCTATATCTGCAGTGATAGTGATCTCACACCTATATCTGAAGTGATGGTGATCTCACATCTATATCTGCAGTGATAGTGATCTCACACCTATATCTGAAGTAATGATGACCTCACACCTATATCTGCACTGATGGTGATCTCACATCTATATCTGCAGTGATAGTAATCTCACACCTATATCTGCAGTAATATTGATCTCACACCTATATCTGCAGTGATGGTGATCTCACACCTATATCTGCAGTGATAGTGATCTCACACCTATATCTGCAGTAATATTGATCTCACACCTATATCTGCAGTGATGGTGATCTCACCTATATTTGCAGTGATAGTGATCTCACACCTATATCTGAAGTAATATCTGCAGTGATAGTGATCTCACACCTATATCTGCAGTGATAGTGATCTCACACCAATATCTGCAGTGATGGTGATCTCACACCTATACCTGCAGTGATGGTGATCTCACCTATATCTGCAGTGATAGTGATCTCACACCTATATCTGAAGTAATATCTGCAGTGATCGTGATTTCACACCTATATCTGAAGAAATGGGGATCTCACACCTATATCTGAAGTAATGGGGATCTCACACCTATATCTGCAGTGATAGTGATCTCACACCTATATCTGAAGTAATGGTGATCTCACACCTATATCTGCAGTGATGGTGATCTCACACCTATATCTGCAGTGATGGTGATCTCACACCAATATCTGCAGTGATGGTGATCTCACACCTATATCTGTAGTGATGGTGATCTCACACCTATATCTGCAGTGATGGTGATCTCAGACCTATATCTGAAGTAATATCTCAGACCTATATCTGAAGTAATATCTGCAGTGATAGTGATCTCACACCTATATCTGCAGTGATGTTGATCTCACACCTATATCTGCAGTGATGGTGATCTCACACCTATATCTGCAGTGATGTTGATCTCACACCTATATCTGCAGTGATGTTGATCTCACACCTATATCTGCAGTGATGGTGATCTCACACCTATATCTGCAGTGATAGTGATCTCACACCTATATCTGCAGTGATAATGATCTCACACCAATATCTGCAGTGATAATGATCTCACACCAATATCTGCAGTGATAGTGATCTCACACCTATATCTGAAGTAATGGTGATCTCACACCTATATCTGCAGTAATAGTGATCTCACACCTATATCTGTAGTGATAGTGATCTCACACCTATATCTGAAGTAATGGTGATCTCACACCTATAGCTGCAGTTATAGTGATCTCACACCTATATCTGCAGAGATGGTGATCTCACACCTATATCTGCAGTGATGGTGATCTCACACCTATATCTGCAGTGATGGCGATCTCACACCTATATCTGCAGTGATAGTGATCTCACACCTATATCTGAAGTAATGGTGATCTCACACCTATATCTGCAGTGATAGTGATCTCACACCTATATCTGCAGTGATGGTGATCTCACACCTATATCTGAAGTGATGGTGATCTCACATCTATATCTGCAGTGATAGTGATCTCACACCTATATCTGAAGTAATGGTGATCTCACACCTATATCTGCACTGATGGTGATCTAAAATCTATATCTGCAGTGATAGTAATCTCACACCTATATCTGCAGTAATATTGATCTCACACCTATATCTGCAGTGATGGTGATCTCACACCTATATCTGCAGTGATAGTGATCTCACACCTATATCTGCAGTAATATTGATTTCACACCTATATCTGCAGTGATGGTGATCTCACCTATATCTGCAGTGATAGTGATCTCACACCTAAATCTGCAGTGATAGTGATCTCACACCTATATCTGCAGTGATACTGATCTCACACCAATATCTGCAGTGATGGTGATCTCACACCTATATCTGCAGTGATGGTGATCTCACCTATATCTGCAGTGATAGTGATCTCACACCTATATCTGAAGTAATATCTGCAGTGATCGTGATCTCACACCTAAATCTGAAGTAATGGGGATCTCACACCTATATCTGAAGTAATGGGGATCTCACACCTATATCTGCAGTGATGGTGATCTCACCCCTATATCTGCAGTGATGGTGATCTCACACCAATATCTGCAGTGATGGTGATCTCACACCTATATCTGCAGTGATGGTGATCTCACACCTATATCTGCAGTGATAGTGATCTCACACCTATATCTGAAGTAATATCTGCAGTGTTAGTGATCTCACACCTATATCTGCAGTGATAGTGATCTCACACCAATATCTGCAGTGATGGTGATCTCACACCTATATCTGCAGTGATGGTGATCTCACACCAATATCTGCAGTGATAGTGATCTCACACCTATATCAGTAGTGATAGTAATCTCACACCTATATCTGTAGTGATAGTGATCTCACACCTATATATCTGCAGTGATAGTGATTTCACACCTATATCTGCAGTGATAGTGATCTCACACCTATATCTGAAGTGATGGTGATCTCACATCTATATCTGCAGTGATAGTGATCTCACACCTATATCTGAAGTAATGGTGACCTCACACCTATATCTGCACTGATGGTGATCTCACATCTATATCTGCAGTGATAGTAATCTCACACCTATATCTGCAGTAATATTGATCTCACACCTATATCTGCAGTGATGGTGATCTCACACCTATATCTGCAGTGATAGTGATCTCACACCTATATCTGCAGTAATATTGATCTCACACCTATATCTGCAGTGATGGTGATCTCACCTATATTTGCAGTGATAGTGATCTCACACCTATATCTGAAGTAATATCTGCAGTGATAGTGATCTCACACCTATATCTGCAGTGATACTGATCTCACACCAATATCTGCAGTGATGGTGATCTCACACCTATACCTGCAGTGATGGTGATCTCACCTATATCTGCAGTGATAGTGATCTCACACCTATATCTGAAGTAATATCTGCAGTGATCGTGATTTCACACCTATATCTGAAGAAATGGGGATCTCACACCTATATCTGAAGTAATGGTGATCTCACACCTATATCTGCAGTGATGGTGATCTCACACCTATATCTGCAGTGATGGTGATCTCACACCAATATCTGCAGTGATGGTGATCTCACACCTATATCTGTAGTGATGGTGATCTCACACCTATATCTGCAGTGATAGTGATCTCACACCTATATCTGAAGTAATATCTGCAGTGTTAGTGATCTCACACCTATATCTGCAGATATTACTTCAGATATAGTGTGAATCCTGCTTCACTACAGAATATAGATGAGATTTCCATTGTGAGATATTACTGCAGATATAGGTGTGAATCATCACTACTGAATATAGGTGTGAGATCCTGTCACTGTGGATGTGCAGATATAGATTGGATTACCCACTGCAGATATAGGTGTTAGTGCAATCACTTCAGATATAGGTGTGGATCCACTATCACTGCAGATATAGATGAGATCACCATCACTGCAGGTATAGTGCAGAATCACATCACTATTGGACACTAATCTGCAGATATAGGTGTGGATCTATCACTGCAGATATTACTTCAGATATAGGTGTGAGATCCTGCTAAGTATTAGGTGAATCCTCAGATATAGGTGTGAAGATCAAATATTACTGCAGATATAGATTATGCTCGTGCTAGGTGTGAAGTCCTGCAGATATAGATGTGAATCAATATTACTGCAGATATAGGTGTGAATACCAACTCACTGCAGATATAGATGTGGATACCATCAGTCTATAGGTGTCTTCCGTACTTCAGATACCTAGATATTAGTCACCAATACACTGCAGATATAGATGAAGTATCCATGCAAGATGTGTAGATAATCATATCACTGCAGATATACTAGATGTGAGATCACTACAGACATGATGTGAATATATCGCGATATAGATGTGAATCATATCACTGCAGATATTGAGTGTGAGATCACCATCTACTGAATACAGATATTGAATCACCATCCTCTGATGACAGTGTGGGCACTATCACTGCAGTGAATCATAGCTGCAGATGAGTGTGAATCATAACAGATACTGGAGTGTGAGATCACCATCTGCTCTGGGCAAATAGGTATTAGTCCTCATCACTGCAGATGTGGTGATACTGCAGGCATGAGTGAGATCCACCATCACTGCAGATATAGGTGTGAGATCCCCGACCCCACTTCAGATATGGAATGTGGATCAGTTAAGGTGTGAATCACGATCACTACTTCAGATATAGGTGTGAATCTGTCACTACACATAATTGAATCACCATCACTGCAGATATAGGTGTGAGATCACCATGCAGATATCGGAGAATCAATATCACTGCATATCACTACAGATTTAGGTGTGAGATCCACTATCACTGCAGATATAGGTGAAATCCACCATCACTGCAGATATAGGTGTGAAATCCACTGCAGATATAGATGAATCTAATGCAGATAAGATGTGAATCACCATCACTGCAATTCTAGGTGTGAGATCAATATTACTGCAGATATAGGTGGATTACTATAAAATTTTAGATGCAGTGCGATTATAGGTGTGGATCACCATTACTTCAGACTATAGGTGTGGATCACTGTCACTGCAGTTGCTAGTGTGGTCACTATCACTTCAGATGCCAAATTATGAATACCATCACTGCAGTCACTAGATAATCACTGCAGATATAGGTGTGAGATCCTGTGGCCAATGTAGTCCTGCCTGCAGATATAGGTAATCCTCAGACTATGATGATCACCATCACTGCAGACCAACAAGTGTGAATCACCATCTCTGCAGATATAGTGTGAGATCACTACAGCTACAGCTATAGGTCATGAGATCCACCAGCCACTTCAGATATAGAGTGTGAGATCACTATCACTACAGATAGATGTGAGATCACTGCAGATATTAGATGTGAATCACCATTACTTCAGATATAGGTATTAGTCACTAATACTACTGAATGTGAGTATTAGTCGATATCACCTGCAGATCATTATCACTGCAGATGAGTGTGAATCATATCACTGATGAATCCACCATCACTGCAGATTCTGGAAGGATATCACTGCAGATATTGAATCCTGCAGATGACAGACTCACCATCACTGCAGCTATAGGTGTGAGATCACATCACTACTATGATGTGAATCATCTGCAGTGTCACTTCAGATATAGGTCTGAATATTAAAACTCCAGATATAGGTGTGAAATCCTCTATCACTATATAGAGTGAGATCCCATCACTACAGATATAGGTGTGAATGCCATCACTGCAGATGTGAGTGAAATCACCATCACTACAGACATGTGAATCACCATCACTGCAGATATAGGTGTTGAGATCCTTCAGATATAAGTGTGAGATCACTATCACTGCAGATATAGGTGGATCCCAATATAGATGAGATCCCATTCCATATAAGATACTCGTGTGGATCACGTCCCTGCCTTCCTATCACTGCAGATTGAATCACACCATGTGTGAATCACCATCACTACTGAATGTGATATATCACTGCAGATATAGGTGTGGGTCCTATCACTGCAGGTGTCACTCAGATGTGTCATAATGCTGCAATATAGGTGAGATCACCATCACTGCAGATTCTCAGATGTGAGATATGTACAGATAGGTGTGGATCACTATCACTTGCAGATATAGGTGGATACCATCACTGCAGATATAAAATTATTGAGATCAATATTACTGCAGATATAGGTGTGAGATTACTATCACTGCAGACATCTAGATGTGGGTCACCATCGGGTCATCGTAGGTGGATGAATCATATCACTGCAGATATAGATGTAGTCACCATCACTGGATCACTATCTGCAGATATAGGTAATCCTGCAGATATACAGGTGTGGATCATATCACTAAGGTATGAGACACTACAGGTGGATGCAGATATAGGTGTGAAATCACCATCACTGCAGATATAGGTGTGGATCACTATCACTTCAGATATATACCTACTATTCGGTATCTGGCAAATATTGGCATTGTAAATGACAATGCCTTTTATTTATGTTTTAAAAACGAAAACAAAATAAAGGCATTGTCATCTACAATGTCAATAGCCCAAACTGGTGTAAATGCGAGACCTAATACATTGCAACTGCTTGTTTTATAATCTTGACATTACCAATGCGAAAGGCGGGGGCGAAACGTACTGAAAATCTGGGCGTGCAGTAAAAAAAGCAGGGAAGAGTGTCATGGCAAATGCTCTCTGCTCCCTCCAGGTACAATGGCCATAACACAGAGACAGGTAGCTATACGCCCACACCAAGAGCATTAAGCAATATAGGTATGGAGAACTAAAGTGGAGGAAGAGAATCAAATATGCAAAAGAAATAAAATAAATAACCTATATTTATGTATCGCGGAAGAAGATTGTCATTTAAAACAACCTCAGAATCTAGTCCTAAAACCTTGGGTCGATGTTTAAATACAACATAGAAATCATTTCTCTTGACACTGCGATTTGGTTATGTCTCACAAACTAATCTGAAGCAACCTCATTAAAAGCACGTAGCATTAGCAACACCAGAAAAAAAACAACCAAACAAACAGGCAGCTTTCTGCAACAGTGCACAATTACGCAAGTCAAAACTAGCTAATAAAACAAAGCTGGGGAGACACAGGGACAAAGGAAGTGTGCAGAAATACCGCCCTGCCTTTTCCTCTCTCCAGCGACATATAGTCAAGGTGGGATACACCCTGCAGGCACCAGACAGACACGCGAAAACCAACAATGATGTGGCTACAAGGAGGGTCGGTCGGGCGAGATCAAGGCCGTTTGAGACCGGCCAGCGTACCCTGTGAAACAAAAAAACAAGGCATGAATCCGACCCGACCTACTGAACCCAAGCGGAGGCCGAAAACCTTTAATCCGGCAGACCAGCCTGGCCAACACGACAGTATACCTCTATCCCGTGCTGCATACCGAAAACTCCAAACATAAATGCAAACATGGACAAGCAACGCATACAAACTGCGGCAAAGTAACACATGTAATGAAAACTCTGCTTTACAAGCGATGAGCAAAGAAGATATACAATCTCGATCTGGCGATGTATGCACAAATACTAAGGAAATACACAAAAAAGACCGTACAAAGCCAACATCGGGGAAACACACCTATCACTTATAGGGCCTGGAATCCCAACCATGTCCTTGCAATCTCACACTGCCAGCACTCAACAGGCAACAACCACACACCCACTAGCTCATCCCTCACACAAGCCACACACCACATCAACACACACAACAAATCATACCTCACATACACCCAGCCAAAACACACACTCACACACCTTCTACACGCACACACTGCAGCCACAAATCACGCACCCATCACCATGCCTAAGAAAGAATCACAAGTTCCTAGACCCAGTAGTGAGAGTCCTGGTAAACAAGATCCTCAGAGCCAGACCCAGCAGCATTTGGCAACAGACTGTACCCATCGCCCAGAAGATAGATGAGGAAAGGAGATCAACAGAATTGGAACTTTACAATCACCATAATCTGCGCACAAAGACTGCATCAAAGGCAGAATATCAAATACCGAAAACTGAAAGAATACAGGCCAATACACCGACAGTAACCCTCTACCAAGCAACTACCTCAGGCCTAGGCAGAAGACGAATACCAGTGAAACATGGACAGAAAATGAAATGTATGTCTGCCTGTACACACATCCTGTCAAAGAAGTAAACCATGCAACAAGACAGAAATCATCCCAAAATATTTATGTCAGTCAGATAAACACAACATGCTATCTCAAGTTGACTGTAAAATCACATGCAAACACAGCTACAGCAGGCAGTAATCACAAACTAGCAACACATCAAGCATATACCACTAGCTTACCAACACGTAACCACTGAAAAGAAGAATTCTGGCAAAATCCTATGCGCATCATGGAAGTAAAATGAATCTAGATAATGCTCACTACAACTGTCCCATCAACACCGCAGAGAACCATGCTTTCACATCACAGAAGTGGAAAACCTTTGACAAAATAGCTGACACTAACTATACTGTGGGAGACACAAGAGCCCGCTATTGCAACAACCAACAACGAGACACACATCTAGAAAGACCTTCCACTCCCTACAGCTCAGTTCCATGTGAATATGCAACAGGTGGAAGAGCTTGCAGCATGACCCATGAGTCTAGCGCACTCAACACACACACCCTCAACACAAGCTCTGGAGAATCTATCCCTGGAAGACCACTGCCCTAGGTATGTTGGCTTTTAGGGTTGCCTCTGGACGGCAAGCTTGCCAGGACAACTTTCCAGCCATCATCAGCACAGGCAGTACCCACAGAAGCAGAGGAAGGATGGGCAGCTGGAAGAAGTGGTAATAGCATGATGGGAGTGGTAGGCACAGATATGCTCACCTCAACACCACTCCTGCCATGCTCATCACAGGGAGTGGAAAGGATCCTGGAATAGCTGACACTGGCTACTGCTGTGAAACTGCCCCGGCCCCAGCTGTACAACAAAGCAGGGATTTCTGTGCCCATCCTGAGACAGCTTCCACTTCCTGCAATGCAAGCACGTGCCCATGGTGGGATAATGCAGCAGGTGGGAATACATAGTCACAAGCACCTACATCTACCCTGTACAAATACATAACTACTGGAAAATGCAATACTCACATCCCAATAAAGATCCCACAAAGAATACACCCTTACAGATACAGTATGTGAAGCACAGCTGCCAGGACAACACTCCCAGCCATCACAATCCTTTAGGCAGCAACAGAATGGAAGGAAGGATAGGCATGCTGGGAAAGGGAATGAAGACAACTCATGATGGGAAATGTGTGGCAACTCAACATCCCCACCACATGGCCAACAAACTCCACACTTGCATATGCACATCCATACAGAAAGGCCATCAAATCTATTTATGAATAGCAACAATGGATAGACCCTTTACACAGAACAGGAACTACACACCAACAACCATCTTGTATCTCACCCACACACACTGAACTCCCACAAAGCAAATAATGGATGCTGGGATGGAAGACAATAACATGATAAAGAAGTCATAGTCACAGACATACAATATCAACCGTAAGCTCACAGAGTGGAAACTGACAAGATGGCTGACACTGGCAACTGTATGAGACACAAGGCCCACGCTGGCAACCTGCAACGGGACACCACTGACAACATCTTGAAGACAACAAAACCCTGCAATGCAACACCGAGTCCATGGTGGGATAGCTGACAATGATGGAGTAATCAACAAGTAACCAATGCAGACCATGTTCACACCCCAACAAATACATCAACCCCTGACTGGAGCAACTTAGAACAATGCAATAATACAGGCCATGCTGGTCTGGCTGTCAGCTGTGTCAACCATTGATGCCTGCAGAAACATCAGGTGATGTCTTTTGGGCTGTCTAGGCTGGGACTGCGGAAGCGGATCGGTAGCCTCTCTCGGATGAAGATTAATGCCTGGTCTGCTTCAACATGCAGCTGTACCTGCACCTGTCACCATCCTGCGACATGGACAGGACAGGAGCACCACCAGCACGGAACCCCTGGACCAGCGTGGAGACCACCACCACCACCACCATGAGACCAGGGTCATCTGTGCGTGCCACTGCACGCACTGCACTGTCGGCAGAGAGGTGTGGGAGGGAGACAGAGGTCGCTGCCTGGAAAATTGTCTGTGTGCATGATGACACGCCTGCTTTCGATGCGTGCAATCAACTGCAGAGATCTCAGCCAGGCTCCAGTGGAAACCACCTGGGCAACAGCAGGCTGCCCACCATACCCGCTGGACTCACGTAACCTCAGCGTGGCAAGTGAGACACACAGAAGACCGAGCGTACATAGAGACATATTACAATGCCTCCGCCAGATGGGCAGCAACCAATCTACACTCCCCAATGTGCCAACAACATCTGATGCTGAAACAACCACCTTTCTGCAAGGAAGAGGATGATGCAAGCGGAAATTCCCCTGCACCCTCTGCTGGCACTGGGCCCCCAAGAAGAGGGTAAATCAGAGGAGACAGAGAATGAAGAGGCCGATGGTGCCCCAAGGCTTGGGCCTGTTCTGGATGTTCACCTTGTCATAAACTATTCACCTGATTGACAGCAACTCCCACATGAGCATAAATGGACCAATGGTAACTATGGCCTTCAGGCTACTGAGACTATCTACCAGAATTTGCAATATAAATATGCAATACTAACCATCTATGCACTTCTTCACACAAATAAATATGCAATAAACACACTAATACACCATACTACCTCTGGTAATGACGTGGGTGCTATCATGGGGATGAACTGCAAGTGTGTATGCGGGCTGCAGAAACTATTTTAGGCATGTGAGTAATGGCAGCGTATTACCTGAGAGACACACCGAGCTACCTTGCCTTTACACCTAGGCCATCCTGCTGTGTTGCCAGGAAAGACTTGATTACCTAGACACCTATTCCAGTTGTATCCGTAGCCTGACAGTGGCAGTCAAATGTCAGACCACGAGCAACGCATCTGAAATTAACAGGTTTATTATGTCGTAACCACTACAGTGCAGATAACAATATATACAGTCAACACTGTAGAAGATAGATTGTGAGTATCACAAGGGACAGCAACTAGATACAATGGCGTCGTCGATAGTTTACAATGAATCTGAAAGTACTGCAATGAAGGACAGAAATGACACACAGTCAAAAGTAATGTAAGAACAGCAAAACTCAGCATGTGTAATCACAAGATACAATGATGAAGACTTGGACCCATCTCCCCTTCTAGATTCGAAAAGAGGTCTAAAAACAATTGTCCATTTCTTTAGTCCAACCACGTACCCAGTCAGTTAGAGTTTAGCATACTGAAGTAGCTGTCGGTACAATGTGGATGAGGAACTGTGCAGTGCTGTGCTCCCCAGTCTGTCAGCATTTGACACAGTGTCCTCTTGGGCAGGCGATGGCAGACTGCCTTTGAACTGTTCCTTCCTGGCCGGCTCCAATTCGGTGCATCACACACTTCGAATTCTGCCAGCCCTGATGTATGGAGATGCTCAGGAGTTCAGCCTGACCCTTTATCTACCTGCATGGCAATAAAACAACGCTGTGAGTTGTGTATGCTGATGACACGCAACTCATTTTCTTTCAGATTATCTGTACAGGCAGTAATCTCATGTTTATCTCAGCTTGGATGACAACTAACTACCTAAATGAACAGAAAGGTGCTGGCCTCAACCAGCCCTCACCTCCGATATCAGATTTCTGTGTATCAGTGCTGGCATCCTGGGTTGCTTAGATACTTCCTGTCATGGAACTCAGATAGCCCATGTCCTGCACACGAAAATAGTACTAGAGATTCCTCTGCTACCAATGGACTGTAGGAAAACAATAGTCCATGCGTGATATCACAGCTTATGCAAATAATCTATACATCGAGCTGCCAGCAAACCTGCTCAGAAAATTGCAAGCAATGCAGACTCCGCAGCCAGGCATTATCTGCCCCAAACATCATCATATCTAGACAACGTAGTACTGGCTGCTGTCAGAAGAGACTGGGCCCAAGAGCACACAGAGCACTTAATGTGTGTACAATATCTAAAAGAGAGAGTTCGCAAATCAGTCAGAACTCTGCGATCTGTACCTTGTCATCCCCCGTTTTCTAAGTCCAAGGCGGTCACTTCTGTCAAGGCAACGACCTTGTGGGCTCCATGCTGATGAAGCCAGAGTCGGGTCCGGAAAAATTTGAAGACTTAACTTTTCAGTCTCACTGCCTTCACCCACTGCTGCAAGCGCCAGGTAGGCAATAGTGCTATACTAAGCAAATACATACATACAATACATGTTACAAAGATACATGTCCAACTGAGATTACAGATAACAAACACATCGCCACACAGCTCTCAGAAACAACCCCATGGACACTCCCCACCCAGGCTACTACACATATCATGCCAACTCCACATCATTGACATGACACCTCAGATATACACATTCAGCAAGAAAGTGAGTGATGAAATGCCTTATCACCATCATCATCATCATCCTGTATCATTGTTAGGGTAATTGAGATGTGTCATTTAATCCTGAATGAGCAACTCCTCCGCACTGCCAGGTAATGAGCATGCAGCAGGTGATGATAATGCTACACTACAGACACAGTGAGACCTCCTGTCTTCGGGCAGCAACCTCAGGGGCAAATGTCCTCCTGTCATGTGCCTGTTGTAAACGCATCTATCACAGGGTTCCTGAGTAATCCTTTAACTAATATGTTAGTCTGAACAGACAGATGCGATGCTGACTGGAAAGTGGGCAGATACCAGATCAGATCACACAATGGCCTAGAAATCGAGCACATTTTTTCATCAGGCATGATTTATTACCATCATCCTGGGATATCATTTACTCCTCATCACAAAGGCATCATTGTGCTGAAACAGACATATGCATGCTGCAAGACACACCACCAGTGATACGGCTAGGCCTCTGGAGCCTGTGGTGGCTCTGCATGTGTCCCATCAATGGGCAATGACATGCGGCATCACATCCCAGCGTCAGTGAACATTACAGAAGGCTCATACCCGATTTAGTATAGCAATTGCCTCAATAAATGACACGGCTGGAATACATGGTCTGTGACATCCCACTCAGCAATGTTGAAGACACGGTGTGCATGTAGAATATAAATACGGAAGTCAGAAAATGCGGCAGCCAACTGCAAATGGGGCCACTGCCAAAATCCTCAATCCCATACCTGGTGGCCTGCATCGGATGCTATTTTCCACCATCATTACTAGATACAAGATGATGGGCAGCATGCAGAAAGGAAAAGCTATTTCAGTCACCCCATATAGGCGGCAGATACATAATATCACATCATACAATATTATGAGGCACAATATGAATGTGCAGTTCCTGGGATATGAAACATACATAGCCAACAATCATCCTGACAAATGTACATCATCAGGTTAACCCATTGGGTATATCATGAATATGTCTAATTCCCATCTGTATATCACAATCACCCACAATGACATGTGAGGACAGATGTACCCCCAGACATCACAACTCAACATTTAGGTATATTCCCAGGGACCTACTTATTACCACATGGACACTGGCATTACATGGGTATCATGTATACACACCACAGCAAAGCCATGACAGATAGTGGTTCCACTTGCCTCTGCAGGGTTTTCGTGTGACACACACACACTTTACATCAAGTCCATGCACACAAGCGTGGGATGTGGAGACTGTCTCTAATGCACATGAAAATCAGACATTATGCCATAGATTGTGGAGACAATTTTCTGCTAGATTACAATATACGTCCCATGGGACTCACGGAATAATGACATGACACTCCACCACCACTGAAATCTTGTATGGCTATACTCAAATATGAACAGTTGCATCCTACAGTGTCCTCTTGCAGCAACACCCAGGATCCCTGTCCCCATGGAAACACGTGTCTGCAACTAAGTGGCTGCCCCAGAGTGGCCTACAAACAACATATACACCAACATACACACAATAAAATGCAGCTGCTACATACCTTATATTTTGTGGGCTGGAATATGTGGTGTGCCTCCTCCCTGGGAATATCTGTAACAGCATATGTTCATCTGAGACAGACATGGCAATATATACCAATCGTTGGGCATGGACGATAAGTGTACCAACCGCTGTGCATTCAATAATGTGCGAATACGCGTGCACGCACATGCCTTTAATGGACCGATCCCGGTGCAGTAAATATTACGTATGCGCGGAATGCGTGTTATACCTAGCGCAGCGTTAATTTAGCAATAAGACGGTCGGTGCACCGAGCAGCCCATTGCATTCAGTATGACGAGTGCACACCCCTGCGCGTTGAATAACAATGGACGGTCGGTGTCCCGGCTGTGCATTCAATGTGCGCGTTAATGCCGCAATGGTGATCGATACACTGACTTGACCCATTGCATTCAATGTGTCTTTGAGTACGCGTTAATATGCAGCGTTGTACCGCAATGGTGTCACGGCTGACCCGGCCATTCAATGTGTCTTGAACACGCACGTGGTGGCAATGGATGCTTCATTGTCAATGGCTGTAATGGGCTGGCGTTTCCACTCGTGGTCACCCACATGTTGCAAATCATGTATGTCATGAATTGAAGACTTGAAGGATGCTGTGAAGAATGTATTGTGCTGCTATGGATGACGAAAGTCAGAGAGATACCATTTTGGACCTATCACTTTGGACATGGACATTATCTGCCTCTGCAACACTTGTTCCATCTGTCTCCAGGACGACATCTTTCCTTGCTGCTACCTCTGCCCCACTGGACCTGCGTGGCCTTGTAATTTGGCAACTTCAGCCTTGAGGAGGACCAGGCCGCAACAGACATGCACTCAAGCAGTAGCAAGCTGTATGGGAGATGGTGTTCTGTGCACTGCCTCTGAATGTGCATTTTGTCTGACTGCTGGGCTGAAGTCTGCAGCGCCACTGCTACTGACTCACTGAGTAGTGTCACTTGCATAGTGTGGTGACATGCCTTGGGTGTATGTGCAGTATGACTTGTGCATTTGAACAGGTCACCTTTCCCATGCAGTGATACTACATGTAGTGACTTCTGGCCAGAGCTATCCATGGGCAGCTGCCTAAATCACTGTGATGGACATGTATATACAGCTGTGTCATTGGTCATGGTAATGTGTAGTAATGGCCTTTTCACTTGTCATCTCTGACGCCTGTCTGTCCGGGCTCCCATCACGTCATTGAGACCCTGCAAGCAAGAGAAGGTGGCAGAACCTTGAGTGAGACAGCCTTGCCGGGTCAATAAGCCCCTGGGAACCTGACTTGCTCAGATCCTGGCGGTAATGATTTCAGACCTGGATGGGCAGTCAAGACACTGTGGGCTCTGTATTATGCTATGTGCCTCTGGCACACAAACTTCTGCAGTACCTTTGTCATCATTTGGTGGGAGGCCATGGCTCAGCCAGTGCACTTACTCTCATCTGGAGTGTAACCCTTATTCAGGTCACTGGGACTGTGTCCTTGCATTTGCTTCACTCAGATGGGGACAGCATGTTTCTAACTCTCTGACCCATGGCATCATGGAATGAATTGTTCACACAATTTTGTGTTGTCACCAAGCGTGTTACTATGTGGTCCACTGAGCTGAGCCACCACATGTATAAGTTGTGTACACACACCCATGTTGGAGCTAAGTCGTTGTCACTATACATAGCAACATCTTTGTCCAGAACTCATCCCTTCATTCATGGGGCAAGTTAGTCATGCCTACTCCAACCCATCCAAACCACCTGTACTCCAACTTTCCGTAATCAACTGACTGCGTTGTCTTGTGACCTCAGATGTCTACTCTAGTATCAGTGTGCTGGATAGTTTATTTGCCAGG
This sequence comes from Calotriton arnoldi, assembly GCA_963921515.1. NCBI lineage: Eukaryota > Metazoa > Chordata > Amphibia > Caudata > Salamandridae > Calotriton > Calotriton arnoldi. Next base: position 11,932 of record CAWUFW010010441.1, on the reverse strand, counting down.
ATACTGAGGTGAACTCTTGGTAAACTCAGAAATTTAATAGGAAACATAGATGTTTGATCAGCTGCCATTCTAGACAGGATCTGCAGTGAGTTCAGGCAACTATTTCCCATTCACAGCAGATGAAGTCAGAGGTTAGTGTCACAGATTCCCCATATGTCCCACCAGATATGAGATTTAAATTGTTAGTAATGAGGAGATGTATGCCTTGTGCAACTCTAGGGCATTCCATGACCTGTGTGACACAGTGCAGATGTGTTGTCTGAATACCAAATCATACATCACTGGGACAGTGATGTATGACCTTTGTGCCTCATGGCCTCTGTCCTTGTGAAGTGATCCTGCAGGGAAGTGACATGCTACATGCACACCATTAATGGCGATAGCATCAGGTGCAATAGGTATCATGAACAAACTGGTACCACATCACATGCATTTCTATTTGACTTCTGGGCATCCCTGTGGCCTCAGTGGCTATGCATGTCCACATGCTGCAGAGCTGCATCCAATGTGTAGATGCACACACAGAGAATCCAACAGACACCAGACAGATGTGTGCATATTAACTGGCATCCAGATCTCTCTGTTAGGCACTTCCTGTAATGTTCAATAATGATGCCGGGAGCTTTATACAATGTAGCTGTGCTCTATGATGGGTCCCTGTGCAGGTGACTTGCTGCAGTGCATCAACGTACCGAAGGGACAGCTCCCGCGGTGGGAAGAGCGGTATTCCAGACTTCGTCAGCAGCCCGAAGATGAGCCGAGTTCCAGTAACGCGGAAGCAGCAGCAGCATCCCTCAGCTGAGTTTGCTTCGGAGGATGACTTCCACTATGGGCTGTCAGCAGCTGCTGTCCCCGCCACCACCAGCACCACCACCGCCATATCAGCTCCCAGTCCCAGTCATGGAGAGACCCCATGTTGGAAGCGTCTCTCCCTTGGGCCAGGCACCCCTGCTGGCTGCCCTGATCTCCTCGCCAGCTCCCATGTAGGACAGACAATGATTGTCCTCCCGTAAGCACACCGCTCAGAGGTGTCGTTCATGGATCTCATCGGGCATGTCTGACTACAGGGTGTCTCGTCCCTCGTGACAGTCCTCCCCTGCCCTGCCTCTGCTCCATTTACACTCCCCAGCTCCCCAACACACCGAGCTAGCCAGCACTGCACGTCCAGCACAGACACGCCACAAAGCGCAGCAGTCAGGGACTGAAACCAGACTTTCACAGTGCCCTGGGTGCATCCACCCAAGCACTGCGCAGTCACAGTTCTCCTCAAACACCCTCCTGCACCTGCAACCCCAAGGCTAGCGGCTCTTCCTCAGTTGTTCAGGCCTCTTGCTCCCATTCAGAGAGGAAGGAAACCTGCAGGCAGAGCCCCTGCGCCCCGGGCACGGAGCAAGGCCCCCGCCGCAAGTCCCCCGGAGACCGCCGCCTCCTACCTTTCAATCCTCCATCCCTCAGGCCCCCACTCCACAGGTAGTGCCCCACCACACCCCTGCCCCAGGTTCCCCCCGCCTACAGACTCTCTGCATCCCAAGCGGCTGCACCCCTGCTGCTTTGTCCTGTGTGTGAGTATCACCCCTGTCAACCGCAGCTACCTGTTCTCCCTCCTGGAGGTAGGCACTGCAGTATCACTACCACCCTGTCTGAACAGGCACGCAGTCCCCTATCCCTTCAATCTGCCTCAGTCCGGCACCCACACAGCATGCAATTAATACCCCCCCAGTTGTCTGTCCCCTACATGTTACCTCCACTGCAGTTGTCAGTAGCTGCCACGCTCCTGCCTCCTCCTGGTGAGCTAATCCCTGTCCCTGCTGTGCCTGTACCTTTGTGCCTACATGCAGACATCATTGGTGACATCTGCCGCTGTCACCACCATTATTGACATGATGGACTGGCCATTGGAACATTACTGTTCTCTGGATTTTTGGACACATATACTGGGCGCTGCTTCTAGTGCTTATGCTCTGATAACATGTTGATAGTAACATGCCTATGACAATGAGTGTACTGTGCAGAACAGAGAATGTCCCCATCATGTCATCATAGCAGCATCTGAAAGGTATCCTGGTGTAATGGGGATCTACTTACATTAGCACAATTTCACATCTGTATTACCCCTGCACCTGTTGTGCCTGCCATTGTTGACCATCATAGGAACTGATGAAGAACTCATCTGTGTTGTCAGTGCAGTATTGCTATACAAAGTGTGTTAGACTAATGACAGGCTATTAAGCGGGGCATTTGGTGCTAGTGTGGTTAATGTGACCAAGTGCTCAGCAATATGATAGACTATACAGGCAACATATAACTGCTCTCACACAGAGTGGAGTCCCCTCATGGCAGTGTCTCCTGTGACATTGCCTAAGTATTAGGTATATTATATGAGCATGTCTGGATGTGTTTACTCCGTACACTTCTATGTCCCCAGATGATTGTACCTGACTGTGCCTACTGGGGAATATGTTCCCAAAGTCCCTAGGTTCTGATGGGTGCATGGCAGCCCTGATATCACCCATAGATGTGTTGACTGAGTTTAATACCCAGATGGGTCTAGTCAGGACTCCCATAACACTGTGTTACACCTGTCATGTGACCTAGTTTGTATTATCTTTCAGTGATAACATTTACGTGTATGTGGGCTGCAACACTGGGAATCCTTCTATGTTGAACATTTATATATTGTGTTCTTTGTGGGTAATTTTAATAACTTCATTAGTGCATGTGACTACATGGCTGAAGATCCCAATTTGGTGCATATTTTTTGTGTGTGTGCACCTTGAATTAAGTTCTCATGGATACATGCAATGTCACCGAATACATGTAATCACCCTGCATAATCAGGTGTGTAATGTCCAGATAAGTATTGCCATTTAGTTGTGTACTAACACTGCAACATTGTATTATTTAATGCTATGTAAATGTGATGGTTTGCTCAGATACATAATGGTTCACAGTGTGAACGACATTTGCTGTCATCACAGTGGGGATATAATACAGCCAGAGTCACCACATTGTGGGCCTGGGAAAGTGCCCATTGAGTATGACAAGCAATGCTGCTGTATCTGAATTTGCTTCTTCTCGTGCTTGTGTGACATGTGTAATTTCTCATCTGACAATGCCTGATTGCCCACATAGGGGACTGAATCCATGAGGCAATGTGGCATGTTTTTTACATCTGTATGAGTTGGTAAAACTTACTTCCTCATATTGTTGCCTGCTGCACCCCACCTGTTGTGTTGACTGTGCAGTGTGGGTCTGCCTGTTTGTGACTGTGCATCCGCACCACCCCTACATTATGTAGCCATTGTATATGTGGGATTTTATGTCCCTGGGACTCTAGATAGAAGGTCAACAATGATCATGATTTGTATCAATGTTTATTCTGCAATGATGGTATGTTCACCTCACATCTACACATTACAAAGTATCTACATTTGAATGCAGTGGTCACTATAATCATTGTGTCATTGATAGATAATCAGCCCCCATGGGATGATTGTATATCTGCACATGTGTATGTATATTTGCACACTGCAACTCCCAATCTATGTTGCAATAGAATACATGCACTACTTGCCACTGATGTGTTACATGTCAAATCATCCATGCAATTTGGCAAGTACCTTTTTCTTTGTCAACACTTACATTTTGGTCACTGTGATGATGGGGGTTATTACCACAATGTTCAAATGTCTTTCAGCCCTTGCTGGTCACTGATGATGCTAATTTATTACCCTGTGTTCAAATGTGCTAATATAGTTACCTTACCTTTTGGTCACTGTGATGATGGGGTTTGGCCCCATTGCTTCAGCAGACTTACACTTACCTTTGGTCACTGTGATGGGGCAGACTTACATTATGCATGGCCTAAAACACACAGAGCCACACACATATATGTAAGCACATGATAAATTTTATTAATATGTTCAAAGTGTTCAGTGTTAATATACCGCTGTGTGGGGATGTCTTTCTTGCATTCCCTAGATTATGGTGTGCTTGGTGGCTCCATCCTGAGTGGGGATGTGTTGGTGTGGGCCCCCATGGGTAAGAACTTGGTAACATCCAGCCTATTGTGTATGTGGGCAACCCCTTGGTAGCGTATTATGTCTGTACCCCCATGGCTAGGTGGCAGCTATTAGGCATCCAGCCCCCCTGGGTAAGTGTATGTGGTGCAACACCCCCTGGCCTTTAGGTGGCTGTAGGCATCAACCCCACCGAGGATGGTAGTAGTGGTTATCAACCCCTGTTAAGTGGCAGTGGTGGTGGTATCAAAACTTCTGCATATGTGGCATTGTGATAGGCATCCACCGCCCCTATGGTGCCTTGATTTATTAACAATTCTCCTCTGTGTATTATTGATGTGCATCTGGCTATATTTTTGTGGTTGTGTTTTCTGCGCGGCAAATGCGTCAGTAAATGGCAAGAATATTTTCCGGAAACGAAGGATTCATGGTTGGTTAAATCTCATTGCTAACGATGATATAACAGGCGTCCGCCTGCGTAGCAGTGAATAAAATGTTGTGAATCAGGCCATGTCTTGCCTCTCCGGAAACTTGGCGTGCCGAATATAAATTCATGCAGAAAGCGCATGCGTATGAATACATTTCCGTGCGTTTCAATGCGTTTCAGTGCATGATCGAAGAACAAATGATTAGACATTTCATTTGGAAATTCCATGTGATAATAAATACTACCGTTGAGAATGATATGCAGATACGATGAAACAGGCATTCACAGCACATTAATAATAGATGCGCCTCGACAGCAAATAAATATAAATGCTACAAATCAGAAGCCTGCTGTAGAACTGACTAAAAGAATAGCAGAAGAAACAAGCACTTCTCCCCTGTAGCCCTTATTTTGAAGTCCTCACTTGAATAATACAACTAGCATTTACTGTGCTATTACAAAGCTGCAATTTGAACTCGAAACATTACAATGAACAAAAAATATCCATTCAATGATAAAAAAAGAAACAATAGCATGCAAATTACATAATAAAATAAATAAACAATGCAAATTACCAGAAAATTTGCTTAATATTATATGCTGCATATTTAAATAACAAATAGGCAGATTATTATTGCCATCATTACAATTAGTAACTTGCAGTTGACCCGAAGAAAACGTAGGCAGTAAGTGCATAATATAAAAACCCTGGAAGACTAGACATTTCATGTTAAAAGGAGAAAATTCTCTTAATACTACCCAATTAAAGACAAAAACCACAAATTAGATATAAAAATCAGAATATATTAGACATATACAGGCTTAATGATAGTACTCTACTGCAATTGGAAAAATAACAACACACAAACTATGAATAATATCTCACAGATAAAGACAACGCCGACTATAATATCAACCTTGTGATTACTCGCATTTAATATTTATGTAAAATTGCAACTATATGTTGTTTCACAATTTATATTATGACTTATAGAAACAACCACAAAACTGCCTGAGCCAGCCATTCTGTCCATCAATTACTATTGTTCTAAATTTCAATTATTTTGCATATTAAAATTGCCTTTATCCTTGGATACAGCAAATACCTTTTGATAGACTATATTCATTGTATTCACATTCCTCATTGTCCCAGGGTCTGTATAAAGTTTAGTTCCCCATGACCGATATTTGGGTCCCCTTGTTTTGTTTACACCTTTGAAGATTCACTTTTAATGAGATGTCCTACCACAAAGATGCTGGTGAATGGTGCAATGACAACTATGGCAACAATGCTGACCGAAAGAAAACCAAGCCAGATCTGTTGTGGGTGGTGTACAAATACTGAAAACCTCGGCAATCAGACGTTATCTGTCAACAATTAGATGATGAATTCCCCAGTCCAACTACTCGGCAGAAGCCAAGCAAGCGAGACATTACCTGCCGGAGTTTGACCGGTCTACCCACGTAGTCTATGTGAAGGAAGAGCATGAAGAAACAACACAGCGCTAAAGAAACATATAGCAATAACAAGTGGTGTGTTAGCTAGTATGAGACTGAAAGCTTGCATGGAAGCGCTGAAATTAAAACAAGCATCTAATCCCAGAGGAAATAGCTCCCTGTGGCATGTGCGCAGCATTTTGGTCACACCATAGGAAATACCGGCATTAATGTAAGTACAAAGCTGCCGGCAAGCTCAACGTATTTGTACACAAAATGGCAGTCGGAACTAAAAAGCATAAATAATTTTGTAAATGCAATTAATAAAATAAATAAACAATGCAAATTATAACAAAAATACTGAAAGTAAAAATTGCTAAAAAATGAGATGTTCTGAAAAATACACGGCAATAAAACATATATAAAAATGAGGAATACAAGCTGTGGTGGCCAGTGCTCCTGAAAAAAAGCAGAGGAATGTACATCGGAAATACCAACAATAGAGACATAAGCAATGTAAATAGGCAAATGATTACAGCAGATGCTACATACAGCATGTACTATTCTCGACCTAAAAAAACTGTCAGTATATGCCTGTACACATGGGTAAACCCTTAATACAATGCCTCTACCTACCAAGATAATAACATTTGAAAAATTTTAAATAATGCCACATATTTATCACTCAAATATCAATATATTTTGAAAATTCAGATTTTCCTTAAAATATATTTTATGGTTGAAATAAACACATTTTCATCACATACATACTCTCCAATTTTAATAAATATCATTATTTCAGCCAACTCTAAGTTAACCAAGATTTGAAAACCCACTGCAAGGTAGCTGGAGAGCTACAGTAGCACAAGCAATTGTCATGGGAAAAAAAATCAAACATTCTGAATTCACCAACTATGCAGATAAACAGACCTCTCTTGTGATATCCTGACATGTATGTCAGGGAAGTAGGCCATAGAAAAGGATTATGCAACATCAAATGTAAAGAGTACAAAACCGATGGTGCACTTCTACACAGACAAAAACTGGGACGATGCTACTATGTCAAAGACCAGCACGTGTGTACTTACCAGACTGGAAGATATGTTCCCAGTGCTACAACCACCAATGTCTCAGAAGTCAGTGAATAACTCATTACTCTAAAAACTTGAACCTGAAGACTGAGAACAGCAAAAACCACCTAATCAAATCAACACACTCGTCACACACTGGATTCATATGCCACTCTAAGCACAATCCCAAATCATGCATAATGTTGCAGCAACATGACCTATACACAATCAAACATTACAGCACCATGCCACCCCCAGGTTGTACATGATAGCATCAGCAAGTGGAATATCAGTTTTACAGGCTGCATATTGCAGTGGGCACATGAGAAGATGTCAATCTGGGCATGTGTATATCCATGTATGTGCATACTTATGGTACTAATCTACTGTAATTTACTCTCTGAAACAACACCAAACAAACATAGCCTAGTACAAATTAAGCAACAGATACAGTATTAAGATCAGAAGTACATCATGCCAAACATTCACATTAAAAGTAAAGAAAATTTTACATCTAAACTAATGCAAGGCTCATCAGCCACTTCTGAAACACTTTAACAAGACCAATAAAGTTTGGTCAGTAACGGGGAGAACCAAACAAACAGGAAAAACAGTACCCGGCAACATCATGCTTGGCGTGTCACGAAGGGCAATAAAGGAGACCATCAGAGAACTTGACACAATCACCCATCAACCTGAACTCCCATGTAAGACCGCCGATCTAACACCAGATAGCGGCTGCATGCTACAGCTGGCGTTCATATAAGAAATTCCATAGGCACGTAAGCAACATAACTCCACCGTTACAGACATACAAGAATGCAATAATAATATCTGTACTGTACCCGAATCTGGAAATGCCTGCAGCCTTAAGTACTATACAGGCTAGAGGCACAAATAGGCAGATCCGTGTCACACATCATTACGGTCAACAAGAGGCCGCTGTGCCTGGCCTTTTCTAGACCTATAAATGCATGAATAAGATGCCTAGTCACACTGAGATACTGGGGAGATATCTACCTGCAGACTGTCCCCACGTGTTCTCCGGGGAGAAGATCACACCTGGAACTGAAAATGATACGCTAAGTTCCACTCAGCAATCACACCCTAAGCCTGATAAATAACACGCATGTGGTCTCTCTTTGCTCCCCATACACTAATTCCATAGTAAGTCCTAACCAGAAACCCCCAAATTGGTGTCAGAATAGACCAAATGACATGATACCACTTTGTCTTTAGCAAAGGATCACAGAATATTCAAGTTGGATGAGTACTCTAGTAGGCCAAGTTATCGATAGAACAATTTATAGAGACTAATGAAATCACATATCCCAAAGAATAATCATCACCTGACCATGTCAATGTGCACAGGATTTCCATCAAATGATCTGCCGAAAAAAAGATTCCAGTAGATGCCTGTAGGCCCAGAACCAGCTCTCAAATAGTCGTCTCCGCACAAAGTTTAACGATATGTGGAGACTTGAATCCACCCAGGCAGGAAGTACACAAGATAGGATGTAACTGTCTTTTAACATCCACATAATGATACAAATGTACAGCCAAGCCTTCCCGAAGCTACACCTCGGCTCACTTAGTAAGCAACATCAGCAATGCATGATTTCCTCTGCGCTGCAAGTGCTACTTTTGGAGAACTTAGGAGTTCATCCAGTCTAAATCTGACAGAATGGGAATTTGTAGCGCTTTCTGGCACTACTGAGGACTAAATTTAACTGTGGTCCCACTGCAATGAGACACTAGATATTTCATACTGATTGTATATTTAGCTGATTTATTTTTGTATATATTCAACAAGTGATAATGTAATTATATATGATGTACTGTTTAAAATTATTTCATACAAAACAAGGAATGAAAAGTAAAAGCCTAAAAAAAATTTTGTTAATTCTATTTAGAAATTTATACAAACAACATGCAAGCATTATTTTATAGTGTGCAGATTTGCTAAAATATTAATAACAACAGTTTAAATTCGCAGATACCGGAAGAATACAGATTTCTAACAAAGAAGATTTGTCCATGTCTGGAGCCCTCTTTAGGTAATTACTTTTTCAGAAGTTTACCATTAACTACTTTGTTTTCTTTCGTCTTTATTTTCGAGTGGAGATACATTCTAAGGTCTACCTTCCCCACTTGATGAAGATGGATTAAAACAAAATGCCTTCTTGTTCACGGATGATGCTTCAAACCATGCATTTAGGATACAAGCAATGGATTGTGGCAGGTAGGCCCTGTAGCCCTGTCACTAACTTTTCAGGCAAAAGCGCTGCATTTCTGAATAATGAAGTGTAAAAAAAGGTAATATGATGTCAGTTGTTCTCCATTTTTCTGCCTTATGAGTGTTTACTTCAGGATGTTTTTTTTTTTAGGCAGCATATTACTCTTGTCCTAGTGCGTAATTTAGTGGTACAACCAGGTGTTTATAAGCGAGAACCTGTGGTGCCAACGGCAGTGAACATTACTTCAGTGGAGAAGTATGGCAGTGTCCCAGGCTGCAGGTAACTGAGGAACCAGGTTCATTCTGCATGACTGGTATCAGACCACTTCTATTCTGAGAGACACGCTCCCCTGCAGACCTTAGAAGGCCCACAAGACACAGTATCTTAGCACCAGCAGTTGGGTCCCAGTGGTGGCAGTGTGGTGCAGACCTTGAAGATGATTTGACCACAATCCATACCCAAGTTCACCTCCAGTGTCTTCTTGGTATGACCACACCTAGAGCAACATCACAAGACCTCACCATGGCTATACATTGCAGGGATCAGCAATGCAGATTTACACACTGGTAGACTAACCCTTTTTTGGGAATTTATCTGACTTTGCCTCCTCCTGACTGGGCTGTCGTTGGTGTTTTGAACTCTGGAATATCACTGCTGATCAGTGCTAAAAGGAATACATGTGCTCTCTATAGTAAACTGGTAAGATGTCTACACCTGACTGACGCCTTGTACCTGTCAGTCCATAGCTGAGCTACTCACCTGCAAGTCAATAAATGCCCTGCACAATGGGCTTGCAGCGCTGCCAAAGTGGCTTTTCAAACTGTCTCAGGCCTGGCTCTCGGCCATTCCATGCAGTGCTGCACAGCCAACGTGGCACCTAAAGTGGTGCCACATCATTGACTCCCCTTTATATATATCAGTCACCTAAAAAGGACAACTATGGGCAGGGTGCGTATTGCTGTGCCTTAGCTGTGAGCACTCTTTGTGAGCAAGCAACCTGTATTCACTTGCTGTGGGCTTCCTCATAGGGGCTCGTATGTGCTTCAGTGAGCATGAAGATTTGTATGAATAGTGGTAATAAATGATGATACATTATTGAATTCCTAATCACTATTTTAAATGCCACTTTTTAGAGTAGGCATTTCTGTATTAGCTATGTCTTTGTGCCCTGGCCTTGGGTGACTTGATTAGTCAGCGTAATAGATTTTGTGCAAGCACCTAGTGGGAACCTTCCAATGATGGCTCCACTGTGTGAGTGTCTGGGGCCAGAGACCCTTGTGGAATTTGTTATGTACACACAGAAGCCCCCCAGACAACAGACGACCAAGCAGAAACAACAAAGACTGTTAATAATAAATATTGGAACAACATTGTTAACACTTGGAAACCTGTGGGCTAACATAGATTAACAGTGCGCCAGGAGAACACCGCCATTAGGTACTATATTCGGAAAGAACTCCCAACTTCGACCGCACAAAAACAACAGCCTACATACCTTCTAGATAAGAAGCGCTGCCTGCTTCCCTGAGCAATATCTCAGGAACAATGCATCTCACCAACAACAAACATTAATTCAAGACCGCTTCAATATTCTCTCACCTCTATATTCTCTGAGTGAGAAACAGGAGGAAGAGCTGAAAACTGTCCCCTCCAGCATCGGTGCTGACGTTGCTGCAACTGGGAATGCCTTGAAATGACAACCACGTGGTGTAAAGAAGGAACCAAGTCGGCATATATGCTATCGGCCCTCTAGAGACAGGAAAATCAGCGAGACGCATCTACAGGCGGGGCTTCCAGAAAGAAGGGGAGAGCCGCCGTGCACCACCTGAGCCTGGTGAAGGCAGCGCCGCGCTGGTGCAGCCAAGAAGAACTGAGACAGTGAAGAACTACAAACACCACCATTTGCAGAAATCGAGAGACGCTTTGCCCCTTATACGTATGTGCTTGAATTGTGGCAGAGGAAGGTCGCCCATAAGTAGATAGTATGTGCGTCAACCTCAGGAAAAAAAGCAATGCGTTTGCATGCCTGCGGGGATTGGTCTGCATTTGAAAAGAGACAGCGAAGAACCCTCCACCCTCAGCGACTACATGTACCTTGGTTAGAGACACGGCAATACAACTAAACCTAAAGAAAAGGGCTGTGCAGCAGTACCCAGAAACTTGAAGATACATTATCGCATTTCCCCAAAGGAATTGAAGCCGAGAACTCCGAACGCCCATTGGAGTGGAGAGTACTACCTCTAAGACATGTGGCCCACTGGCCAGTTAGCGCTTGATGCTTGTGCACCAATATTCCTGCTCACCTGGGCCAATTCATGCACTACACTAGCAACTGACCAAGTCAGTCTCTCTTTATCAAATCTCTCTTTGATCTAAGAGTATGATGGACCTGATTAGGTGTGTAAATATATAGGTAAACCTAGTATCGAGATCTGAATAGTTTTATCCCAACAGTAAATACAATCACACTGTACTTAAATGCGTATATCAAACACTTTCTCTAGTTGCAATAATCATTGGCAATTCACTCAGAAAGGAGAGATAAAGACAGCAATTACACATCAAAATACTACTTTTATGGACATAGTGTGAGCCAAACCCTGGCTAGGAGCTGAAAGGATCCCCAGAGTTCACCGGACGATTCTGAACAAGATAGACCAACGTCGTTCCCCTCTTCCTACATTCTCTCGGCATCGTCTTCTAGAAATCCGCCTACCGCGCTCGGCTCTACACACACAATCT